>HG992180.1:3896910-4607029 GCA_905220545.2 Melitaea athalia
TAGTTTTTCTGGCTTAGGTGTTTTTGGAAGAACTGGGGGACTTGTGGCACTTGAAGACGATGCCAGTGTTTCTACATTCGGGGCAGAGACAATGCAATCATCCTCTAAATTTACTATAATCGCCTCCAAATCAGTTTCATTCATCAAAGACTAGTTAACAAACTTTTCAAACTCAGGGTCAAAATTTGGGTCAGCAAGACTATCATCATCCAAATCCTGACCATGATGGTTACTCATAAAAACATCATTAAGTAAAGCATCAACCTAGAATGGCCGCAGTGAAAGCTTGCGAGCCATCCTAAAACAAGAAAAATAACCAGTCCCTGCCCAAACTTTTTATACTAAATATAGCCCTTATCACATAATGTAGCCCATAGGATACAAACACTAAAAGCAAGATAATCCAATACACAACTTCCAATTACACATTTATAACATTATATAACAAAATTTACATATTTACCTCCAAGATATTTACAAAACTACACATTTTGGAACGCTAAAACTATTATTTACAGATTTTCATACTTGTAACTTCAACCAACTTGTTCAAATCTTGTCTTCACTAACGTAATATTGAATTTTGAGATAAGTTCTGATATCTAATTGAAAATTATTGTATTAATATTGCAACTAGGTAAGTAGCCAACAGACTACAGTAGATTATAGCGTATAAAAAGTAACCAGTATAAAGTAAGAGAGGTGAAAGCACTTTGTTGCCTGTAGTCTACAGTATGTTACAGAGGGTTAAGAGCTGATAACAGACACAGACAAGACAAGTTTTATATTTCATTCTTTATATGTACAAAGGTATAACGGCTATACAAAAGGATCTCAAAAGGATTAGTTTTGCTACACGTCTTCAGGTAATTTCAATAAATAGGACTATAAATCTACAAATAAGTAATAAAGTATCTAAAGTGCAAAGTATATAAATGTAAATATTTTCATAATAATACGAAATATTAATAGATTGTAACGAATACAACAAATATAAATCGCTATAAATACTCTTATCAGAAATCTCGCTATATATACCTAATATTATCAGCGACCTTGATCTAATTGTAAAGAAATGTCAACACATACTTTCTTTTGTACAGATAATAAAACTATTACGTAAGCACATTTAAGACAAAAAACTATATACCTATTATTATATAATTTTTTAAACGATTTCTTTATTATCTTGACGCAGTGGTCACATTAATTAAGCGATGCGTTAGCGGTCCATACAATAATGTTGTATGAGTCATACAAATATTTTTAGATTATAAAAATGTTCGTCGTGTTCTGGGCGTTTGCGATTGTGTTGTGTTCCAAGCACTCGACACAGGATTCAGAAACTACAGGAGGCAATTGAATATGATTCTTTTATTTATTTATCAAGTGCGTGTAAGAACATTAAGAATATCAAAACCTTATTGTGTATTTTATTAGAATACTAGCTTCTGCGCGCGACTTCGTCGGCGTGGACTCCACTCCTGTTGGTCTTAGCGTGATGATATATAGCCTATAGCCTTCCTCGATAAATGGGCTATCTAACACTGAAAGAATTTTTCAAATCGGACCAGTAGATCCTGAGATTAGCGCGTTCAAACAAACAAACAAACAAACAAACAATCAAACAAACAAACTCTTCAGCTTTATTATATTAGTATAGATTTAACATTATTAAAAATATATACTTCTATATTTTGACGTCACAATATTTGCAGAAAAATGTATCTAAAAACTTGTACCAAATGCATGTATCGAATTTAACGTATTACTGTAAAAAAAAATGTACCAGATACGCGGTCGATAACGAGTATATGGTTTTAATCCGGTTTAAATTCAAGTTAATATGCTACAATTTATTTTACGACAAGTAACGAGACTAAAACGCGTTGACTTTAATTATTTTTTGCATAAAGTCAAGGTCAACTCATGGCCTTGCCATCTCTGCTAAACCTGTTTCTCTGCATTATTTTTGTTATTCAAAAGCCACGCTTGCACATAATATTACGCAACTGAAATGTCAGCCTCAGCGTTATCGTTTTGAAACCAGTGCATAAATTGATAAAGTTTTCGTCGTTTACATTATATACCCATATAAATTGTTTGACAGTTTTAATATTGGAAAACTTAGTTAATCATCAATTGTCAAAAAGATCTCTTAAGTTTTAAGGAGATTAAAAAACGTGTGATGTGTACCTATACTAAAAAACATTTTTTGGCTTTTAGGGTGAGGCCAAACGAGCGTAATTTTGTGAGTAGTGAGTCGCGTAATTTTTGCTGCATTCGGTTCCATACATTAAGCCAGTTCGTGCCACACGGCGGCACAAAACGAGTTGTGCGCCGACTCACACTCATAATCCCGAATTGCGTTCGTGGGGGCGAGGCGACCGAGGAAAGCGCCAGCCGTCAGTCAGGTAAAGATTGTGTGAAAGTCGACAAGTATTTTGCTAGCGAAATGCTGGACACCGAAAAACTAATCATTGAAAAATTTTCAATACGTCGTATTTTTTTATTATATTAGAAAAGGAAAATTATTCTTTTTATTAAATAGGCAGAATTTCTGCGACCGAAATTACGCGACTCACAACTCACAAAATTACACTCGTCTGACCTCACCCTTAAGGTTATGTAGTCAGTTTTGTTAGGTCCGTCTGTCCGTTTCTTTATTCACAGCTTAGATTTTAATACTGGACAATTCTAATTTAGAGTGGATATACATGTTACATACTTATAAATCTTTACCTCGTCGGTTAAAGCGTCGATAAAGTTTAGTAAGAAGTAAAACCGCACGCTGACAGCTCAGTCCGTAGCTAGACGGTGCTGATGGTCAGTGAGACTACGATCAAATAATAATCAATAAGTAACATGTGGGATGGTTTTCTTTCTCACCTTTCTCCGTACGGGTTTTGGCTTGTCGCGTGGCGGGGGTTGCAAACGCGGGTCAGCGGGCGCGCGGCGTGTGGGCGTGGCGGACAAGGCAGACAGGGCGGGCGTCGCGGACAAGGCGGATAGGGCGGGCGTGGCGGACAAGGCGGATAGGGCGGGCGTGGTAGACAGGGCGGGCGTGGTAGACAGGGCGGGCGTGGCAGACAGGACGGGCGTGGCTGACAAGGCGGGCGTAGCAGACAGGGTGGGCGGGGCGCGGAGCGGGCCGGCCGGCAGCACGCCCACCCCCGCCACCACGCCGCCCACCCCCACGCCGTGCGCCTCCACGCGCGCCAGGATCTCGCGCACGCTGCGCAGCTCGTCCGCGCCCGAGAACAGCCCCGACGAGCCGAATCGCGCCGAGAACACCGCTTCCGCTGGCTCACGCTCCGCTAGGACCGCCGGTGGAGCCACGGGCGCGAGGGGCACTAGCGGCGCCACGGGGGCGAGGAGATCGACGGGCGCCGGCGACACGGGAGCGAGCGACACCACCGGGGCCAGGGGCGCGAGCGATACGACCGGGGCCAGGGGCGCGAGCGATACGACCGGGGCCAGGGGCGCGAGGGGCGCGAGGGGCTCGGACGGGGCGCGCGCCGGGCGCATGGGCTCCTCCGGCAGCGGGATGGTGGCGGGCGAGGGCGCGCGGGGCGCCGGCTCGGCGGGCAGCGGGATGCTCTCGGGCGCCGGCAGCGGGATGCTCTCGACGGGCGGCAGCGGGATGTTCTCGGGCGCCACGTCGTCGGGCTCCCCGCCGAGCTCGGGCGAGGCGTCGTCCTCGGTCCGCAGCTGGATGCTGATCTGGTCGTCCACCATGTTGAGGTCGAAGTTCAGGTTGACCTTCTTCCGCTTCTCCTTAGGCGGCTTCTTGTTGCGGCTCTTCAGTATCTGGATGTTCTCCGTGTGGAAGGAGTGGATCTTCTTCTGGATGTCGTCCATGTCGTCTCGCTGCGGCGAGGAGTTCCCGCTCGTGTCGGCCGACTGCGAACTGTGCACCTTGTCGTTTGGACTCTCCGTCCCCTTGATCTCCTGTATGCTCTCGTTCAATTCTATTTTTGATTGCATTATGACCGTCGTATCTATTTCCATGGGAACTACTTTATTATACATATTTTGCTCCAGCTCTAAGTTATTGTTATTTACGGCGACGTCCTCGGGTTTTGCTATCTCCGGCGGTATCTCCTCCTCGGGAGTGGGTACGCCGATAATCCTTCGTATGTGCTCGCTGTCGTGAGGTCCTTTAATATTGACGTTGAGAACGTCGTGGTCAATGTTACACTGGTCATCCGAGCCCTGCCCGCTGTCGGACCGAGTTCGATCCCTGCTGTACATTTCCATAATATTTCGCTTGTACTGCCGGGCCAGGGACAGGGAGTCCTCTTTCACAGGCGAGTCCTCGGACGTCAACACCGGTGATGTCTCGTCGTTACACTGAGAAAAGAGAAAAATATAAAAATCGTCAGCTTAACAGATTGAGGTAGTTTCGCACGTTATCATACTTACAGGCACAATGGAATTCGGTTCACACGATAACGACTCCCGCGCCATTCGTCTTTTCTTCAAAGGCGTCAAAATTTCGTTTGGCAGCGACTCTGAAACAAATGCATCTACAATTGGCATTGTAATACGACTTTCAGCTGGTTACTTATTAAGGTCAACTCCACAAAGCTTGCTTTATCAAAACTTGTAAGAAAACTTTTTTATCATATCAACAAGTCGAAAAAAAATGGTCATGATACATTAAATGATAACCACAAAACATGCGGAATTGACCTTCAAGATTTAATCTTCTCACCGGCCGAAGGGGAATCACTTTCTTCACTGATGGCTTGCCGCAGCCAACGTTTCTTTGCACTGTGTTGGACTGGGATCACCTCAGCTACTTCTACGGGCGGAGTACTTCTAGTTATCCTCTTAGCCTTCTTCGGTGGTCTATTTCTCTCTCTCCCAGGCGTCCTTGGAGGTGAAGAACGATCTTCGTGGTAATCCTGGTTTCCACTCAGGTCACCGATCATAGTCGAAGCCACTCTAACGAGGCTTTCTAATGATGGAGCGGAGATTAATGGCGGTCTATAGGGCGAGGTGTAAGGCGACGGGGTACGTTCAGGCGACCTTCCTATCCATTCAGTAGCCATTGTTTTCTTGGTCTTGGGTAATTTGAATGCTGATTCAACAGAACCCACTGCAGCTTCAACAAGCAAACATGCTGAACTCAACCCGAGATCCTGGAGACAAATATTTATATATTTCAAAACACAAAGTAACGTCTATTAGGATGATTAAAAATGATTGGCTATTTTTTGTTTTGAAAGCCTGCATCGAAATACCTTCATAGTACTGAAAGAAGATGAATGTGGAAATTGGACCACTTATTAGTACAGACAACATTAGGCTGATTAAAAAAATCGACTTTTTTAATCAGCCTAATGTCTATAGTACCATTATGAGGAAATTTTTTAGTTTGTCTTTGTAATGGATAATCTCAAAAGCTGCTGGATCGATTTTAGTGCTACATTATAACTGAGTAACAATCCAAAAGTATCCATCAACCAATGCACGCGAGCGAAGCCATGAGCCGAAATATATTTTATACACATAAAAATTTCATTTCATAAAATTATTCTAAGTTACCTCACTGACGGTTTCATGATTCCTTTCATTATCTGTCGTAGTTAAAGATTGTTCCGGTTGCGAAGGCGCTCGTGGAGATAAGGGCGTGGCTTCGTCGCCTGACGTCACAAGGTCACTGTCAGCTGAGTTCAATCGTCGTCTGTTTGACTGAGACGCCGTCCGAGCACGTCCTTTACGCCTAAAACGAGACATTACTTGTACTTTTACTTCCTACACTCCTATACTCTAGTGGAAAACTTTTACGTACAACTTTTTACGTATCGATAATAGTTGCTTTCGATAAAACTAAGACTTCTAAGTACTAAATACTAAATAAATTATAGAGCTTACTTTTTCCGCTTTTTAGCATTGAATTGAATGTCATCTTCGTCGTCCTTCTCGTTGTTACTGGGATGCGGGTCAGACTCTCTACGCTTCTGTCTCTCTTTCACTTCTTGTTTTCTTTGTTGTGCTTTCTCCATCCTCTCAAATGCTTTCATTATTGCTTCCATTTTTCTTTCCTCCCGGGTCTTAAATGTAAAAAAGAATTTAAGTACATGCAACATACATATTAGTTACTTAAACTAGTGGTCGCCCATTGGTCGAAATTTGACCATAATAGATAAAGTATTATAGATAAAAAGTATCAACTTACCATTTTACGTTTTTCTTTTTCTTTACTAGCCGTCGTCGGTAGCTTGTCCTGCGAGTCGTCAGTTTTGTCGTCTAGCGAGTCCTGGTTGACGCACGTCGTCCGACTGGACCTCGAAGACCTGTCGTGGCAGGCGGACCTGGCCGTCAGCTCGCGAGTGACTGGCCTCTCTTGTTCCACCTTAGGCTCAATTACCTTCTCTTCGATTTTATTTTGAATGTTCTCATCACACTTTTTCTCTATTTCGTCGGAGATCGTCGGTGTCGGTAGTACTTCCTCCTTAATTTGAGGTTCCAGTTTTACGTTCATTTCATTCGTTTCATGTTTTACCGGCATTTCAATCGGAGGTACCTGTCCCGGTTCCGGTTCCGCTTCTGGCTCTGGCTCCGGTTCAGGCTCCGATTCGGGTTCGGGCTCTTTCTCCGGCTCGAATTCTATCTCAGACTTTACTTCCGGCTCTATCTTGTCTACCAAATTTTCCATAGGGGGCTCTATTTTAACAAAGTCCAGTTCATCTAAATCTGGTTTCATTTCTTCTTTTGCTGTGAGATCGATTTCTTCTTTTTCTTCTTTCAACTCGACGGCTTTAGTAGGTGCGTTAAAATCTAAGGAAAATAACGGCTCCTTGACGGGCGACATTGGCGGATACTCGTACTTGATAGGGGATTTCTTTTCTTGTTTGATAGATGTAAAGGCCGACGGTATGTCTTTGACAGGTGTTGTTATGAGTGACGCTAAAGGTGGCGATACTGGAGAAGATGAGCTAAAACATCTGTTTCTACTCCGTTTTTCCCTTTGCGGATACTCTAAGCTCTTTCGAGGCATCATTGGAGTTAAACCGTTTGCCTTGCAATATTTAGGATTACCACATGCGCACGGTTGCTTACCGCCGTTCGTATCGTGTCCAACTGTAATCTCTGTGTTAGAAGGAATATCAGTAGTAGTTACTAAATAGACGTGCAAAGTACCCTTAACAATACAATGTTGTAGTTCGGCATTTGGTTTACATGAGCGTCGAACAAATCTCGCCTCATTTCCATACGTCCGCGTGTCGATACATATCTGCGTATTATCTTTTGGTAATCTGTAGAAAAATACGAAGGGTCCGGGTTTTTGACTACCAGCGCGAGCCGAATTCTGTATTTGTGGTCTATGCTGATTTGACAACATGTATTTCCCTCTCAACTCTATAACTGGGGTATTTTCTTTGAGATCTTTCGTAGCTATGAGTATCTTACCCCCAGCGTGCGGCACGGTCGTGCACAAGTGCGCAGTTATCGCCGAAGCCATGTTCGGCGTGCTACCGAGTTTACTGCTATATTTCATCACTTTAGCCCGCAACTCGGGACTATAGTGATTCGTCATCGCCAGCTCGTACAAATCGCGCCAATGCGATTGATTCGAAAGCGACGAGTTGTACTTATTCCTATTCAACAACATGTCCTTCTTCCGTTTGACTCTTTTCTCCGTGAGTTTTCGTTTGTTTCCTTTCCTCATGACCTCTGCTTTCTTGGGTCGCTTGGGGCCTCGCTTGGGGAGCGGCAGGGCGGGCTGGGGCGGCGGCGGCAGCACGGGCAGCGAGGAGTTGTAGGTGGTGACGCACGAGCCGCTGGTGTCGGAGTAGGTGGTGATGGTGAGCAGGCGGCGGCGGCGGCGGCCCGGGCGCGCCGCGTCGTCCGAGTCGCTGTCGCCGGCCAGCGCGCTGAGCTCGGCGCGCTTGCGCTGCTGCAGCGCGCGCGCGTGGCGCCGGTCCACGGGCCGCGGCTGGCACAGCTCGCACATGTAGGCGTCGGGGATGTTGGCGCGGTCCACACCCATGCAGTCCACGTGCTGCCACTCGCCGCAGCGGTCGCAGCAGATCATATATCCGTCGTCGTGCGTGAACTCGCAGATGCAGCGCGTCTTGCCCTCGTCCTCGCCCTCCGGCGCCGTCTCGGTGTCGCTCCCGCCCGGTGCCGGCGGCCGATCGCCCTCCAGCGACGATATCACGGACGCCGTGTCGTCGTCCGGCGGGTTGGCGGTTTTGTATGAGAGCGCGAGCGCGGCCGCCGACGATATCGGCGAGCTTTCGACTGTTGCAGCCGATGTCGGCGGGGACTCGTGCGCGACGGGCGCCAGCGGTGACGTCTTGACCGGGCTCGCGGGCGCGGGGTTCGCGGACGGCGACGAAGCTATCGGCGACGTCGTCACCGGCGCGGTCGGACTGCCGGCGGCGGGCTCCTTCTGGGCCGGTAGGGCGTACGTGTGATCCAGCATTAGAAACGCGAGTGTGCTGAGTGAGTACCGGCGCAGTTCCTCGGCTAGATTTGGTCTCTCCTCCATACCGACTATGTCTTCCGCGGTCAAAAGGGTTGATTTGTCGCCACTGAGAATAAAAAAAATATTTTATTAATAACAAAGATAAATGCATTACATTAACATATAATAATTTTCATTTTAATAAGAGAAATTCATAAATACTTACAAGACGTATCTTTTTTGATTCACAAGCTTAATTTCCACCGGTTCCTCAACATTAGCCGATGAATGATTGACCTTTACCACCTGATGAATGGGGGTGGGGCTCTGATGTAGCATGAGCTTCGGTTGAGATAGAGACTGTAATATCTGTGCTGTTAATTGTTGATTAGCTGATACTTGAGAGACGGTAGAGAGCTGGTTGTCTGGTCCATACGTTTGTACATATCTGAGGTTGGGTGTGGAGCCAGACTGTACGTAATGTGGTCCCTTAGGCAAGTTTGTACCGATTGTAGAGGTAGATAGCAGCACTGGTCCACATGGTGATTGTAAAACAAAACGTTCATTTTTTGAAATGGGCTGTTGTGTTTTTTGTGTGGGGCTGCCTACTTTTTGTATAACCTTTGAAGTATTAGATTCTACACCATAATTGGAGGCTGGGCTTTTGTATGTAACATTAGCAACGGGCCAAGGTTTATTTTCAGACTTATGAGTGGTCCCAGCCTGCTGAATTATTTTAATGGCTCTAGATTGATTCTTCTGATTAGACGTTTGAGAACTTTTCGATCCTTTAAATGTATTTATGGATTTTCGTCCTGAATGAACTGATATTTTATTTGGTCCAGAGACAACTCTAGACAGAATATGACATTGGGTACTACCCGATGAAGCAGCGACCATAGCATTCAAATTAGCACCATTGTTTACCTTATTTAAGTTTGTGCTTTTCGAATAAGTGTGACTATATGGCACATTTTTAACTGGACTACTATTTATAACTGTTGGGGATAGTGCAGCAGTGCCTATAAGAGACTGGCTCTTCGGTGGCTTTGTGCTTAACATAGCGTTGTTCAAATGTTTTTGTGACACAACATTGGCACTCAACTTGTAAACATGATTTTGGGTTCCATATACAGGTGCACTGATTTCTTTACTTTGAGCTATGTACTGCTGTGAATAATTTGAATTTTTAGGTAAAGATATGTTACTTAAAATTTGAACTTTGGAAGTCTTAGGGCGACTTATGTAACTTGTTTCAGTAATAATGTTCGTTCTTCGACCTGTTTGTTGTGTATCATTTACGTAGCTTTCACTGGTTATAATAATCTGTGATACACCAGGTTGTCTATCTTCTTCACTTTTACTGTCCGTAGCAGCACTAGTAGTTAGGATTGTCGGTAGCCAAAGAGTTTGGTTGCCTGAAGAATCCTGAGACACATTCTGTATAGCTGTAATATTACCAACAGCCGCATCTACATTTATTGTAAAGTTCTGTGGAAGCTTTGTAACATTTTGAACAATTGCCGTATTCAATGGGGTTTGGATAAGAGTTGCAGCATTTTCAACATAATTTCCATCTCCCGAATCATCTGTATCTTGAATTATAGGGTAGGCTAAGCGGCCAACATTATCTAGAGTTTCTTCAATTCTTACAATCCTTGAGAGAGAATCAACAGACATATCTGCATCACACCTCTTGTCATTAAAATGATACTCAATATCTTTGTCAACTTTATGAACAGCTTGAATTATGCTTTCAGGGTTCGTGGAATCGGGCTCAGGGTCACCTTGCGTAGGCGAAATGGGAACGGCCCTCAATACAGGGGTCCGTACACTAGATATATCCATAGTATCTGTTAATTTGTGATCCAGCACATGCTCATATATATTTTCACTGGAGGGGGCCGGCCCGTAACTCTATAACATAAAAATAAAAATTAATTAATCTATAAACATTTTATGATCGTATCGCAAAGCTTAAAAGCACAAGAAACAAATTAATAATAAAATACCATTAAATTTCAATATACTAATGTCTATATAATAAGGCACTAACATAAACATAACCTACAATTATAAACCGTAAATCAATTTGTCAGTTATGTGGCATTTATAATTTATGATGAAAAATTATAAAAGCTATACATAATAACTTCTAAATAGAACACAGAGATCACATTTTAGAAATTTTATATCTAATCAGAATATACACATAGTTTTAACTGGCCCCTATAAACTAAATCTCTTTCATACGATCAACATAGCACTCTGTATTTGAATAAAACAAAACACCATATCATATTATCATTCGACTGAAATTCTGATAAGTTCACTGACAAAAATAATACATTAAAAAAAAATAGTACACAACACTTGTTAAGTAATTACTCACCACTAGAAATACTACTAAAAATATATAGGTTACAATAAATACAACATTTAATTTCAAATATTTATTTATTTATTTTTTCACTTTTTAGATGTTTTAGGATATGCAATGACAATATAATTTTAGAGTGGTATAAAAATGAATTATTTTATTAGTGAAGATATAATGATGATGATAGTAAATAAATTTGGAAAATAATGTTTGATATCACTTATGTTTTCATAACACATTGAATATATTCTTTCTATGTCTATTATTCTATTTATTAATTAGGTTTAAGGGACACATAGTGCAGCAAAAGTTTGAGTTTTTTTTGGGTTTTAATTTGTTCTAATGACAAAATTATAAGTGATACTTACATGCCGGACCTTAGTTTCATATTCTGATGTCGCTGACATGCTGTGAATAGCATCTTGGGTCCAGCCCGAGATGACGCGACGGAGAGCTCCCGGCCTCCAAGGTTTATTTCATATGACTGCAATCGAAAATCGACTTTTTATCCATCCACCTTCGTAATCCTCACAACGTTTGACGGCATAACAATCTTGTTAAATATTTTTTTAGTCCAGAAATATATGACAGTCGAGGTCATTGTTCCAGAAAATACTCGAATATCACATTTTTATTGTTTCCTACGAGAAAATACAAGAAATAACAACAAAAATAAAATATGATAGCTTATAGTATTCAAGCGTAAATGAGAAAAAATTACGGATAGGTTAAAATTCACTGCCGCCATTATTGTGGCACGAAAACTGAAATGTCTCTAAACATCAAAAAAAGTAAACACTAACCTTAAAGTTAAAAACAGCGAAAATAAAACAATTTGTAATGAAAACAACACTAAATGAATTGTAGAACACTATTAAATAATCCTCTTAGTAACAAAGGATTAAAATATATAAATACATAAGAAAATGAGGTTTTTAAAATAATATCACATCTTTATCACAAAAATGAATTAAATATAACAATATCAGTGCAAAGATATTGATTATATTGGTAATAGCATAAATAATTCGTACTAAAAAAAGACATTACAAAAGTTAGACTACGAAATCCAGATGTAAACACTTTTCTTCAAAATTATGAAGGAAAATAGTACTAACCTTTTCACAAATAATTTAACGATTTCTACAATGTAGCGAAACGAATTTTATCCAGTATTCGCATAGCACAAATGAAAAAAGCCTCACAGTCCGAAACTACGACCAAAACATTCACAAGACTCGAAGATGGCGGCCATTGCATTTTCTTGATACAAAACAACGGGGGGTTTCACGGAACATGTCCAAGTACTTACGACTTCCGGTTAGAATTAGCGTAATATGCTTAAAGTTTCACTTAGGACAACAAAAGCATTTAAATTAGATATAACACTAACAATAATTAAATATTTTGAATATTTTATAATCATATAAAATACAAATTACTTCATGATATTTGCTAGGGGATAAAAAAGTTTTTAAATTTACTAATATTTTCATAGATAATAATAATACTTTACTATTTTATTTAGTTTATGGTTTTTCCACAGCCAATATTGTTATTTTTTTAATTTTACCATAAATATTCATTTTAACGCTGTGTTCATAAATAATTAAAAAAAAATTTTACCGAACCAGAAAAATTGTTTTCATCAGAATCGTCATAATCACTCGGATAAGACTTGGTTAAGATTAAAGATAAATGCTTCTTTCCTCCTTTCCTCATCGTCCTGCATCAATCATTTAATTTCGGCGAGCGGCTTCATTCCTGAGTCACCACCTGTAATAATACGTGGAGTATGATTAAGCCCAAGGATAATAATAATAATACGTGGAGTTCATTTTAATGATAAATACACATTATTAGATAAAGTAGCATCAGGTACATTTCATTTATGTGTTCTATCTAAATCATTAGATAAATAGCTAAGTTTAAAAAAAGGAAAAAAACCTTATAATGTGAGGATTTTTTTTTCTTTCCTGGATGATGAAACCTAATAAGGTAGCGATACGATGCCATGTAATTAGGTTCAGCTTTTTCACTGGAATGAAATTTTTTCCATGGTCATTCACGAGTACGAAAATTGCTTTAATTCATAACATACGTGGTGTAACACCACTTGATAGTATTTATTTATTTTACACTTTATTGTACACCAAACAAGAAACAAAATAAAGAACCAACATTAACAGCGATTAATAAAAAAATTTACAAAAGGCGGCCTTATTGCTTGAAAGCAATCTCAGGCAACCTTAGGGTAAAGGAGATGATACATTGAAGGTGTAAACTCTGTCCAAAAATAAAAGAATTAAAATGTAAACAAACACCTTACCGGATGAAAAACACGCAATCTCTGTGTAATCACACACAATGGCTACTAGATAATTATTATAGCATCTGGGTAATCACATGCACTACCATTATAATTGAAATTATACGTCTATTTCATCGTCAAACCAGGGCTTGTTACCGGTACCAATTACCTTTATAAAATACCGGTAAATAGCGTTAATTTTATCCGATACCTGTTTTACCGGTAAAGGTTTTAAAGGTAATTCGGTACCGGAAACGATTTTTAACGGTAATTTTTAACGGTAAATAGAATTTTAACGATACTGGTACCGGTACCTCCGACGTCACGATTAACGATATTTTTATCGGTACCTCTACGACGTTGCCGCTCCGTGCAAAGAAAAAATGTTCAATTCGAAGCTGCGCGGGGGGGCTGATAAGAGCGGCAACAGCGCATGACATTAGATTATAACGCTGTGAGATCAAAAATAAAGAAAAGTAGGTAGTATTCTATTAGCGTAATAATTACCGGTACCTATAAAGGTAACAGTAGCAATTAACGGTACCGGTATGGATAGGTACCGGTAAAAATAACGTTAAACGAGTTTTTACCGGTAAAAAATTTAACGGTAAAATGGCTCCAAAGTACCGGTATTTAAAGTACCGGTAGTCCATAAATAACGATACGTCTGCCGAGACAAAGTACCGGTACCGAATTTTTACCGGTATTCCAAGCCCTACGTCAAACTAATATTTTTTACCCCGGCTCCACACGTTGGCCCCAACATAGGTCCCAACGTTACTCGTCCAACGTGTGGAGCTAGAAAATGGCATCCGTCCCAACGTTGGGGCGAGCGTTGGTAGTTCGCCGGCTCGTGTCGGTTTTATCAAAGGAATCTGCGCCAACGTTCGCGATCCGTCCACACGTTGGCGCGTTGCTCAGTTCTGTTGCAACACGCAGCGAGTGCGTACGTCGAGCGAGAATGGCTTCCTCATCCACAAAATCGCCACCGGCATGGACAAATGAAAAAATCATAGAATTTATTAAACTTTTGATAAAGTTCAATAAATTCCATGACTTTTTCACATCTAATAATATGGGACGCTACTCGAAAGGATCATAAAAATAAAAATTTATTAGCTGATGCATGGCGCACCATTCAACAGAATATGGGAATGAATTTCTCAATTGAAGATTTAGAAAAAAAGCGAGAATCATTAATGAGCACATATCGCCTTTACAGAAAAAAAATTAGTGACTCTACTCGATCTTTGACGTGGATTTTTATTTTTTCTCAATAACAAATATAAATGTGCACTCAGTACTATAAAAGCGCTCAGAGCAATTTCGATTTCTATATCGGACGTCTTCACATTGGCCCTGACGGGACAGAACTAGTTTGATAGCCAACGTGTGTACGGCTCTCCGAATATGCAGTCCAACGTTGGTACGAGCGTTGGGGCCAACGTGTGGAGCCGGCCTTAGCATAACTAACCAAGCATAACTAACCAAAAATAAAAGAATTAAAAGGTAAACAAATATGGCGGAATGTGTAACCATAGACTACTATAGTGCTGTGATGTATGTTGTTAAATGTCGATATCCGTAAAATTATAGTTGTCACAAAATAAGAGGCCCGTTTGGACGTTTAACAAATACCCTAGAACGTAACTTGGTACGAAACTGTAAGAAACAATATAAGAATTATTAATAGAATGTGTAACCATAGACTACTATAGTGCTGTGATGTATGTTGTTAAATGTCGATATCCGTAAAATTATAGTTGTCACAAAATAAGAGGCCCGTTTGGACGTTTAACAAATACCCTAGAACGTAACTTGGTACGAAACTGTAAGAAACAATATAAGAATTATTAATAACATAAAGTGTTTTTAAAACATACGTAAATTTTTTGGTGCGTTAAATATTATGATATAATATACTGGGAGTGTTCTTTTCGCGCTTACTTTATAGTAGCATGCAATTTCTAATTATTACGAAATAGTTATGTGCGCTATATAGCACAGATAGTTGTAAAACTATCTATTCGCTGCGACAACGATAGCTAGTTATGTAGCGAAGCAAAACTATCTATTTTCCACAACGTGAACAACGACCGCTGTCTCCGTTTTGTCGCTACCAGTCGCTGCGACAACGAAGCAAAACTATCTATTTTTCACAACGTGAACAACGACCGCTGTCTCCGTTTTGTAAATTTGAACACTGTATTCGTTGCGACAACGATAGTTAATTATTTAGTGCTATTTAGAAATATCAATATTTACTATTTATTATTTATTACTAACAACAACAAATCTTGGTAACGTCTAAGTTTTATTTTTTGTTTTATATTGTTTCGTAATATTTCTTCGTTTGCTTGCAATTGTAGCTAGAATTTACTTTTTAATTGTTAATGTTTAATTTTTTAAACAAATGTATTTTTCCTTTAGTTTTAGCGAAATCTGATTGTGTTAAATTTATTTGTGAGCACAGTTTTGGTTTATGTTTTATGTTTGTAAATTTAATTTTATTTTGTTAATTTTAACTGTTTGTGTTCCTTAACAATAAAATAAATAAATACTTTTTTGGAAGATAATAATATATCGATAGTTCGATATTGAAATGTAGATATCGACAATTCGACACTCGATATTTTGAAGTAAAACTTCTTTACGTATGCTTGACTTGGGAAGTAAGCTGGTGAGTGCATAACGAGAGCGTTACGAAAAGTGTGATCGGGCGAGGCAAAAGGAAGTTTCGTAACACTTCAGTCGTGTGGTCTAAAGTCTTAGAGTATACATTACAGTACTACTGTAATTTATACTGTAGTCTAAAGCACAATTGTTTTTTTAAGTAACTTTTTATTTTTGAAGTGAAACTTCTTTAGGCGCATGAGGAGCAAATTTTAAGTACGCCTGTATAAAAATTTAAATATTTTTATAAATATAATTTAATCATTATCACAAGACTGTAAAAGTACGAAGGGAAGTTCTTTGTAAACGTTTTGTAACGTCAAATGATATCAATCAATTATAGTCTTTATATAAATACAGATAAGAGCCATATTTGATTGACGGTATGGAAATAGATAGTTTTCAAAATAGATAGTTTTTACAACGTTGTTGGCGGGCTCATAGCGGTTACGTTTCGTTATTTGAAAAAGGCATAACGACACATCACTATTACGAAACGTCTCAAAAACAGTTACGTTCTAAGTCTTTTTGTTTTTAAATACTAGTGTTGTAACAAGTTAATTACTGAATTTTAGCAGCATCATTCGATTTTAATAGTAAATCGATATTGTGTAGTGATCTCTACTGAAAATAATTTTATTGTACTTGCTCGCAAACGAAAAAAAAAACTACTTCAATTACATTGACAAGTAACACAACGTAGGTAAACGAAAAAATAATCAACTAAATACGCGTTATCAAAGATTACAGTATTTATAGCTACCATGGTCACGGGAGAACAATGTCATCATGCAGAGAACCTAATAAAACGCAAGAAAACCTGAAAATTATAATGAGAGAAATTGGAACACAATAAAAAAATTTAGAATAAAGACAAATTGATCTTTTGTATCATTGTATCATTTCAATTTACCTACAATATTAAAGTTTAAGTTAAATTTTCTAATCAGAAATTTAATTCAATATACTTTACACTACATAATCAAATCGATCAAATACTCATACAAACTTGAATCGATTTATCGTGAGTATCGAATACCGAGTCGTATGGTTACTTCCCTATTTACGTCTTGATGACATATGTCCAAACGAGACTATTATTTTGCGATGACTATTGGGTGCATTTTCATGTGACGCTTGACGCTGGTTTTGGGCGTCAAATTTGGTCACGTGATTACAGCGCCATCTTGAAAAAATTGTAGCGATAAATTTCAGCGTTTAGCGTCAAGTTCAAGCGAAAAATAAAGAACGTTAGTATCGATTATCGAAACGACTTTCGATAATCGATACTAACGTTTTTTTAATTTGATAATTGTTTTATTTTTATTACTTGTGATATTTTTTCACTATAATAAAAAATGTGTTTATTAACTATTGTATTCACTTTGAATGGCAATTAAATTTACTGAAAGATAATTTTTATATTAATAGTATTGAACTAAATAACGCTTTACACTTCTGAGAGGGAACTTGTTTATTTATATGCACCATCACCATCTTGTATTTTAAGATACGAGGTCGCACTTGACAAATTTTTTTGAGCTGAGATACGGGATTGTGTTTTGTTAAATAAAAAAAAATTGAATGAATAATTTTGTTTATAACTTTACAGATCTATGCGCCTATATTTAGGGGCCATTCATAAATTACGTCACACGTTAAGAGGGGGGTAGGGGGTTGACGAAGTGTAACAATGTGTGACAAGGGGGAGGGAGGGGTCACAATTTTGTGACGTCACATTTTCAAATATAATAAATATTAAAACGTAAGTACAAAAACATGATATTTCAACTATCTATCAATAACTAGCTTCAAAAATTCAAGTTTTATTTGTTTTATAGGCGAATTGACTTTTATTAAAATGAAAATAAAAATAATGTCGAAACTGTCATTGGAAAATTGCAAAATATGTGACGTCACACTAGGTAGGGGGGGGGTCTCATAAATGTGTCCATCTGTGACAAGGACGGGGGAGGGGTCGAAAAATCGATAAATCCGTGTGACGTAATTTATGGATGGCCCCTTATTGATTAATTTCATTTCGTAAAATTAATCAAAACAATTGTATTTACCAATACTTAAATATAGCACATTTAGAAATAAATAAAAATTTATTTCTACACTCGCTATTTTTATTTAAATCACAAAGTAACAGCTAGTTGTTGTTTTATAAGGATCGATTTACTATTGATTATCAATATAACTGTTCGAGTTACGCTGACGCTAACATCACCCGTTTAAAAAGCTAAACGTAGTTTAGCTTTTTTAACGGGTGATGTTATCAGTCATCATCATCATCAGTTCAGCCTATTGCAGTCCACTGCTGGACATAGGCCTCCCCAAGTTCGCGCCAGACATCCCGGTTTTCCGCAATCCTCATCCAGCCTACACCGGCAATCTTACGAAGATCGTCGGTCCAACGGGCCGGAGGACGTCCCACACTGCGTTTGCCTAGACGTTAGGGTGATGTTAGCGTCAGCGTAACTCGAACAGTTACATCGATAATCAATAATTCAATAGTAAATCGATCCTTATAAAACAACAATTAGCTGTTACATTGTGATTTTATAAATAAAAATTGCGAGTATATTTTGTTGTGGTATTTTTAAGTATTGGTAAATACAATTTTTTGATTAATTTTACGAAATGAAATTAATCATTATTGATAATGTGTTATATAGGCGCATAGATCTGTAAAGTTATAACAAAATTATTCATTCAATTTTTTTTATTTAACAAAACACAATCCCGTATCTCAGTTCAAAAAAATTTGTCAAGTGCAATTTCGTATCTTAAAATGGTACATATAAATAAACAAGTTCCCTCTCAGCAGTGTAAAGTGTTGTTTAGTTTAGTTTGTTATTTAGTTTAGTTAATATAAAAATTATCTTTCAGTAAATTTAATTGCCATTCAAAGTGAATACAATAGTTAATAAAGACATTATTTATTATAGTGCAAAAATATCACAAGTAATAAAAATAAAACAATTATCAAACTAAAAAAAAGTTAGTATCGATTATCGAAAGTCGTTTCGATAATCGATTCGAATTTGACGCTAAACGCTGAAATTTATCGCTACAATTTTTTCAAGATGGCGCAGTAATCACGTGACCAAATTTGACGCCCAAAACCAGCGTCAAGCGTCACATGAAAATGCACCCTAATATGATGCATTTCTGATGGCGCTATGCAAGACCATAGAATTAGTGTACTTCCACAGATTAAGTAATAGGTACTACCTCTACTTGAAAATAATATGGATGTAATGAGTTATTAAACTAAATGAAACATTAACATATATATATTACATTTAGCACACCATACTATAAGGGGGCGTTCAAGTATTACGTAACGCAAATTTTGAAGATTTTCGTTGTCGAAAGTAGGAAATATATAACTTCTTACAGTGCGTAGAGTTCTGTCTTACTAGGTACCGTAAAACGGGGTGAATAGCAATGATTTTCAACTTCGTCTTAAAAATTTGTTGTCTGCTACTTTTTTTTTTAATCTCAGGTTATTTTATATAATGTCCGGTACCATAAAGAAAGTGCTGAAACAATATTTTTTCAAATATAAACAAAGGTTTTCCAGATTTTTAATAAAATATGTACCTTTTCTATTCACCCGAGGATAGGGGTCAATAGAAATGCGTAAAGGGGTGAATAGAAAAACTGTTAGGGCTACCGAAAATGACTTATCCGACAGTGCAAAAATGTAAGGTTGTGTATTTAAAAATTGTTTTGGTTTTAAAATGTTAAATGAAATTCAAAATTTGTGATTCAAACTATTTATGCCTATAAACATAAATAACAAAGTATGTTTGTATTATAACCGATTTTATTTTAATGGAATGTTATCTCTTTTCAATAAATCAAACAAGATACTTCTTATTCCTATTTTTATTTGAAATAAAATAACAAAATAAAAAACAACCTTCTGTCTTCTAATTTAACATTCCGAGAAGATGCATAGATACTCTTCCACAGTTTTTTTATTTCTATATTATATTTTTTGTACCTTTTCCTTTTAGGATCGGGTTTATATTATACAAGCGGCATGTTGAATCTACCTAAGGCGGTATATACTTACCTGTAAATGAAAATTATCACTTCATAAATATTATTAATTTATCAATCACTAAATCTACCGCTCTCTTCTAAATAATACGGACATACTATTCATTAATAGAAAAAGTATGCAAGTAGGTAGTTATTTAGTTCTGTTAACAGTTTTTGACAACCCTATTTATTTATCTCTATTAACCCCTCATTTGTCCCTATTCACACATTAATCGTTTCTATTAGTCCATACTAGGCTTCCATTAACCCATACTATAGTTCTATTCACCCCTCAATGGATTCTATTGACCCCGTTTAGACAATAAATTTACACTACCTGTGATTTTAATGATTTTTTAAAGTTTAATAACGGATTCTCACTTATCTTCACTGTATTTTGATAGTTTATCGCACACATAATGAAATAAACACATTAAATAGTACAAGTCACAAGTTTTTCTTACATAAAACCAAGAGTTTCGGCAGTCGATTTTAGCCCGTTCACAGAGGGTAGACTTTGAATACATTTTAAAGGATATTATATCAATTTTGACATTTAAAAATTGTTGCCAACGCAAAGAAAAAATGTTGATATGTTAAAATTTAAAATTCTACCAAAATTCTTCAACGAAAAGTAATAAAATATTAGCCTTGAAAACTTTCCTGAATTTTTTTCTATTCACCCCGCAATTTCTATACACCCCGTTTTACGGTACATGGCAATACTAGTTGTTACAGTGACTGTTATTTTAAAATATCAGTGACAAAATACTAGGTACTCAACTACTCGATATTAGTATTCCAAAAATACTACGTTTATCTCGCCTCCTCTTAGCGTAAACGCTTAAGCACAAGCGAAATGGAGATGTTACCGATTTTACAGACAAACAATTATTTTTTTTGCAATGAAATCGGAAGTCTACAAACGAAAGCCAAGTTGTTGAGCCGTAGAAACACAAACGCAAAGACACGAATTTAGATTTAGAGGTTTGGTGTTGTTCATCAGGTTTTTATTCGTTCTTAATGGAATTTTTTCATTTCTGGCCAAAACCATGTGCATGGTATACTAGGAAATCCATATAACATTATCTGAATTTTTAACCGACTTCCAAAAAAGGAGGAGGTTATCAATTCGACTGTATTTTTTTTTTAATGTATGTTAGCTCAGAACTTTTGACTGGGTGGACCGATTTCGATTAATTTTGTTTTAATTGAAAGGTGTTGCGTGTCATGTGGTCCCATTTTTTTAAAATTAAGATCTGACAAGTACTTTTAGAGTTATATCTAGTAATGCGTATTTACTTGACTACTCTTTCGTCGACCTACGTTGTATTATACCGCATAACTTTTTACTCGGTGTACCGATTTTGATGATTTTTACTTTAATCGAAAGCCAATACTTGTCATGTAGTCTTCGTGAAATTAGATCTAGATCTGATTACAACTTTTTGAGTAATCTTTAATAGCGCGTATTTACTTGACTATTTTTTCGTCTTACTTGTCGATGTAACTGAAGTCGGTTTTTTTTCGTTTGCAAGCAAACACAATTATTTTAAAATATTTTCCTGTTATTTTTGTAAACAAATAGTTTGTTGATAAACTGAACGATATAACACTAGCAACATTAGCAAGGTGCAGCCTGTACGTGCGTTTCAAATTAGATTTCCGAAAGTACTTTTCGGTATTTGTGTGTGAGTAAAATTTGTCAAAATTGATTTCCGAAAGTACTTTTCGGTATTTGTGTGTGAGTAAAATTTATCAAAACACAGAGTTACCTCTAACACCTTTTGTCACTCACAACCTATTAGATATAACTTACAACACGAACGAAATGGCGATGCATGAAAAGGCTATGTAATTAATATCTAATTTAAATATTTTCTACTTAGAAAATAATGAAAGTACAGTGAAATGTTAATTAAAACAAAAAAAGTCTATTTGTATTAGGGGCACATTGCCTTAGCCCTTAGCTGGGGCTCCCCAGTACTCCCCACTATCGTGTAACAACTTTTTTTTTTAAAAAGTATTAGCAATTGGATGACAAAGATACAAAGTATTTTCAATGAGATTTAAAGCAAAAGTTACCACAGAGAAAGACATACGGTCTTATTGTCAAAAAACGAAGTAATGCCTCTCTCAAAGTCGCATTAAGTATGACACTATTTAACTTGGCCGTTTTAACTTTTTTTTTTAATTATTTATAAAAAGTGAAAATAAATTATGATTTATAAAAAGTTTGAGTTATTTTTTATGATTTATAAAAAGTTCGAGCTAATACGCTTTTTTTTAATATCATTGATCTCGACTTTTTATCGATATGAAAGAACAGAAAGCCCTTAACCATAAACAGTTAAACACAAGACTGCACAAGACACAGTAACAAAGAGTATATAACCACTACGTTTTACACAGTAATGACAAACGTCACTTGTACGTTTGAGGTTACAGCGAATTCGGTTTTCTGTTAAAAATATTAGTTTGACGATGAAATAGACGTATAATTACAAATATAATGGTAGTGCATGTGATTACCCAGATGCTACAATAATTATCTAGTAGCCATTGTGTGTGATTACACAGGGATTGCGTATTTTTCATCCGGTAAGGGGTTTGTTTACATTTTAATTCTTTTATTTTTGGACAGAGTTTACATTATGAGACATTTTCGATTACTGTAAAAGTGAATCTTAGCAATCTCTTTTTTTTGTATATTTAATATATATATATATAATAATAGCTGACTCAGCAAAAGATTTTTTGCATTTATGTTATTAACCCCTTTAAACCCCCCCCCCCCTCCCTTATAACTTAGGGGTATGAAAAATAGATGTTGGCCGATTCTCAGACCTACCCAATATGCACACAAAAATTTCATAAAAATCGGTTCAGCCGTTTTAGAGAAGCATTATATTATTTGTAACTAACTTTGTGATCACGAGGATTTTATATATAAACTAGCTGACCCCGCAGACGTTGTTTTGCCATATATGTTATTAACCCCCGCAACCGTTTCTTGTGGGTGGAATTTCGTAAAATCCGTTCTTAGCTGACCTCTTCTCGTCGAAAGGAATATTCCTACCAAACAAGTCTCTACGCCTTATGGTTCCAGAGATATCGTGATGAGTCAATGGGTGGAAATCTCTTTTATCTTAATATATATAAATCTCGTGTCTCAATGTTTGTCCTCAATGGACTCCTAAACCACTTAACCGATTATAATAAAATTCGCACACCATGTGCAGTTCGATCCAACTTAAGAGATAGGCTATATTTTATTTCGATATATATAATTAATATATACAAAAAATATATAAGGCGGTACGAAGTTCGCCAGGTCAGCTAGTATTATATATAGATTGATATGACTAGGCTGAATTGAGTAATACCTTTGCCTCCTCTCCAAGTGAATAAGGTAGTATATTATAAAACATTTGTCGTGTCTCTAGGGATGTCAGAAATGAAAAAAATGTCGATATATCGATGTATCGATATTTCTAAAAATATCGATATCGACGACGATATATCGAAGAAAAAATCTATACTAATATAATAAAGCTGAAGAGTTTGTTTGATTGTTTGTTTGTTTGTTTGAACGCGCTAATCTCAGGATCTACTGGTCCGATTTGAAAAATTCTTTCAGTGTTAGATAGCCCATTTATCGAGGAAGGCTATAGGCTATATATCATCACGCTAAGACCAATAGGAGTGTAGCACCAATGAAGAATGTTTCAAAATCAGAGTTTTCTTTTAGAGAGCTTCCGCTGCGCAAAACGGTTAAAGTTTCGCACAAATTATGTATGACAGAAATGGTCCTATTTCACGCCGACAAAGTGGCGAGCAGAAGCTAGTAACTATCGATATATCGGTCAAATTTTAATTTTGTTGAAATGAGCTAATAATGCTTATAGGATGATCAATCTGAACTCTAAAATTTTTGTCATGAAACCCTTTGATAAGAAAAAAAGGTGTGTGTGTGTGATTCACACACGATAGAAGTAAAACTTCTTTGGCAAACTAATAAAAAAAAAAGTTTAAAATTTGTGGTCTGCCCTTCCCTGTCGTTTTTCCATTGCATCCGGTTTCAAGTCACAACGATTTTAAAGATGTTTACTTCAAAAACATAATAATAATCGATATATCGGATAAAATATTATATCGGCTAAAAATATCGATATATTGGATAAAAAAATTCGATATGTGGCTACCACATCGATTCACTATTACGTAAGTAGTATGTAATAGTAAGTCGATGTACTAGCACAAAATTACTTACCTTATTTACTTACCTATAATACCGTACCTTGAACAATACCTTTAAAACACCTTCAAAATACCAGTTTACCTCGAAAACCTTTACCATGAAGAATGACATCTGATTCGAGTAAGAAACATGAAGTAGGTAGCCCTGAGAAGGGCTGTTTTGGTTTTCGTTGGAAACAGTGATAGTTAGCCCTCAAAAGGACTTTTTTAATGTTAAGAAACAAGAATTATTAATGACGTCGTTAGCTCTGAAAAGAGCTGTTTGTAAATAAATATTTCACAGCACGCCATGCACGAAGCGGATGTACAAGCAGTCACAGTTCACATAACTTCACAAATCTTCAAGCAAGCTCCTTTCTTCGTGTATAGCTGTATATCTTCAAGATTTGCAGTCACGCCGCGCCGCTGAGTAAAGAGCGCGCGACACGTCCTCGCGCCACGTCGATTGCCGCCGAATGAGGAAGCCGCGGGGAGCGCCTCTGTTATTAATAGAGTTTCGCCCGCGACGTCGTTCTACACAGCGCACGAGTAATTCCGACGAAGCACGAATCACGCTCGGTGAAAGAGAGACGGAAATAATGCGTAAAAGAAACGCATAGCACTAATTAGAATCGCTTTCTAATTGGTTAAAAAACTAATTATTTTATTGGTTATTATAATTTTTCTTTGTAAATATTTCTGTATAAATATTGCGATTTTTGCCTAATAAAATCATTCAATTCGATCGACACCTTCTGAAGAAGTCTTTTATTTGAATACTCTCCGAAGTCTCCAAAGTGGTGACCCGACGCTGAAGAACAAGAACAAGAGGAATCCCTGCTCGTGAAAATAATGGAAAAAGCAAGAACCGCCGAATCCCTGCCCGCCGCCACCGCCGCTGCCGCTGCCGCCGCCACCGCCAGCCAGCTAGCCAGCCAGCCTTCAGAAATCGCGAATATTTCGCTTTCACTGCGAATTCCACCTTTCTGGCGCGACCGTGTTCGATTATGGTTCTACAGCTTCGAAGCCGCTACTCACGATCAGAAAAAAGGCGAACAACAACTAGCACAAATGGTTATCGCTCGTTTAGAAAAGCAAGATATCGAACAAATATCAGACCTTCTCTACAATCCACCTGAAAGCAAGCCATATCAAGCTATTAAAGAACGTCTCATCACTGCATACGAAGAGTCAGACAACCGACAGTTTCAAAAGCTCTTGTCTGAAATGGAACTAGGAGATCAGAAGCCGTCACATCTACTACGCCGGATGCGCGATCTCGCTCGTGA
The DNA here is from genome assembly GCA_905220545.2 of Melitaea athalia. NCBI lineage: Eukaryota > Metazoa > Arthropoda > Insecta > Lepidoptera > Nymphalidae > Melitaea > Melitaea athalia. The sequence goes on from HG992180.1 coordinate 3,922,284, forward strand.
CAGAATCCCCGATGCCACGCTACGCATCCTGTGGACCAACCACCTACCTCCACACATCCGCTCAGTCCTAGCTGTGAGCGACTCTTTCAGCACGAAGACTGCGTTAGAAGAACTCGCACTGCTCGCTGACAAGATGCTAGAACAACACCGCGAAGTCGCCGCCGTCAGCACGACACTACCGCCTCCTACGCCCGCATCACAAATAGACACAAACCTCTTAATAAATGAAATAAGAAAACTCTCCATAGAAATCGCTGAATTAAAATCACGACAACCGCAGCATAATTTCAGAAGAAACCGTTCTCGAAGCCGTACATACAACCCGCGATATAAATACCGATCAAGAGAAAATACACCATCGTCAGCGTGCTACTACCACCTACGTTTCGGAGCCCAGGCAAGAAACTGTAGGTCACCGTGTTCCTTCGTGGCTAATAAAGAAAAGCAAGCGGAAAACTAGAGAGAACGCTGGCAGAGGCGGAATCCGGCGCTCAAGAATACTCCTACCGCCTATTCGTCACAGACAAGAAAACAGGAATATCTTTCTTAGTAGACACGGGAGCTAACATATCCGTCCTACCTAGAAAGAAAACTCACTTCACTACACCGCTGCCATTCAAACTCTACGCCGCTAACAACACTACTATATCGACATACGGTGAAAAACACTCGAACTCGACCTCAGCCTTCGCCGTCCATACAAGTGGAAGTTCATAGTCGCTGACGTGTCAAAACCGATACTAGGAGCCGATTTTCTGAAGCATCATCAACTCATCGTGGATTTAAAAAACAAGAAACTTATCGACAACGTCACTAACTTAACAGTCAAAGCACCCGTTCGAGCTACATCTATACCTACAGTACGTAGCATAGACTGTAACAACGTTTACCACGACATACTCTCAGAATTCCCCGGCATAACAAGACTGACTTCAATGAACATAAACGACAGCAAGATCAACGTCCAGCACTATATCGAAACCGAAGGCCCGCCCGTACATTGTCGTGCACGTCCTATACCACCACACCGCTACGAAAAAGTAAAGAAAGAGTTCCAAAACATGATCGAACAAGGTTTATGTCGACCCAGCAAGAGCCCATGGGCATCACCTCTTCACGTCGTACCGAAGAAGAACGGAGACATACGAGTCTGTGGTGATTATCGCCGTCTCAACGCAATCACCAAGGCCGATCGATACCCGGTACCACGCGTCAAAGACTTCACGTATCAACTCGCTGGAAAAACAATATTTTCAACAATAGATCTCAACAGAGCTTATCAACAACTCTGCGTCCGCGACGAGGATATTGAAAAAACAGCTATTATAACACCGATGGGATTATTCGAATTCCCGAGAATGTGTCCAGGTTTAAAAAACGCAGGCCAGACATTCCAGCGATTCATACATCAAGTGTTGAGCGGACTGCCCTACGTATTTCCATTTATCGACGACGTACTACTTGCATCTGAAAACGAAGATCTTCACAAAGAACACTTAAGAACCGTGCTACGAAGACTTGAAGAACACGGAATTACAATAAATCCTTCGAAGTGTCACTTCGGTCAAACAGAAGTTCAATTCTTAGGATATCACGTTTCAAAAGACGGTATTAAACCCCCAACACAGAAGATCGACATCATCATGAAGTATCCGAAGCCTACAAACATCGAAGAGCTACGTCGTTTCCTCGGTATGTTAAATTTTTATCGCGATCACATACCTAACGCCGCGTCTATACAAGCGCCACTAAACGCATACCTACACAACGTAAAGAAGCGAGACAAGACCGTCATACAGTGGACAGAAGAGTCGACACAAGCATTCGAAGCATGTAAAAACAGCATCAGCAACGCCGCTTTACTTGCTCATCCATCTCATCAAGCTACATACGCATTATTTTGTGACGCGTCCGACAAGTCAGCTGGCGCCGTCCTACAACAATACGTAAACAAAACGTGGCAACCTCTCGGCTATTATTCAAAAAAATTCTCCGACGCGCAATCGAGGTACTCAACATACGACAGAGAACTTCAAGCTATCTACATGGCTGTGAAACACTTCCGAAAGATGTTTGAAGGCCGACCACTCATTATCTTTACCGATCACAAGCCTCTCACATTCGCAATGAATAAGATTAATTCATCTACAGAAACACCGAGACGTACGAGACAATTATTATTTATTAGCGAATTTACAACCGATATACGACACGTGAGTGGTAAACAAAACATCGTTGCCGACGCCCTAAGCCGCATAGAAACGATTACATGTCCCTCAATAATCAATTATGAAGAAATCGCATACGCACAGCAACAAGATCCTACGATACAACAGTTATTACTTCAAGATAACATCAACTTAAAGAAAATTATCATCCCGAACACCGACGTCGAATTATATTGTGAGACTTCAACTTCGAATATACGACCATATATACCTGAACAATATCGACAACAAGTTTTTAAAAGTGTACATAACATAAGTCATCCTGGAACGCGTACGACTCGAAAGATGACGTCACAGAAATATTTTTGGCCGTCAATGAATAGCGACGTATCAAACTGGACAAGGAGCTGTATTGACTGTCAAAAAAATAAAATACAACGCCATACGTACAGCGCGACATCTAAATTCCCGCCAACGGAACGCTTTCATCATATTCACGTCGATATCGTAGGTCCATTACCTACGACAATGCAAGGCTACCGTTATCTTATAACAATGATCGACAGAGAAACTAAGTGGCCCGAAGCAATTCCTACCGACGATATAACAGCAGAAACAATCGCCGAAACTATATACAAACACTGGATCGTAAGATTCGGCTGTCCGTCGACACTAACTAGCGACCAAGGCAGACAATTCGAAAGTCAGCTGTTTAATAATTTAATGAAAATCATGGGAATTACGAAAAACCGAACTACTCCATATCACCCGGTTAGCAACGGCATTATCGAACGCTGGCATCGCACACTAAAAACCGCGCTACGAACGAAGCTATCAAGTTCAAGGACATGGGTCAACGAACTACCTACTGTATTACTCGGATTACGAGCGACCCTACGCACAGACGCCGGAGTTAGCCCAGCCGAACTCACATACGGCTATAACCTACGTCTACCAGGTGATTTCTTTAATACATCGATACCTACAACTGCGAGCGACTATAGTTACATAAACAAAATAAGAGAAGCAATAGAATTAAACAGACCGCAAACCGCTACGACTCATCATAACAGCAAACAACCTCTCTTCATTCATAAAGATCTACGAAACTGCAGTCACGTATTCGTTCGAGTCGACGCAATTAAAAAACCCTTACAACCACCGTATGAAGGCCCGTATCGTGTAATAAAGAGAACAGATAAAGTATATACGATACAATTACAAAATCGAGAAACTAACATATCGATAGATAGACTCAAGCCTGCATACTTACTACAGGAAGATATACCTAACGATACGTCATCGCTACAATTAGATACCTCGCCACGGAACTCATTTCCCGCCAAAACGCATAGCAACGAGACGCCACAACCGAACGCGATTCATAAGAACATCACAACGCGAGTCGGCCGTCCCGTCAAGCTGCCAGTACGTTTCACTTGAGGGGGAGCTCTGTGGCTACCACATCGATTCACTATTACGTAAGTAGTATGTAATAGTAAGTCGATGTACTAGCACAAAATTACTTACCTTATTTACTTACCTATAATACCGTACCTTGAACAATACCTTTAAAACACCTTCAAAATACCAGTTTACCTCGAAAACCTTTACCATGAAGAATGACATCTGATTCGAGTAAGAAACATGAAGTAGGTAGCCCTGAGAAGGGCTGTTTTGGTTTTCGTTGGAAACAGTGATAGTTAGCCCTCAAAAGGACTTTTTTAATGTTAAGAAACAAGAATTATTAATGACGTCGTTAGCTCTGAAAAGAGCTGTTTGTAAATAAATATTTCACAGCACGCCATGCACGAAGCGGATGTACAAGCAGTCACAGTTCACATAACTTCACAAATCTTCAAGCAAGCTCCTTTCTTCGTGTATAGCTGTATATCTTCAAGATTTGCAGTCACGCCGCGCCGCTGAGTAAAGAGCGCGCGACACGTCCTCGCGCCACGTCGATTGCCGCCGAATGAGGAAGCCGCGGGGAGCGCCTCTGTTATTAATAGAGTTTCGCCCGCGACGTCGTTCTACACAGCGCACGAGTAATTCCGACGAAGCACGAATCACGCTCGGTGAAAGAGAGACGGAAATAATGCGTAAAAGAAACGCATAGCACTAATTAGAATCGCTTTCTAATTGGTTAAAAAACTAATTATTTTATTGGTTATTATAATTTTTCTTTGTAAATATTTCTGTATAAATATTGCGATTTTTGCCTAATAAAATCATTCAATTCGATCGACACCTTCTGAAGAAGTCTTTTATTTGAATACTCTCCGAAGTCTCCAAAGATACATCGATATATCGAATCGATACTTTTCCGACATCCCTACGTGTCTCTCGCACGTTGTTTTCGTTACGTTTTGAGGTTATGTTAGTTTTCTATCAGTGTTGTAAGTAATAACCAAGTAATAACTTATTTCATTAAATTAACAATTAATAAAAATGAGTGACTTTGTGCTCAATGACAGTGATACAGAAGTTGATTCTGATGAAGAGGTATTATTAATTAAAAACAAGTAATTTTAATTACTTATTAAAGAAAACAATTAACAATTTTTTTATTTATTAGCTTCAAGAGGCTTTCGCCAAAGGTCTTCTCAAACCAGGTCTTAATGAAGAAATTGAGCGGGTGGAGAAGAAATATGTGAACAATGTAGCTGATTTAAAGGCGAAATTAAAAGAGTTTGAACTAAAATTACCATGGATTGAAACATTGGATTTGGTGACGACTGTGGCTCCCATGGCACCTGATGTAGCTTTACAAATGCAACAGACAGCACTAAGGAGAAAGTGAGTAAAAATATAAATAGGTCTTAAATTAAATTTGTTAACTAACCATGACATAATATTGTGTCACAAATAAAAAATGTACTAAAAAAAAAATCATCATAACACTAGTGACATCCTAAATGAAATAACAAGCATGCTCAGGCACAGTTTCGTAGCCAAACTGGGCTAGAATCACTAGTAATACATTGTCACATGTATCATCTATTGTAATATATTATCTGACTCAACTGAGGTAGAGTACAGCAAGAAATATCCTGCTCAAAATCTGGAGCAGCCCGACTGGGGAAAGCAAGCATTGTTGTGTTCCTGTGTAAGTAAGGTGACCAGAGTTCTAGAGGGGATTAAGGATACAGTCGGCTGCTGGTTTTGCAGGCATATGTAGGATACGGTAATCGCTTACCATCGGGTGAGCCATACGCTTGTTAGCCAACCTAGGTGTATATATAAAAAAAATTTTATAACATTGTGTTGTCATTAGTTCTTATTATAGTTGTTTAATTTAATTTTTATAACTATTTATTTTATATACCTTTTCTAAGGGTTGTCTGGAAGAGATAGCTCTTTTAGCGATATAACTGCATTTTTTATTTTAATTTTCTTATAACATATTTTGTTTATATTATATCTTATGGTAAAAAATGAAGCATATTTGTAATATATTTTATGTTCTAGAAATATCACAGAAAACACTAAGGGCAAAGTAGAATATGATCCTACTCAAGATCCAGTCTTGAATGAGTTTAAGAGAGAGAATCTTATCCATCGCCAGGCACAAGCTGCTGTTGTTGATGGAATCAAACGTCTTAAGGATCTAAATATACCCACAAAGAGGTAAATATGTTGTGAGGTAATTATGTGTTATAAATAATAGTTTAAAAAAACTAAAAAAACACGCTTTTATAAAGAAACCAAACTAGAAAGTAGAAAATCTTATCAAATAAGTGTATTGTTATCGGTCCTCGATAAGTCTACTAAGTTTAAATGAAATCTGAATGTTTAAAGTAAGTCAAAATGAAGTCTAAAGGAGTCAGTTACAAACATAACAAGTAAAGCTTGTAAAAAGTATGTCTTTTTACACATACTTTATTATTGTTTTTAGTTTAGCAGAATTAAGATGAGCAGTTGATGTAAATTGTAAGCTGAACTTTTACTGTAGCTAACACAGGTTTAAATCTGAGTATTAAACTTTTAATAAATTTTTTTTGTGTCACCATGTTTACTGTTTCGTGCTGTGTCACAAATTTGTAATGTGCAGTTTCTTCACATTTAAACACAATTTGATTTATCAAGCAAAAATGTAAAATTCTTAAAGCATTTTCTAGAACTTGATGTATTAAGTTTTATTTATAATTTAATCCCTCCTATCTTCCGAAATTGTAAGGTGATATTTCTTCGTGGCATTTAAATGTAATTTGAATTGTGGACAAAAATTACTATTAGGGCATTTTTAAATTATTGGGTATAACTCTAGGCCTGACGACTACTTTGCTGAAATGGCAAAATCCGATGAACACATGCAGAAAGTACGTAAGAATTTAATGGCGAAGCAGGCGGCACAAGCTCGTACGGAAAAAGTACGACAGTTAAGAGATCAGAAGAAAATAGCTAAGAGGGTTCAGGTAATATTTTAACTAATATTTTCATTTGATTTTCCTACACAAATATTATAAAAAATACGTATGTATTTATACTACACATAGTGGCGGCCCAGGATACAAGCATAGCTTACTTTGTGTCCCACTATCAAATACTGTGTATTCTATGCGAATGTAGTTTACTTGAATAAATAAAATAAATAAATAAAATAAGTAAGTGCTGTTGTGGCTTTAGTTTGGGTTAAAAATGTTTAAGAATTTTCTGTACTTTGTTTAAAATTTTATTATTGTTACAATTAATTTACATAAATTATCCCTAATTGCTTTTACAGATTGACACAAAACTGAAACAAGCAGCTGACAAGAAACAGATGCTGGAGCAACTCAAGAGAGTGAGGAAAGGAAAATCGACTGATTTAGACTTTTTAGAAGACAATAAAGGAAACAACTCTAATAAAGGCAATCCTAAAAATAAAGTTAACAAAAAGCGAGCGATGAAAGATAAAAAGTTTGGTTTCGGAGGTAAAAAGAAGGGATCTAAACTGAATACAAGAGAATCTACTCATCAAATAGATGGATTTAATAGTTCAGCTAAGAAGAAACCCTTCAATTTCAAAACTAAAAACTTTAAACCAAACAACAAAAAGAAGAATCAGAGGCCAGGAAAATCAAAGAGAAAGAATGCTAAAAGATAGTCTTAGAATGGTAATAAAATTAAATTTCATGTATGGATTTTTATTTTGTTTTAGCAAAGTAAATATATTGGTATAACTTTTTTAAGTTACTTTAGTTTTGTATATAGGAGGGTATATATAGCTTCGCTATGTTTCAGCCTGTAGTATCCCACTGTTGGGTATGCCCAATGCCTCCATGCCCATGGCCTCTTTCCCCATGTAGGAGAAGGATCAGAGCTTAATCCACCACGCTACTCCAATGCAGGTTGGCGGATATATTCCTACTACTACTGGATAACAACCGAGACCGACGGCTTAACGTGCTCTCCGAGGCACGGTGGGGAGACCCACAAGGACTGCACAAACACCCAGACCACGGCAAACATCTGTATGGTCAATACAAATGTTGTTATGTGCGGAGATCGAACCCGCAAACGCCAGCGCATCAACAATACACAAACCAGTGCTGTGACCGCTGCGCCAACGAGGCGTCAGGTATATCAGGGTGGAGGGTATATAAATAAAACAGAATTCCATTTCAAAAGTTTATTAGGAAACTACCATTTTCCCTTAGCCTTGCCCTTTTTCTTCTGCTGTTGTTTGCGTTGCCAAGCGTTGTCATTGGACTTGACTTCCACACGAGGGCTCTTGGCTGTGACCGTCGCACTGGGAGTTTGTTTGCTCATGTCACTGTAAATTATTAACATTTCAATATTTTGTACTTTACTTAAATATCTTGTATTTGTAGACGATAAAATAGAAATTACAGAAAAGATATAATAGAAACAGTTAATATCAAGAATGGGCATGACGAAAGATTTTGAAAACCTCTTCCATAATGTGGGTACACATTAACTATTTACAAAAATACCTATATTTCGGTAATAAACTTAAGTTTAAGGAATTTTAAAACTATTTTTCTAATATGTTTTCAATGAGAGCGGCAAAACGACTGCAGGTGTCATGGCGTCGGCTTGACGTCACGGAATAATGTGGGCCTTACTTTTTACTTCACTCTTTGGAGCGCGCCTGACGTATTATGTTATGCTGTGACGTCGTGCGCTGTAATTTGTGTTTCAATCAAAATGGCCGATTGCAGTATTTTACTGTTTAATATTTTTTATAAAACTAAACCAGTATTTTGAATTTTTTTAATATGAGTGTTCCCCTAAAATCATTAAATTGACAATTTTTTGATACTGTCGTCATGCCCATTTCTTCTAAAGTAAGATAAAGCATAATTCAATATATACTTTTGTATAATTTCCAAGTAAAGAAATTAGACTACTCAATATTAACTAGAGCTAAGTCAACAAATAAAACATAAATATTTGCTACATACTAATATTAAATTGTTTTATATTTTTTAAACAACTAAATAAAAAACCTTTTCAGTCAGTAGAAGATACTTAGCAAAGTTAAATAAAAAACCTTTTCAGTCAGTAGAAGATACTTAGCAAAGTTTTATGTAACTTTGACAAACATGACAAAACTATAACAAGTTTCTAAGATGATACTATTGAACCGATATCGAGGTTAGGTTTTAAGGCAATACTTAGTACTTACTACTGATCGACGGCGTTCGTCGTCATCCCCTGACTGCCCTTGATGACGTCACGGCGGATACCGCGCCGCTTGCGGTACGCGGTGCGTTCGTACTTGGGCAACCATCTATATGTGGAATGTTTAATTTAATTACGTACATACATGCTATAAAAATAAATGTTTTGGAGCTATATCTAAATACAAAATTATGATGTAATGTTTGTATTAGTGCAGTGGCGGATTTGCCAGTAGGCTGAGGAAGCCTAGGGGCATTATTATACAATCCAAAAATAATAATAGTGGGCATGCCCACAACCTTTCTACAACAATGGATACCTAACTAAATGGGCAGACTAAAAATTATGTGGTAAATGGATTCGCGCCTGACTGTACTCCTACTTCAGAGGTTACTAGAGGAGAGGAGGCAAAAATTGAATAGCCTATTGGTGGCAAAGTAAATCCGCCACTTTATTAGAGGATTAGACCTAGGTATGTAATGCATATGACGAAGTTAAACTAACAATAAGAAACGCTGATAAACGAATAATGAAAATATTTCTTATGAAAAGTTTGATGGTTATTATAACCGATCCATTGCAAATCGTATGTATGATAATGAAATATTTTTAAAAAGTAATCAAGTAATGGATTTAATTAGGTTAAAATTGTTTGATGTAAGAAATAAAAAGAATTCCAAATTACGTTCTGTTCGGAACTAATACATAATTTCAGTTTAAAATTGATAGCTCAAACAATACAATAATATAGTGAAATGAACATGAATATACATACAAGCTATAAGCAACAATTTAATTGCAACGTACATAATAGACGTGTAAACTTTACCTTTCTGGATCCGGAGGTTTAGACAGATCAGCGTTGGGCGGAAGCTTGGTCTTCCGCTTGCGTTTGGTCTTAGTCTTCTCTTTGCTTGGATCAGATCCAGGTGGACTATAAATAAACAAAAAAATATAAATATTCATATTTATTTATATTGACAAAAATAGGCAATAAATTGAAAACAATATAATTACACAACGTGTCATTAAACTGCAGGCGTACTTCCTTTTAATCAGGGCCGGACCGTGAGGTCAGGGGGCCCTGGGCTAATACTAATTAGGGGGCTAAGGGGGAATGTGAAATGGCAGCCGAACATTTTAACTGTCAGTTCGAAGTAATATTGTCGTCTATTTTTGACTTTGAATTGACTTAGCTGGGGCCCCTTGAATCCACGGGGCCCTGGGCTGAAGCCCAAAAAACCATATGGTAGATCCGGCACTGCGTTTAAGGCCATATACATGGAGGCATACCATAGCCGAAATTATACGTGAAAATAATGAAGCAGTAGTAAATAGAGCTCATTACTAATTTACTACGTAACTATAAAATTGACAAATTCGAAAAAAAAGTAATAAGAAGACATGGAAAAATTGACTACAACTAACCGACTTAACTGTAAACAGGTGACTAGATCATTGACGCGAGACAAACGTACACACGACGGTAATTTTATAAATAATAATTAATTATTTAATAATGTTTGGGCAAGTAAGTGGCATAATAGGGGATCGGACAAATTTTCAAAAAGTGTTTTTAATTAATCTTTATGGATACTTATACCCATAAAAAATAAAATTTTATTAATTTACAGCCTTTTAGGTATTCAAAATCATGTTTTAATATTGTTTGTTCAAAAATCCCGCCAAAACGCCACTTTATGACATCTGACAGCGCGTTACGTCAATTGTGGGTCATAAACATAGAGTATATAAAGCACAGAGTACGTTGAACATACGGATAGAATAACCCGTGCAGTCAATGCTTGCTCTTTTCTAAAGTACTCTGTGGCTTGTAACCCACAAATGACGTCACGCACTCTAGTTGGTGTTTTAGTACAGATTAATAATATTGTAAATAACAACATTTTATTTTATCATTTAAAAATATTTAAATGAATTATATTAAATTATTATTCGATCAATAATCGTAAAACAGTATATTTATTCTATCTAAGTACATTATAGATTTTAATCTGATTACTGTCCGATCCCCTATTATTTAGGTTACAATATCGATTCTGTTATTGCAGTTAAATGGAAGGATACCAGTTTGATAAGACGTTGTATATGTAAAATGTACATATATTTTAATACATAAGTGGTGGATTTAGTAAGAAATTTTTCTATCTAAACAGTAATTTAATAAAAACTGATAATTCTACGTTAGAAGATGTATGTTTGTTTCTGTTGTTTCGATTTAAAATAATAAAATTGATATTACTACTGACTGGTACGAAAATATCAATATACAATATGATTATTATTAGTTATGATATATTCTTATGTATACTAGTGACTTTATTTTTACATTTTCAAGTAAGTATAATACAAACCCAGGTGATTGTTCTTGTTTACTTTGACCTGTTTTCTTAACAACCTTCGCTCCCATCATCCAATTCGACGATTCCAAAGCATCGACGTCGATTTTACCCTGAACAGAATAAAAAAAAAATGATATCAGAAAGCTAGTTCATAACTCATTTCTTTCGTGTTAGTCTATCGTTATGTTGTTACTTATAAACCCCGAGAACGATGAGGTCGTTTCTCACTTAATTAATATTAGCTATGGGACTAATAAGGTCGGCTAACTGGCGATCGCTAGCAGATACTCATTTTTGTCTCACATATATCTATCTCGCTCTACATATTCTTAAGTTGTGGTACATGTCCTATTAGTTAACTTGCGACTGCACGACTACTAATTTATCAATATTTAAAACTTTCTCGCTCTCGGTCGTTCGTGCATAACTATGTAGCTCGCATTTCGAGGTTGGACACGGGCAATAGTCGCGCGTAGATACCTACATTATAGCTCCAACATTCAAGCACCACTATCTATCTGTCCCTGTCTCTCCTCCAATCGATCGTATACAACTATCTCACTCGCGCCTTGAGTTCCGACACTTGAGATAGGTAAGATAGCTTTTGCGGCTACATGCTAATACTGTAATATTCTATCCCTGTCCCTCATTCGGTCATTTGTATACGACCGTCTCACTCACACCTCGAGCTTCGACAACTGACTATAATATACCTATCGCTGTTTCCTATCCGGTCGTTCGATATGTCTCGCTCGCAGCACGAGCTCGGACAGCTAGCTATACTATACTACACATGTATCCCTGTCCCCCTGTGGGTGTGGCGTGTAGAGGCGCCCCGCTCGCACCTCGAGCTCGGAGAGGGGCGGCAGGCGCGCGGCCAGACGTCGCGCGCGCGGGTCGGCGGCGCCCAGCGCGCGCACCAGGCGCGCCAGGCTGCGGCGGTCGTGCGGCGCGGCGCGGGCCAGCGCCTCGTGCGCGCGCGCCGCCTCCGCGCCGCGCCCGGCGCGCGCGTGCGCCTCGCCCGCCGCGCGCCACACCGCGCGCAGCTCCGCCACCATCTGTGGGACGGCATATTATCTCATATGTGTCACTTCCTATATTCAAACGAATCGATTTTAAACGATTTTCGACGAACGAAACGATTAAAATATATGAGGAAAAAGTATGGAAACCCCGGAAAATTCGAAAAAACCGCACGGGTTAGTCGTGAAATATAGGTCATACCCTATGACGTTTTAACGAGGAATTCAACGGTGACCTCTGATTTTACCTTGAACTTCATTTTCAACGTTATTATAAGGTTAACCCCTATTTTTTATACCGAATTTTCATTAGAACGAGATTTTTAAGTTCATAATTTGACCTCTATTTGACCTTCAGAAGTTACGTTAACCTCATATTTAAACACGTATTCGGACGTAATTTTTTTTGTTATTTTCGATTCCAGTATAAAAAATAGGTGTTAAAATTTAAAAACATGAGGTTGACCTTAAAAATATAGTTCAAGGTCAAATCAGAGGTCACCGTTAAATTTCTCGTCAAAAATTACCTAGGATATGACCTTTGTTTCACGACTAACCCGAGCGGTTTTTGGAATTTTCCAGGGTTTCCATACCTTTTCTTCAACCTGTATAAATGATTTAAATATAGAAAATCGTTTAAAAGCGATTCGTACTGGTCATAGATGTTGTTTAATATGGAATATATCGTTTAAAAAAAGGAAAGTTTAGTAAGCTCTTTATTTTAATATAGTAAACAAGCTTAAAAAATATACGCCATAAATGATCTTAACTAATAATTTAATTACCAACCTCATCACTATCCTTATAATGTTCATACACATTAGTGAACAGTTCGGAAGCTTTCTCATACTCATTGTCGGCCGTCAACAGAGTACAAAGTAGACCAATTATTCCAGGTTTATATTTAAATTCACTCTCTTCTAGCAACTTGACAACTCCTTTACGGTCACCCTGTAATATAAACAACATACCTATTAGAACTAATAATAATTATAAAATCTAATAATATCAGCTTTTTGCTTAGTCTCAAACTGCTGCGTTATCAGCTATTAACTTTGTAGATGGATAAAGTGTCAAAATATGCTGTTTTACACCAAAATCTATAACACACTTCATACCTACATAATACTGGTCTAAGAAGTATGAAGGTCGAGGTCGAAGGTCTGTAACACGCTTAAAATGCTTTTGCAGACATTAATAGAATACAGTATCGCTTACCACCAGGCATACTGTATTATTGCCACTTTACCAATATTTAAAAAAATTGCGTGCTTACAAAGTACACTTGTCAGAAGTGAAACTTCTTTGGCAAACAAATTTAAGAAAATAAAACATTTAAAAAAACCAATTTAAAATACAAAAAAAAAACTAATTTAAAAAAAAAGCCAACGTCACGCAGTCACTCATCCAAGTACTGACCGTCCCTGACGCTACCGTCAGGTCGCTGGTCGCTCAAATTTTATCCCTCATGCGCCTACAGAAGTTTCACTTCAAAAATACAAATAGTAAAAAGTTAATAAACTTACTTGAGCCAATAAAACCTGAGCAGCGGCTAGAACTAATTGTCCTCCGTGTTTAAGCAGTAAAGTAACGGCTTGGGAACGCTTTCCCTCCTTCACTAACGACGATGCTTCAACCAAAGCTGCCTTTCTCTCTTGATTGAATTCGCGGCTTAGTTTTACACAGCACTGCTTGCAAAAGTCCGGCTGAAAGAGATATTTTAGTTACTTAAAATTTTGTTTTAAGAGGGCGTATAAAGCAAAATTATCAATCTGCTATTTGATTTTACATGAAAAATTTCAGACCAAATCTTAAAATAAAAATATATGACAAACTACGTGATATTTTCAAGACTATAGCCTAATCAAAAACATAAAATAATGAAATTTCCTCGATAAAATATAATCACGAAGTAACCTCTAATTTTTATATTTTTTCTTTTTATACTCGATATGGTTATGACCAATAAGACAAAAATTTGATAATTAATTACATTTAAATATGAGTAAAGTCAATGCCTAGGCATTTAATGTAATTACTTTTAGTTTCGGAATTATATATAAAATAAGATATTTGTCGTTTTACATTCGTAATGCGCACAAAACTATATCGTCTATCGCACTCTGACACGAGGCTTTGTGTATATTTTGTTTCATCAATTACTCACGGGCGCGCGGGTGAAATCTGATTTTTTGCTCGCTTTATACGCCCTCTTAACAAATTAATGGATTGACTTTGAATTTTCTTTCACACTAAAATTACTAAAAAGTTTTAAGATTAAATTTGGTGTGGCTGTTGTTGTAAAGCCTGACATTCGTGTCTTATTTTGTTAAAACCGCAAACTATTGTATAAAATTAGTCGATTCAGGTAGAATTTGTTTGCATTTTATAATCTGTATCTGCCTATATTATACGTAGATATAACGGTAAGACTCATAATACCGAAATTATCATGGGCGAACCCGTGCCTTTCATTTAGTTTCTAACAAAATTAGATACATTAATACCTGATTGGAGTAAATAGCAAGTATGGCTTGGTTGTATGCGATAGTAGCGCGTTGCCTTGAGTTCAGTTTGTGCTCCAGTCCGTCTTGAGTCGCTGCCTTCATACGTTTACGAGAATCAAATACGTTAGTGTCTCTGCAATAAACATTTAGGTAATTAAAAAAAAAGTGCGTACAAAGTACACACGTCAGAAGTGAAACTTTTTGGCAAATTAATTGAAAATACAAAAAAAACAAAAAGCCATCGTCACGCGGTGTTCCCAGGCGGTCACCCATCCAAGTAATGATCGCGTGACGCGTAGCCGCGTTAGCGTTAGCTCAAATTTTACCCCTCATGCGCCTAAAGAAGTATCATTTCTGATCTTATATTAATGCCAAAAAAAAAATTGCACTTGTAAATAATTTATTTACCACTTTCCTAGATTATAGATTAATCTCAGTCAGTCTAATTTTACAGTTATTTCATGAAATTAAGAAATTTACATACCTATTAATAACAACAAGGTTGTTGCTTGCGACAGCGATTAAAGCCTGATCAGAGGGTTTATCCTTTAATACATTATGGTAAATGGTTGCAGCTTCCTTTTCTTTGCCCATTTGTTGTTGACAGTACGCTTGCTGTACTCTGAGAAATAAATATAAATTATTTACATGGACAGTCATACAAAACGAATTTAGGCTTTATACTATGAAATAATACCGATTTCAACAACCCCACAAAATACTATAGTTCTGTATAATGCATTCATTCGCTGTGGACTCGAAAACTGTAGCGTTGTTTGGAACTGTTTCTAAAATATTTATATTTCTAGATTGGAACACATTCAGAAGAGTTCTATGTGCACCTTACTTTTAAATTTGGCTTGGCTAATAATATCCGTCACTTTAATATGAACACTCTCGAAAGTCAAAAATGCTTGCTTGACAACTTTTACATAAATTGATAAATGGTTACTGGACTGTCCTGTTTTGCTTAGTTCTGTTTGCTTATCGGCACCAAGTTTTTTTTTTTTTTTCTACGTCTTAATGAGCGAATGCTATTTTATTGTGCCTCAGCTTGTTTTAATTTTAGTTATCAGGCACCTTTGAGTCTAATGATGAGATCACACAGCGGTATAAAAAAATCTAGACATAGATATTTTTAACGACTCAATTTTTAAGTTTAAAAATACTGTTTAAATTATATTTAATAGCAAAGTTAACTTAACTGTAGTCTGTTTTTAGTATTATTACAAACTGTTTTTGTTAAATTCTTTATTTTTTTTTGTTGTGATTTTTTACTACCACGTTTAATGTAGTTATCACCTATAATTAAAGTAACACTGTAAACGATGTTTAATAAATAAATAAATAACTCATAATCATAAAAATCATCCAATAAATTTTTGTTATCTTTTATCTATACAAAAATACGATTAAATAAAATTTTTACTTGTTTTGAATATACGTCTCGAAATTTATGGCTCTTATTTTAATTTTATATATAATTATTTATTAAAATGATTTTTTCTGGTAGTTTATAACGTAATAATATATAGCAAAAATAAAGTATGGACATAAACATAAGTGCTTCTGTTGCATTATCTTTGAAAACATGCATCTTACGGACTTACACAAACTTAAACTGTAATTATTCTCTAAATTTTGACGTATTACTGATTACACCCTATGCAAAAGTAGTTAGTATAGGAACCTGATAATAGCAGCTTCGTCCTTGGCCTCCTCTTCAGTACCTCCGTCTTCAATGACGCTCTCTGAGCACGTCTGTTCTGCTTTCTTAAGTACTTGCAGAGCCTCATTGTATTTTCCCCTCAAAGCTAGAGTTGTACCAGCGTTGTATGACAGCTCATATGTGCTCTCTTCAAAGGATGGTAAGTCTGCAGACTGTTAAACAATTTTTTGTTAATACACGGGGTATATCGCGGTGTAAGAGTCAGATAAACGTATCTACATTTTCTCAATTTTACAGGAAAGCAAAAATACTGTGAAAATTCGGCTCTTTAAACTTTACCAGCTTTTTAATACAGATAAAATACTAGTATGGAAAAAAAATGTTTTCTATGTATTGCCATACTCTTAGAGCTTTGAAAAAAATAGAAATTATTTATTTATATATGCTTACGCAGACGCAATATATATTTTTAAAATTTGGTTGACATACGTTAGTGTGACCCTTAATTATTTTCAAACAATAGTACTGCCACATAAACGTAAATCGTAATACATCGTTTTGGCCATTGATTTGTATTATTTATCTAACAAAAATGTTTGTGCCAATAAAACGTAAATACACAAACGTTACACTGGCTCTTTAAACTAAGCATCAAAACAAAATGTTGTAACGACCAAAACAACGTATAAGCTTTTGCGTTCTTCTGGTTTTTATAATATTGCCAAACAAACTATATTCTAATCGAATAAAAATATTGTTTTTAGAAATACGTTCTTATAGCTCTAAAGAGGTAGGAAGATAATTAGAACTATTTAAACGGTATTCATAATACGTTTTTCTGGTTCAATTGAAAATGATTCTTAAGCTAATTCGTTTTTTTGGAATTTGATAAATATTGACTTTACCGTTACGTCGTTTTGGCAATTCATAAAGGACTATATTGTCAACCGTTTTACGAACAAAAACTTTTTTTGATTTTTTTGTAGATACGTTCATCTGGTTCTTATACCGCGATATATAGTAGTATTATTCTCTTTTTGTGTTTATTAAAGCTTTTATGCTTTATAAGTATTATGGTGGAAGTAACATTTTTATTTACAATATTCTTTAATGCAGTGCAGTATTCCATATTAATACACTGTAAAAATAAATTAAATTCTTTTTGAAGTAAAACTTCTTTACGCACGCTTGTCTTGGGGAGTAAGCTGGTGAGTGCGTGAAAAGAGCATTACGAAAAGTATGATCGGGGGAGACAAACGGAGCACGAGAGAGAGATGCGAGCACACATTTTCTTTCTCTCTTTCTCTTATAACTAGTTACGTTTCGTATATCTAAGACACATTGCTGGCCTATTGTGCAGAAGTTTTACTTCAATCGTGTGGTCGAAAACACACTCGTTTTTTTTGTTATTATTTACAATCATTTACTATCTATAATCAAGACATCATTAATTTTGAGTGTATTATTTATGTAATTATATATTTATTTGGTGGTCTTATAAATATTCTTCCTGTATGTATACATATTTTCCAGTTCATGTTTAAAATATAACAAACTTACTGGATTAAGTTCAGCTAAGTTGGCAACAACAGCTGACATATTTGCTTTTCGCTCATCTTCATAATCATCGGTAGTGTTTTTAACAATGTCTCGGTAAAGGTTGTAACAATCCTGGTATTGCTCTAGGCGATACAAAATTTGAGCCCTAAAAGTTAAGATTAAGTTATAACGGAATAATCAATCATTAGACATAACAAACATAAATTTAATAATAGAAGACAATGTTTGCTGTTTATACGTTTTGTGATATACCTAATTAGATACGTTAATAAATAATTTGTCTGTTAGAAGTAAAATATTAAAGGAATCAGATTTGTTCTTTACTTTACTCAAAACAAGATTATTGACAATTCTCCACATTTTTTTTTTGATAGTATTCATAATGGTTCGTAGTAAACTGTATTTTCTATTTTGTATTTGAAGCTAGTAAATTTCTTTTTCTATGAATTATTTGTCGGTCTATCCTTCAATACAATTTCCATACGAGTATTTATAGAGAAATAACTCCTTCATAACTGGTAGTGTTAAAATCATTTTTATGATATATGATACAATCTACATTATCCTTTAAGGATAGTATGATATATAAGAGCATTATAAAAATTACCTAAGTTCTTTTAAAGCTGGTGTCAGCTCCGGCGCACTATCAACAGTCTCCAAAGCATCCTTCGGGCAGTTCAGTCGGTATTGACTGTACGCCTTTTCGAAATGCAAGTCGGCGGCTAAGGCGGCATTCTTAGAGTTACAAAGTACAGATAATGCCTCCTTAAAGTTATGGAGCTGGATGAAGCATATCACTTTGCAGTGAAAAGCCTTCTGTTCATTTGGTGCAATCTGCAGGACTGTAGCGACATAAAATTGTATAAATTTGTAATTTCTCAATGTTTTTTCATATATAGTACATTTATAAACTAAGTAAAATAGGTATATGTACAGATTTCATACAGGATAATCTATTCAAATATGTCATAACAGATCTTCCAATTGCCGATGTATAGACACTTCGTATAAATAAAATAAAACATTTTAGTCATGAATACCTTTGCCTGCAGCTTTTAACGCTCTCTCATAGTCCCCGCTTTGGCAGAATTTATTTAATTCTACATAAGCCTGAACAAGGTTATTTTCCTTGTTGGCTGACATTTTATGACATGACAACCTGGCACTTTGGCGTTTGGCAGCTGATTTGTCTTTATATGACACTTCTACACAGCTTTCCTATATTATTTGGCGTTTAAATATTGCACGCGTAAAAATAATTTTCAAATGATGCTGAAAAAGTAAAAATGTACATATTACATATATTCATTATTAAACAAAATACTAATGAAATAATGAAAAATTGTACTTTTTTGAATACAATATGAAATTTATATTGTAGTTCAGTTTTGGTAATAATAACGATTCAATTCAAACTGTTAACGCTAGATGGTGTAATTCACAGTCAATTTACCAAATACTGTAATGCAGAATGTTTAATTTTTAGATGCCTAAAGGAAGGTATAATACATTTTTTTTTATTATTTGCAAAAATTCTTAGTTTGTCATCTGTTCTTATTAAATTATAACTAACTAGTGACCCACCCTGGCTTCGCACGGGTGCAATACTGATTGAGCATGAGATTATGAAATAAAAGAGATTATTTTCCAAATAAAATGGACAATTATTTTTTTTAAAGATAAACCGCGAAAAATATAATGAAAGGAAAAGTTGTTTACTAGTGTTTAATGGTCTGAATTTGAATTTTTTTTCCAGTCTCTATTGTGTGTGTTTTCCAGTCTGTATTGTGGAGGCCCCTCTTATGTGAAGGCCCCGGGGCTGTAGCCCCGGTTGCCCTTCCCTACATCTGGCCCTGGGGCTAGGTACTGCAGTTTTAGGAAGATATTTTATGCTGTGTACCATAAAATTATCTCAAGTTTTATTTTAATTTAACCGGGTCGTTTGACTCGGTCGTTACAGCATGAAAAAGTGTCAAACCTTCATTGATAATGGATCAATCCATCCATCTCATATCGTAACTACTCGTGTATGCAGGGACTGATTTAACCTATAGTGCAGAGGGTGATGCAGATGGGTGATCCATTCCAGAGCCGGGTTTTAGAGGGCACCGAAAATCGCATGCAAGGGCGCGATCGGTATAATTGTGTATAAATGAAATAAAATCGGCCAAGTGCGAGACGCACTCGCGCACGAAGGGTCCGTACTATTGACTAAACTAAATATAAGTAAATTTTCTGTAAAATATATATTCTGTAAAATATTTATTTAATTGTGACGCCATCTATGCCGCTGAAAACTATTTTTAGTCTATCGACGAAGTTTTCCTAATTTCTGATAGATGGCGTTGGAGACTAATAAAAAACAAAAATAATTATCGCCCCCCTTAAATATTTATTTTATTTTGTTTTTAGTATTTGTTGTTATAGCGGCAACAGAAATACATAATTTGTGAAAATTTCAACTGTCTAGCTAGCGTTCTTGAGATACAGCCTGGTGACCCCCGTGGGTCCCGTTTTTACCCTTTGGGTACGGAACCCTAAAAAAAGTGTGTGTGTACTTATGTACGCACGTAAGAAGTTATACTTCAAGCTAGAGTATTAAAATACTTCAAAAAAACCTTACCACTTAATAATTAGACAATAAGTCCACGACGTTCGCGGTCTTTTTCAACCAGGGAAGCTAAAGATTCTGGAAGACGAACTATCCAGACACAACATAAACATTTGTGGTATTAGTGAGACGCATTGGAAAGATAATGGTCACTTTGACACGGGGACGAATGTCGTATACTTCTCTGGAAATGCAGACAGTAGTAGAAATGGAGTTGCTTTTATTATTCCAAAAAGTACCAGGAATTGTGTGTTGGGGTATGAACCTATCAGCGATAGACTGATAAGTATCAAGCTAAAGGCTTCGCCAGTAAACTTTAATATCATTCAGGTATATGCTCCGACTAGCACCGCATGTGATGAGGATATTGAGTCTTTCTACTCAGACCTAGAGCCTAGAGGTTGCCATCTCTAAGGTTCCACGAAGGGAGATTCTTGTTATTATGGGAGACTTCAACTCCAAGATAGGTTCAGATTCTCATTTGTTAAGTCCTTGTATTGGAAAGTACGGACTGGGGCAGCGCAACGAAAGAGGCGAACGTCTAGTACAAAAAAGTAACAGTTTCTTTCAAAATCACCCTCGAAGACTGTGTACACTTGGACGTCACCTGATGGCAACTATCGCAATCAGATCGATTATATTTTGGTTAGGGCTCGGTGGAAGACATCTATTAGGAACACTCACACACTACCAGGAGCCGATTGTGGATCCGATCATCAATTTCTGATGGCTAAAATACAGCTTAAACTAAGAGCAGCCCGAAAACTTATTCAACATCGAAGGGTCGAAGTCAAAGACAAATCACTGTTTACAGCTGCACTGAAAAAAGAGTGGGATCAATGGGTGTCTGTGAATCATGATACCGAATATCCGGACAAAATGTGGGATCGTGCGAAGAATTTAATTAGTTGCGCCGTCAAAAATACAACGCCACGTGCAGGTGCTCGCAAATGGCAACACTGGATGAGCGACAATACTCTAGCTCTTGTAGAAGACAGACGAAAGATGAAGGCAACGGGGACTGATGTGAGGACTTTGAATGCAAAGTCTGCAAAAATACAAGCTGCTTGCAGGCGAGATCTAAACGCTCATCTTCAGAACATCTGCAAAGAAATTGAAGCACATGCTAACAAGCACGAATCAAGAGACCTCCATCAAAAAATTCGTGCACTCACACGGTCATTGTCATCCAAAACATGGGCTATCGAGAACTCTCAAGGTGAAACAGTGACAGAGCTAGAAAAAATATCAGAAACTTGGAGAAAATACTGCCAGTCGCTGTTTGAAGACCCGCAATCACAGTGTTTTGATCCAACAGAGCCACTGGACGAAGAAAAAGAGCCAAACATCTTAAAGGATGAAATAAGAGCAGCAATTAAATCTGAAAAATGGAAAAGCCACGGGAAAGGATTCCATTCCCATAGAAACGATAAAAGCCTCGGGAGAGTATGGTGTCCAGATCTTCCATTCACTGTGTAACAAGGTGTGGCAAACAGGTACATGGCCGCAAGAATGGGCTCACAGTGTCTTCATCCCACTACACAAAAAGGGCTCTACAAAAATTTGCAATAACTATCGCCTCATTGCACTCATACCGCATGCGAGCAAAATTCTGCTACACATTATTAATGAGCGTCTCAAGTCCTACTTATCCGAAGAGATTGCACCTGAGCAAGCAGGCTTCGTCAAAGGCAAAGGTACCAGGGAGCAAATTCTTATTGTACGCCAAATTATTGAGAAATCCCGTGAGTTCAACAAAGCGGTATATATCTGTTTCGTAGACTTCTCGAAGGCGTTTGACTCAGTCAAATGGCCTGTACTTTGGAGGACTCTACTGGACATGGGCACACCAAAACACCTGGTTCATTTGCTCCGGCGTTTATACGAGGGTGGTACTGCATCTGTAAAGACGGACGATAAGCTTTCGGCTAACTTTCATCCTAGTGCCGGTGTTCGACAAGGGTGCATTATTTCACCGATTCTGTTTAACATATACACAGAAATGTTAATGAGACGAAGTCTTGAGAACTGGACAGATGGAGCATCAATCGGAGGTTTGAAAATCTCCAACTTACGTTACGCGGATGATACCACCCTATTCGCGACTAGTATCTCCCATATGGAAGAACTTCTCCAAAAGATTGAATCCATAAGTCTAGAATTCGGCCTCAAGATCAACCGCAGCAAGACTAAAGTCATGATTGTCGACCGAATTAACAACAACTCGCCAGAAGTGACACAAATAGCGAACTGCGAGGTCGTGCAATCATATGTCTATTTAGGAGCGTTGATCTCGAACAACGGAGGCTGTATGGATGAAATCAAACGGCGCATGGCAATATCCAGATCAGCTATGGATAAGCTGCACAAAATATGGAGGAATCGTAAAATCACCAAGGCCACTAAGACCCGGCTAGTTAGAGCGCTGATATTCTCCATATTCCTCTACGCTTCGGAGACGTGGACCCTGCGAGAAAGTGAGAGGAAGAAAATAGACGTTCTCGAGATGTGGTGCTGGAGAAGAATGTTGAGAGTGTCCTGGAATCAATTCCGGACCAACAAGTCCATTCTGGAAGAACTCGGCATCAAGCAGCGTCTATCTTCCATCGTGCAGGCTCGAATTCTCACTTTCTTTGGTCACGTGATTAGACGTGACAATGTCTCTATCGAACGTCTAGTCGTCCAGGGAAAAGTAGAGGGAACCAGACCTCGCGGCAGATCGCCTATGAGATGGACGGACCAAGTAAGGACTGCAGTCGACGTTCCATTGCATGTGTGCTCCCAAAAAGCAGCTGTCCGGGAAGAATGGAGACGGATCGTCAAGAGTGTGACTGGGAAGTGATGACCACGACCGCTCTGACAAGAGCGTAACGAATGAGATGAGATGATGAAGTCCACAACGCCATCTCATAGAAATGATAAAGACTACTTTCTTGTCTGCAAAACTAGCGGCATCTATTCATGCATGCTTGAACTACTTCGTGTCCACACGCGCATTGTAAAAATTTACTCTCATCATTTTTCTCTAACGCGCCAAAAGAAGTACATATAACTTCAAAAAAGGTAAAACATAAATGCCTAGAATTGGTATCGCACTGATATCCGATATTATTTGCACCTGGGTGGGCATGGGCTAGAGCCTGCCTATATCTACAATAATATTTACTTAGATCTATGCGGTTTAAGTAATGAAAATTTGTGCTCTTTTTTATTTATCAAAAGAATTTCCAAATTAATTGTAAGTGCATCGAAATGATTTCATTGTTGCTATGAAAACCTGAAGTCTGAACTCGTACACTGTCATGACTATTTTCATTTTTCGCCTCAATTCGTCGGAGTGTTGCCAATAGCACGTCCCGTCTCGCGGACATGTCAACATGGCGTCGCTTCCGGCGGACGTGGCGGGCTGTGGAACACCACTGTTATTCCAAATAAATAAAACAAATCCAGCATCGACTACCTTTGTTTTATTTAATACCACTTTAGCGATATAAGTGTGAAATGATTTTTGTGATATTTCATTGACAACTCTGATAAATTAATATTGTTAGACATGTTCAATTTGTTAGAAAGTTAGGTATATTTGCTCTGAGATAATAGGTAGATATATCTTTAGTTTAATATGAACTAATTAATATGTTATACAGTAATATTAAAGTGTAAAGTTCTTTTGTACAATCAATACATAATTATTATAAAACAAAGTCGCTTCCCGCTGTCTGTCCCTATATGTGCTTAGATCTTTAAAACTACGCAACGGATTTTGATGCGGTTTTTTTTAATAGATGGAGTGATTCAAAAGGAAGGTTTATATGTATAATACATGCATATTATAGTAGAGGAACACTGATAATTTTAGAGGTTTCTAACGTATCTTTTATTGTAGATAGTATTTAGTTTCAGCAGTGCAACCGTGCGAAGCCGGGGCGGGTCGCTAGTAATAAATAATTCAGCTTTAGTTTAATAATAAGTATACCTACAATTATAAATACATTTTGTTATGTAACTATAAACTATAATCAAGTTTTCCGAATTTTCCTGACCCCACAACACCTTTTGTCTTACGATGACTTACGTAATTATGTATTTTAACTTTTTAAGTATTTTTACGGTCGGATTTAAGAAATTAATATTATTTGTATCATGTAAGAATATTAAATATGTTAATAAAGTATACCTACGTAAATATTAAAGGTTTAGCGGGCTATGTACGGAATTTATTATAAACTTTTTTATTTAGTATTCTTTTTAAAAATAAATATTGTCAAAACGATATTTTTACTCGTGTAGAGTAGGTAGGTAATTAATAAACGCTTCATACTTAAAGTCTTAACCGCAAATAATTTATGTGCTTCATTCCTACTTGGCTACTTCCAATTGTGGTATTATTTGGCTATCGAGCCGACAACTGCCAGTACAACAGCCAATTGATGTGATGTCTGTACCAACCCATCAGCATATAACAAGTAAGACTAACACATGACTATAGAGTAAGGATATACCAAGTTTTTAATCGTAGCTTGATTAAATTTGTGGTTTGCCTTGTATAATTTTTTTTTTTTATGTTACTAAGTCGACAAACAAGCGTACGGCTCACCTGATGGTAAGTGACTACCGTAGCCTATAGACGCCTGCAACACCAGAAGCGTCGCAAGCGCGTTGCCGACCCTATCCCCAATCCCCCCAGGAGCTCTGGTCACCTTACTCACCAACAGGAACACAATACTGCTTGAAAACAGTATTATTTAGCTGTGGTCTTCTGTAAGGTCGAGGTACTTCCCCAGTCGGGCTGCTCCATATTTTGAGCAGGAAATTTCCTGCTGTGCCCTACCTCAGTTGTATAATGTTTCCAAAATGACGTAATAAAATTATGAAAAACTTTAAGATCAGCGAAATACAACAGCATCAAAGTGAAAGAGCTAGTTTGGAAGAAGAATGGAACAACTATTGTGCAAGTCCACGCTTACACGGGTCCGTGTGTCGAACTCATCAAACTTGGAGCGATACGTCTCTCGCCGTCGAAGTATTGAAAATTCCGCGCTTGGAACATGCAACGCTCTGAATTTTTATTTACTGAAAATATTTATAAAAGAGGAGTTTATTTTTATATTTAAAAATAGATATAATAACGGTTTTGCGTATCATCTTTCTAGAAATACTTTAAGTACCTATATGTAGGTGCCTTTATATTAATTCTACTTGATAAGGTGACACAATTTTTACATAACGTAAAAAAAACATAAAATAAATATTCATGTCAAATCTTGATTGTACACTTTATGAAACAATTATTACTACGAAAAAACTGACTGAAATTCGCTTCAGCCTGTAATATCCCACTGCAAGGCATAGGCCTCTTTCCCCATGTAGGAGAAAGATCAGAGCTTAATCCACCACGCTGCTCCAATGCGGGTTAGCGGATATATTGCCTACTATGAGTAACGATCGCTATCAGGTGTACATGATAACAACCGGGACTGACGGCTTAGCGTGCTCTCCGAGGCACGGTGGGGAGACCCACAAGGACTGCACAAACACCAAGACTACGGCAAAAATCTGTATGGCCAATCCAAATGTTTGTCATGTGCGGGGATCGAACCCGCAACCGCCAGCGCAACAGCCACAAACTAGTGCTGAGCCCTTGCGCCAACGTGTCGTCGGACTGAAATTAGTAAGCGTAGAGTCAGAGCAACATTAATTTTCGTTTACGTTAATTAACGAAAATAATCCTCCCATTGTTTAAAATAAAATTGAGCCATAATATATACCTACCTGTTTTTAGTACCAACAAATATCAATATTACAAACTAGCTGCTGCCCGCGACGTCGTCTGCGTGCGTTCACTGCTCGTTCCCCGTAGGTGATAGCGTGATAATATGTAGCCTATGTTCTGACCCGACTTCTTAATAATATTCGTGCCAAATTTGAAGTAAATCTATGAAAAAAAAATAAAAAAATAAAAAAAAGGGTACGGTGAAATTTGATATGTTCCAATACACTCTCACTATTTTTAGCAAATCAGATAAATATAAATGTTTTAAAATCACCAATTAATTTCTAAGGCAAATAATAATGCTTGATTAGATTGAATTGTTGACACGGCACGTCAGAGGGCGCAGGATCAAATCCTGCTGATTTAAAATCTTTATATATTTTTATCTTTTTCCTTTTATCTTGTCACTCCTGAATAGTGTAGCTTTCTGTTAGCGAAAGAATTTTCATGATCGGATCAGTATTTGCGAAGATTACCCCGTATATACAAACAAAGTTATAAACTTTACCTCTTTATAATATTAGTATAGATAAGTAAGTGTAATCGAGCTCACCGAGTGATTTTAAAGTTAAACTTTGACAAGTTATGTCGCGATTCAAAGTGTAAAAACAATTTCAATGGACAGTATTATCGCCTGTCAAAGAAAAGTTTAATCGCATTACATCTCGAAGTTTCCACGAAGCCAGGAAACTTTCACGGGCCGTTGGACACATTGCGTTGCAATATTGCTTCTTTGCATCGTTTTTTAAAATTGTTTCTATAAAAGTTTATATATAAAATTATAAGTTAAGAAACAGTTTTTAAAAATATATAATTATTATTTTATTTTTACTTTGAATAATTGATAATATTTTAAAACAGGTACGTGGATGGTATGTTGGAAGGTATCAATATAAAAGTAGTAGGTAAGTAGCCAAAAGTTAGAGAACATGTCTGATTGAGGAATATAATTCGCACCATATTTAGGTAACTATTCCATATATTATATCCTTCCTAACATGTGAGGATTTAAACTTTAAGCTAAGGATATCCTTGTATTTCATTAAATAATTTCGTGGTTTAGCTATGAAGGCGTATTATAGGTACTAAGTTACTTAAGGATAACATATTATGCAAAACACTCTTCGATTTACAGAGTTCACGTTTTCGGCACAAGAAAGGAAAGCAAAGTTTAGTCCGAATTTTTTTTCCACGGATATTAGTTTGAACTCATCACGAATAAATAACAGAACAATCACTTCGAGGATTAAATCGCTCTGAGGGGCGAGGGGGGACATATTTTATCGGGATCGGCCTGATAAATTGTGCGAAATTCAATTTAAAAGGGTAATGTTTGTGTCCCTATTACGACATCACTCGACGCCCGCCTATAAACTCTGTCGGTCCACTGAACAATTGAAATATCGATGCCTCACATACCTTCCCCCCATAAAAATATTGGTCTTAACCCTACTATGGGTTTCCGATCACGATTTGGGCGATTCGGTAATATGTTCCACTATGAATGGATTTAGTTTGAAGAAGTTATTTTCGAAAGCAAAATCAACGGCGCAATCTAGGATTTTACTGAGGAAGAACCAATTTTGCATGAGGCAGTCGACACGTTTTGCACGATTTTTAACCGACTTCCAAAATAGGCGAAGGTTCTATTCAACTGTATTTTTTTATGTATGTTTTCAATCGGAACTTTTGACTGGGTGGAACGATTTTGATGATTTTTTTTATAGAAAGGTGGTGCGAGTGGTGTACGTGGTCCATTTAAAACTCGATATCTGATTAAAGTACTTTTGAGTTATATCTAACAATGCGTTTCGAGTTATAGATAGTTTCCTCACAAACAAAAAAAAAACCGACTTCAATTGCATCGAAAAGTATTAGGTACAACGTAAGTAGGGGAAAAATAGTCAACTAAATACGCGTTATCAAAGATTATTCAAAAAGTAGTCATCAGATTTCAACCAAATTTAAACGCAACCACACGACAAGCATCAGCTTTCGATTAAAAAAGAGACATCGAAATCGGTCTACCCAATAAAAATAACGATTTATAAGACAACTTAGGACAACGAAAAAATAGTCAAGTAAATATTGCATTATTAGAGATAGCTCAAAAACGTTTTTGGGATTTTCACCGAAATATTTATATCAAAACTAGCTGCCCGGACAGACTTCGTTCTCCTTCCGTGGGATTTACGGAACATACAAAATAAATTAGCCGAATTGGTCGAGCTATTCTCCAGTTATGCGCTTAGCAACATTCATATTTATTATACTCAAATATGTATGGCACATTTACATTGTTAAAAATACATACGTATTTATTTAATAATGTATGATATTAGTAGGTAAGCTTGAAGTAGGGTATTTTTATCCATCGTAAAGCATTCGATTAGTGCTCGCTGTCGAGATAAGTTTAAGAGCCTGCACCTTAACTCTACTTTGAGGAGTCATTCAGTTTATGTGAAATATGAATATCGATGCTTCACTAGATTGCTGTAAACTACGTGAGATAATGTTTCTTTACTAAAATTATCGTTTTTAAAGTACTCAAACAATACACTAATAAAAATAATATAAGGCTAAATGACTTAGACATTTTTAAACATTGATTCAAATTAACTCATAATTAGCTTAAAAGTAGCTAATTAGGTATATATTTAAAAAAAATCTAAATTCTTTTTTGCGAACCAAACAAAGGCTTGGTTAGATCACAGTCTTCATATATATTTGTTTGGGTGCTTTCCACGTTTATAATTTTGTTGAGATCCCTATCGCCATGATCACGGGGAGACCAAACAAATTTAATAAATACGAAAAGTGATCGCGTTAGCTTAAAACAATAGATCACAGTCTGTCTGAAAGCCTGAACAGATCTGAAAAAAAAATCAGCACAGATTTAGGCTATAATCTGAAGAAAAAAAAACGAGTGTGCTTTAGAGTTTAGACCACACGACTGAATTAAAAATTACGAAACGTAACTCTCTCTCTTTCTATCTTCACTAAATTATTTCCCCCTTTCAACTTCTATTCCCCTCGCCCGATCACACTATTCGTAACGCTCTCATCACGCGTTCACCAGCTCACTCCTCAAGTTAAACGTGTGTAAAGAAGTTTTACTTCAATAAATCACACAAGGTAGCTGTTATATCTTGGACATTGTACATTTTTTTTCATACAACTAGGTCGGCAAACAAGTGCACGGCTCACCTAAAAGCAATCACCGTAGCTTAGAGACGCTTGCAACACCAGAAGCATCACAAGCGTGTTGCCGACTCTACCGGCCTACACCCAATCCCCCCTAGGAGCCCTGGTCACCCCACTCACCACAGAAACACAACACTGCTTGAAAGCAGTATTATTTAGCTGTGATCTTCTGTAAGGTCGACCGTCGAGGTACTTATCCCAGTCGGTGTGCTCGAAATTTGAACAGAATATTTCCTGCTGTGCCCAATAATAAAAATAATAGATCAGTTACATCATCAAGTTAACTACATAATATAGGTATGTACCTCGGGAGTAGTTCTTTTCTTCGGGACGAAGAGCCTTGTGCTATTTCTTACTAAATATTTACCTTTGTGTTAATCTCGGTAGAGAGTAGTATATTCTTTGGTGTTAATATTTCACGTGGGTACATGTAAATAATTTAAATAGTTCTGGTGTACTCCATCCATCGACTTGTTTACATTTATAATAGTAATAAAAATAATTTAAATAGAGCGCAAGGTATTACAACAAAGATTACCTACTTACAAAATAATTTTAAGATGTGCGATTCTGTACACTGCAGTTAGTTTGAAAAATTTATTGGATACTAGCTGACCCTGCGAACTTCGTACCGCCTAACAGTCGATTCTTTAATTTTATAATATTTTTAATACTTACTTATTTCTGCTATTCGTGACACCGGGTTACTGGTTAGCTATAAAAATTAAAAATAGATATCTATTAAAAATATTGACAAATATTGACATTAATATTTATACGATACTAACGTCACTCAATTGCCTTCCCGGAACCCCTCCACTAACACTAAACTTTATAGTATGGTATTAAAGTTCAAATTGACTTTTAAGTATTAATACGAATCTCTTGTATGGGAATATAGAAAAGTGTTGTTTTTAGACTTTTTCAGGCAATTTTTTAAAATTTTCTCTCCGTAATAACCATCCTTGTACTTCACATTGTTATAAAAAAAGATTTAGTGAAATCGGTTCAGCTGCTCTCGAGATTTGCGCTTAGCAACACATTTAGCGATTCATTTTTATATATATAGAGAATATCTATCTATAATTATGTTTAATTTGGCGACATTTTCGATTTTATTTTTATTTATTATATTTTTTGAGACTTGAAATTATATGACCTGTACAATGTACATACAAAAAACAATGTATCAAAAATGTTTGGGTACAAAATGTATAAAGTTGAACATAACATTTTATACAAAAAAAAAACATGTTTATTTAAAAAGAGGTTACATATCAATGTTAATTTGGTAAATGCATTAAAATGAGTAAAAAAAGAAAACCATTAGAGTAGAACCTCATGGAATATGTTGAAAATAATAGATTAGAAAATTCCGTTAGGCTGAAAAAGGTTGGACCATTTGTTTCGGCGAGACACTTTTTCCTGACAAATTGCCTGAAAGTAATTTTAAGCCCAAGATCAGTTATTTATGTGTATTACCAGCTTTATATTTCTATATAGCACTCTCGGACGCGTGTGGGTTATACGTAAAAATAAAATTTTATATTGGGCCGTATAATATTCGCCTTTTAGCTTATTACAGACCATCCGTAGTATTTTGTTATATATCTACAAGAACGACTACATTTACTTATGGGTTTACCACTACAAAAAATAAAGATGTAAGTTTAACTTGTTTTTCAGAATTTCGTTGTAAAATTAATTCTTAGAAATGCCTGCTTTGTTGTATAAACACGTATCACAGCTAAAGTAATACGGTACATTATACGCTTCAGCCTGTAATATCCCACTGTTAGGCATAGGCCTCTTTCCTCATGTAGGAGAAGGATCAGAGCTTAGATCACCACGCTGCTCCAATGCGGGTTGGCGGATATATTCCCTACTATGAGTAACGATCGCTATCAGGTGTACATGATAACGACCGGGACCGACGGCTTAACGTGCTCTCCGAGGCACGGTGGGGAGACCCACAAGAACTGCACAAACACCCAGACCACGGCAAACATCTGCATGGCCAATAAAAATGTTGTCGTATGCGGGGATCGAACCCGCAACCGCTCGCGCAACAGCCAGAAACCAGTGCTGTGACCTTTGCGCCAACGCGGCGTTGGCGGTACATTATATTTTCGATAAAAAGTAGTTAGGTACAATAAAATAATAGAAATATTATTATTTATTTATTATTTTACAGTAAGCCTTCATATTGTTACAATGTCATTCTTTTATTATTTGGTTATTACAGTAAGTATTATTTATTTTATTTAAGTATGTTAAAATACTGATTACGATTTTAAATTTTACACAGATAACTAAAAATAGTACAAGCTTAAACTTCCAACGCTTTTCTGAGATTTAAAAAGTTTTGTATTACCGATACGATTTCTTTGTCATTTCTTCTCATTCAAAATGTTAACCCATGTTGAATAATTTCATATCTGCGAATTACAGCACCTAGATGTTTTGACGCAAATTGGACAGGCGTCAAGACGGGCCGACGTGTCGTTAGTGGTACTTCTAGACTTAACGAGGTTCCCCCTTTGACGCAGGGCTGAGGGTTGGGATATTCCTTGAAGAAAAACGTGACAAAAATAATAATTTAAACAGAATTATGTCGCCTGGTTTTATTACAAGATCATATTTGCTTATTTCGAATAAAGTAACAATTCGTAAATATAATAATTTGCTGACATTTGTGATCTAAGGATTTTAAAAATATAAGTCAAAGTAATGTAATAAAATATTAGAATCTATCATGTTTCGTTTCAGCATATACATATTTTTATTTGAAATAAAAATATTGCATTCTTTGTTTGACTAATATATTATTAAGAAAAAGTAACAATGTTATTTTGCTCTCTATATGGGTCATTTTTAGCAAAAGTACTAAAACTTTTTCATGACTGATCTGTAAAAATAGCTCTATACAGAAACGGCTCAAATACAATATTTAAAGTATTATATATTTATTACGCGTAGGTGTCCAGCATCCTTTAAATAATAAACCACAAGAGCCCATTTCAAATGTTTATCTTTATCAAAATCTCTAAACATAGAAAGGCTTTCAGGGCTCACGTCACAAAATTAATTCAAAACCTTTAGAACAATCGGGCGATATCGGATAAGTCAGTTTGTAATACGTAATTCATGAGTTGATTGAAACGTTGATTCAGATCGGTAGCCCTGAGGGTTGTCAGCTAGAGCCCGACGCTGATAGCTCAGTATTGCCTAATAAAGGCTCCACGTACGGGATTTCAATTTGGAAGCTTTTAAGCCTTGACAGGGGCTCCAATTTTCTGTAGCACTAACTCAAGCGATGTTTTTGACGTCACGATATAAACTTAATCGATATCATAAATAGGTAAATTGATTGCACACGATGGGACTGTTAAGCATGTTGGTGGAGAGGTGACATTGATATGTGTTTAGGATTTTGGTTGAAGATGACTTGGGTTGTCTTAAATTTATGATGAGGTAGGATGAGATATCATATAATTATGTATACAGTGTGTCTAGAGTAAACATATAAGAGGAAATTACGCATATAGAAAAAAAGAGACCTAACTTTTTAATTTTTAAGTCTGTTATAAAGTATTGTTGATTTTAATGAGTAGATTTTAATTTCAAACAACAGATGGTTAAAAAAATAAGGTCCAACATTTAAAAAAGTTGACGCACTTAATGATATTGGGTATCTTTCTACTCGTAGTAGATGTATGTGTATAGGTAATATCTTTTTAAAGTGAAACTTTTATTACATCGTCTCAAACTTTTTCGTGTGCGTGTTGCATGTCGCGTGATGGTCGGCCATCTCTTATCATTTTCTAGAACACTAATGACAACATACAGCTGATGTAACTTACTTATTAAAACATAGATGGCGTGCAAAGAATATTTAAAAAGTTTCACTTTTACCGTTGTTTCATAAAACCACACAGAGGTTTTATTTACATATACCTAAAATTTTAAGGTAAAAAATATAAAAGCAGTGAAATAAGTCCGCGTATTGGAGGCTAACAGCTCAATTATAGAGATCGCATCGAGTTAGGCGCTCAGCTTGCTCACATCTAGATTTGATTCGTTCTAACTAGACATGGCAATTCGTTTACCGCATGCGATGCTACTATTGAAAGTTGTTCTACAATGAACGCAAAAAGTATCTTCATTTTCTTATTTTTTTATATATTTGTGTAATGAAATAAGTACCTACATCTAAGAAATCCGAAGAAAATTAATTCTTCGTTTTTCATAACAGTAAAGTTTTATTATTTTCAAATTAAAGTTTTTTTTTTAATCTTTAAGTAAAAAAGTGAATCTTGTACATCGTCCTCATCATCATCATTTCAGCCTATCGCAGTCCACTGCTGGACATAGGTAGGTCTCCACAAGTTCAAGACGGTATTCTCGCTATCTGTCAACTGTTCCTCCACTTAGCACTGCAGGTTCGCTAATGCTTTTATTAAAAGCTAATGCTTTGCCCTGCTGTTTACGGTTAGACGCGTTAATTTGAAGACAAAAATAGCTTTATAGCTTCCTCTGTAAATGACAACACAAAAAGATTTTTTTCAATTCGAACCAGTATAGTAGTTTCTGATATTAGGGCGTTTAAACAATCAAACAATACGTTCTAACAAACAAACAATATTAGGTATAGATTTATTGGAATCCAAACTGATTACATGTAAAAATTTAATCAACTCTAAAAATATAATGATAAAAAAGGATTCATGCTAGTTATCTACATCTACAAAAAAATGTGTGTAACTTATTATTATTTTTAATAAAAATACGTCTAATGTAGAACAACCTCCACGAGTTAATTTGGCCGATATCGTGCCGCGACGTTCGGGGTGCCCACACGGAAAATTGGCCTTCTTCTCTATTTGATTACGTTCCAAGATCCCTTGTGAGGTTTTACTAAAAAATTACGCGCTATGAGCTTCGAATGTCGTTTTCGCTTTAAAATTGGTCGGTATAAATAATTTATCGTTCCTTTACGTGTAATGTGCAACATGTAGCCCGTAAACTGGGATATCAGTATTTTAGCAGAGGAACTGAGCAGCCGGTAAAATACCACATTTAAGACTATGAAATCTACAAAGGAGAAATCAGTTTTCAAATGTTTTTCTGTCTTATTTTCTTGTCAAAGAAGACAAGGACTAGGTCTATTATTTACTGTAGGTAAACAACATGTTGTACCGTGTAGGCGTTACCACACCGGCGATTGCGGGTTCGATATTTGAGTCGGGATGGATATTTGAGTTTGTACAAATATTTCTTATCGGTCTGATTGTCTGTCCCTGTAGGGTCTCCCCAAAGTGCTTCAGAGAGTACGTTAAGCAGTCGGTCTCGGTTGTTATCAAAGATCAACAATCGTTACTCATAGAAAGGAATATATCCGCCGACCCGCAGTGGAGCAGCGTAGTGGATCAAGTTGTGACACTTCTCTGACATGGAGAAAGAGGCCTATGTCCAGCAGTCGGATGTTGCAGATTGAATCAATCAATCAATCAAACAAACGTAGAATTATGAAATCTAAAAAAAAAAAAATACTACACAATATTACGCTTCAGCCTGTAATATCCCAACTACACAATATAAGCCACACAAAATCACAGCAGATAAATGTGTGTAATAGTTTGTCATGTAGTTTTTGGACACAAGAAACGCCACTGTACCCTGTACGACTCTGTAAACAATTACTTACATAAGAAGTCATTTTCACATTTCAACACAATATTACAATGCATTGTCTTTTGAAAGTTCAGCTAGTTTCATTCTAAGTTATTCGTTGCTCGCTCTGAGTTATTGTTACGTGAAATTTACAATCCTTTAAAATCTAGGATGTATTTCATTCGTTTTATACTTTACTGGCCTAATGCCAGATTTTTTGATTGGACGGACATGGCTGTCTGAAGTATACTTGTACGAGTATATCGTGGCTGAATA
This sequence comes from Melitaea athalia, assembly GCA_905220545.2. Taxonomy (NCBI): domain Eukaryota; kingdom Metazoa; phylum Arthropoda; class Insecta; order Lepidoptera; family Nymphalidae; genus Melitaea; species Melitaea athalia. The sequence continues at coordinate 3,957,737 of HG992180.1, forward strand.
TTTTCTTTAAAATTGTTTTCAATAACATTCTGTTCAATTTATTGTCCATTTAATTGTAAATTTTTTTTTGTATTTGATGCCGAATGATTATACCAAATTGGATTTTGAGTTTGTCATTGTTGTTGTCAGATAGTTTTAAAATATAATTGTTTGCTCGCAAAAGAAAAAAAAACCGACTTCAATTACATCGACAAGAATTACAACGTAAGTAAACGAAAAAATAATCGAGTAAATATGCGTTATCAAAGATTATTAAATAAAATCGGCTTAAATATTTTTTTTTAGTATATTTGTTGTTATAGCGGCAACAGAAATACATAATTTGTGAAAATTTCAACTCTCTAGCTATAGCTGTTCTTGAGATACAGCCTGGTGACAGACGGACGGACGGACGGACGGACAGCGAAGTCTTAGTAATAGGGTCCCGTTTTTACCCTTTGGGTACGGAACCCTAAAAAGTAGTCTTCAGATCTCGATCAAATTTTGTTGAGATTATAAAAAAAGTATTAGCTTTCGATTAAAATAAAAATCATCAAAATTGGTATACCCAGTGAAAAGTTATGCGGTATAATACAAGTATACAACGTAGATCGACGAAAAAGTAGTCAAGTAAATATGCATTAATAATAGATATAACTCGAAAAGTACCTACTTCTTATATCTCAATTAAAAGTTAACCATGATGGGTTCACATGACACACAACACCTTTTGATTAAAAAAAAAATCATCGAAATCGGTCCACCCAGTCAAAATTTCTAAGGTTACATACATTAAAAAAATCGAACTGAGAACCTCCTCCTTTTTTGGAAGTCCGTTAAAAATATACTTTGATAACATCTCGTCGACAGCCCAGGATTTTCGCAACAAGACAGCTTTTCGAAGAAATTATTACACAAATTGTGTTGTAAATAGGTAAGGTACCTACCCATTTATACATTAGCGTTTTCAAAGGATCTTAAATCTTAGAACCTAGAAGTTCAAATTCCTCACTTTTGATAGACATGTGTTAAAAGATGAAAGGTTGAAAACTGATGAAACGTAAAACATCATACCTACTATGTACGAATAAAGATGAAAGAAATAATTTGTTTAACTTAAAAAAAAATTAAAGTATGATCAAGTATACATAATTAATCGTTTCCATCCATGTTTATCGATTATTTTTATTTCTCATTTATGTACCTACATAGTGTTAAACAACATAAGTTGTTTTTTGTTTTTTTGTATGTGTTATATTATTTTCAATAACTATTACCTACAATATTATTGAAAATTAGGTATTTCATAAAAAATGCATTCGCAATCACAAAATCCAATTTAGGTACAATGAGTACAATTTTCATCTGAAACGATTTCAATCAGATGAAGAAGTTAGTTAAGGACGAGAAAGGTGTTGAGGTGATTTTCGATTCCAGCCCAAAAGTACTTCAGTAACCGTCGTCACCTGTCATCTCATCGACCTCATAACCTCGTTAGAATTTAATTTGCGAGTGCCGTGGATAAAGTGTAATTTAATAAGTTATCTACTATGAGTACACGAGAGTTATTCGCAAAATTCGCGATATTAAAATCTGAATTAGCTACTTATGAATTGTAATAGCTCGACATTCAAGCGGGTAATATAATAATTTGTTACGAAAAAGAACGTTTAACGTGAACGTGAACGTTTTACCTACATGCTTTTCATAACATTGATAATTTGAGCTGGAATGTTTGTTACCTACGATAAAATGTGACGAGTCATTGACCGAGATTTAATAGACCTTTTGACATAATTTAAGATTTAAATAAAAAAATTACACAGGTTTTTACATATATAATTATGTCATGGGTATGTAAAAAATGTGTATCGTTATATGCTTGTTAGTGTTGGCTAAATCCAAATAATCTTTGTGAAAGTTAATATTGCGCTAAAATATCTAATTCTGCTAAAATTACAATAGCGACATTTTATGAAGGTGAATGTTTATTTCTTTTCCACGCAAATTCTATTGCACCTGAAAATTTAAGCTTAACTCGCTATTTATATAGTATGAGATCAATAATATACCAGCAGCAAAAAGTAAATACTCGACCACAGACCACAGTATACTCCGTGTACTCGACGCACTAGGTTTCATCACAATCAATAGGTTTTTTGCGAGAGTAACGAAAATCCACCCTGACAAGCTTTCGCATATAAAATGGTAGTAGGATAATAATTTGCTAATTACTTTAATATGCGTGTAGTTTAAATTTATAACTAGCTAACTGACCCAGCGAGCTTTGTACCACCATGTTTTTTGTATATAAAAAAAGGTTTAAATTTTCTTCTATACAAAACTTGTTCTGACAGTAACAATCACAACAACAACAAAAAGTAATTATACAATAATAACGTAGGTACATATATTTCAGAGATTCATTTTCATATAGGTATAGCTAGTAGGTAGGGATCCCTAGTAGGTACATTTTTTTTTCACCTGATCAGTATCAAGCTAATTTTTTGGGAGTGGCTACATTTTGATGGGGCGGACAAAAAATTCCTCTTCGAAAACTCTCGATTGTGGTAGCTAACAGAGATAGTAGGAGTAGAGCAGCAGTGAGCGTAGGACCGGGATAACGTACCACGCAATTTGTAGGACAATATTACTACTAAATTAAATAGATATTAACTAAAATAAAATAAAAATCAGAAAAAAAAATTTTTTTTGATGACCTTACGAGGTCATCAACTTGATGACCTCATAAGGTCATCAAAAATTGTTACTAACCAGCTGATTTTTTTTCTTTTCGTTAGTGATTATCTATATAATTTAAAAGTAATAATGTCCTACAAATTGAGTGGTACGTTATCCCGGTCCTACGCTCACTGCTGCTCTACCCCCTACTAGGTATCTCTGTTAGCTACCACAATCGAGAGTTTTCGAAGAGGAATTTTTTGTTCGCCTCATCAAAATGTAGCCACTCCTAAAAAATTAGCTTGATACTGATCAGGTGAAAAAAATGTACTAGGGATCCCTACCTATAGATAAAAGAATAAAGAAACAAAAACAACGTTTTAATGTTTAAAAAAAAAATCAATAGCTTCCAATTACAAATTAACTATATATTAACAAATGAGAATGTAGAAAAAGATTTCTTTTTTCAAAAGCTATTCGTCGACCTCATTATTTTTAATTGTATCTACAACCAACAAGAAACGACCTTTTTGCTTTAGCAATCTTAATTTGTATTGTCAGCTACTAAATTACCAGAGTCGGCTGGACACTTAAAACCCATTGTTATTTTATTTCTTTTAAGGTTTTTACCTGTCTTCGCTGAAATAATTAAGGAGGGAAAAATAAATGTTTCGAAGATTTTTTTTTGTGAATGTTATCTTTTTTCCACATGGGTGCTTTATTTTTTTTACCTTCGTTTTTTTAGCTATATTTAAATATAGTGAAACTTATAATAAATATATTTAATAGATTTTTCCCCTTTTTCTCTGTTGTACAATAAAAAGCATAATGTTATTATTATTATTAATTGAATTTAGTTTTTGATCTATTAGATGTAATGTATATAATTAAATTAGAACTCATTTGTAGAATCGGTAGAACTCATTGGTAAGAGACATTTTTTAATTTTTCATTAATTATAATTACGCCCGGCAAAGGTTTTTTCAGGAAATCCTTTTTTTTTAATAATTTTGAACACACTATTATTACATATAAAATAATTTTCATCGAATAAGTAGATAGGTGAAGGTCAATATTTTACTTGGGATCTTAGACAGCTAGCATAAATCAAGTTACGTAAAATCGTTTATTACGATTTTTTTTACTAATAATAAGAGTAGGTAGGTATAGGTACTCTAATTAATTATTGAATGGCACAAAAATAAAGATGCCGCGTTGGCGCAGCGGTCACAGCAGATTGCGATTGGCTGTTGCGCGGGCGGTTGCGGGTTCGATCCCCGCACACGACAACATTTGTGTTGGCCATACAGATGTTTGCCGGGGTCTGAGTGTTTGTGCAGTCCTTGTAGGTCTCCCCACCGTGCCTCGGAGAGCAAGTTAAGCCGTCAGTCCCGGTTGTTATCATGTACACCTGATAGCGATCGTTACTCATAGTAGGGAATATATCCGCCAACCCGCATTGGAGCAGCGTGGTGGATTAAGCTCCGATCCTTCTCCTACATGGGGAAGAGGCCTATGCCCAACAGTGGGATATTACAGGCTGAATCGTCATCGTGATCGACAAAAATAAAATAAAATTAAGTACTTTATTTTCAGGAAATAAGATTATTTTACAATAGTACACTAACAAGAAACGAAGATGTATTTTTTTTCATAGATCATTAATTATTAGTGGTTACTAAGTAGTTAGTAAGGAAGCTAAAGTACCTACATTAATCAAACAAATTAAATATATAAAATCTGTTGACGTTCTTAGATAATTTTTAGTTCGTTCAAATTTAAGATTTTTTTTTAGTTTTTGTATAATACTCGTATCTGATGGAACAAAGAACTAATTGGCTTTTATTTGGGCACTGAAATTCAGCGAAGTAAGGAATCATCTCTTTGGAGGGAAAACTTAAAAATGAGCTAGTTTGTGATTGAAGCAAATTCACAAAACGTAAGCTTTTTTAACCGACTTCAAAAAAGGAGGAGGTTACTCAATTCGACCGTATATATGTTTTTTTTTAAATGTATGTTCGGGGATAAGGGGTCGTTCAAGTATTACGTAACGCAAATTTTGAAGATTTTTGACCCCCCCTCCCCCCATGTAACGCGCCGTAACGTTTTCCTGTACCTCCCCCCCCAGCCCATAAACGTTACGTAACACCCCAACTGACCATTTTTACCCAAATGTCACAACTTTGTTGCGAAAACTACCGAAAAGTCGCTTAAAAAAATCGCGTTTGCGGTAAGTATAAATATATAATATACTAGCCGACCCGTGCCCACTTCGTTGGGCGTTATAATCCATTTCACATAAGAAGGGTACGGTGAAATTTGATATGTTCCAATACACTCTCACTATTTTCAGCAAATCAGATAAATGTAAATGTTTTAAAATCACCAATTAATTTCTAAGGCAAATAATAATGCTTGATTAGATTGAATTGTTGACACGGCACGTCAGAGGGCGCAGGTTCAAATCCTGCTGATTTAAAATCTTTATATATTTTTATCTTTTTCCTTTTATCTTGTCACTCCTGAATAGTGTAGCTTTCTGTTAGCGAAAGAATTTTCATGATCGGATCAGTATTTGCGAAGATTACCCCGTATATACAAACAAAGTTATAAACTTTACCTCTTTATAATATTAGTATAGACAAAAAGGGATATAAACGAAAAGGGTTGCCAATTTGGGAGATTTTAGTATACTACTTTTTTTAATTTAAATAAAAAACAACGTTACGTAACGCGTTGTTCGAGACCCCCCTCCCCCCCTTGTAACGCATCGTAACGTTTTACAAGACCCCCCTCCCCCCCTAATAGCGTTACGTAATACTTGAACGGCCCCTAACTTCGTCGTTTATGAACCGATTTTGATAATTCTTTTTTTGTTGGAAAGGTGATATCCCAACTTAGGTACCATGATAAGAAAAGTAGGATCTGATAATGGGATCTCAGAGAATTCGAGGGAAACCCTCGAAAATCGTTGTGACGATCAATGCGTTTGTTAATTTATTCATTATTTAGTAATTGTCGATGCAATTGAAGTCGGTTTTTTTTTCGTTTGCGAGTAAACACAATTATATTAATACACTACGCAGAATTTATAAGTAGATCAAAAAGATTACAATAAAAGTAATAAATAATACAATCTTCCTAAAACCTTAAAAGTAATTACACTCTTTTTTTATCCAAATAACCACTTGTTATGCAATGTCATTTGTGTAACTGATGCTTAAAAAAATCCTAGTCAAATAATGACTTCTTTCGCAAATGTATAGTAAAATAGAGCCGCACATGACCCTTGATCCTTTTTATGTTTATCGTCTACAATAGCAAACAATATTATAAAAATGTTTAATCGCGAATATTTTATGACTCGGACCTGCAACTAAGTGGTTCAAGATAGTGGTGTAAATTTCAAGATGTAGATTTGTGTCGAGTAAAATCGATTAAGCCGGTCCTGAGGTAGTCGATAGATACTATTTAGATTAGCGAAACTTAGTAATGACATGATAGTTCGCTGAGTATACTAGGAACTGTCTTCGTTCAGGATGGAGTTGCAACTGATCTGATTTAATCGAGAATAGATGATGTCGAAGTTGTGTAATCAAATATATAAGTTACAATTCGTAGGAACGAATTTCGATCATTAATTGGTATAATTACTTATAGAAGAAACTATTCCTAACTATATCAGTAGATATTGAAATAATTTAAATGAAATTTTCGATCTTGGCATTACAGTCTTATTATTCAGCTCCAAATCTTATACTATTAAACGAGCAATTCTTGTATATATATATATATATATATATATTTTCTGAATCTCGGAATCGGCTCCAACGATTTTCGTGAAATTTAGTATGTAGGAGATTTCGGGGGCGAAAAATTGATCTAGCTAGGATACATTTAAAAAAAATGTCGTTTTATCCCTGTTTTTAGGCAATGAAAAAATATCATTAGAATACGAAGCTTCATTTCACCGTTATTAACATAGCCGTAATAGCGTAATTAGGAAAGCGACGGATTTCAAATCGTTTTGACCCGGGTTCGAATCTCAGTCTCCAGATTATTTTTTTTTCTTTTTTTTTTAATTTCACTCGTGATTTATTATTTAAATTAAATTAAAATATAAAAATACCGAAAAAAAAACCAAAAATAAAATAAAAATACCGAGCTGGGCTCGGTCACCCAGGTACTTGAAAATAAAATGATTAAGCAGAAGATATCGTCATCCATCTAAAATCTAAATAATTTCTATTCTTAACTCGTTAATTTCACTTAGATTTGTACAACCGCACAATCGTGGGCTCTACAACAAGTCTTGAGTTTTAGCAATTACCATGTAAATTTGCAAAGTTCGCGAAATAATTTAACGGGATGTAGACGCCGGATTCAAAACAATTTATATGTTAATTCAGCTAGTATGGACTGGGTTTCTGTACACGAACAACTTCACTCCTCTTCAGATATACTGCCGAACACTCAAGTTATGAATAATTATTACGAATATTACCTGTAATTTTGATCCAGCGCAACGTATAATTTCATTAAAAACTAACAAAAGAAGGTTTCATTTACAAGCAGGATGATTTTTGAGTTTCCTTAATATAAATAGGTCGGTTTGAAGATGTTTATTGAATTTGAAGAAGGGTTCTGATTCGTTCTGAGTAGTTAAGACAACGTGCTTACGAAGTTTCAACTACGTACAACAGAATAGATTTTTGGATGGAAATCTATTAGTTTCAATCCAATTCCTAAATGAAACTCTAAGCCCAGTCGGATTTTAGCTAAACATTGTGTCGGAAGGTAAGCGAGCGAAGTTTTATGAAAAAAGTCTCTCCTCAGTTTTTTGGCAAAAAGATTATCAATTTTCGAATAATTTAATTATGCGTTTACTAATTTACATTTTTTTATGTAGGTACCTACACAAATTTCTATACTAATTGGCTGACTGTAAAACTTTAGCAGTAATGTAAAACCAAAATTCGAACAGTCAATTCGGAACAGCAATTCCACGTACATGTTTCAGTTGCAAAACAAACTAATACTCACATGGGAAGTGGCCACGCAAACACTACTTTCGTTACAAACATTTAATCGTGTTGGAATCTGCAACTCCATTTCAATCGAGAACTCGCTGAATCAGAATCGATTAACGAGAAATTTCAAGCTCAAATCGATTTTAACTACGGGTTCTTGGCAACTGGGAGCCATCTCAAACTTCGCGAGAATTAAATACCGCTTTGATTGTATCGTATTCAATCTTCTGCCAGTTTGAGACGATTTCGATTATAATAATGTTGAACAATTTGGGAATTGCTTACGAATATGAAGTTGATTTAAATTTGTTTGAGACTCAATCGTTTGGAAGATCGTACTCGTAATCGCAAGTCATGTCAGTAAGTAAGTAAGTATTAGGTGTTAAGAAATAATGAATAAAAATATATAAAGCTGAAGAGTTTGTTTGTTTGATTGTTTGTTTGTTTGTTTGTTTGTTTGTTTGTTTGAACGCGGTAATCTCTGGAACTACTGGGCCGATTTGAAAAATTCTTTCAGTGTTAGATAGCCCATTTATCGAGGAAGGCTTTAGGCTATGTGTCATCATGCTAAGACCAATAGGAGCGGAGTCCACGCCGACGAAGTCGCGCGCCGAAGCTAGTAATGAATAAAAAGCTATGCTCCAAGGAAAATTTTGTGGAACTAGGTGAATTCTTGAAGGTAGAACTTTTATGTTACACATTTTTATAAAGTTATAAAGTTTTCGTTAAATTAGAGCTAGTAGAAAACTAAAAAGAAGAGAAAAGTAAACTGCTAATTTAGGTACCTACCTGATGCACAGATGGCTCTCTTTATACTTATAGATTTTTATTTTATAATAATATTCACACGGAAATTCTAGTAAGTAGGTACATACCTACATTAGTAATATAACAACCACTCTGGTGTGGTGCGTGTAGTGGTGCGTATAGATGCCTAAACACTGGTGGTTAGCGGGTTCGATTCCCGCTCGGTATGGATATATTCGCATTCAGTCTGTAATATCCCGCTGCTGGGCATAGGCCTCTTTCTCCATGCAGGAGAAGGATTGGATCTTAATTCGCCGAGCTGCTCCACTGCTAGCTATGCTAGCTAGGGCTAGCGGATATACTCGTATTCCCTACTAACCTACTATAAGTAACGTCTCACAAGGACGAGCATCCTAACCAAAAACAACTGGTGTAGTGGTTCGCCGTTCGAGTAGTCGCCTAAACGCTAAACATATTGATATTAATTGTCTTTGTACAAATATTTCTTTCCACAGCAGTGGGACGTTACAGGCTGAATCGTGGTCGATCGTCAATCATCATCATCTCCCTGCCCTTATCCTATTTATATTGGCTAGGTGCGTGACGGTAGCGCCACTCGAGGTATGAACTAAAAGGGGACAGTATTGGCAGATATAATCTGTGATTGGCAGTATATTCATGATATTTGACAATAATTACTATTTTTTTTATTGTTAAAATAACTATCAATATGTGAAATAAATGTAGTGACGAACTGACGAAATTACGTGCTATTTTATATTGAATTAAATATCTAAAAAAAAACGTAAGTATCATTGATAAACAAATTATTTAGGTAATATTTACATGATTAGATTAAGTTAATTCTAGCTAGCTTTATAGTTTTATACTATCTGTGTGTAATCTGTGGTCAATTCTAATTTCTAAAGCATAGCTGAGTACCTACATATTATGAGTTGTAAAATTAATTTTAACAAAACTAAAAGGAAACAAACTTTGGAAACAAAGAGTATAATTATAATTGTAAAGGTAAAAGTAAAGAATAAAAATAAAAAGATAATGTACCTAATAGCTGAATCTTGAAGATAACGTAAAATATTAATTTTTTTAGTTTAATATTTTTTTATTTAAGTCGTTACGAAAACATGGAGGTCATCATCAAAACTGGGTTTCAAGCAGTAAATCATCGAATTGAGCTCCAAATTAGTACCTACATTTTTTAAAGGAGATGGGGACTTTTGGGCTAAAATGTAATAAGTAGAAATATGGTTTAAAAAATTGGTCATATTTTTTTATTTTAAAATATAAAATATCAGCTCAATTCTGAATCTGGAAGCTGAGAAAAATGAAAAAGATAGTTTTCGTCAAATTAATTGGGTATCGATTTAACTATAATCGATTATAGAATTTTTAAAAAAAAGGTTTGCACTAGTTAACTGTTAGTTGTCCGATCACCGCGTAATCGCTCTCGCAGTGACTGGTGCACTAAGTCGGGACACACGGGTGAAAAATGAATACATTACGAGATACGACTATAACACACTTAATACAAACCTTAAAAATATAGATTGGCAACCGTTAAAACAAATGATATGTCCTTTAAAAATTTATAAAATTATAATAAATAATATTCATAATTGTTATGATAAAGCAGAAATAAAATTTAAATTGCGTAATAATAAAAATAGACTTAACAATCATTGGATAAATAAAAGTATTATTAAAGCATGTGAACATAGGGATCAACTATTCAAAAAATGGCTCACAGATCCAACAAATAAAGTCTTAAAACAAAAGTACAACTTATCTAGAAACTATGCAAATAAATTAATTAATAAAACAAAAAATCAAAAAATTCATAATGATATAAATCAAAATAAAAATAATCCAATAAAACTATGGCAAATACTAAACGAAATCGCTGGTAGATCAAAAAGTCTTTCCGATACAATAATTTTAAACGCGTTTCTAAACAATTACGACACAACGGTCAATATTGCCAATAAATTTGCAGACACTTTTGCCAACAGTGTAAATAAAATTGTTCCGAAGTGTAATATAAAACTATTAGATAAAAATTCATATGTCTTGCCTAAAAATTTATGCTATAGATACCAAAAAGTAACAGCTGAAACAGTTTTGAAAGAAATAAAATCATTAAACAAAAACAAAGCACCAGGCATAGATAAAATCAGAGCACAAGATCTAAAAATTATAAATACTGAAATTGCAGAACCGCTATCTCATTTTATTAATACAACTATCAAACAAGGTATTTATCCTAATGAACTAAAAACTGGTATAGTAAAGCCTATACATAAAAAAGGAAGCCAGGGCATCTATGACAACTATCGCCCAATCACCATACTTTCTGCGATAGATAAAATAGTGGAAAAAGTTATTTCAAAACAAATTAACTCATTTTATAAAGACAACAATATAATAACAAATAAACAATTTGGATTTCAATCAGGTAAGAGCTCAACCCAATTACTCTCAAAATTTACAGATAATATTTATAAATACCTCAACGATAAAAAACACGTTCTGGTAGTTTTTATCGACTATAGTAAAGCCTTTGACACGCTAAAACATGACATTCTTATCGAGAAACTTAATGACTGTGGTATACAGGGCCCCTTAAACAATTGGTGTCAAGACTATCTTAATAATAGATCATATGTGGTGAAGATTAGCAATATCTCTAGTAAAAACATACGAGTATTAGACGGAACAGCGCAGGGCTCCGTACTTGGCCCCTTGCATTATATAACCTACGTTAATGATGTCGTCAATCTAATATCTAATTGTGAAATTTATCAGTTTGCTGACGACACCTGTCTTATAGCTGCAAATAACGATCTAGATGCAGCTCTGAGGGACTTACAAACAGATTTCACCCTGTTGTTAAAGTGGTCACATGATGTAGGACTTGTTCTAAATTCCGATAAAACTAAACTAATGTACATCAGTTCTACCCAAAATAGGAAACCACATAGCAATTTAAAACTAATAGCACACAGTCACCGATGTCTACACGCTAATCTCCACAACTGTTCTTGTAAGCCGGTTGAAATAGTCAATAAACAAAAATATCTAGGACTTGTAATTGACGATCGACTAAAATGGACTGAACACATTAATTACGTAAGTGATAAGCTGCGTACTATATTGGCTAAAATAACTATAATTAAAAGAAAAATTCCATATAAAATTCTATTAAACCTATATAAAGCTTTAGGCGAAACAACTATATTTTACGGTTTGAGTAGCTATGGTAGAACGTGTAAATCAAACCTTGATACAATATATAACTTACAAATACGAATTATGAAAGCAATAATACCTAAGAAAATAAAAACCTGTTACGAAAATAATTATCATGAGCTCTTTTATTATTGTAACATAATACCAATACACGATCAGGTCAAATACATATTACTGCTTGAGCAATTTCATAATGGTGAACACCAACATATAATCAAGCGTACCTACCAAACACGTAGTGCATCTCAAGTCGAACTAAAAGTACCGAGATACAATAATCTCTATGGCAAACAGCTACTACAATATCAAATACCAAAATTAATAAACGACCTACCATCTACACTAAAAAATGAAATCACTAAAACAAATATAAAATATAAATTAAAAAAATACTTTCTATCGTTAATAAAAAAAAGTAATTAAAAAAAATAAATAATAATTAACAAGAATTAATATCCTACAACGTAAATCACCCCGTGTGTACCAACAAGCTACTGCGACTAGCCGACTACATTATTTTGTAATGGATTCGATCATTTGTAAAACTTGGACGGTAGTATGTAAAAATGTTGTTGTTATGGTTAATATTAACTTGTTATATGCTATCATTGCTATGATATATTTTTGATATTGTGAGCGTACGATGTCGAATGCCGGTGTGCGGATAAATCAACATTGATTTTTGTCACACCGATAAATAGTAATGTTACTTGTTGAGTTAAGATATACTTTTAAATAAATAATAATAAACTAACTCAAAGTATTTGGATACACAATTGAAGTTGTAAACAATAAAGTGTATTTAAATAAAGTTACATTAATATCGAAAATAACAATTTATATCTGATAAACCAAAATGATTATCGATTTCGTATTGATTGAAAATAAATTATATTTTTAATAAAAGCTTTGACAGCTGACTGTTATTGAAACTGTGTGTCCCGTCATGGTCCCGTCACTCGTTTCATGTAATCATGTTTATAGTTGTATAATGTTTTCAGTGTATTCAGATGCGTCCTGAGTCCATTCCTGATATTTATTTATGGTTTCAAGTAATTGATATTTGTAATGATATAATAATATAATAAACATTAGTGCTTCAAGAACTTAGTGATTGGGTTTTTCATAGACATTGTAATATAATCTCAATTTTACAAAACGTCTAATAACTCCCCTCTCAAATAGCAAAAATATACAGAATTTTCAGCGAGGGATCAATAAGCGTAAATACATTAATTGGTACCATTTTATTTTCGTTACATTTCGGCCCAATAATGTATGGAATCGTATCCGTCTCCTTTAATAAACACGTTGTTTAATCTAAAGAGTAGCAAAATAATTTTTCATTATTTATATGAAATCTATACTTAATATAATAAAGCTGAAGAGTTTGTTTGATTGTTTGTTTGTTTGTTTGAACGCGCTAATCTCAGGATCTACTGGTCCGATTTCAAAAATTCTTTCAGTGTTAGATAGCCCATTTATCGAGGAAGGCTATAGGCTATATATCATCATGCTAAGACCTATAGGAGCGGAGTCCACGCCGACGAAGTCGCGCGCAGAAGCTAGTTCTTAATAAAATACATACATTAGTTTATTAAATTTTGATAAATTCCACAAGTAAAAACATTTATATTTCAAATTACTAATTTAGATAATATATTATTGTGTCAACAACATTTACCAGTTTCCAAATGCCTGTTATACTCTTTTATTATTAATACTGAAATTAAGGTTATGATACTACTTACTTTCGCCGTCTTACTGCTACTATCCACTTTTTTCTTTGATTTATTTCCCATTTCGCAGTTGGAAATGTATAAAATTTACACTCACTCTTTCTGCTAGTATTTCTACAATTATCGACACAGCAACTCCGGTTGCTCATTTTATTAAAATTTTATTATTGATAAAAAATTAAAATGTTTACGTGTATTTTATACGACAGAGTCTTAAAACATCTCCGTTTAGTTCAAAAATTCACCACTGCGTACGCTTGTGTCGATTCGGCTTACCTCCACCATGACTTCGCACCTAGCCAATAGGGTCGGCACAACATGTTCTCCTCTTCCTCAGACTCATGTTGTAAGGATTTGGCATGTTATTTTTTACGACCGGCCGCCTGCCTGACATCAACCCTCCTTGGGAATGCATAGTATAATACAGAAAATCAATAGTGAGATATTTTAATAACATTATTATGATAATTCGTCAAGTTGCGATGTGTTTCCCATTTCATATTGATTTTCTTCATTTTCTAGTAATTTTTTATCTTCATCAGGATATTTTTATATTTAGATTTTTCTAAGGTCAGTGGCAATATGTTTGCATTCCTGACTTCTGTTCAATTGCTTTATGGTTCTTTCTTTTGTGTTTACTAATCGCTCCTGGTTCAATTGAACGTGTATCATTTTTTCTTATAGTGTTTATTTGGTAATAAAACTGTTGCTGAATTTAATCCAATGTCCAGTAAAATTTCAAATGTGCCATTGTCATTAATAATAACGTTATATACCAACACGTTAACACAATAGCGAACTAAACTAGCTTGGATCGGAAGTCAAAAAGAAAAGATAGTCTTCATTAAGTTTTATGCAACTCTATGGTATAAACCTAGTAGTATAGATATATATCTATATAGCTAGGTACTCTAGTGTTATAAATAATTATTTGTGTATTTAGATAGCTACATACTTTTCGTGTATTCGTGTGTCAGTCCGTCCGTCTATATCAAATATCTAGGTACCTACATTTTTTTTTTGATTTATTGAAATGATATTATTTGATGTAAAAAAAATCATAGGTAATTAAATTCAGTATCGTAAGACTGTATAAATCACGATTATTATTACAGAAAAAAACTTGTTTTAGAATGATATATATACCTATAATTTTAATTTAGTGTGCTAAGACTACAAAATTAATTTTAGTCTTAAAAATATATTTTTTATTGCACAACACTAAGTTTTTGCTATAAAAACAAAATAGTTAAAAAATATTAACGTATCAGTAAAAAGGGTAATCTTGATCTTAATAACAAACCTGTAATCCACATGTTTTCCCGCGATCGAAATCTGTTCAGGACGTATGTTTTGTACACAATAGAGGCTCAATGAAATTCCGGTTTCTACGAAGTTTTACTAAGAGTCTCGACTGAATGCTAAGGTTCTCGTTATGTCCAGATAAGATCAGCGGCGGAAATTAAGGGGAAATTGTATTTGTTTCTTATACAACGACGTCGTCGCAATAAAGACGCCGTCTTAGCCACGCTGTGTATAAATAAACGTTAATTCTGTATGAGGATAAGTCGGATAAGTAAATCTTTCCTTTGGCTATAGAAATTGCTTATGTAAATAACTATTTGATGCAGACCTTTGCCCTGATCGGTATTCTATTGGCTTATTATTTTTGATTATCTATACTAATATATAAAGCTGAAGAGTTTGTTTGTTTGGTTGTTTGTTTGTTTATTTGTTTGTTTGTTTGAACGCGGTAATCTCTAGAACTGCTGGGCCGATTTGAGAAATTATTTCAGTGTTAGATAGCCCGTTTATCGAGGAAGGCTATAGGCTATGTGTCATCACGCTAAGACCAATAGGAGCGGAGTCCACGCCGACGAAGTAGCGCGCAGAAGCTAGTAACGATATATAAAGGTGTACCTACTGCTTTTAATTTACTTTTAATACTTTGCCTTTGTCAAGATTAAAACACACATATATACAAATAAGATTTCACAAAGTAATTTATATTTGGCCAATTGATTCGATGACTAGCTTTTTGATATGGACATAAAAAAAGAAAAGAGTTCTTCAGACATTATAACTTCAGTTACTTACTCATTATAATCTATGTTACGTCCGCCTGACGGCGGGGTACAATAAAAAACACAATTAAACAATTACAAATGTTTATTAAAAAAAAGATTAAATAAAAAAAAAAAATATAAAAAAAACAATCTCAAAACGAGAATTAAATAGAATTAAATAAATTTACTAATGTCTCTAATTAAATGAATATACTCTCAGGGAGTAGGTTCTAAGCACAGGTAAGTTTCTTTGGCACTTTTTTTACAATTAACCGACGTGCACTGGGGACTTAACTTAGCGCGGTCCGGTGGCCTTGCAGAAGGACCCTCCGACGCAGCGGTCAGCTGGAGACGACGGCCGCACTCGGCCGCAGTGTCTCTGTTCCCACTCTTCCGGCCATACACGCTACGGTCTACCGGAGAGAAAAACTGTACAGGTGTGCCTGCGCAGGTCCACCGAACACCGGTATCGTGTATGGGGAAGGATTTTTTTTTCTTGAGTTCGCCATTTTTAATTGCTGAATTACGTATTCGTGACAAGCGACGAGACAACAGTCCGAATGAAACATAGAAAACAATTGACGCGACCTGCGCAGGCGACCGGAGTACACGCACACACGTTCAGGTACACCGTAAGGTGTACCTTAAAAAAATTGATTTTCGAATTTGCTCCGGTCGCCTGCGCAGGTAAAAAAAAACTGCACAGGTCTATTCCCACACACGTTCCGGTGTACCTGCGCAGGTGAACATGTACAGTTTTCCTCTCCGGTAGACCGTAGCGTGTATGGCCGCGGTGGAGTGCAATGTCGGACTTGTCCCGTAGGGCGAAGTGCAGGAGTCGATTTTGAACCCGTAGCGTGAAGTGCAGGTTCCAACTCAAAGGGTGAAATGCAGGTGTTGACTTCCGACCCGAAGGGTGAAGTACAGGTTTCAACCCGTAGGGTGAACCCCCAGTTCCCTGGAACGCGTCGAGAGAACACTTGAAGCGCGAAAGATCCGACCCCAAAAACTACCCGTGAAACTAGGAGTGGGCGTCGGCATCTTTCGCGTAGCAATTAAAAAATAATATAACAACGGAGTGGTGAACGTTGTCCGGTTGAAATATAAAAAAAAATATAAAAAAAAATTATAAATTATTTAAATAAAATTACCCAACCCAGAATCGAACCCCAACTATTTTTATATGCCAGACGTTCACCATTCCACTAAGCCAAAAAGAAAATTAAAAAGCAAACTGTAGCTATCGAATGAAGCAATCTTAATATATATAAATCTCGTGTCACAATGTTTGTCCTCAATGGACTCCTAAACCACTTAACCGATTTTAATCAAATTTGCACACCGTGTGCAGTTTGATCCAACTTGAAAGATAGGCTATATTTTATTTTGGTATATGTAATTATTATATTTAAGAAAAAAAAGGCGGTACGAAGTTCGCTAGGTCAGCTAGTAATTTATAATTTTTAATTCGCAGGTACTTCGAGAATTCTCGTTAATTTAGCAAATAATTTTAAGAAAACACATAGCTAATGTTCTACGTTATATTTAATATACAATTGGCTTCGAAACCTAAACGAATTAAAGATATATTATGACAATGCAAGCATTTTAATTACATTATTAAGGAATTCATTATCATAGCTACATAATATTATAAACCTTGTACAACCTTGTATAAAAATTCACGGTGGCAATTTTTTTATCGACAAAGAAAAGCAAAAGCTGTATTGTATGGAATTTTAACAAAATAAATAATTTAGAATAATCAGGTTCATATTAGGATACACTCAAGCCGTCTCAAGCCACCGATAATAAAACTAGGGTTGCCAGATGGGAAGACTAAAATGTCTGGACAAATTTTCAAAAAGTCGGCATTTTGGGATTATGGTCGGGACCAACGGTACAAATAAATATTCGAAATATAAAAAATCTTTTTTTATTATAAAAAATTTTTCCTGCTCTGCCGAACGCAGCGCAGAGACTCGCCAAGCGTGTTCCATTCCGCGTAGAGTAGGTACCTAGTTAGTCGACAAGTTGAAAATGGTCGAAAATAAAGATACTGCTCTTAAAATTATGTGTGATAGCTTATTGGATCAGGAATGACGCCTAGAAAAATGTTCTAAAAGCGTGCATTTAGTACATCAAAAAATGCACAAGTTACAAACACTTAAAAAAGGAGAAAAATGGCCTTTCGTTTTTTGCCAATCTATACTAATCTATACTAATATATAAAGCTGAAGAGCTTGTTTGTTTGTTTGTTTATTTGTTTGTTTGTTTGTTTGTTTGTTTGTTTGTTTGAACGCGGTAATCTCTGGAACTACTGGGCCGATTTGAAAAATTCTTTCAGTGTTAGATAGCCCATTTATCGAGGAAGGCTATAGGCTATGTATCATCACGCTAAGACCAATAGGAGCGGAGTCCACGCCGACGAAGTCGCGCGCAGAAGCTAGTATTTCATAAACTGTAAATATTTAAGAAATTTCAAAAAAAGATTCTAAAAGAAGAGGAAATTTCCAATAAAAAACTCCCAGCTCCCGGAACTATATCATGGAGATACAAATATCTATAGGTACAAATAAATAAAATTGGAGTGTCTGTTTGTAATGGCTATGAAAAGGAAAGGTGTGCCAGAGAAGTATGTACGACTTGTTCAGGCGATGTATGATAGAGCTAGTACCCACGTCCGGTCCGAAGCCGGAGTAACTGGCAAGTTCAATGTGGCTGTAGGTTTGCACCAGGGATCGGCTTTAAGTCCGTATTTGTTCCTCCTAGTTATGGATGTTCGAACATCAGACATACAGGAGGAAGCACCCTGGTGTATGCTGTTTGCCGACGACGTTGTTCTTTTCGGGGATAATGCTCTTGAGGTCCAGAGCAGACTGGGAAAATGGCAGGAAAGACTGGAGGACGCGGGGTTGAGGATAAGCAGATCCAAAACCAAGCATTTGTTCTGCAATTTCAGCGGTTTGTCTAGTTTTTCCCATATTGCCTTAGATGGTGTATCCCTACCAGTCTGCTCCGACTTTCGGTACCTTGGGTCATTAATACAAATACAAAATGACGGCAATGTAGACCGTGACGTGAAAAATAGAATAAATGCGGGATGGATGAAATGGCGACAGGTCTCTGGAATAGCTTGTGATCCACGAATGCCTCTTAAACTTAAGGGGAAAATCTACAAAACGATCATAAGACCTGTCGTAATGTATGGATCAGAATGTTGGGCAACGAAAGGGACGCATGAAAGAAGAGTACACGCAGCCGAGATGAGAATGTTGAGATGGATGTGTGGAGTGACAAGGAGAGATCGAATTAGAAATGAGTATATAAGGGGAAGTTTGAAAGTAGCACCCGTGACGGAGAAAATAAGGAGCAGAAGGTTAGCGTGGTATGGGCATGTAATGAGGAGGGATGAAAGCTATATTGGTAAAAGAATGTTAGGGATGAATGTCGAAGGACGAAGAGCGATCGGCAGGCCAAGAAAGCGATGGATGGATTGTGTGAGTGAGGACATGAGAAAGAAAGGAGTATGCGCTGAAGTTACGAATAATAGAGAGGAATGGAAGAGGAGAACATGTTGTGCCGACCCTATATAAATAGGATAAGGGCAGGGAGATGATGATGGAGTGTCTGTTTGTAATATTAAAATAACCGCTTTTTATTAAATGTACCTATATGGATCTATACACGGTACATATTCCACAATAACATTTTTACAATTATTGTCTGTCTGTCTGTTTGTTCCGGCTAATCTCTGAAACAGCTGGACCGATTTTGACGGGACTTTCACTGGTAGACAGCTGATGTAATAAGGTGTAACTTAGGCTAGTTTTATTTTAGATTTTTATTTTCATAACTGCGAACTGAACAATTTTTGTTAAATTTCAGCAGCTAGTTATTTATAATTTTAATTTAATGCTGAAAATGGGTCTCCGAGTGATATTTTTAGGTTGCGCGCGCGGCGTCAAAAGCAAGTACGACACATTTATTAATTTATTTAAGGTATTGAAAAGTTAATTTTTCAACAAGTTAAACGATTGTTACTAACACAATTTTCTCCAAATTCCGTCTCAATTGTAGTTCCAGAAAAATCATCATTTTTTAGAAAAATTACCAGTTTTTCTTCAAGTAAAAAAATTATTGTAAACAAAGAATTTGAAACAAAGAAACGGCATTCGCTTATAAATACTAACAGTCACGAGCTATATAGTCGCCGCCAGAGGGCCGGTTTCCGTTCGTTGCCTACACGCCGATTTCTAGACCTTTCGAAGGGACGGAAGGGGATGGCTCAAACAAAGAAAGCCCCGCCCCCGCTACTAAGCGCCAAGGGTTACCAAATAAATTCCGCTTGAAGAAATAAATAAAAGTCTTAGAGTGCATAACATAAACAACATTTTATAGTAAATAAAAATTTATAAAAGAATCGAAAAGACAAAAGCATTTTTACCTTTATTTTTATCTAATACACATTAATGAGGAAAATTACGTTTTATATATGTATTATTATACGGACTATCAGCCTGAAGGTTGAAATTTCATCGAATATATTTTTATTTAATTATGTAATCTGTAAGTACCTAAGTTAACATTAATCGTGTTCTGGCGGTCTGCAAAAATATAAACAGTGAACCGAAGTCGAAACACGGTCCACTGTTGACCACCCCAGGCTTACAATGGTCAATCCTAGCGTAGTGGGACAGATGTTCTAGAAAGAATAACGTTTCCGCCGTGAGCGCATTACCATTTAGGTACCATATAATATGGTATTGAAAATTTGAAATAAGTTTTGATGGTGACACTAGTCACAGCGCGCGGGTTCCGTTCGATAGTAACAACTTAATTATTTAATTTGTTTGTGTGTAATGGTACTATGTTTATAATTATTTAGTTGTAACTCAATATTTGTGATATTTTAGGTTTAAAAAATCCATACTAATATTATAAATGCGAAAGTAACTCTGTCTGTCTGTCTGTCTGTCTCGCAATCACGGCAAAACTACTGAACAGATTTAAATGAAATTTGGTATACAGATAGACAGAGTCTGAGAAAGGACATAGGCTACTTTTTAATGCGAAAAAGAGGATGTAAGGTGTTGAAAATTTGGAATGAAAATTTGTATGAGATATAATGTTCGTGTTCGTAACTGTCATTAATGTTCATCCCGTCGATATGGTAAACGTAAACTCTCACCTAAAATTAAATAACGTATTTAAATCATTAGAGGAGACGCCTCAACTATTCTCAACTCGATTGTTTGTAACATGTTTGTAACACGCGTTAGAGCGCGTGCACTCCAACTCAGTCTGTTTCAAGCTCTTGCTGCAACGTGACGCCTTTAAGTGAAGTTTTGTTTTTTAAATATGCCTTCATGTGCATTGAGATATTGCTCCAACAACTCCAGAAATATAAGTAAAAGTCAAGGAGTGACTTTTCACCAGTAAGTTCGACATATAATTTAATTATAATTTTTCAATTGCATCGTGTCACAGCTGACGGCTGCGGCGGCCATGTTTACAGTTTACGTGAATGCCAAAGAGTAAAACATTTGTATGCGCAGACATGACACTATCGACGTATAATTTGAAATATAACATTATACATAGTTATGTAGTAGAGTTTCAATGTATCAACATGACTGTGATGGAAAATAAATTATTATTATTATTATTATCATGGGCAATAAAATATTAATATTTAATCACCATAGTAATGTTAATGCAGTTACATTAATATTTTATATTATTATTTTTATTTCAAGGTTTCCTCAGCCGTGTCATGAGACAAGAAATTCATGGATAGAATTTGTTCAGAAGAATCGCAGAGAAGAAACATGGTTACCTTCAAATTATTCACGCATATGTTCCGTGCATTTCCAAGAAAACGACAAATACACCACAAAGACAGGAAGAGTGTACTTAAAGAAATCTGCAGTACCATGTGATAACGTAATAATTATTATAATATTATTATATAACATTGCTGGGGTTTTTGCTTTATTTTGTGATAAGAAAAACTTACATTTTTTTTCAAATGTTAGTTGGATAGGTAAACTGGAAGACGTGCCACCTGGTGGTAAGTGGTCGACGTCGCCCATGAACATAAACTAGTTTACCTGAAACTAGTCCAGACAACTGCTGTGCTGTGTGGTTACGGCACTAAAGAATGTAGCCACCCCCTCTCTTCCCGTGGGTGTCGTAAGAGGCGACTAAGGGATAACACAGTTCCACTACCACCTTGGAACTTAAAAAGCTGACGGATGGCGGGATAACCATCCATGCTAGCTTTGAAATACACAGGTCAAAGACGGGCAGCAGCGTCTTCGGTGCGACAAAGCCAGCCCTGCGGTCACCAACCCGCCTGCCCAGCGTGGTGACTATGGGCAAAACACATGAGTCCGCGTCATAATGTCGGGCGCGAACTTGTGGAGGCCTATATCCAACAGTGGACTGTGATAGGCTGTAGTAGTAGTAGTAGTAGTAGTCCAGACAACTCATTTATATGTTGCCTATCCTGAGACATAATACCAGTATATGGCGGTTTTTTAAATACTGTAACGCTAGAATATATACAGGCTTCTAAAATAACTTTTTTTTTCAGCCATCAACACGTGGTGAACAGGAAATATCAGAACCGTTGTCTGAATTAGTAAGCAGTTCAAATTCAATTATTGATACTCCGAGAAAAATTGTACTCAAAAATAAATTACGCAAGGAATCTGTGGCTAAAAAGAAACTCACTGAGAAATTTAAGAAAATACAAAGACAAAATATTTATTTAAGGAAAAAATATGCTTCTTACAAAACAATTGTACAAAATTTGAAAGCGAAATTCGGTCTTAATTTAAATGCTGAGATCGATTTAATGGCTAAAGCCGAAGTTGTTGAGTTACATAAATCTTTAATGAAAAATAATAAACAGAGCAGGCATAGTTTATTATACTCCGCACCCTTGCGTAAATTCGCATTAACTTTACACTACTATTCACCAGCTGCATATAAATACGTTAGAGAATGCTACAATAAAGCTCTTCCACATCCTAGGACAATTTGCAGATGGTATTCAACGGTTAATGCTGAACCCGGTTTTACGACAGAAGCATTTGCAGCCTTAAAAAAGAAATCCCAATCCAACGCAAATTAAAATAAACCTGTACTCTGTTCATTAGTTTTTGACGAAATGGCTATCAGGAGACAGAAGCTTTTTCACAACTATAAAAAATTGGGTACAATTAATTTTGGAGCAGGTCCTATCCAAGGCGAAGAAGACGAGACTGTGGCAACGCAAGCTTTACTATTTATGCTGGTTGCTCTAAACGAAAATTGGAAATTACCCGTGGGGTACTTTTTGACGGCTGGTGTAAATTCTGAAACAAAGGCAAATTTAATAAAAATATGCTTAGAAAAGTGCCATGAGGTTGGCGTAATAGTTTCAAGCCTAACATTTGATGGTTGTTCTGCAAACTTTGGTGCAGCTGAAATTTTGGGCTGTAAATTTTCCGATGTCTGTAATATGAAGACTTATTTTCCACATCCATGCACGGAAGAAAAAGTTTGCATTTTTATAGACCCGAGCCATGTTATAAAATTAATAAGAAACACATTCGAAAAGGAAAGACTGTTGTTTGATAATAATGACAAACAAATCAAATGGCAACTACTAATAAATCTTAATAAGCTTTAACAAAATGAAGGTCTTAGATTCGGAAACAAGCTAACACCTCGTCATATACATTTTCTACAACAAATTATGAAAGTAAAGCTTGCAACACAGCTGCTTAGTATGAGCGTAGCAAAAGCTTTGCTTCTAGGTGATGAAGTTTTGAATTCGACACAGTTTCAAAATTCATCAGGAACAGTGAATTTCATAACTTTAATGAATAATTTTTTTGACATTATGAATTCGAGGAAGTGTAATTTCTATGGTTTTAAGCGTCCTATCGATAGAAAAAGCAAGTCTGAAATATTTTCTTATTTGGACAAAGTGAAATCATTTATACTTGCATTAAAATTTCGTTCTCAATCAAGAAGAATAATTAAACGAACAAACCAGACATCCAGAATATTATTACAAATTTCCAAAAAAAAAAAAAAACATAATTGACTCTGCAAACAAAACGGGATTCATTGGTGCTATAATATGTATTGAATCGCTTAAGACACTATATAACCACATAGTTGAAGAAAAGCAGATGCTTCGTTACATATCTATGTATCGGATAAGCCAAGATCACCTGGAACTATTTTTTTGGGTTAATAAGAAGACATGGCGGCTACAATAACAATCCAAATATTTTGCAATTCAGAGCAGCCTATAAAAAAACGTTAAATCATCTCGAACTTCGGTCATCTTTTACCGGCAATTGCATCCCTCTAGATAATTACTCAATTTTAAATTCAACATCCGAAAATATAATTACAGGACTTCCTGTTCAAATAGATACGACCAACAACCTTATGAAATATTACAAAGTACACGATTGCTGATATCCAATTTGGAAGCTGAAAAGAATTGCAATATCTTTGCAACAATGCTTGATCGCGAATCCGTTACGTGTGAGTCGAAATTGATAGTAGGTTACATATCTGGATATGTATCAAAACAATTAACAAAAAAGTTAAAATGTGAAGATTGCATTGATAGTTTAACTACGCCAAATAAACTTCCACATCACACACTTATAACCATAAAAGACATGGGTGGTCTATGCTATTCTGAAGAAGACGTGTACATAATATGCTTGGGTACGGAAAAGATCATACGTAATTTAATACGACAAAGCGGTGGAAGACTTGCCTTGAAATATGATTTTAATTAAATAACCGTAAACATCCTAAAGCATTTCATTGGGAAAGAAGTATTTGCAAATTTGAATCAACATTCATTGAATCAGCCATCAACATTCAATCACAGAATCCATTTAATTCGAGCTATAATAAACCAGTACACAAAAATTAGATTACATCACGAAGCAAAAACTGATCAAACTGTGGATTACTATACCAAACGAGAGAAATTAACTAAACTTATATTATTTAAAGGAAATTAAAATATTTTTACAGTTTAAATACTTTATTATTTATTTTAGTAGTAAGTACACACGAATAATATCATGTAGGCAGATAATAAAATTATGACGCATCTGCGCGCATTGATTATTATCTATGATCCCGCTTGCACAGCGCATGCGCCGCTGTCATTAAATGTGCGCGCTAGCTTTTGTTTGAAAATTGAAATAGCTTCTCTATGTACGTCTATGATATATTTTAGTATAATAGGTCGTTGATGTACGTAGTACATTATATCTCAATGATTTAAATAATAAAATCTCAATGTTTCGAATCGTCTACATATATCCACAATATACGGATAGTGTCTTATTTTAGATTTTAAAAATATATTAATATGTCAGTAATGAAAACACGATGAAAACAAATTGCAAAGAGTAATTACCTTATACCTATAACAAATTGACATGATATTGATACCTACATCTATACATATAATAAAATGGTAGAAAAGTCAAAACTGTACATTGAATATTTTTTTAAAAGAATACTTGGGGTGTGATCTACAATCGATACTGAAGCCAAAAATATAGTTTTTAGAATTTTTGTCTGTTTGTCTGTATGTATGTCCGGGATAAACTCAAAAAGTACTGCATGGATTTACTTCAAATTTGGCACGAATATTGTTAAGAAGTCGGGTCAGAACATAGGCTACATATTATCACGCTATCACCTACGGGGAACGAGCAGTGAACGCACGCAGACGACGTGGCGGGCAGCAGCTAGTATTTACATAATATGTATTGTTTGTCAAATATTTATGCGTGCGTTCAGAAATGTATTTATTGTAAACTAAGGAAAATATATTAAGCTACTTAAATAGACAGCCCCAACGGTAAACTATATCCTAAACGGTTTTTTTTGTATTTAATTCATTTGTATATTTATCGTTTATTGTATATTTAAATAGCCTGATATATTTTAATTAGTTTACACTAAATAAATTTCTGAACGCACCGCACGCATAAATATTTGACAATCAATATTTATTATGTTAATCCGTTTTCATTACTAACATTATTCTAAATTTTTAGGGTTCCGTACCCAAAGGGTAAAAACGGAACCCTATTACTAAGACTTCGCTGTCTGTCTGTCTGTCCGTCCGTCCGTCCGTCCGTCCGTAAGTCCATCTGTCATCAGGCTGTATCTCAAGAACGGCGACAGCTAGACAGTTGAAATTTTCGCAAATTATGTATTTCTGTTGCCGTTATAACAACAAATACTAAAAACAAAATAAAACAAATATTTAAAGGGGGCTTCCATACAACAAATGCAATTTTTTTCCTCTTTTTTGCTCGATATCAATAAATGGTAACAGGTAGGCAGTTGAAATATTCACAAAATATTTAATTGTATATTTACTTTATTGATCACTACATACATAGTATAAAACAAAGTCGCTTCCCGCTGTCTGTCTGTCCCTATGTATGCTTAGATTTTTAAAACTACGCTACAGATTTTGACGCTGTTTTTTTTAAATAGATGGAATGATTCAAAAGGAAGGTTTATGTGTATAATACATGCATAATATAGTAGGGTAACAACAACAAACAAACAAACAAACGCTGGCTGAACCCTACGAGATAGATTGAAATAATGTACTATAGTATTCTACACCTTAAAAAGGTCTACAAAAAATTCCCCAATGGTATATGTCTATCTCTTAGGGATAACCCACAAAAATCATTTTTATCCTTTAATTTTTACGAGATATAATGGCTTATTTACGAAGTGATTTTAAGCAATACAGCATTGATCCTTATCCAATAAAGTATTATAAATGCATTGTGCATTTAGTATAGATTAATATGACCCTTTCCAGCATGTAATTTAACTGAATATTTTCGAAGATATTACAGATTTAAAATGCAGGGACATAACGGTTGCGGTGGTACCGGCCGGGGTAATTTTTTAGAAATTGTATGTTCGTACTTTATAATTTTTTAATCGCATTTATAGTACCTAAATACATTAGGTTGGATAGGATTAGACTAAAACCATAATTTGTCAAAACAAGAGTAACCTCAAAAGAAAACATGTTTGTATTGTCTAATGACAAAAAATCTGTGAACGTTGTATTCTTCTTCTATATAAAGACATTCTGTAGTATATTTAGTAGCATCATTTCACCCGTGCGAAGCCGGGGCGGGTCACTAGTATAATTATAATTTAATAAATTTCTATGACTATACGATAAACTTTTAAATTAATTTCACAATTAGGAAAAACCATACATCGATCAAGACCACTTTTTAAGAGTTATCAACATAAGTTTTTTTAAAAATGTTTTTCGAATAATTTTAAAATTTATCGAATAACTTATTGTATTATAATAACAAAATATTTATACCAAATAAAATTTATTTGCTATCGTACCGGTTTTAGAACGACTACAACCCGTGACATGCGTGTGCGTGCATTATATCTATGGCACTGCCGCGGTAGGTACTCTTTGGAAGTTTGGTTTCATGGTTATTGGTTTGTCAGTTCAAATTTTTGACGGTTACGAATGCGATTCAAAATTTCAAACGAAAATACCATATTTCCATATCATTGAGAGTTTCTATTGTTTTTTAAGTGTACGCAAACGAAGTTAATGATATTTATGATATTTGTATTGAATAAAGCAGACGTTCTTCTTTTGTGCACTGTTGTGTTAGTGATATCGATGTTTATAGCTTTTTTGAAAAATGGTTAAAATTGAAAAAGGTCCAGCTTTGGGCAAGCCGAAGATTTCCTCCGTGCTCGCACCTTCGAAGAGTGGTTCAACACAGAAAATGGCTGCTAATATTAAAGTAGTTGTAAGGGTTCGACCTTTGAATGAAAAAGAGATGGAGCTAAACAATCGCGTGGTGATTGATGTTGTTGATGATAAAATGTTGGTGTTTGACCCCAAAGAGGAGATGCGGCCTTTCTTCTATCAGGGCGTTCAACAACCGAACAAAAATTTTCTAAAGCGCGCTAATAAAGAATTAAAGTTTGTTTTTGATCACGTATGTGGACAGAACGCTTCAAATCAAGATGTTTTTGAGACGACGACGAAAGATATATTGGCTTCCTTAATGGAGGGTTATAATTGTTCAGTTTTTGTGTATGGTGCTACTGGTGCTGGGAAAACGTTTACCATGATCGGCAGTAAGGAGAACCCGGGCATCACATATTTGACTATGGAACATCTATTCTATACTATAAACTCGTTTGAAAACGAGAGAGAGTTTGATATAGGTGTTTCATATATTGAAGTGAGTATTTTCTCTTTTTACAACATATATAACATTGATACTTCAGATACCGATAATAAAACATTTTATAGACTGGCCCATTAGTGTAATTAGTTGTAACTCTAGGATTTTGAGTTCGATTTCTGCACTGAGTCTGAATGTTACATATATTTATCTATATGTTCAGTGAAATATAATAAATATTTACTATATGATTGTCAATATTAAACTTATTCATTAGTATGACTATTTTGTTATAGGTATATAATGAAAATGTATATGATCTGCTCAAACCTTCGAACACACCACTTCAACTGCGAGAGGACTCCAAGTATGGTGTGATGGTGGCCGGCCTTACGCTCAACAACATCAAGACAGCTCGGGAACTTTTGAACATGTTAGAAAACGGCAACAAGAATAGGACTCAACATCCTACTGATGCTAATGCTGAGAGTTCTAGGAGCCATGCTGTATTTCAGGTTTGTTTTACTTATTGAAGAAATATTTACCATAGTTTATCTTACTTCTTCAGCTTATAGCAGACCACTGCTGGATGTAGGCCTCCCAGAGCTTTTGCTAAACGTCCCGGTTATCTGAAATCCTCATCCAGCCTCCACCGGTGATCTTACGTAGTGACGATCTACGTAAGATCCAGCGGGCCAGAGAGCATCCATCACTGTCTTTGCCAACACTTTATCTATAGTTATTCATGTTATCGATAATATTTTTAATGTGTTTAAACTGATTTTGTTTTATCTAGAGTATAAATAAGGTCTTAAAAATTATGTTGCCGATTTATAAAATGAATAACCACAATAAGTACAGAGTTTTGTGAATCATCAAAAGTTTAATTTTAGCTATCTATCTATAATACTTTAATGTAATAATATTTTTTTACTGAAAATGCTATAATTACTTTTATACCTTTTTGTTCCTGTATCTGCGTATAGAGTTAATACTTTCCTCTTAAGAATGACTATCTCAGACAAAATACCTTAATTACAACACCACATTTAATATTAATCACATTATTTTAGGTATATGTAAAAATGAGGTACAAAACAAGCAGTCAGCTAAGACTTGTGAAGCTTTCAATGATAGATTTAGCTGGTAGCGAACGGGCATCTGCTACCGGATGTGTGGGGGAACGGTTCAAGGAAGGGGCTAATATCAACAAGAGTCTCCTGTCGCTCGGAAATTGTATCAACAAATTAGCAGACGGCAGTAGTTATATACCTTATAGGTAAGTATTTTTTGTCTTATTTGTGTACTAGCCGACCCGTGCCCACTTCGTTGGGCGTTAATTATTTTTATGATGCAAATATATAGTAAAGTTTTCATCTCGCTCGTATTTCTCCGACTTAATTTACATATAATATTATTTTTCACTTAATTTTTTGTTCAATAACAATAAAATATAGCCTATATCACTCCTGAATAGTGTAGCTTTCTGATACTGAAAGGATTTTCATGATCGGTTTAGTATTTGCGAACTACCCCCTGCAAATAACAAAGTTAGAAACTTTACCTCTTTATAATATTAGTATAGATTAATGCACTTACTACCACCATTTACTGATTGTTTTTAAGTTTTTGCAAAGGGGATAGTTGTTATATTGGCTTTATTCTAAAAGGGGCTGGTTAACATATTGTTTTCTAATGTTTACGCGAAATTTACTCATTGAAATGAAACAACTTTTACCATAACCATAGTCAAGGGAGGCTGCTGTAAAGTATCCGAAACGTCGGGAAATCAAAAACCTTAATAAACCGCGATAAAATCCGTAAAAGTTGTTTCATTTCAAGGGGCTGGTTATATAAAAGTAAAATTCGTTATAAACATTAATTGAAGTATGTAATATTGGTGTAATAATTGTATAATATTGTGTGTAATAGTTGGTTGTTGTAAGTATTAAAATGTAACATAGTTATTTGAGTATTTTTATTAGTTTAATTACTCAAAGGTGGTGTTTTTCATATTTAATATATTCTTCAGAGATTCAAAGCTGACTCGTCTTCTAAAAGATAGTCTCGGTGGCAATTGCAAAACAGTTATGATTGCGAATGTTTCACCGTCAAGCATCAGCTATGAAGATACATACAATACTTTGAAGTACGCGGCTAGGGCTAACAAGATACAGCTTAGCATTAAAAAGAACATTGTTGATGGTGATATGAGACTATCTCAGTATGTGAGAATTAATGAAGAGTTAAAGAAGAAGGTTAAGGAGCTTGAGGCAAAACTTACATTGAGTGTCGTAAAGCCAGTCAACAAGGAGGCCAACTTGGCTAAGGAGAAAGGTAATTTGAGATTTGTATTTGTAAAACTTGTTGCTTTATATTTTTTATAATGAAGAGAATAAAGTTACATTATTAGTGTGGCGGATTAAGCTTTGACCCTTCTCTTACATAAAGAAAGTCGTCCATGTTACAAGCTAAAACGATCATAATTTTTTTTAATTCGTATTATTTTTTATTTTTTGGTTACCCACACATAAGGAAATTCTAAATATTTTTAAATCATATCAATTTTTTTTTAAATTCGTATTATTTTTATTTTTGGGTTACCCCACACACGAGGAAATTCTAAATATTTTTAAATAAAAAAAATTGATATAATTTAAAAATATAAAAATTTTAGTTGGTGCAGAGCGGCAGGAGTGGCGGCGGCGGCTGGGCGAGGCGGCGCAGGCGCACGGTGCGCTGGAGGCGCGCCTGCTGGCGCTCATGAGCCAGCAGCGCGTGCTGGCGCTGCGCCAGCGCCTGCGCACGCGCGCGCTCTCGCACGTGGCCGACCTGGCGCACCGCTCCTCCTCCGACGCCATGGAGCAGGTACTCTCCCCCTCTCTCTCTCTCACTGTAGGTGAGCGAGGCGCCGCCCTGCTGGCGCTCATGAGCCAGCAGCGCGTGCTGGCGCTGCGCCAGCGCCTGCGCACGCGCGCGCTCTCGCACGTGGCCGACCTGGCGCACCGCTCCTCCTCCGACGCCATGGAGCAGGTACTCTCCCCCTCTCTCTCTCTCACTGTAGGTGAGCGAGGCGCCGCCCTGCTGGCGCTCATGAGCCAGCAGCGCGTGCTGGCGCTGCGCCAGCGCCTGCGCACGCGCGCGCTCTCGCACGTGGCCGACCTGGCGCACCGCTCCTCCTCCGACGCCATGGAGCAGGTACTCTCCCTCTCTCTCTCTCTCACTGTAGGTGAGCGAGGCGCCGCCCTGCTGGCGCTCATGAGCCAGCAGCGCGTGCTGGCGCTGCGCCAGCGCCTGCGCACGCGCGCGCTCTCGCACGTGGCCGACCTGGCGCACCGCTCCTCCTCCGACGCCATGGAGCAGGTACTCTCCCTCTCTCTCTCTCTCACTGTAGGTGAGCGAGGCGCCGCCCTGCTGGCGCTCATGAGCCAGCAGCGCGTGCTGGCGCTGCGCCAGCGCCTGCGCACGCGCGCGCTGTCGCACGTGGCCGACCTGGCGCACCGCTCCTCCTCCGACGCCATGGAGCAGGTACTCTCCCCCTCTCTCTCTCTCACTGTAGGTGAGCGAGGCGCCGCCCTGCTGGCGCTCATGAGCCAGCAGCGCGTGCTGGCGCTGCGCCAGCGCCTGCGCACGCGCGCGCTCTCGCACGTGGCCGACCTGGCGCACCGCTCCTCCTCCGACGCCATGGAGCAGGTACTCTCCCTCTCTCTCTCTCTCACTGTAGGTGAGCGAGGCGCCGCCCTGCTGGCGCTCATGAGCCAGCAGCGCGTGCTGGCGCTGCGCCAGCGCCTGCGCACGCGCGCGCTCTCGCACGTGGCCGACCTGGCGCACCGCTCCTCCTCCGACGCCATGGAGCAGGTACTCTCCCTCTCTCTCTCTCTCACTGTAGGTGAGCGAGGCGCCGCCCTGCTGGCGCTCATGAGCCAGCAGCGCGTGCTGGCGCTGCGCCCGCGCCCGCGCACGCGCGCGCTCTCGCACGTGGCCGACCTGGCGCACCGCTCCTCCTCCGACGCCATGGAGCAGGTACTCTCCCTCTCTCTCTCTCTCACTGTAGGTGAGCGAGGCGCCGCCCTGCTGGCGCTCATGAGCCAGCAGCGCGTGCTGGCGCTGCGCCAGCGCCTGCGCACGCACGCGCTCTCGCACGTGGCCGACCTGGCGCACCGCTCCTCCTCCGACGCCATGGAGCAGGTACTCTCCCTCTCTCTCTCTCTCACTGTAGGTGAGCGAGGCGCCGCCCTGCTGGCGCTCATGAGCCAGCAGCGCGTGCTGGCGCTGCGCACGCGCGCGCTGTCGCACGTGGCCGACCTGGCGCACCGCTCCTCCTCCGACGCCATGGAGCAGGTACTCTCCCCCTCTCTCTCTCTCACTGTAGGTGAGCGAGGCGCCGCCCTGCTGGCGCTCATGAGCCAGCAGCGCGTGCTGGCGCTGCGCCAGCGCCTGCGCACGCGCGCGCTCTCGCACGTGGCCGACCTGGCGCACCGCTCCTCCTCCGACGCCATGGAGCAGGTACTCTCCCTCTCTCTCTCTCTCACTGTAGGTGAGCGAGGCGCCGCCCTGCTGGCGCTCATGAGCCAGCAGCGCGTGCTGGCGCTGCGCCAGCGCCTGCGCACGCGCGCGCTCTCGCACGTGGCCGACCTGGCGCACCGCTCCTCCTCCGACGCCATGGAGCAGGTACTCTCCCTCTCTCTCTCTCTCACTGTAGGTGAGCGAGGCGCCGCCCTGCTGGCGCTCATGAGCCAGCAGCGCGTGCTGGCGCTGCGCCAGCGCCTGCGCACGCGCGCGCTCTCGCACGTGGCCGACCTGGCGCACCGCTCCTCCTCCGACGCCATGGAGCAGGTACTCTCCCTCTCTCTCTCTCTCACTGTAGGTGAGCGAGGCGCCGCCCTGCTGGCGCTCATGAGCCAGCAGCGCGTGCTGGCGCTGCGCCAGCGCCTGCGCACGCGCGCGCTCTCGCACGTGGCCGACCTGGCGCACCGCTCCTCCTCCGACGCCATGGAGCAGGTACTCTCCCTCTCTCTCTCTCACTGTAGGTGAGCGAGGCGCCGCCCTGCTGGCGCTCATGAGCCAGCAGCGCGTGCTGGCGCTGCGCCAGTGCCTGCGCACGCGCGCGCTCTCGCACGTGGCCGACCTGGCGCACCGCTCCTCCTCCGACGCCATGGAGCAGGTACTCTCCCTCTCTCTCTCTCACTGTAGGTGAGCGAGGCGCCGCCCTGCTGGCGCTCATGAGCCAGCAGCGCGTGCTGGCGCTGCGCCAGCGCCTGCGCACGCGCGCGCTGTCGCACGTGGCCGACCTGGCGCACCGCTCCTCCTCCGACGCCATGGAGCAGGTACTCTCCCTCTCTCTCTCTCACTGTAGGTGAGCGAGGCGCCGCCCTGCTGGCGCTCATGAGCCAGCAGCGCGTGCTGGCGCTGCGCCAGCGCCTGCGCACGCGCGCGCTGTCGCACGTGGCCGACCTGGCGCACCGCTCCTCCTCCGACGCCATGGAGCAGGTACTCTCCCTCTCTCTCTCTCTCACTGTAGGTGAGCGAGGCGCCGCCCTGCTGGCGCTCATGAGCCAGCAGCGCGTGCTGGCGCTGCGCCAGCGCCTGCGCACGCGCGCGCTGTCGCACGTGGCCGACCTGGCGCACCGCTCCTCCTCCGACGCCATGGAGCAGGTACTCTCCCTCTCTTTCTCTCTCACGGTAGGTGAGCGAGGCGCCGCCCTGCTGGCGCTCATGAGCCAGCAGCGCGTGCTGGCGCTGCGCCAGCGCCTGCGCACGCGCGCGCTGTCGCACGTGGCCGACCTGGCGCACCGCTCCTTCTCCGACGCCATGGAGCAGGTACTCTCCCTCTCTCTCTCTCTCATTGTAGGTGAGCGAGGCGCCGCCCTGCTGGCGCTCATGAGCCAGCAGCGCGTGCTGGCGCTGCGCCAGCGCCTGCGCACGCGCGCGCTCTCGCACGTGGCCGACCTGGCGCACCGCTCCTCCTCCGACGCCATGGAGCAGGTACTCTCCCTCTCTCTCTCTCTCACTGTAGGTGAGCGAGGCGCCGCCCTGCTGGCGCTCATGAGCCAGCAGCGCGTGCTGGCGCTGCGCCAGCGCCTGCGCACGCGCGCGCTGTCGCACGTGGCCGACCTGGCGCACCGCTCCTCCTCCGACGCCATGGAGCAGGTACTCTCCCTCTCTTTCTCTCTCACGGTAGGTGAGCGAGGCGCCGCCCTGCTGGCGCTCTCTGTCCTACAGTAAGTGAACGAAGCTTCTTTTCTGTTTCTTTCAAAACGGTCGTGAAAGAGGCGGTGTAGGAGCAAACGCTGATGGTGATATCTCCTGCACCCTCCTCTTTGCAGCTCGTGATTTTCAAGCATATGATTTCTTTTTTACTTTAATAATTCTTATTTACATGAGTTATTCTTATGTACAATTATTTCTTTGAATTGTAGTGAAAGATACAAAGTCTTATTGTAAAATTTGTTCCAGATGTGTACAGAAGACATCCCGAGGCAAGAACGTGCAGCGGAAAATTACTTGAAGCAGTCTGTTAATTTAGACTCGAAGATTGTGACCGCTTGGACAGAATGGAATGAGAGCCTAAAGAAGTTGCAAATACTTTTTAACAACGCCGTAGCCGACTTTCCAGAGTTAATAGACTTAGTCGAGAAAATTCAACTCCAAAATGAAATACGTCACATCAAAGCTAGAGACAACTTACGGTACAAATTACTCGCTATAGAAAATGATGAAATAAACGCATTTACGGATTACATGAGCGATATGCCCAGTATGCTCAAAAAGCTGTATTTGACGTTGAAAGGCTATGACAAAGCGCCACCCGCGCTGACGGCGGAATATTTAGAAATAATGAAGAAGGCTAAATCTGCAAAGAGCATTACTTGGTCTGACAAAGAAGTGGAGAACGACAGTCACTTCAAATTTTTATCAACCTTGGACTTGGATAAGCCAACAACGACTATGGATTACATAACGGATATTAAAAAAGAGGATGTGAACTCTACGATTGATGTGGTTACAGATAGCGATGACTTAACCGACATTGAGAATCGTGTACCAATACCATCGAAAAAACGTAAAGGAACTCCAATTAAACTGTCCAATAATGAAACTATAATCATAAATGATTCGCTAGAAAGCTTAGATGCAACGAGAAATTTGAATTCAGCGAAAAAAGTTAAAAGGGATCTAAATCCTAATCTGGATATTGAGAACTATGCTACGATAGATCCAAAGGATTTGAATTCTACTTTCGTGCTCGCCGGTAAGATGGATGATTGGAAGAAAGTTCCGGTGAAAACTGAAAAGGCAGAAGTACAGCCGATGAAGAAGGGTCTAGTGGACAGAACTAATACAATCCCCAGGACTATTACCTTCAATGATAACAGAGGTATGTTACTTAGTAAGGTGTTGTTATAGAGAAAATTGTGCAAAATCAGACATAAAACAATTCAAACGTACATTTTTTCCGATAGTTTCATTAAATAATTGTTATAAATTTTCTTATCTCTTTCATATATTCCCATTGGCAGAGTTCTAGCTTACCATATTTTTTATTTTTCTTTTGTCCGGACGGTAAAATTAAAAAATATTTAATATGTCTATACATATTTTGTTTTTAGTAGAATTTACTACTCTACTACCTTACCTACTTACTACCTTAAAAAATTTAATTTATTATTTTATAAATTAACCAGTAGACCCGGCAAACGTGACATATCGATAGAGACGCCTTACCAACTAGTGGTATAAAAAACAGCCTACGACCTACTCTCAGACCTACCAAATATTCATGAAAAATTAAAAACAAATTGGTCAAGTAGTTTTGAAGGAGTTCAGTAACAAACAATGTGACAAGAGATTTTTGTATATATGAGATTAATCAACATTATAATGTAAAAATACTGAACATATTTGTAACTCAACAGCGAGGGTAGTGAAGCCAGTGGTTGGTAAAGCGCTGCCAGTGCAGCGGGCGGCACCTCGAGGGCCGGGGTTCGGTTCCAGCCTCGCAAGGGACGGCACTCCTTTTCAGAGGAACGTTCAGAGTACGTATTGTTATTTCTGACAATAAAATTCGGATTTTATATCTATTAATATTACAAAACTTAAAAGTTTGTTTGTTGGTTTGTTTAACGCGCTAATCTCAGTAAGTACTGGCTCGAATTGAAAAATTAATTGGCAGAGGTTCCCAATGCTAGATCGTAACTTTTTTCTGAGTTAACCGATTTTAATGAATCATTATTCATTACACATTAAATAGTTATTGAACAAAAAAAAAACACGTGAAATGAGAACCTACTTTTTTGTCGTTTTTTAAAACGAATCATTTTGGTCACGGCTCATTCGATTTCAAACATGACATGGAATCTATAGGCTATGGTAGCTGTTTCCCATCAGACGTTTGCCACCTATATACCAAAAAAAAAAAAACCAAAAAACCACCTGTATACAAAAAAAAAAAAAAAAAACAAATAAAACAGTATGTGCGAAGTTTTTTGAATATAGGAATAGGACTTTTTAAGATATTACTTGTAACTTGTACACTCTGCTTCACTTTTAAAAATAATTAAATATTTTAATTTGTAAAATGTCGATTCGAAGGTGCTCTTGCGCCTAATTGAATAAAGCTATTTTGATTTTGTTTTGTATTTAGGTAGTTTAGAAGTATTATGTAGAAGGGGGTGTTTTGATTGAAAACTTCTTGCTTGTGTCCTACTTGTATAATAATCAAAGATGTGGAATGCGTTCTAAGCATTGTCTACCGTTTACAACTGTGGAGTCAAGTGTCTTTATTGAAAAATGGTGTGGTATTTGGGTTAATTGACGTGGTTTTAACGGATTTTTTTGCCGCGTGACTTGGTTCTTTAAATTAGTAAAGCCGTTTTGCATGTGTTTCAAGATGTCTATATTAATGTTTCACAGTTTTTACAAACTAACTGCGTGACGCGTAATAATTCACGATATTATTTTAATTTTTTAAATAGAATATTAATGATATAATTTTTCATCTGCAAGTGTCATGAGTGTGGTCAACAATATGATATTTGAGGTTTTCCGTACCAATAAAGGAAATAATTTTATATCGAAACTTAAACCGCAAAAAATATAGACCTATGTAATAAATTTACCACTTAGACAAAATGTATACATTGTTTCAAGCAGGATCACGTTTTGATTACAAATATTAAATAGTACCTATCGTAAAAATTGAAGTGACCATACAATAAATACAATACCATACAATACAGATAACACTTGGTACGTGTTGAGAAAATCAACTAACAATTGTTCTAATAAACTAATAATGTTATACAAACGTGTACAGCATGTATTTATTAGTTTGGTTTTGACTAGTCAGTCAGAGTAAAATACATTTTAGATCAATTTATACTAAATAAGTAGCAGAGCATGTTGTAATTGTGTAGTTTTCAAATGTTATATCTAACACCGTAATAAATGTTTGTGTTGTCTCATTAACATACTAACAGATGGCACGAGAAAGACTACTGTCACTGAAAGATCAGTCGGTTTTAAAGCTGTACGAGCGAGGGACAGGGTGCAGACGCATCCGTACTCGAGACCAGCGGCGACCAACTCGAGGAAGTGATCACCAATGGCCAACAGTGATCACCAGTGATCACCAGTGGCCAACAGTGGTCACCAGTGGCCAACACTGACCAGGAGAGACCAACAGTGATCACTAATCATTAGAACCAACAGTGGCTACCAGTGACCACTAATGAACAGTGTCAAATGTCACAAGGACTGAGTGTAATTAGTTATAAATAAACCATGATTATGAATAATTATTTGATTACTGTTAAAAGTGATTACAAACCTGATAGATTTTAATGTGAATAATATAGCTTAAGATAATGTTAATTTGAAATTTTAAAGTGCGTTTTTTTATATAAGGTAATATTTGGAATACACGATAAACAACACAAAAGGAATCTACTCGATTGGGACCATTGATTTTTCATATTTAACATAATTTATATTTTATTCCTGTCATCCAATTTTACAGTTCGTTTTGAGATTTCATTAATTTCAGACGAAAATAAAATCTAGATCGAGAATAATTACGCAATTATATTTTATACGATAATCCATAAATCCAAATAAAATAAACTTTAATAATATTGAAGTATCTGCAGTGAAACTTGCCAATGGATCAGTTTTCCGTGTTTGAGCGAACTTTGATCAAACTGAAACACACTGGCTCTGCGGATTCTTCTACGTATGCGGGTGTAAAGTTGGTTCCACAAGGAAGTGCTTTCAATGATTAATACGTTTTAAAACCTCTATTCGACTCTTTAAAGATCTCTTCTTTAACAAATTTAATTTACTTATTACTTATCTACTATAACATTGTGTTAGCTTTGTTTAAGAAGTCAAAACGTAGAACATATTTGAACATTCGATTGGTTGTCTTTAGCCATTTCTTTATAAATAAATCGTTATTTGAGGACTATTTACGTTACTTGCAAGAAGCGAACAATAGCAATAATAGTGCGGTTACTGCCGTCAAATTGCAATACTAAAGAGAACCTTGCTACTCTGCTGACCAATCCTTGAACTTATATTCGTATTAGCAATGGTGATTTGCTGTGAACTTATATTGGTATTAATAATAATCGCTAATAAATATGTTTTGACGTTGCTTTCAATGTAAAAGTATTTAGCAATTAGCAAACAATCAACCATTGTAATAACATAAGTAAAGTTTTAATTGGCATAAAAGTGTCTATCGCGCAATGACTGCACAATTTGCACAAATCGTTATTAATAATAATAATATATAATTCTTCAACTCAAGATATTAAGCTTAAATCCGTTTCATAATTATACGGTAACATGATTTGTAAGCTAATTTAATTTATAATAATAATAAATAAAAAAAAACATTCAAATATAATTAAAAATTCAAGTAAAAATAAAAAATAATATTCCAACGGAAATTAAGAAAGAGTTAGATAGGTCCCAAAGGTGACGTTAGCGAAATTGCCGCGGCT
Source organism: Melitaea athalia (assembly GCA_905220545.2). Classification (NCBI taxonomy): domain Eukaryota; kingdom Metazoa; phylum Arthropoda; class Insecta; order Lepidoptera; family Nymphalidae; genus Melitaea; species Melitaea athalia. The sequence continues at coordinate 3,996,504 of HG992180.1, forward strand.
CTCGATGTGTTAACAGATAAATCGACCACCTCCGAACGTTAACTTAAAGTATTTTACGAGCTAATGAAACGTGAATTTGTTTATTAAAGCTAACATGAAATATCGATTTATTTAAAAAAAATAATATAGCTATAAAATTTCTACTGTTTTTTTTTTTTCGAAAAGTATTTTATCCGTTCTCCGGAGATCTATCATTCCCGGATATAATTATATATTGTACCCAGGGAATAATCTGTCAAACAATTTCTGTAAAAGTATTCCCCAATGTTTGCTTAGACATATTGGAAAATATGAAAAATCGTTGCCCTTCTATATATATTTTAAATTTGATCTTTAATAAACTTGTGAGTTCAGTAGCTTCAACTTATTCAACAGTGAGCACAAAGTTTTATCGCAAATGTCAAATAGGTTACTTAAATTAATAAAATTCCAAACAAATATTATCTCAATAACTAGGTTTTCAGTCAATTTTCCAAAGATATATCTTTCTAAGAAGATCTAGAAGGATTTAGAAGTTTTAGATTATAGTATGATTTTATTATAATCTAAAAATTCTTCAGATAAACGTAGATTTGTTAAATCGTAACAGTATATTTGTCGTGATTATTGATGTAATCGTTACAAATATTTTAATCGATTTAACTTATTATAAACAGACTTAGTTTGAGATTCTTTTGTTGGAAATATGCAAATAATATACTCGGATGTGATACTAATACAAATAGTATACTAGCGAATCTTCTATCTATCTTCTATCTATACAAATAAAAATGAATGTTGCTAAGTGCATAACTCGAGAATGGCTCGACCAATTCGGCTAATTTTTTTTTGGATCATCCTTAGGCTCACGGAAGGTTTTAATACTAGAAAAAAATAAAAATGCACTTGGAAAACGTAACATTTATTTAATTTTTACTATTAACTATTGACAGAACGAAGCCTGTTCGGGCAGCTAGTTAATCAGTATAAATAGAAATAAATCGCTAAATGCGTTGCTAGGCCCAATTTTATGCTTTCTAATACGTAGAAGGTTGGAAAAAAATTGATCTAAAAATCGGAAAATTCAAGAAAATGTCTTCTTTCAATTTTCATTGTTAAATAAATAAGTAGGTAGGTATGTGATTTTCCAAGGATATTTGCTCATAACTCTTTATATAAACTTGATTTAGACTTAATTAACCACGCGTTTTAACGTTATTTCACTACCTAACGCGTGCATAGTTACATTTTAAGGCAGTCTTCAAAAAATAAATAATGAATGAACAGAGTTATTGTTCTTTATTCTTGGTTTGAAGTTAAATTCCAAGATTTCGACTTAATTGGGTATTTGACTGGTATTTTTTTATTTACTTAAAATAATGTTTTTAAATATTAAAACACAACGCCATTTATCATTTTTAAATATCTTAACTAATCTCGGAATTATAAGCTATTTTACGGTGACTATATCTGTCTCTTTCTAAAACGAAATTTATTATGTAGCTTGTATGGAACTGGTGAATTGTGACATCACAATTCTCTCACGCTCTCTCTGTCTAACATGAAACTTTAAAGTTTTCTAACTCATATGTTTCTGGACCGATTTATTTTCTTTTTTTACAAATGTTATTCTTACATGTTACATTTTCGATTACAAATAATAAATATCAACACCCTGACTACAGTCAAATACCCAATTCCTTGCAAATAATCAATCTTGGAGTCATAAATACTATTTTTATTTCCTTTTTTTAATTAAATTTATAGAAACAATAATTACATGACCATGATCGATTTATTTTATTTTTAGGCAATCTGTATTGTAGTGTGAATTTTTAAAAATTTTCGAAGTCTGTTAAGATTTTACAAATGAATACACAGTATTTTGAATTTGTACTAACAGTTACAATTTGTTTAGAAAGGTTTCGATTAAACGTGTAATAAAATGCGTAGCAAATCTAAATCGAGTAAACATTCAAAAAGCTTGGGATCTCATTCGGCATTAAGTGTTGAAAAGAGGAAAAAAAATAAGAAAGAAAAAGTCTCGAAAATCAAAGAAAACCATCAAAAAACTATTCGACCACCTTCGTAACGAGAGCACTTCGTCCTGTTCCACTAGTTCATCAAATGTTACTGTAGTAGAGGTTAAAAATCAAAACACTGATAATAAAAGTGCTGTAGTTTTTAATCAACCAATAACTAAGAATGATACTCTCATTGTTATTAACGATGATGATCTTGTTACAAATAATGAGCCGTGTCCACTACAGTGCTCAACACCTCTGTCTCATAGTAAACACTTAATAAAGGACAACAATACCCCTGAAACTAGTATGAATAATAATTCAGTCATATTACAAAACTTAACAAAGGAGGTAGAAGACCTAACAAAAGAAATTAATAGAGATTCATATTTAACAATAGATCTTACTGTAGATAGTTGCCAAAATACTAATAATCAGTCGGGTATGAATACAGTTATAGACTTAGTAAATGCATCCGACGCGCAAGACTGTAAAATCACTAGCGACAGCTTGTCGATGAGTGGTGATTCTGACGTTACAGTATTAAACACAAAAAGAAGAAAAAAAAACTTAACCCTAATCAAATGAAAAAGTTTGCAAAAGGTATTGAAAAAAAAATGGGTCTAAAAGAAAGAGGCAAACTTCTTGAATTTATAACAAATACAATATTCAATGGGTGTGATAGACCAAATAGTACGAGGAATAGCCTACATAGTATAAAAAATGGTGTAAGTCGTGCAACTGAAACTGTTGAAGATACGTACATAAAAGAAGTGATTCTCGGCCAGGCCGCTTCTAGAAACAGCATAGGAAGTAACATATATAACCCCGAGAGGGATATTAAGAACAAAACGGGATTAAGAATGGTTGTTATCGATGGTAGCAATGTTGCGATGCAGCACACTAAGGGTAGGATATTCTCAGTGAAAGGTTTGAAGATCTGTATAGACTACTTTTTGCAACGTGGACATGTAGTTAAGGCCTTTGTGCCTCATTTCAGGTGTAAATATGGCAAGAGCACAGATGGAAAGCTACTGGATCAACTGGAGAGACAAGGTTTAGTTGTGTACACGCCTTCGAGAGAGATACAAGGGAGGATGATCACGTCTTACGATGATAGTATAAAACAAAGTCGCTTCCCGCTGTCTGTCTGCCCCTATATGTGCTTGGATCTTCGAAACTGCGCAGCGGATTTTGATGCGGTTTTCTTTGGTAAATGGAGTGATTCCGGAGGAAGGTTTGTATGTATTTAATTTGCTGTTTCTTTCATTTATTCGAAAGCTGGTGCTTATTTTGTGGTCCCATTTAAATATGAGCAAGATCTGATGTTTTTGATATATGCCTAGTAATGTGTATTGTACTATACTTGTCGATGTAAATCGATTTTTATTGTGTGAAAACAAACAATCATTATATGACTAGGCAAGACAGGCGGATTTGCCCGCATTATCGTTTATAAAGTAATCTTCCATTTGTAGAAGTCATATTGTGGTGCTAAGTACCCTACAAATTTCCTTGAAGTCTGGCAATTTCGCAATTTTCGTAAAAAAAAAACATACAAAGTTTTTGCATCACATATAAATCTATACTAATATTCCCAAGGAGGGTTGATGTCAGGCAGGCAGCCGGTCGTAAAAAACAATATTATGCCAAATCACTTACAACATGAGTCTGAGGAAGAGAAGAACATGTTGTGCCGACCCTATATAAATAGGATAAGGGCAGGGAGATGATGATGTCTTCTTTCAATTTTCACCCGTTTGATAGTACGCAAGACAGGACGTCCCTCTAGTATGTAATTATATTTAGTATATGTTGTATACATTGGCAAGTATTTGTAAATAGTTGTAATATTTTATTCAAGTCGGATACTGTGTCGTTAGAGGAATATTAAAAATCGACATTTAATAAAGGTTTTTGTGGAACCAACTTCTCCGAAATACAATTTCTTGAAAATTCAGATGGCAGACTAAGTTCATAGAATAAACTCTATAAAAATTATAAATACATAAAAATCATAATTTAATATTATATAAAGACATTTACGTGTATTTATGTACATGTAAATAATATCGAAGGACTCTTTTTTTTTGACATTCTTTCATACTATTCTTTCTTACACTTCTAATGACTAACTTTCTCAAAAAAACTAACGAAATGATTTTAATGTAAAGGTTCTAAGCTTTAATAAATAACGAGGAAAGTCGAAAGAGATCGTCTGTTTAATATTTATTTTGTAGCTACTATAACATTTTTCAACTTTTAAAGTTTATTTTCTTATTTTATTGTAACGTAATAATTATTATAATTTAATTTTGATAACGTTTGTACGATTTATCTTAATGATAAAATAGTACTAAAATGGTAAGTACCTACCGTATTTTTTAATGATTATATTTTTAATTTTTATTAATATAAAATAAAATTGTGAAATAAATGTCTCGCCTCACATTGTATTTATTTAATTTAGGATTTAGATAATATCATTTACGGAATAATATATAATTCTGAAATAGTATTAAGAAAAAATGATGAATTTATTTCTAGACGAGTTAGTGTATGAAAATATTTTAAGAACTCCACATACTGAATTCGATGCGATACATTAAGATAACAATAGTTTAGAGCTAATTAGAAATACATTTCCAACGATATGAAATTAGCAGTCGAATTGTCTAATCGCATATATCGTATAAATTTCCCCCAGTCACGTGACCATTTATCATATAAATAGTTCCCGTAGAAAGGAGTTAAATTTAACGAGTAATCATAAATACGCCGTGGTACTCAAAAAAATGTGCCATACGTGCTGGGTACAAGTTCTTTTAAGGCGCCTGGGGGGGCAAAACGCCGCGCTAGCCGTTTTTTGTGCAGTTTTTTGAAGCTATCTACTTTTTATTGGAAAGAAATATAAAACTAATACAAACACATTTAATTTCTACATAATTTTGATTACATGATGGTCCTTTTTTTTAATTTTTTTAAAGGATTACATTTTAAATAATCGCCTTACAACGAAACCACAAAAATGAGAAATAATTACTGATACTGTGCGTCTCCTCGTGAAGTAAACATTATTTTATTTTGCTACCGACACTAATGGATTGACAATTTAATAAGGAACAATTCGCATGAAAATTTTTTTCGAAAAGACCTATATTTGATGTGTTATTGATTTTTTTCTAAAATCTGGGCGTATTCACTACTGTACTCAAGCGCGGTTGTATTGGAATTCAGTCTGCCGCAAGGTTTGGAGGGAGAAGCTTGTGTCGTTTGTCACCGTCTCGGCTAGCGCACGCTCACGTCATATTATAAATCTATACGTCTATACTCTATACATACAAATAAATAAAAGTGGAGTGTCCGTTTGTAATAATAAAATAATATCCTTTTACTAAATGCATATCCATGTATACACGGTACATATACCAAAATTACATTTTTTACAATTTATTGTTGTCTGTATGTCTGTCAGTTTGTTCCGGCTAATCTCTGAAACGGCTTGACCGATTCAGACGGGACTTTCACAGACAGATAGCTGATGTAATAGGCTGTTACTTTTATTTTTATTTTGTATCTCTGCGAACTGAACAATAATTTTTTTTTAATTCCACGCGGACGAAGTCGCGGGCACAGCTAGTAAACAATAATAATTTATTAGCAATTAGCATATTGTTAGCATTTTTTGTTGACTTTTGTTTGGGTTAGTTTTTTTTTGTTTGTTATTTATTGTGAAAAAACGCTCTGTGTGTGTATTTAAAACTATTGAGTTTTTTTTAAGGCGGTATGCCAAGCAAATAACCTTGAGCATTCGATCCCTCTTTGCCGCACCCCACCTCTCGCGGCACATCTAGCGGCATTTGGTTACAACTTACGAATACACGTAAAAATTACAGATCTAGGGATCCGCAGACCGCACGGCATTCAATAAAAAAATATATTATTTTTTTATAAGAAATAAATGTTAATTGGTGCGTATATATTTTAGGTAATGAATTCAGTGACTACACTTACGTTCAATAAATACTAACAATGAAGTATAATTACTTAAACTTATAAATAACTAGCTGACCCGGCGAACTTCGTACCGCCTAACAGTCGATTCTTTAATTATTTTTTTTAAATACTTATTTTGCTATTCGGGATAACGGCAATTTGGGTCAGCTAGTAAGATAAAAAAAAGAAAAAAGAAAGTTGATAAGTCAATAATTACATTATGTAAAAAAAATAATTATAAATTAATATATTGACAAATATTGAGATTAATATTTATACGATACTAACGTCACTCAATTGCTATTCGGGATAACGGCAATTTGGGTCAGCTAGTAAAAAGATTAAAAAAAAGAAAAAAGAAAGTTGATAAGTCAACAATTACATTATGTAAAAACAAAAAAATATATAAATTAATATATTGACAAATATTGACATTAATATTTATACGATACTAACATCACTCAATTGCCTTTCCGGAACCCTTCCACTAACTCTTAAACTTTATTGTATGGTATTAAAGTTCAAATTGCCTTTTAAGTATTATTACGAAACTTTTGTATGGGAATATAGAAAAGTGTTGTTTTTAGACTTTTCAGGCAATTTTTTTTAATTTTTCTCACCGTAACAACCATCCTCGTACTTCAATGAATATTATAAAAAAAGAATTAGTGAAATCGGTTCAGCTGATCTCGAGATTTGCGCTTAGCAACAAATTCAGCGATTCATTTTTATATACATATATAGAGATTTTTTTTTATTTTAACGTAGGTCTAGGTAAAAAGTAAAAACCTATAGGTACATGGTCAAATTAAATTAGCTAGCAAAACTCTTTATCATGGGTGTCGTTTCTATAATTTTCAAAGGTGCTAAAACCATTGTTTAGATACCTACACAACAATAGCGTTTTTAAAAAAAACTCAATAGTTTTAAATACACACACAGAGCGTTTTTTCACAATAAATAACAAACAAAAAAAAACTAACCCAAACAAAAGTCAACAAAAAATGCTAACAATATGCTAATTGCTAATAAATTATTATTGTTTACTAGCTGTGCCCGCGACTTCGTCCGCGTGGAATTAAAAAAAAATTATTGTTCAGTTCGCAGAGATACAAAATAAAAATAAAAGTAACAGCCTATTACATCAGCTATCTGTCTGTGAAAGTCCCGTCTGAATCGGTCAAGCCGTTTCAGAGATTAGCCGGAACAAACTGACAGACATACAGACAACAATAAATTGTAAAAAATGTAATTTTGGTATATGTACCGTGTATACATGGATATGCATTTAGTAAAAGGATATTATTTTATTATTACAAACGGACACTCCACTTTTATTTATTTGTATGTATAGAGTATAGACGTATAGATTTATAATATGACGTGAGCGTGCGCTAGCCGAGACGGTGACAAACGACACAAGCTTCTCCCTCCAAACCTTGCGGCAGACTGAATTCCAATACAACCGCGCTTGAGTACAGTAGTGAATACGCCCAGATTTTAGAAAAAAATCAATAACACATCAAATATAGGTCTTTTCGAAAAAAATTTTCATGCGAATTGTTCCTTATTAAATTGTCAATCCATTAGTGTCGGTAGCAAAATAAAATAATGTTTACTTCACGAGGAGACGCACAGTATCAGTAATTATTTCTCATTTTTGTGGTTTCGTTGTAAGGCGATTATTTAAAATGTAATCCTTTAAAAAAATTAAAAAAAAGGACCATCATGTAATCAAAATTATGTAGAAATTAAATGTGTTTGTATTAGTTTTATATTTCTTTCCAATAAAAAGTAGATAGCTTCAAAAAACTGCACAAAAAACGGCTAGCGCGGCGTTTTGCCCCCCCAGGCGCCTTAAAAACGCTATTGTTGTGTAGGTATCTAAACAATGGTTTTAGCACCTTTGAAAATTATAGAAACGACACCCATGATAAAGAGTTTTGCTAGCTAATTTAATTTGACCATGTACCTATAGGTTTTTACTTTTTACCTAGACCTACGTTAAAATAAAAAAAAATCTCTATATATGTATATAAAAATGAATCGCTGAATTTGTTGCTAAGCGCAAATCTCGAGATCAGCTGAACCGATTTCACTAATTCTTTTTTTATAATATTCATTGAAGTACGAGGATGGTTGTTACGGTGAGAAAAATTAAAAAAAATTGCCTGAAAAGTCTAAAAACAACACTTTTCTATATTCCCATACAAAAGTTTCGTAATAATACTTAAAAGGCAATTTGAACTTTAATACCATACAATAAAGTTTAAGAGTTAGTGGAAGGGTTCCGGAAAGGCAATTGAGTGATGTTAGTATCGTATAAATATTAATGTCAATATTTGTCAATATATTAATTTATATATTTTTTTGTTTTTACATAATGTAATTGTTGACTTATCAACTTTCTTTTTTCTTTTTTTTAATCTTTTTACTAGCTGACCCAAATTGCCGTTATCCCGAATAGCAATTGAGTGACGTTAGTATCGTATAAATATTAATCTCAATATTTGTCAATATATTAATTTATAATTATTTTTTTTACATAATGTAATTATTGACTTATCAACTTTCTTTTTTCTTTTTTTTATCTTACTAGCTGACCCAAATTGCCGTTATCCCGAATAGCAAAATAAGTATTTAAAAAAAATAATTAAAGAATCGACTGTTAGGCGGTACGAAGTTCGCCGGGTCAGCTAGTTATTTATAAGTTTAAGTAATTATACTTCATTGTTAGTATTTATTGAACGTAAGTGTAGTCACTGAATTCATTACCTAAAATATATACGCACCAATTAACATTTATTTCTTATAAAAAAATAATATATTTTTTTATTGAATGCCGTGCGGTCTGCGGATCCCTAGATCTGTAATTTTTACGTGTATTCGTAAGTTGTAACCAAATGCCGCTAGATGTGCCGCGAGAGGTGGGGTGCGGCAAAGAGGGATCGAATGCTCAAGGTTATTTGCTTGGCATACCGCCTTAATTAACAGTAGGATCATAACAGGCATAGCGTGGTGAAAAAAGTTATCCCAGTCTCGTAATAATTAATTTTATTCTTGCGGTTCTTGAAGGTAGATGCTCTTAGGGAAATTTCTTGTGAAGCCCTAAACAAACACACTTTTAAATTGTCTAGGGGTATCGCGCTACTTCCACTACGCCTAGTTACACCGCTACGTACACTAGAATACTTACTGTCACCCATATTGTCTCGTATATTAACACATTCGTCAATTGATAGACAATTTTCTTATATTACAGAATAGACGGTTATAGACCCGATCATTAAAATTGAGTTTAAAAAACCACTAGGTATATACAAAAGATTAATTCCCACCTAAAACTCTGGTCATATAAGTTAGTTACTTATTGTTTCCTTTAAATAAATAAAGCCTATAGGCTTTACTAGAAACATATATAAAATATACTCTTTTAAATGCGTAGGCGTTCAAGTAGAAGATATATAGATGAAAACATCCATGTTAAATATAATGTGAAGCGTTGACGGCGTAATGTTTTATAAATACAATTGATATTTCTAAGGTTGTGTGTATTTTTTTTATGATGTGTGAAATTTTATTGATAATGTATTGTGTTATTGTAGGCCTAATGTGGTATTGTTTATATTTTTGTACTTTATTTGTGACTATAAGAAATTTAATAAAATTTAACATATAGTTATTTTGTTTCTATTTTTATCCCGTATTCTATTCCTGATATAACGACTATTACAAAAATAATTCTCGCGCTTTTAGACTAGTTTGATTGTCCCTAGATTCATATATTCTTCCAATGATAAATTCATCGTAATTCATAAATAAGTAATTTTAAACATGACACATGTACTTCTTCTTATATATCAGACAATTTGTTAAGTTTAGACTCATTAATAAACTTACAAAGGATACAATGTGGTTTGACATATTAATTATACAATAATCAAAAAAGTTTAACTAGAAACAGAACTGTTCATATTAGTATTAGACAGTTTTGCCTATATAAATATAAATAAATTTCCGAAATTTAGGTACGGGCATAGTTTCCGACCTTCTTATAAAAATTAGATAATTTTTTTGTTAGTAATTGTCAGGGACAAAAAAAAAACAATGTATTCACGAAAAATATGGCGGTAGAAGTTGCCTGGTTAGCTAGTAATTATATATCTGCTATTTATAATCAACAGACCCAAGTAGGATAGTAATCTTGTTACGGGGATTCGGTAACATACAAAATAGATTATATAGTTGGTCTTGTTAACCTTTTTCATGATCGAACGGATTGAACCCGTAAAAACCGTAACCCGACAAGCTTACCAGTGCACGAGACCACTGCGGTAAGGCATTGTCAAATACAATATTATCTCGAATTAATCTATTGCGCAGTCTACCATTAAATAAAGGTCTCACTAACCCACCCAATCAATGTATGTTTTACAATAATGAATCCATATAATTTCTAAAATAAGTATGTATTTACAGCAACCATTTTTTATAAAATGTTAGGTGTTATTTGCAATGAAAGAGTTCATTCATTCAGATTAGTGGCTTCCAACAGTGCCAAATTAGCACAGATGATTTCGCCAATGTCACGTAGAATGGAGAAGACACGAAGGAGATTAGAATCGAAACGTCATAAAGCGTCAATATTGCGCGAATGCAACTGTTGTATTTTAGAGGTGTGCCTACCTGAAAGTAGTAGAAACTTTAATACAAATTTGTTTCTGGTCTGAGTAAGTATTTGTCAATTGTTTTTGAGATCACGCAAAGCCATTCAGGTCCCGGTAGAAATCATAACACATAAATGATAACTTATCTTCATCAATCACCGGGATATTTGGCGCAAAATTCGTCCATCGTCTAGCAGTGGACTGCGGTAGACTGAAGCTAAGCGAAACGAAGCAAAATTAGGGATAGATTTTTTTATTGAGACATGCCGTAAATCGTGAGTTCTAGAAAAATATGCAACACGAAGCTTTGACTTTGTCACAAAATCGTCAATGTGCATAGAGCCTCAGTAATTAAATATACCCCAAATTGCGCGCCACTCGCACGCTGTCTAATTACGAGAGTTGCAAATTGAACCCTTTGATATGCACCCGGCGTTGCACTGCCATCGCTCTGAGCACCGTTTCCATCGACAGATTGTATCAAAATACATCACTAATGAATGATATTGATTGAAATTTTTTTTCTATCGTAACGAAATATATTTATTGAGATAGTAGGCGTAGCAGCACATATCTTGCTTATAATCTAGAGTCCCGACTGGGAAAATACAATCTTAAAGGCGTCTTTAAGATATCTACATATATTAACTGAGGAAGGGCATAGCAGGAAATATCCTGCTCAAAATCTGGAGCAGCCCGACTGGGGAAGTACCTCGGCCTTACAGAAGTTCACAGCTAAATTATACTGCTTTCAAGCGGTGGTGTGTTCCTGTGGTAAATAAGGTGACCAGAGGTCCATGGGGGAATTGGGGGTAGAGTCAACAACGCGCTTGCGATGCTTCTGGTGTTGCAGGCGTCTACAAGCTACGGTAATCGCTTATCATCAGGCTAGCCGTGCGCTTTTTTGCCGACCTAGTTGTATAAAAATACACATGTCAGAAGTGAAACTTCTTTGGCAAACTAAATTTTTATACAAATATAATTTCGCTTCTGTCGAAGTTTTACTTCAGGTGTAAACTAACTAGTTTGCAATGTAATACTATCGATATTAATGTAATAACCTTTATAGTTAGTACTATAGCACACGCTAGCTGACTCTGTTGTTCAACAAAAACATTGCTTGTTTCGACAAAAACGTTGCCGTTGCATATACGTTTCATTTGTAAAAAAATTACCCTCATGCGCCGAAAGAGGTTTTACTTTAAAAAACCAGCGGAACATTATTGCACTCAAGTAGTGTTGCGTTCCTGTTCCTGTGGCGAGTGAGGCACCCAGAGCTCCTGAGGATCATGTGTTGTCAGAAGCAGTAGGCCAACAAAGCGATTGTGTTGTGATAATCTTTATTTTGTAGGTTCTTATAGGCTACAATAATCTAAGTAAGTAAATTAAGTTAAGTAGGTACGTGATTTATTTAGGAAAATTATCTAATCGTATAATTATATTGATGTAAAAGGTATTATGGTATATGCATATAATGTCTAAGGATTTAGGTCATTTAGGTGTTATTAACGAGAGGAGCAATAGTGGCCTAAAAATATTTTTATATTATTTTTTTGCCTGTACTGTGTTTTTTCAGCATCAAACAAATTTGCAATCAAGAAAATGCCTGAGGCACGAACTTCGATAACATTTCACACTTGTGTAACTTAAAACCTGGTGTAGGATTCAGCTTAATACAAGGTCTGTAAGTAGTTATATTGTATATATTAGTTTTCTACAGGTATTTTATTTTTAAAAATGTCGACTGCCGGTTTATAACAATCGCTCTGGTGTAGTGGTGCATGTAGTCGCCTAAAACACCGACGGTTTGCGGGTTCGATTCGGGACAGATATTTGTATTTGTACAAATATTTCTTCCCGGTTTGGATGTCTGTCCTTGTGGGTTTCCCCACCGTGCCTCGAAAAGCACGTTAAGCCGTCGGTCTCGGTTGTTACCATAAAATACCTTATAGCAATCTTTATACCTACTCATAGTAGGGAACATATCCGCCAACCTGCAGTGGACCAGTTCCGTGGTGAATTAAGCGCCAATCCTTCTCCTACATGGAGAAAGAGGCCTATGCCCAGCAAGTCGGCGCAAGTCGGCTAGTAGGTACAAATATAATATTTAATTTCTACGCTATTTTATATAAGCCTAAAAGAGGTGAGGCCTAATATCAATAATTTAATGTGAACTTTACATGATTACATGTTAAAATGGAAGTCTTCATAAGCGAAACAAAACTCCGAAATATAATAAGATCCCCTACGTAATACAGCTGCTTAATCACCGAGCTGTCTACATTGTACGCTCTTACATTCGAATGATTGATAGGTCCATTCGAGCTCTGCATCCTACATTTGCGAAGAGAACATTTCTCATATTTTCGGCAATCTGCCAGCTCTAGGTAAGCTATGAATCTAGGCACCTTTCGCTCCGTGCCAGTATTAACATAATCATTCACAATAAACAAGTTTCAATTATACTTTTCTAATTTTCGTTCGGAAATATTTCAGGATTTCGTACGTTAATTAATTTTGACGGACCACAGTTTGATCAAGTCCTCGAGGTAATAAAAAACCGGTCGAAGGTGTCAACAAAAACCGTCCGACGATGCCGCAAATGAATTGATTCAACGCAATCAATTTTTTCTACCGTACACTGAACGGGCAGATCCGCTCATTCACTCCGCTCTGATTAAATCGGTCAATCATTCGGTCTCACCGTTCAGTTAACTGGAAAATTGGTAATTAGATAGTATAAGTGATAAACTGTCGACATTTCGCGTGTGGTCGTAAGATAAAAGGATTAAGATTTAATAGCGAGGGGAGGAACTTTTGTTATGGTCTGTATCGTAGTATCGTAGGTACACGGTTAATCTTTTATTTATCTACTCATAGTAAATCGAACATCAGTATTATCTTTAAAAAAAGTGTCTTTCAGCACCGACAAGCAACTTTAATTTATTCCTTAAGAACAATTAGCGTGATATTTAAAAACTAAAATATTGTAATAAATTAATAAAACTAATTAATTAAAATAATAAAACTCTAAAACAAAAACACAAAATGACGCCTAGCTATTCGTATCGGTAAATGCTGGTATACTATTGTACCGATATACTTACTAAAAGCTCTGTAAAATGTAACTCTCAGCGTTATTAAACGTTAGTTGTCTCACACGATTTGACACTTTCCATATTTTTTCATACCACAGGCACAGTCATTTCTTAAGGAGTAAACTCGTATAATAATATATTTGTTCATACTTCATAATAATGCTGTTTTGCGTCTTCAAGAAACAATGTAATATATTTAATAATGTGAATTAATTCGACAAACCACGACAAATGGGCAAAGGTTTTTGAATGTACTTAATAAAAAGGTTTTAGCTGGTGAATGCGTGACGAGAGCGTTAAGAAAAGTGTGATCGGACAAGGCGAACGGAGCAAGATAGAGAGAGGTGCGAACACACATTTTCTTTCTTTCTCTCATACGTTTCGTATATCTAAGACACAGTGCAGGCCTAATGCGCCGAAGTTTTACTTCAGTCGTGTGGTCTAAAGCACGCTCGTTTTTTTTTTGTCTTTTAAAGTAGGGTCGAACCTCCGACCTGACCGTTCTACTTTTAGGAGGGATGGCGTAAAGTAACAACTATTAGTCTATTAGGTACGAGATGACTGGTGTTAGTGGTGAGGTATATTTAATAATATGGACAAAATGTGTGCATCGGCAATACCAAAACAAAATTAAAATTTACTTTCAATATTTTATGACTAATTAAATCCAATGTTTTCGAAGTCGATACATTGACAACTCCTGATTGTAATAAAGCGGTGATTACGCGTCGTGCCGTCGAAAAATAATTAATGAGGACACGAAAACAGAAATTTTCATTTGTAAATTGCTTTTTAACAGAAAATTATGGGAATGCGTGAATTACGTTTATGACTTTGTGTCAATTGTTTGTTTCACATCACGAAAATATTTGTAAACGTAAATTTTAAAATAATTGTCGATATTTTGTCTGACAATTTCGTTGCCGTTACGCGGATGCACGATAAATTTAGTGTCCGACCGAAGTTTCGGTTTCGGTTTCGGTTTCGGCCGAGTTTCGGCCAAAAATCAAGTTTCGGCGGCAGTTTCGGTTTCGGCCAAAATTGGCCGAAACTTTTGCCGAAACCGAAACTGATTTCGGAAGTTGTCGTGCATGCTCGCCTACGTGTTTACTGTAGCTTAGTAGTGGGTTACTTAATTCTAAATGTAAGTATGACTGTCTTACTAATTGTGATCTAGGTATATCTTTGTTAATTTTAAATGTGTGATTTGATTCTTGATCTTTGTCGAGACTGGAGCTAAGAGTGTAATAGTAATTTTAGTAATTATTATTTTTATATAAGAGGTACCTACCTAAAAGAGATTGATGATTCTTCTAAGAACAAATACAAACCAAAGTATTAATTAATAAGATTTCAAAATACCAATACTTAGTATTTAACGAAACAGTAACAATTAGTGATTTGATTATTGATAAGTGATAAGCATTTCGCTATGAGAACTTAATTTTAAAAAAATAATCAAAATATTACTAATATTTTTGAAGTGAAACTTCTTTAGGCGCATGAGGGGTAAAATTTGAGCGACCGGTAACGCGGCAGCGTCATGACGTACAGTACTTGGATGGGTGACCGCCTGGGAACACCGCGAAACGTTGTCTTTTTTTTCAACTAAGTAGTTTTTTTTATATTTTAATTCGTTTTTTTTAGTTAGTGTTAATTCCCAAAACCTTGTCCAACACAACCAGGACCACAAATAAAACCTGTAGTAGAGATGCTCCAACTTGATGTATTGGATTGTTCAATAATTACACAAATGTATGGTGGCCATATAATTATGTACTAACAAGAAATAATTTTGCCAGTGCGATTTAATCTACTACTAGCACAATCTAGTCGTAGACGTCTTAAACTTCGGACAAAAAACTTAAACAAAAAAAAAAAAAACTTAAATAATTGTAAGTTTCAGCGTTAACGATTACTTTTTTTAAATTAGTTTGCCAAAGAAGTTTCACTTCTGACATGTGTACTTTCTACGCACGCAATTTTTTTCTTATATTATCTCTACTTAATAATATTATAAAGCTGAAAGGTTTGTTTGTTTGTTTGAACGCGCTAATCTTAGGAAGTACTGGTCCGATTTGGAAAATTCTTTCAGCGTTGGATAGCCCATTTATCGAGGAAGGCTATAGGCTATACATCGTCAGGTTAAGATCAATAGGAGCGGCGCACCAATTAAGAATATTTCATCAGAGATTAGCTCACTATAACCTTTTTTATGCTAAAAAATTTGTTATAAAATAATGCAATATTTGCGAAGGTGTTTTTATAAACATGATATAAATCCTTATGCAAATAAATAAGTACTTTTTTATCACAAGTATTTAATTTAAACCAAAATTGCCCTTCACACCATTCAATTTCAGTAAATATCTTAGGAGAATTCGCAGTTTTTAAAAAATATCGCAGCAAAAATATTATAAAGCTGAAAAGTTTGTTTGTTTAAACACGCTAATTTCAGAAACTACTGGTTGGAATTTAAAAAAATCTTTTTGTTTTGGATAGCCAATTTAACGAGGAAGGCTATTTTTTTCTTCAATTAACGCGTATGAAACCGCGGGGCATAGCTAGTATTAAATAAATGATTACAACAAAATTAATATACGTACTGTGTTTCCATTTCATGTCAATAAAAAAATGTGTGTAAATGGGTAAAATGCACCAAATTTCAGTATTTTAAGGAATTTTATACTTGACCACGTGAGTTTCGGTTTCGGTTTCGGTTTCGGCCGAAACTGTAGGCACGGCCGAATATTCGGTTTCGGTTTCGGTTTCGGCCGGAAACCGACTTTCGGTCGGACACTAACGATAATATTGATGTTTCGGAATTTGACAAACATAATTACCGTATACGTATCTGTTATTCAACATTAGCTATGTCCACACTGTGCCTTTTTTCGTTCATCAAGGGCATGCGTCACAGCGCAGTCAACAGCGCACGTGAGGCATGCCCTTGACGCATGCGTTTTTGACAGTTGAAAGCATAGCGCGCGCTACGAAACGTGTTACCCGCGTCTAGTGGATTTCTGTGCAACAAAGCGTTCAACATCAAGATTGCGGACGAAAAAAAAAATTACTTTGAGATTTATAGAGGAATACAGAAGCTTTCCACAACTTTGGGATCAGAATAGTAAGCTGTACACTAATAAAATAAAAAGGAACGATGCATTACAAGTTTTAGCTACAAAAATTATTTTGAAAAAAATGTTTTTGTAGCTAAAATATATATATAATTAAAAACATATTATATCATAAAAAATATATATATAAATAAATGTTCTCGTCGCTCATGTTTTGAACACTGACAGAATCGAAATGACTACGTTAGCGTCGCGTTCGTTGACTCATTCAATAATTGAATGTGTCAACGAAAGTTGTATAGAAAGGTGACGACGAAAGTTGAAGATGAAAAGGCACAGTGTGGACATAGCTATTAGCGTTCTATTTTACAAAATTGATGTGATTTAGTTAAATAGAATATGCAAATTACGCAAATAGAAATCATTATAATAACATTGCGTTAAAGTCTAACTAATGTTGCTAATAATAATCGTTGAAATGTATGTGTGTATATTTGAAAACATTTTCAATGTTTCTGATTTTTGTACTAAATCGGAAACTTTCGAGTTCCTTCTACTAAGATTTCTTTTTACTTTTTTTTCTTCGTGTAAACTTGGTTTTCAGATACATGCGGGTATAAACGGCGGTTACAATCTATTTACCCAGAAATCACTATTCTTATTCGGGCAGATTTTTTTATACTGGTTACTTACTATAAAAGTTTAATTTCGTGTTATTGCAATACTTCTGTGTTTTTGTAACGAACAAATCTCGAGGACTTACTTACACACCTTGAATATGAGAAGTTTCTAATATTAGCATTCTTAATTCAACACGAATTCAGGAAAGCACCATAACTCCCAACCAAAAGAGTTATAATATATGGTGCTTTCCTGAAACTAAAGTTTCTACTTGAACAAATATTATCAGAAAAATTGTAAATACGCTTGTAAGATATGATCAGTTTTCTTTTTTTATTTGTAGATTGAAAGCTCGACATAAGTTACAGCAGTTCCAAACGACATTGTGTTTATCTCCCAGATGTTACGACAACGAACTTTTTGTCAAGTTTTTCGAGCGTCTTTCGTAGGCATTTACAAAAATAACGCAGATTCATACGCAATACTTATTAAAAATGTTTATTTTTTATTTAATTATTAATAAATAATAGTAATTAGATCTCTTTTGTAACATTTCTTAGTTTTTTTTTAGTTTCAACTAGGTATTTTAAACTTATATTTGTGTTTCTTGTGTTTTTAAATGTTAGGATCGTAAATTGCATACTTAAATATTGTTTAGAATTAATTTATTGTGTTCTTACGTATGTTTTTTAGAATATAACAAAAAAGTTTTTTACTAATATGGCCAATTGGTCGGCTTGAGTTTTCGAGAAATACATATATTTACTGATTGCCCTACTTTAATAAAGAAAAGTGAAATAATAAACGCTCCAGCTGAAAATCTCAACTAATAAAAAATTAAACAACGTTAGTTTCAAACAAATTTTCTGCCATCTTTTGAAAGACTTGCTTTCTTTATGTGCCAAATCCAAATGTACCTATTTGAAATATTTTTTATCTGGTATACAAAGTAACACGTCCTACGCTTTTATTTCCTATACTTTCATCTTCTGTTTCCTATTTTAAAGATCGTTAAAATAGGAAACAGGAGCTGTAAATATGTCAGTCGTTTCGGTTGATTGACGTCGGTCGTGGAAGAGTTAACGCACACAGCGCTGAAATGCTGTACGGTTTTTTGAAATATTTGCACATACAAACAGAATTGAAATCTGAACTTTGATTCTTATTTAGTTCTGATTTTTCGCCACAGTTATTAATACGTCAATTGTTTATCAAAATAGAAATTATCTATTACCACAGATTATGCGCAAGCTGTATGGATTATTTATTTTTTTAGTTACTAATTAGGCAACGATATGAAATAAGATAATTCTAGCTTGCAACATTTTTCTTGTTATATCAGTCAGCGTACGATTTAAAACTAACACTGTTTGAATTATTAGACGCACCTATCGACCTACTCGTTTTTGATCAAGACTGTTAGTAGCGATTAAATTGCTACTGACAATCAGCCGTTAAAAATTCGCATTGCTGCAACGCAGTGCGTGCTGGCTCCAAGTCGCCAGCAGTGTTCACGTATGATTGGCAACGTTTGACAAACCCTGGACAAACGGGTTTCGAGCGTCACTGGCTTGCTGTTCGAGATTGATCGAGCACGTTCGCTTGAAGAACGCGACAGACTGGAAAACTGAATTACGGTATGTTATGATAAACTTTTAAAATGTTTCTTACAATATATGGATCGTCTAAACATAAGTATGCTTTTTTAATTATTAATATAATCATGTATGTATATGTTTAGATAGCAATCAAATCCAGCTACTGTACCTATATATTATATTTTCTAAAAAGAACGTTAGACAATGGTATATGGAAATAAATAAATGAATATAGAACAATAGTCACTTTCGCGACAAAATGAAATACACAAAAATGTATAAAATTTACGGTCATATAAAATCCTTTAAGATGTGGAATTTTAACGTTTTTTTTTTGGAGTTTACTCCTTAAAAATCGATTTTCATATAAGGCCCACGGTATGAAAAAAATATGAGAAGTAAAATCTACTGAACGAATGACCTCGTTACGTTTTTGTGCGCCATCTATCTGCTACGACGTTTACGACAGTAGCGGCTACGGCCTACGACGTTTACGACGGTATCGGCTACGACGTTTTCTAATAATGCCATCGATAGATGGTGTTATTTTGATTCATTTATTTACCATTTGTTATGGTATTAATCTTTTTCTTAGACTATAAAGTCTTTTTTGTGCATATTTAGACAGTCGATCTGAAGAAGTAAACTCCAGTCGTGCGTCGGAGCTGACACACACACTTTTTTTGTATAAAGTAAAAAACTGAATATCTTTAATATTATTTGGTGTTTCATGGTATAACCTTCGTATAGTATACAGTTTTACCGTAGTTGGTTATTGGTCGTATGAGAGTAAAATTAATCATGTTTGGTTATCCGTTTTTGTGTTCGCCTTACTTTAGTAAACGATAGTTTAGTGGTAGTGTTTTTATTTAATATCTTTTGCACTAAAATACAAGTGTTATATGTTTAAAGAAATAAAATAAAATATTGTTGTGATTTAATTTTTTACACTTTTTGTCAATGTTAATTCTAATTTTAAAAATATTTCAATTTAATAATAATTCAAGTTTTAAAAATATTTAAAAATACTTTTCCGACTACAGATAACGTCTACATTACAAGTTATGAAATACTGCAATAAATACAACTTAGGTTATTATATTAATGTTAAAAAAACTTAACATATAGGTACTTAACAGAACAGAACAACGAAAAAAAAAAAAAAAAATTTACGTAACAGAACAACGAATCAACATAACGAACATTTCATTCACACCAGATCGACCTTGAACCTTGCGGTTTCCATTTTCATTTCAATCCTGTCATCTTTCGAAAAACTGCCTCGTCAGCGTAATCCTCAATTTATCTCCAATTCATTAATTGTGACGTTACCTTTTTGTGATAATCAAAGGGATGGATTGATGGGGTGAATTTATACGGTCGTCGTTGCTGTGCCACTCCATCAAAAAACCGCACAAAGATCCAGTCGTACTCTATACGTTCTTAATTTATTACTCGTGAAATTAAATGCTTTTTATGTGTGTTTTCAGTTAATAAGAAATTTTAATTAAATAAATGTTTTATATTAAAATTAGCCATTTTCATAATATGCAACTTATATTTTACATTATATTGAAATTCAACAAAAAGAGGTTAGCGTTAACAGCTTTACTAATAAATAATAATAAGTTGTATTTCCTTAAACTTTTATAAAATACGTCGTGATATTTTTAAGTAAAAAAAGTAATCAAAATTAGTTTTCGTATATTGAGTAGGTAATGTTAGGTTTTAAGGGGATACCCGCCCGAATTTATGCTATCAATTAGATGCGTAGAGCAGTTACCAAAAATAACCAATCTCGTCACTCCAAACGCCTTACCATCAATAGTGGGTCATCACTCTATTTAATCAGAAAATTGTTCCTATTTTCCATTATAAAAGAGTAAAGTAAAATATATTTTACTGTAAGTAATTAAATATCCTGTTCCTTTAACGATAAAGAATTTTCTTTTAAAGATTTTTAGAAATTAATACAATTTTCCTCTTAGTTTCGAAAAAAAAAGCTTTTTTGACCTCAGTAACTTACTGAAGCGAATATGACGTGAGGGTTATATAACTAGTTTTCTAAAATTTGTTTAAAAAAATCGTATTCAAATTTTTATCGTAGTCTAGGTGTTTATGTTACATAGATTAGATATGTACAACGGCAACCTAACATTGGATACATTTTATACTACTGTCGGTAAGTATGGCACGATTATTTATTTATGTATTCTGAGTTTTTTGTTACTTAATATAATAATAAGGATATCTCATTGGAATTTTAGAAGATCTGTCGCAAACACCAAATAGTCTTAAAAAGATCCAAACTGCGACAGAAAACAAATCGATAAACCCGAGATTAGATATATATTTATTATAGAGATAACCACATTCTCACTTGAAGCGATGACATTCTGGTTTAATTCACGCACACAGCTCACCTTTCTTCACTATTCCAATGATTTTTTTCAAAGGTTTAAAATAAATAATTAATCTAAGAAGTCGTTAGTAAATGAATAGTTTATTATTTACGTTATCCTATCTTGATTTGAAAAAGAAAATACCATTTCAAATGTGAGTGTTCGAAGTCAATTTATCTGCTTTGATTTTTAACATTAACTGTTGGACGACGGAGCTCGAGTCTGTGCCCTTCCGTAATTGGTTTTATGTAAATACGGAACGAACTGTGGAACTTGAAAGCCACGAAAATGGCGGCAACAATTATTGAAATGGCTTTGTCTACGATTAGTGCATTTTGATGCATATTTATTTCGTTTAAATCGATATACCGATATGATTTTAAAACCAAAATTTGTAGCTGTAAAGGAAATTATATTTAGTTTTTTGATATTAAAAATCAATGTCTTCGATTAATAAATAGTAAGAGAGATTTGGACTTCTTCCAAGTTTTCCTGTTTAAAAATTCACGCGTAGAGCGAACGCGATGACGTCACGTCAGAAATTTTTTGATGGATTGGTAGAGTCACGCTTTGCCTTATCAGTAGTTAGAAAATAAGTTTGTGGCGTAAACCAAAGTAGAATTAAAATTCTAACTGTACATTTATTATTTATTATCTAACCTAGTTTTGTTCGGTTTTGCCTATGAGTATTCAATTCTAACTGTAACAAATATTAAATAAGATATTTCAAAAAAAAAAAAAAAAAATCTTGCCGTAGTGCTGTTCGATAGACAACATTGTTAGTTTTGTTTTCTGATGCGTAAATAAATATTGTCTATGGTTTTTCAGCACGAAAATAGGCGACGTACTTGACCGTGTAAAAACATTTTCTTAATTTAACTGTTAAATAAAGCACAGTTTAAATAGTCGTTCAGTTTTCTATTTTTTTTAATTTTCTGCAAGATTTTCATATTTTTCATTTCGTAAGTGAAAAAAATAATTATTGTGTTTGCGCGCAAACCAAAAATAACCGACTTCAATTACCTACATCGACAAGTAATAGATACAACGTAATAAGACGAAAAAATAGTCAAGTAAATACGCGCTATCAAAGATTACTTAAAAAGTAGAAATCAAATCTCGATTAAAAACTTAAACATGACTACATGACAAGTATTAGCTTTCGAATAAAGTAAGAATCATCAAAATCGGTACACCCAGTAAAAAGTTATGCGGTATAATACAACGGTGGTCGACGAAAAAGTAGTTAAGTAAATACGAGTTATTAGATATAACTCTAAAAGCACTTGTCAGATTTTAATTAAATTTAAATGGTGACATGACACACAACACCTTTCAATTAAAACAAAATTGATCGAAATCTATGCACCCAGTCAAAAGTTCTGAGTTAACATACATAAAAAAACAGCCGAATTGAAAACCTCCTTCTTTTTTGGAAGTCGGTTAAAAACAGGTGAGTAAAATCGGTCAAGTCGTTGTCAAGTTAATGCAGCATGCTAAAGGAAATATGGACAAATTTCAAATTTATCCATATTTCCTTTGGTCAATAATACCTATATGTAATTAAGTATATACAAATTTAAAAATTATATATGTATATTATTTTGAGACTAGAAAAATAATCAACATATGAAAAGATTCTTATCATACTAACGTAACAAAAGTTTTTAATAGTTGTAATGGGTAGGCATCCTTTATTTTAGAGAGTACTGCTTTGTCAAAATATTATGTTCACCAATATTTGAAATTGTACAGCGTTATATAAGGAAAAAATGTCTAAATTCTCTTTTATTTATTTTTATTCCGCTGCAATACAGTGTAGCTTTATATAAAAAATCGTGCCTCTAAAAATCAGTAAATTTTTATATGAAAATATTTCAAAAGAGTTACATAAATTTTTCAAATTGAAAAATAAAATAACAAAAAACTTGTACCTATAGATTGTGATTTGTGATGTCGGAAATTATATTCAATTATTTTTAAATATTTGTTAGAAACTATACAG
Organism: Melitaea athalia; assembly: GCA_905220545.2. Lineage (NCBI taxonomy): Eukaryota > Metazoa > Arthropoda > Insecta > Lepidoptera > Nymphalidae > Melitaea > Melitaea athalia. The sequence continues at coordinate 4,019,971 of HG992180.1, forward strand.
TACATAAAATTTTATTTTAAAATAGGTTTGAAATAAATCAACAAATTAAATAAATATACGTCATACATAATATCTTTATATTACGATCCTAATATTACTGTGTTACTAAACCTGACGACCGCTTTGGTGTAATAGTGCGTGTGCCGTGTCGGCGGCACCTGAACACCGACGGTCGCGGGTTCGATTCCCGCTCGGAGAAGATATTTGTGTTTATACAAATATTTATTTCCGGTCTGGTTGTTAGTCCTCGTGGGTCTCCCCACCGTGCCTCGGAGAGCATGTTAAACTGTCGGTCTCGATTGTAACCATCGATCGTTACTTATAGTAGGGAATATATCTGTCAACCTGCATTGGAGCAGCATGGCGGATTGAGCTCTCATCCTTCTCCTACATGGGGAAAGAGGCCTATGCCCAACAGTGGGATATTACAGGCTGAAGCGTAAACCTGTATATTTTATTAACATTGCTTTATTACTTAAGTCGTAGCCATCGATTTTGTTTCTTTGACAGTTGCGATAAATCGATTTGGCGAAGTATTTCTACTCGTCGTCTATTTAAGTATGTCTATTATGTTTGTACATACGTATGTCACATTTTTTCACATGTTTACACCACTTATCATTTATCTAGTAAAATCTTTTTCCTATGGTTGTCTGGAAGATTATGGTATAAAGCGGTAAGACCGCCACTACCAGGATTATATTATGAAGAGGAGGATTATATTATCTTGATACAAATTGCTGATATATAAGAATATAATAATATTTCTGTAAATATATGTATTAATTAATCGCGTATCTGGTAACTCCACCAAGTTCCCAATTCCACAAGTAATATTTGAATTAAAGCATAGACGATTACTTCGGCCCGCGGCTGTTGTCGAAATAGATGTCCCAGAAATGGACTCCCGTCCCGGCGGTCGCCTTGTCCTCGGTAATTGATTTACGCAACCAAGCGAGGATTAAATTGTTTCATAATCTGCTATATAGGTGACAGACATTCTGGTGTGATGCAGGGAAGAGATTATTAAATTTGAGCTTGTAGCGAGCTGTGTACTGGGACAACATAAATGTGGTGGGTGGGTAGCTCAGTTAAATTGTGTTTTTACTAGGAAATTTTCCAGGTAGTTCTGATTTCTTTCATTCTATAATTATGTATTTCCGGTTGCTGAATCCGAATCTGAGGTTTGTGGACAAAATTTCGTGACGCAACGTGACGTGACGTTTTTGTTATATAATTCTTTTTAGACATCGACTCGTTAGCGCAGCGGTCACAGCACTGGCTGTTGCGCTGGCGGTCGCGGGTTCGATCCCCGCTCACGACAGACATTAATATTGGCCATATAGATGTTTATCGTGGTCTGGGCATTAGTGCTTGTGTATTGTGTGTGTTTCTGGACCCTCGACACAGGATAAAATCCTACTGGGGATCATTGAGTTTTTTTAAATGTAACTAGATCGGCAAACAAGCATACGGCTCTCCTGATGGTTAGCAATACCGAAGTGAAACTATATGAATGGCATATTATTTCTATTTGTAATTGTGTATCTAAAAGTTGTAGTTTCTTCATTGAGGCGGAACAGGTCCTAATGTCGGTAAGTAAGTTTAGATTAAGAACGGTTGACTGTTTATCGGCATATTTTTGTCACAGAAACAAAAAAAAAAAAACCCTAACCTATCTAATTTCAATATTAGACTGTTTATCGGCATATTTTTGTCACAGAAACAAAAAAAAACCCTAACCTATCTAATTTCCGACCGACCGACCGACGCCGTTCTTAATCTAAAGACTAGCCCTAATGTCCTATTCTGCCTCCTGCTGTTAAAGTCTATTCGTAACTTATTTGCAGGATAAACTTTATCTAAAACTGGTGAAATAAGCCCTTAACCTAGTTAGCCTAGTTAGAAGTCTCCTTGAAACAAAACAATGTATTGTTTCTTTGGCAAAGAAATTTATTACACCTCTTTGGTGTTTTTTTCTTTAATTCCATTGTACAAAATTATAGATGACCTTTTTGGAGTTTCCGAGAAACTTTTTGGATTTCAAAGAAACGGCAAATAGAAAGCTTTTCGTGATTACCAAAACTGACGTTTTAGGAGTTAAGTAATTATATAGACGTTTTGTCCTATCCTGTTTAAGGGTTTTATATAATTATACATATATAAAATCCTTGATCCTGTTATAAACAAAGAGCGACGTTTTAATAATTTTAGTTTATTAATTTATTAATTTTGTTTATAATACTGTAGTAGTCGACAAATATAATTTGACGATCTTTATGAGTATTTACACTTTACAAACGAAAAAAAAAAAACGATTTTAATAACATCGAAAATTAATACAACGTGAGTAGTCGAAAAATATTTACTTAAATACGCATTATTAGGGGACAACTGATATAATACGCAACTGATATAATGACGCCGCGTTGGCACAGCGGTCAGAGCACTGGATTGCGATTGGCTGTTGCGCGGGCGGTTGCGGGTTCGATTCCCGCACACGACAACATTTGTATTGGCCATACAGATGTTTGCCGTGGTCTGGGTGTTTGTGCAGTCCTTGTGGGTCTCCCCACCGTGCCTCGGAGAGCACGTTAAGCCGTCGGTCCCGGTTGTTATCATGTACACCTGATAGCGATCGTTACTCATAGTAGGGGAATATATCCGCCAACCCGCATTGGAGCAGCGTGGTGGATTAAGCTCCGATCCTTCTCCTACATGGGGAAGAGGCTTATGCCCAACAGTGGGATATTACAGGCTGAATCGATCGTGATATAATACATATCAAATCTCTATCAAATTTAAATGGGACCACATCACAAGCATCGCCTTCAAATAAAAAAATTAAAAATAAAAAAACAGCAAAATCGGTACACCATGTCGAAACACAGTCGACTTGAGAACCTTATACTTCTTTTGAAGGCTTTTAAAACAAACTTCCATCCACTGTAATGTCCCCAGTTCCCAAAATCCCCTGTTCTATGTATGTGAAAATCACACGAAGTTTTTTTGAAGTAAACCTTCTTTACGCACGCTTGACTAGAGGAGTGAGCTGGTGAATGCGTGACGAGAGCGCTACAAAAAGTGTGATTCGGCGAGGCGAGCGGAAGTTGAGAGGGAAATACACATAAGTATATCTCCCTCTGACATAAGTTAGTGAAGATAGACAGAGGTTGAGGTTTCGTATGTTTTATTTCAGTCGTGTGGTATAAAGGACACTCGTTTTTTGTGTGTGAAGTATAATTACTTACACTAACTTCAACAGTAAAATCTAATAGCAGTGTTTTCTCCATATAAGATTTTAGATTAACATGGTTACTTCTATTACAAAATTTATTCGAAAACGGGATATTTACGAGACTGTCTCGTGAACAAGACATTCGCAGTTAATGTCGAAATGTCGAGCTCCGCGAAGAAAAAATAATAAACATGGTAAAAATCCCGTTTTCGAATAAATTTTGTAAGTGTTTTCTCCGTTTTTAATCATTTTTTTTACTTTAAAAGAAATAAAAATCACTTGAAAATTCAAATTTGGAAAATGACGATTCGAACGTGCTTTTGAAGCCAATTTGAAAAAAGTTATTTTAAATTTCGAATGAAAATAGATTATTCTTAATTGTACAAATCACGAATTGTAAAACAATGCATTCGATATAAAATCACCTGTCTTATTAAAAAAAAAAAAACATTGTACATATATTCAGACACTTGTGAATTAAGTAATTAAAATGGGTTGGGGACGTGATTCGTTTACGAACGGGTTTTAATGCAAGTACGGTCTTTGTAGAACAAATAATAGCCAGCGGAATGAATGCGGTGTTAGATTGCTTTAGTTCGTGTAAACGATCCTTTATGGAAACTGGGTTAGCCTTAATTCTAAATCGTATTGTAAGAGTACCCTTATGGCTTTTGTAAATTTTCTTAACGATATTAGGTAGCCGTAGACGCGGTAATGCCTTGGTCCTAAAATCTTGATACTCCTTGTGGTTGCTAGTTTATTTCATGAGTTAAGTAGCTTTAGGTATGGATTAGGATGGACTATTTTTATCATTCATTGTTTATGTGTTTATTATTATTATTTTTTATTTTTTTGAAATTTTAATCGAACTTGTTTGAAATGTTAATTAGTGTAAGTAGTAAATCCGTACTGATTAATTTTTATGTGAATAAATAAATAAATGGAGTATTCTAAGATTTTCCTCTCTTGTCTATTGATGTGAAAATATAGTATAAAGGTTTGTTATAATTAAATATGATTCTCATAGTCAAAAATATAGAAATAATTAATTATTATAAACTTGAACTTAAGATGTTCAATTAAATTAATTAATAGCTGTCTACGGTTTCACCCGCAGTACATTGTTAATTATAATTTAGAAACAATCTATAATAGCTTTACTTTGTCTCAAAGCCTCTCTCAAACTAAAGTTCATTGTCCAAGTACCTACCATATTAATAATTAAAAAGCTTATAATTATAAAAATTGTAAAACACAATTTATAATAAATGTTGTCAACATTCTAAACTATTGGTTTCAGAAAATAAGAAAATTTCAATTTAGATTTAGTCATACATTGTTAGGTAAGCTGAAATTTCCACGGCATGAAGATATGGTACGTAGGTACATGAAGTTATTATTAACATGCAATAATATAAAAAAAAAAATACTAGGCTAGATATCATAGCTACTTTTGTCGAATGTAGATCTATACTTGAAAATGATGATGGTAATATCTACACGTCATAGTTGATTATAATTTTATTGTTTTGTTACAAGATTTGTAAATAAATTTAAAGCATATTTTGTATTTTATTTTACATCATGAGATGCGACCAAGGTAAACCGTATTTATCTTTGAAAATCACGTTTAGCGAGGAAACTTCCGTGATTAGCCAAGAGAGCCTTCATTAAAAACTTTCTGGACTTCCCCTTCCATTAAAAAGGATAACAAACTAACAAAATGCCCCGCCATAAAGATTACTCGGTTTTCTATTCAGGACTCTTAGAGTTAAGGATTCTGCGATGAGAGCAAACGGTGAGACTATTGTTAAAATTTTGTATTGTCCGCTGAAAAATTAAGTGCTACTCCAGAAATTCGGAGACTTTTTAAAATTTTTTGGAGCACATTAAAACTATTTGGGTTAGCCTGGCTTGTTATTTGTTCTTTGTTTAGTTCATAAAGAACTTTGTTGGTCTAGTTTTCTTTGAAATTGATATTAATTATATTGTAGCTTGTTACTACTTCACATTATTTTATTAACAAATTAAAATATGTAAAATAATGATATAAAGTAATGGGCTCGTTATTTTGCCACAGGCGTCGATTGATTTGTTCGTGTACAAAAGATTTTCGAGACAATGAAAAAAACAGAGTTTGGCTGATCTTTTTATAATAAATAAAAATAATTATAAAATCGTCTTTCCGTCGTCGTCGTTTTAAAAACGAAACAAAGGCATTTATGTTAACACTAGCTGTAAACTGCGGACGTTGCTACGCTTTTTTTTGGTCATACCAACTCAGAAACCTTTGTAGGCTGTAGATCATGACATCATCAAATGCATAGTTTACGATTCTATTAAGAACATACAGACAAACATTCATTTTTATTTATATAGATTAAGTATCACTTGTACATTGAAACTCAATGCAATCAACAGTTACCTCATTTTTATGGCGAAGCAAGATTACTTTAATCTGACGCTTAAAGGTGGGTTACCGAAGAATAAAATTATCTCCAACCCCCTCGCACGTAGGGCGAACTCGAGAGTTTAAGCTGAACAAAGTGCTAACTTTAATAATTGACTTAGCGTTGTTAGAACTTCTGTTCATTATTCCCTGGACTCGATTTGAAGCTTTTCTTCACACAGTTAGTCTTACAAAGTTGTTTATAATAGATGAGATCTTAGTTTAATAATAATGATAATTAGTCATTTTATGGTCACTAAGTAGTTTAATTTAGCTATTGTTACTATTGATTTACCTATAGTAATAATCGCACTGTAAATACGAGAAGGGAATATCAATATTGTAAAAACCAAGTTCCCGACTGCGCAAACAGTCAACATGTCTCCTTTCTGGGTTATGGTATGCGCACGTATAATGAAAATGTCTCAACTTAAATTTAAAGTGTTTATTAAAAAGAAAGTAATAGATAAAGCGTATTATTCGGTGCAGAATAACATAGATGATAAATATTATAAAACAAAGTCTCTTCCCGCTGTCTGTCTGTCCCTATGTATGCTTAGATCTTTAAAACTACGCAACGGATTTTGATGCGGTTTTCTTTATTAAATAGAGTGATTCCAGAGGAAGGTTTATATCTATAATACATGCATAATATAGTAGAGGAACACTGATAGTTTTAGGAGTTTTCTAATGTGATGTCGTAAATAAACACATTTTTTTGCGCTTAGATTGCAAATATTTTTTTTATATTTTATATTTAGTATCAGCATTGCACCCGTGCGAAGCCGGAGCGGGTCGCTAGTAGATGATAAAGACGTGTGGACTTAGTAAGTATCTGGCCACGGGACATTCGCCGAGGCGAATATCCGCGCGGTGCGAATGGCGAAGCGTCTAGCGACTGAAACAAACGCATAGTAATGTACGTAGCAAGCCACGCGCAACGGCGACCGGCGAAGCGACCGGCGAAATGTACCGGGCGAATCGCGCGGGCGACTTGCGGCGCGACGGGCGAACAAAACAAAGGCATGAATCAGTACGGCGCACGCCACGGAGTCGAGCGATATTCGCGGCGAAAGTGTCGCTGAGTGTCGCACTTCCTTACTAGTCGCGGCGGCGAACTTGACTACCCGCGTGGCCTGCAAATCTTGCCGCGCGAATGGTCGCCTCGCCCGCCGCGCCGCCGTTCGCACCGCCGTTCCCCGTGGCCAGGCGGTAACGCTGTACACAGATACACAGATGAAAATGAATGATGATGATTCGAAGGTACTTCTGGAGTTTATTTGAATAAAGTTATTTTTGATTTTGATTATTAACATCAAGTTAAGTAAACTCTTCAAATCAAAGTTAATACAATTAAAATTTTTCGTGTCTCATTACTACTTAAAATATTTTTACGATCTGTGTATAACGTTTACTTTACATATATTAATACTACAACGTCAATAAATTCAAAATTTTAATAATTTTAATAAAAAAATCCTTAAATATTACAATCGAAAAATTTCTTTCATATTGTTTTAAAGCAGCTAATTCAGATTAATCAACCGAAGCTGGAATCCAGGTTTCGAAGTCAAAGAATCCGACAAGTTTGCCGGCTGCTAATCGAACGGATTCCGTACGACAGCAATGCCGTCCGGACCCGGGCCGGAATGTCGATAGTCGCACGTAATTAAAACTGCCGTCTTTTAAGATCCCACCACCTGACTTCGTAGGCTAGGAGCTCATTGTCAAATTACATGCGTTTTGTGTGGAAAATTGTTATTTTACATTTTCATTGAATTATATTTAGACTTAGTTTATTATAACCTATTATCCTAAATTATTTTTAATATCTATTAAATTTTACGTATAATGATGTCATAGTATTAGTATTAGTTAAAATTTTATACATTATGTATATACATATTTCAACAATGCTTCTTAAACGTCTTATAGGCGATTCGTTGATACGGTATGATTTTAAGATCGCCTGTTGCGCAAAATATGTGAAGTTGTGTTATTGTGTAATAAAATTGAATAACTGTACAAATATGTTTATTTACTTTTTATAGCATAATGAAAGTCGCATTTTTTAAACGACTTCCAAAAAGGAGGAGGTTCTCAATTCAATTATATATTTTTTATTTTTTTTTATGTATGTTAAATCAGAACTTTTGACTGAGTGGACCGATTTCGATGAATTTTATTTTAATTGAAACGTGATGCGTGTCATGTGGTCCCTTAAATTTCATTGAGATCTGACAAGTACTTTTAGAGTCATATCTAATAACGCGTATTTACTTGACTATTTTTTTCGCCTACGTTGTTTTACTTTCGATGTAATTGAAGTCGGTTTCTTTTTCGTTTGAGAGCAAACACAATATTATAAACAAGGCGATAGTTATAAATGTGAAATATGAAGTAAAATTAAAAAAAAAAAGTTAAAGTAAAATTATAAATAAAAAACAAATTTTCCACTATCACCTCCCCGACCTCACGTCGGCGGACTCTCGAGGAATTCAGCTCCATCTCACCCGTGAACTCGTAGTTTCCTAATTTTATTTGGATTAACCGAGCGTTAGTTCTTTTCTCGAACAATAAATCAATATTCGCTTTAAAGATATTTTATTATTACGCTTTTAAGTTTAGTCGACGGAATGTTTAACTCGTAAAGTGACAAGAAATCGACTCTTGACTCTTTCGTAATTGTTACTGGCATTCATCAATCTGTTATTTAGTATTTTACAAATTTCAAAATTGTACATTACAACAATCGTTTGAATCACGTTATCTCTTGTTTGTGATTAATACATAGCTAAACCATAATGGTAAAATGTGTTCATATTTTAATGTATTTCTAGGGACACGGTATCGAAAACAAAGTATCGATACTGTACTCATGAGTAGTATCGAAAAAAAAGTATCGTACTCATAAAAGTATCGAAACAAAAGTATCGATACTTCTAGGTATCGAGTACAAAAGTACTCAATAGAAGGAATTGATACTTCAACTACCAAAAAAAAGGTCGCTTCAAATTTCGCACAAATACTGATGGACTGTATCCAAATATGTCAGTCGACCAAAAAAAAAATTGTGTTTGCTCGCAAACGAAAAAAAAACCGACTTCAATTATATTGACAAGTAATACAACGTAATAAGACGAAAAAATAGTCAAGTAAATATACGCGCTATTAAAGATTACTCAAAAATTTTCATTATTTTTAACGTTGTGTCCAGGTGTCCATTTTTTATAAGTATTTTTTAACCACTTTCCTGTGAACCGAAAAATTACTCGATCACGATCACGATTCAGCCTCTAATATCTCACTGTTGGGCATAGGCCTCTTCTCCATATAGGAGAAGGATCGGAGCTTAATCCACCACGCTGCTCCAATGCGGGTTGGCGGGTATATTCCCTACCAAAGAGTATATAACCACTACGTTTTATTCCCTACTATGAGTAACGATCGCTATCAGGTGTACATGATAACAACCGGGACCGACGGCTTAACGTGCTCTCCGAGGCACGGTGGGGTAACCCACAAGGACTGCACAAACACCCAGACCACGGCAAACATCTGTATGGCCAATACAAATGTTGTCGTGTGCGGGAATCGAACCCGCAACCGCCCGCGCAACAGCCAATCGCAATCCAGTGCTCTAACCGCTGCGCCAACGCGGTGTCGCGAAAAATTACTCAAAAAGTTGTAATCAGATCTCGATCTAATTTAAACAAGACTACATGACAAGTATTAGGGCCTATTCAAACCACGTTTTTTAAGCGCGCCGTCGACGCGCGTTTCTAAAACGCGCGTCGACGGCGCGTTTTTATCCTACAGAGCAGTTTGTTGGCGTTTGTATCGATTCAAACGCGCGTCGACGGCGCGTCTGTATCGATACACATGCGCGCTTGTATCGCGTTTGTATCGCGTGACACGCGCGTTTTCATCGATTCAAACGCGTTTTCAGGTGTGCAAAGGTCTACAGGCTGCGTCTGACTCGCGTGTGTATCGCGTTTGTATCGCTACAAACGCGCGTCGACGGCGCGTTTAAAAAACGTGGTTTGCATAGGCCCTTAACTTTCGATTAAATTAAAAAACATCAAAATCGGTACACCGAGCAAAAAGTTATGCGGTATAATACAACGTTGGTCAACGAAGAAGTAGTCGAGTAGAGTTAATGTGGCAAAGTGCGCCTACCGGGCAAGTGCACCTACCACAAATATCTCGAAAACTACCGATTGGATACTAGTAGTGACACTATATATCGATGCTACAAACTAAATCATAGTTCTTGGTGAAAGTCACAGATGGCTCTAGTCATGTGAGTTTGAGATACGCGCCATTTTATTTTCACTGATATTCAAAGTGGTGAGGAGAGATGACTATGGGTTGATCATCTTCGTAAATCTCAAGAAATATAGTTTTTACCAACATACGAGTGAGGTAAATGCACAATTTAAATATTTTTCTTTAAGTTTCTGACTATATCTCACTTCTATCTAGTGAAATTTATATATTTTTTTGCAGTTAAATATTCTAACTTAAAATTTATATAGTTGGGGAAGTGCGCCATACTGACTTTTTATATGGCGCACTTCGCCGCAATCCAGAGGTTACAAACTTTTTAAAATGTGTCTTTGTTACAAGTCTTTATTTAACTTGCAATGTTTCTTTGCTTGTTTGTATGGTCGAGTCAAATCTTGCAAATTAATTTGAAAAAGAAATCTTGAATGAACACGTTGGTCCATTTATGGTCAATTTGGGTGAGAATGCTATTTTTATGCATGACAATGCCCGACCTCATACATATTGGATTGTGAGTGACTACCTTCAAGAGATGAAAATTACTCGTATGGAGTGGCCAGCACGCAGCCCAGATGTCAATCCGATCGAGCATGCTTGGGACTAGCTAGGGAGATGCGTAAAAAAATTACGCTTCGTGAGCTCAAAATTGCTCTCACAGAGGAATGGGAGAATATTCCCCAAAATCGTACAAAAAACTTGGTGTACAGCATGCCAAACTGGGTAAACGCAGGAATGGAAGCACGAGGAGGCAATACGAAATATTAAAATTCGAGAAAATCGTAATGTTGTTCAAAAATGTCATGTTTCCCATTTTACTTAACAACTAATTTCAATGACTAACTTCTTATTTCAGTCCGTTTATAATACCAAATAAGTAGTTCCATTTACGATGGGAATACCATGGGTATTCCCATCGTAAATAAAAGAAAAAATATACTTGACACTCGATTATCAATATTTGGAAAAAAGGTTCATAGCCTCTGACTTAAGATTGTATGGCGCACTTAGCCGAAATTTGGTTTTAAGTACACAGATTCTTCTAGAATGTGGCTATGAAAAAAAATTAAATGTCATTCGTTTTGTTGCTTGTTTTCTTATAATAATATAAGGCTGTTTTTATTCTAATGCTATAATATTACGTTTTATTAATACATGGCGCACTTACCCGATTTGTCGCAAAGTGCGCCTGGTCAGACTGTTTTCAAATTTTATGCTAAAATTCATTTATTTGCTGTCAGATTCTAATGACACGACATTGGTTGTTGTTGCAAAACATCACAGATCCTTATGGTACCATGACTTAGTATCACTCGTGAACTTAAACACAAGAAATATTGCACCAAAGTCAACTATGAAAAAAGTATGGCGCACTTTGCCCCCCTGACTCTAAATACTATAGACTATTAGATATAACTTTAAAAGTTCTTGTCATATCTCATTTAAATTTAAATGGGACCACATGACACGCAACACCTTTCAATTAAAACAAAATTCATCGAAATCGGTTCACCCAGTTAAAAGTTCTGAGTTAACATATATACATTAAAAAAAAACCTCCTCCGAAAACCTGGTCTTTTTTTGGAAGTCGGTTAAAAAGGTCGTTGCTTCAAATTATCGTACAAATACTGAATAAATGTTTTCAAAATTTCTGGAAAAAGTGTAATAGTACTCATGTAAATCTTTCGATACGATACCTGCCAAAAAGTACTCATTGAGTAAAAGTATCGAATGCAAAGTATCGAGTACTAAAGTATCGGTATCGAAAGGAAATGTACTCGATACCACAAAGTATCGATACTTTTTTCGTGTCCCTATGTATTTCCTATATAAAAGTTAGGACTTCAGAAATTGTTTAAACTTGCAGCTAACATGCACACGTTTTCAGGAGATGCTGTTATCGAAGTTTGTTAACATACTTCAGCTTCTATCCAGGAAACTTCGAATTTGAATTCATGTATTCAGTGATTAAATATTTACTTTCAAAGTAGTATAATGAATCTTTAATTTGTTCGTAACAAAACACTTTGTAATTCACGTTTGTTTTTTATGATGAGACTGTAATGGAGCTCCGTTCTTTACTTGAAATGTTTGAAAAATTTTGCAATAATATTGCAATTTTTTTTATTAGTATTGTATGTATCTCAAATGTATTTATTTTATATTAGCTTTCTTCGACTTTGCCCGCGTGTACTACACGATTTTCGCTGTTTTCTCTCGTTAAAATCATAAGTTACTTTATTCAATTAGGCTTCAAAGGCACTTTTGGATCGTCATTTTATAAATTACAAATATAGACTGTCACTCAGTGATAATCCAGTTTTCTGGTGAAAGAATTTTCAAAATAGGTCCAATTAGGGTTTATCTGTTAAAACATTAAAAAAATAGAATTATTTCTTCTTTATAATATGGATTTAACTATTGCGTTATCCTTATGTTCCTATCTTTTTATGTTATTTCCTTCTAGATTCTCTATGAAAAAGACGTTGTGATTTTGATGAAAATTGGGCGAATAAGACACTAATTGTGGTGTAAGTAAATTACAGTTTTTTTTTAAAAAATATATTTTCCGCATAACATTGTAACGTTAACGATAGTTTGCGTTAAAACCGCTCTGACTAAAACTAATGTTGTTTATTTGTGCACATAATAATTGGAAACATTATTGTATGAAACTATGAAAGAACTTTAGCACGGACGGCTTTTGTCCTCGGTCGAGGGAATTGAAAATCGTACCTTTCTGGGTAAATATTTATGTGCGAGAATAGTAATTAGTATAAAACGATTCAGCCTGTGACATCTTACTGATAGGCATGCGCCTTTTTCTCCATTTAGAAGAAGGATCGGAGCTTAATCCACCATGCAGCTCAACCGCGGGTTGACGAATTAATATAAAAAATGTGTTTTTTATAGGTCTCTGTCGGCAAACAAGTATACGGCCTACCTGATGGTAAGGCGGTAACCGTAGCATAAAGGTGCTTGCAACACAGAAAGCATCACAAACGCATTCCTCGATCCTACACTTGACCATAGCTAGGAGTTCTATCTTTTTCGCCACAGGAACACTTTCTGTTATACTTCAGCGCATTCTTATTCGGTAGTGATCATCTGTAAGCCTAATTAACCCAGTAGGCTTCCACAAAAGGCTGTCCTAGATTTTTATATTTGCTGCTGTGATCTACCTCAATCAAATATATTTAAAACGGAAAACTTTAAAAAATATTTAGATTGTGACCATTGTAATATACAGTGTACAAACGATAGAAACTCGTTATCCTTCAAGAAAATTCTTCAAAAACATCAGATTTACGATAACTCTTGCAACAGTTCAAAATAAGGCTTGATTCCGTATATTATTAGGAGAAAAACTATAAAACACGAAATGGGAAGAGTAAAACTACTAGAGATGGTTAAAATAAAGTTTACAACTAGTCCTAAAGGAGTTGACCATCTGTGGACGTCGTAAACATCGGCCGTAGACTTGGAACAATTCTGCGAAATGGTCATATTTTGCTTCGTACCACGTTACAGGTAATAAAGGATATGAGATTTTTGTTTTGTTACAGCATTAAAGATAACTCACAATATTAATCAAGGCGTTATATCAGAACTAATTGGGACTTGTTGTTTTCTGTTGAATCAGTAGCATGTATGACAGGATAAAAAATTTCCATGTGCTCTTCTAAATCTCCACTTTTGCGTGAAATAATAAGCATAAAAAACTATTGTATTTATAATTTTATTAGGATTATATTTATTTCTTCGTTTCAACTTCGCATCGCATTCAGCTTGTAACATTCCACTGTTGGGTATAGGTCTCTTTCTCCATGTAGGAGAAGGATTGGAACTTTTCGTTTAAACTTGCTTTCGTAAAAGTCGTAATTTTTTAATCGTATTATATTAATTTTTAGTATTGAAATTTAAAGTAATAATAAGTAATAATAGTGATAAGTTAATAATTGTGTATTTTCTCAAAAAAAAAAAAAAAAACGAGAAACGATCAATTTACATTCTATAAGTAATGGAACGAGAACGTCATCTATGTAGTCGAAGCCAATTAATTAATGCATTATTAAGCAAAATTCAAAAACTACTAACTATCAATAACTTTAATAGAACCATGTAAATGGAACCACATGAAGAGCACCCGCTTTTGAACTTGTAAAAAGTTATGAGGCATAACAACACAATATAAAAAATTACACGTATAAAAAATACAGTCGTGGAACCTCCTACACTTTTGGAGTCGTTTAAAAAAACATTACCATTGCTTTACATACTTTCATTAGAAAATATTTTTATATTGTTCTTAATTGTAAATAAATTATTTATGTGGTATACGTAGGTACGCTATATTCTGATTGGAAAATTATTATATTATATATAATACATATTATTAACATTATATTGTATATAGTACTAGCATCCCGTCCCAGCTTCGCACGGGTATTTAACTAAAATTTAAAAATATTTTTTCCCCTAATTTTTTGAAAATGTAATATAGCCTATGTCACCCGCGGATAGTGTAGCTTCCTAACAGTGAAAGAATTTCTCAAATCGGTTCCGTAGTTTCGGAGCCTATTCAATCCAAACAAACAATCAAATCTTTCCTCTTTATTATATTAGTATAAATGTAGTTTGAATCACTAATTTTTATCCTTTACTATATTTCATAGCTAAGATTCTAAGCTATTTGCTACCTTTGCCTTGCCTTGTGTCATGTTACCAACATTTTCTCTATAGCTGACTATCCTTGAGGGTTGCCTCCAAGAGCTCAGAAGTAGTAATAAGACCGCCTCTCCACTTTTCTAAGTTAGAATATCGTTATTTTCTTTAATGTAACTCTAAATATTCAATAAAGTATTAAATAAGTATTAAATAAGAGATTACAGATTTTACTATGTATATTATTAATTTATAATAAAGTTATGTACCTATTATGTATTCATATATGCATCTTTATATGTATTTTTAAGTATTAGTATGTATATATTTGCATATAAGTTTATTATACTCGTATAACTGCACTACCTACCCTGTCTCGAGCTAATAATTTTATCCTTCCTTTACTTTGGTTGTCTGGAAGAAATGGCTAAATAGCCATAAGTCCGCCCACTGTACCTACTTCATAATCCGTAACTATCTTAAAATATGTTTAATGTCTAAAATGTAGTTGTGGTGTACAATAAAGTATAAATAAATAAATAAAATATCAACATTTGATTCTCGTAAAAGAAAATAATATTTATTTTACATATACCATGTAATCCCAAAAGAACTCCGGTGTCAGTTAGTTCGGTTTCTGATGTATCCCCTGTGATGTTTTTCGTCGCTTATACAAAAGTTGACAGTTACTATGTTTCGTGTGTTATTTTTCTTTATTTGCAACTTGTTTTCGGCGACTTCGCTAAAAGTCAAAGGTGACTCAGTCAGTGTGTTTCATATTGAAACGTTTTAATTAATTATTCAATTATATAAAAACAAATTCAATTCAATTATATAAATAGAAGGTTTTTACGTTAAAAAAAAAAGAAAAGAAAAACAGACAGAACGAAGTCTGTCCGGGCAGCTAGTATAAAATAAAAATGACTATGAAATTTTCACGATTTGCTAGAACTTGTAATCTTGACATCCTTGAAATTCAAGTTATTCACTTACAATTTTTTATTTAAATTTGCAAATACGACTCCTATTTATTATTGGCGTAAATGAATGGTAACAAGTGTCTGTAATAGAAAAAAAACCCCTTTTGAAGTGGGTTAAAAACTAAAACTAACTAAAATAACAAACGCTTAAGGATATAAACTTATTACTTATATTTTCCGTCTTATCTTCAAACAAGTTCGCCGTCGTGCAAGCAAGTCGTCATCTTCACCGTCGAATCTCTGGAGACGTTTTTCAACATCAATCTAACGCCTCTGAAGTTAAAAAGACGATGACAAGTTATTTTTTCATAATATATTTCAACATATACTTTTTTCTTATATATTTCTACAGTGATCGTTACTCATAGTAGGGAATACATTCGCAATGGAGCAACGTGCTGGATTAATCTGCGACCCTTCACCTGCAAAGAAAGACGTCTATATTCTTTTTTTTATAACAGTGGGGGCAACGAGCAGACAAAGGCATCTGTAGTTAAATGGCTACCGTCACCCATGGACATCTGCAATATAAGAGGAGTTGCGGGTACGTTGCCGGCATTTAGGTAAAAGATGTCTATATAGGTACTCGAAGCTTGAAAACCCCCAAATTATAGTGCTCAGGGAAAACCTCAGGAGGAAGATCATTCCACAGTTTGCATGTACGCGAAAAGAATATGCGCGAAGCTCGCACATTAGATGCAAACCAATCATACAAGTGGTGTGGATGAAACTTAGTCCTTGCGCGAAGGGTGCGATGGTAAAAGCGTGACGGTGGCAGCATATCAAAGAGGTCTTCAGAATACTGACATTTCACCATACAGACGTCTCACTGGTTGTATTTTAATACACAGTGAGCCAACGTCTCTCCTTATACTTAGAGGCTATAAACCGTCCGTGAATTTCGGATCGTCGACAATGCGAACTGTCTAGCATTAGAGCGAGTCAAATGGTTGGAGTTGGTATTGAGGTACCTGCCCAAAGGTGCGAACAATACTCCACATGGTGATGGACCTGAGCCTTATAAAGCTAGTAGCCAATATCCTGATGTGAAGTACTGGCCCGCCCTGTTCAGAACTCCGAGCATTTTGCAGCCAGCTTGGCTTTGCTCTCCAATTGACCCCGGAATTGGACCTCGTTCGCAATGTCTAGGTCATTACGAGCACAAGCACTTAGCTATTTCTTGGTCGTGCTTATTGTTATTTAAATATAAATATCTACACAATACACACACGGTCGCCTGTTCCTAAAGTAAGCAACTTAATGCCTGTGTTATAGATAACAGCCGACTGGTAAATACGAGTAACATAATGTTTAAAAGTGTGTTAAAAGCTGCGGAACGGAGCATGAGTGTACTTCACGCAGCGCCGGAGCTAAAATAGCTATAAACAACATTATTCGGTAAGTCTTTAAACAATCCTAACCTCAAAACTTTAACCGTGATATCTCCATAACCATGGGATTGCTAGGGTTGGGAGTGGTACCAGAGCCACTAACTACTAACTTTTTAACCCACCCACCTCCCTCCTCCCTCTTCCCCCAAAACCCCATAAATCGATGTCCCATGTCCTATAGGTTTACCGATCTCATAATTATAGTGGGATTCGATGGTAAAAAATAATAATATATCAAAAATTTTAAATTTTGAATACCGTCATTCTTCAAATAGCGTTATCTAAACAAGTACGCTTGTTATTCCTTGTTAATCGATAGAGCAACACCGTAAATAGAGGAGCCGTGTGTTCACAGCGAGTTTCATTTCCAGACTTTAAGAAACTAGCATCTTGTATACATTTTTTTTCTTAAGTTTATCGTCTTTAAGAAGTTTTGCACCTGACGGCTGCTCTTCTGCACTTATAAGGCTTGGAAATAATTAGATAAGCAAGTTGTTGCCTTATTTTCTGAGTTAATTTTAAACTATTAAATTTTATATTTGCGATGTAGTATTATTTTGTACTTTATTATTAACACTGTAAGTAAATATTAGTTGGGTAAAGGAAGAAGTCTTTTTGAAGTGTAACTTCTTTAAACACAAATGTATAGGAGAGAATGAGATAGAATAAATATCTGCTCAAACTCGTAAGCGACGCGTTTTGCATGGCGCTTACGACCTTTTTAACGAGACCGTAATCATTGTGGATAGAACAAATCGCAACGGCCTACCTTTCTATGACTTTTCCGAAGTTACACTTCTGCCGTGTGTGAATTGCACATACACTTTTTTAAATTAAACTTTGTGCTATTCTGATTATAATAAATCTATACTAATATAATAAAGCTGAAGAGTTTGTTTGTTTGATTGTTTGTTTGTTTGAACGCGCTAATCTCAGGATCCGATTTGGAAAATTCTTTCAGTGTTAGATAGCTCATTTATCGAGGAAGGCTATAGGCTACATATCATCACGCTAAGACCAATAGGAGCGGAGACCACGCCGACGAAGTCGCGCGCAGAAGCTAGTGTATGTGTATAATATATTTTATTCGCATTTGAGCTCAATACCTTCCAGTATACACATATAGTACCTATTTACATATGAACCATCCAGGCTGAGACAATCTTTAGCTAGGATAAAAAATAAATAAATAAAATTTAAGTTTATTTAGTTATTTATTGACGCCTAATTTAACATTCGAAGGAGTTTTACTTGATGTCGCTTGAGTATCTTAAATCAACATTGAATACAATTACTCCAAATGTCCTATCAGAGCCTTCCAAAATATATTAAGTATTATATTCAAGTATCTACTTATATACTAAAGTAATAAATTTTCGTATTTTACTATCAAAACCAAAATCAAAAATATCTTTATTCAAATAGACTTCAAAAGCACATTCGAATCGTCATTTTACAAATTAAGATTTTAATTATTTTTTTAAAGTGATACTACTACCAGTTCGGAAAACAGATTCTGCAGAGAAGAACCAGCTAAAAAACTCTGCAGTGTTTATAAAAGGTAATATCTTGCATGAAATACAGCGTCACTGAGTCAAAAAATCTTTGTCATTTATGTAATCCACCGAATAATAAGCTTTAGCTATTCATTTCTTTTTAATACATACTTTAAATTTATTCTCAGACAATTCCAATATCGTTTGTGGAATTTTATTATTCATGCGAATACCATAACCCAAATAGGACGTTTTCTTTGCGCAGTCGGAAACGTCAATAGCATAAGTTGAAGAGATATTAATAATAGACTTTAGAGTGATTTTTAACTGAGAAAAGTGTAAACATAACATTACAATTTATAAGAGGGGAGGACTAGTAGAAATTCTATACAAGAAAATGGTATCTCTATTATCCTGCATAGTATAGAGAGAGAAAGAGCTTAATTTCTAGTTTTCTCCTTCGTCTACTTGGCCCTTTAATCTCAGATTTTTTTTACCAGTCGGAATTTATAGTCTATGCATCTAAATATATCTGTATCTATAATTATATACAGGGTTCGGCACTCGAAGTGTTACTAATACAAAATGCTGTAATTTTGTTAATTATGAGCATATTTATTTTAAAACTTTAGTATCGAAAAGAAAACATATAAAAAAAATAAAAAAAAATTATTGTTCAATATGACCACCTTTAGCGCGGATAACAGCATCGAGTCTGACCGAGAAGGCTTCACACGCTGCACGAATGTTGTCTGCTGGTATTTTGTTCCATTCTCGGCGGAGAGCAATCTTTAAGGCGTCGACCATCACATATTTTTTTGTTGACACTTTGGCTTCTAGAATTGACCATATAGAAAAATACATTGGGTTTAAGTCCGGGGAATATGGTGGCCATTGTTGCGAAGAAATGAAGCTCGGAACATTTTCTTGTAAAAAAATTTGGGTTTCACGTGCTTTGTGGGATGGTGCCGAGTCTTGTTGAAAGGTCCAATGATTTCTACCAAATTGTTTACGTGCCCAAGGTAACAAAGCATCGTTTAAAATGTTTTTTACGGTAGATCTGCTGGTTTATCTTTACACCCTGGTCAATGAAAACGAGAGGTGAGCGCCCTGTGGCAGTTACCGCAGCCCAAACCATCACAGATGCTGGTGCTTGCTTTCGCAAGGCAATTCGTTGGTCTAAATTGTCATTTGATTTACACTTTAACCATACGCGATCATTTTGTTTGTTCACATATTGCTGAACCGTAAAAATTTTTTCATCGGAAAATAACAAATTTTCAAGCATGCCACCAACGTGCAAGTGCTTTAAGTTCTTAGCTCTTTCTAGACGAGTTGCCTTTTGTGCAAGTGTTAGGTCTTGCACTTTTTGTAATTTGTAGGGCTTAGGTTGAAGTTTATTTTTCAATATGCGTCCTATGCTCCGGGCAGATACATTAAGACTTTTCGCCAATTTAACTGCGCTTTGTCGTGGATTTCGTTCAATTCTAGCCTTTACTTTTCGAACCATTTCTGATGATGTTGCTGTTGTTAGATGTCCACCTCCATGGCGTTTTTTGATGCTACCCGTATCATTGTAACGCGTGATGGTCCGATACACAAACATTTTGTTCAAATGTAAATGTTCTAGCTCATTAACGATGACTGACTGCGATTTTCCAGCCAAATACAAAGAAATGAAACTGTTTCGTTTGACTTCCATCTGCAAAACTTTTTTTAACAAAGACGAAAAATAATAGGCTTTTGTAAGTTTATTAACAATACAATAGACTAAGGAATGTGAAAAAATGGGCGCCATACTGTAAACAGTTTAGTTGCTATGGCAACGTAAAGTTAGTAACACTTCGAGTGCCGAACCCTGTATAAAAGAGATTTCCACCCATATAATTATTGACTCATCACGATATCTCTGGAACCATAAGGCGTAGAGACTTGAAATTTGGTAGGAATATTCCTTTCGCCGAGTAGAGGTCAGCTAAGAACGGGTTTTACGAAATTCCAACAACAAGAGGGGGTTGCGGGGGTTAATAAAATATATGGCAAAACAACGTTTGCGGGGTCAGCTAGTGTATATATATTTATAAAATTTAAATCAATATCTACATTTCACGTATCTAATGGTCGTTCTGTGTACCTACTATGATAAAACAGAATATTTAGGGAGTTAAACCCAGGACCAAAGCTACTTAATGAATAATAAGAAAAAAAAAACTTTATTTTAAATAAAAGATTTTTTTAATTTGTTACGTGAGGTAATCATTTTTATTTACTGTATGTAAGAGTTAAAGAAAAGAATTGTCGTATCAATCATTCTTAAATAAATAATAAATAATTCAATAGGGACTTGCGAACAAAAATAAAAGGAAATAATAATTAAAATTTTCCTAATGGTCTAATAGACGTGGAAGAGCGACCTTCACCGATCTGATAACTCGATGAGACATAATATATATTTTTTATCAAATATAATTTATAAATAAATATGCCTATGATAACATGCCTATCGAATTGGTAATGAGTTCATAATGGCCGTTGGTAAGGCATGTGTGTGCCGTCTGTTTTGACCATTGAAATATATTTGTATGTTAACGAAAACACCTTCGACAACATCTTTACAATTCAGTAAGATCAATGATCGAAACAATGCAATGACTTGTTTTTCTTTTCTTTTTTGTTTTCGTCGGTATTTTTGTATTTTTAATTTCATCGTTTTATAAATTTAACTTAATCTGTTTAGATATTTAAAAAAAAATTATCATTTTTTATATTTTGGATTATTTTTAACCGGTTCTAACAATTGTTAAATCGAACGTCCAATATTTTTCCGTTATTTCGAGGCAATTTTCGACCGAATGCGAAATAAGGGGATCACAGAAAAACATGTCTGCGTCGAAGATATATGGCTATGCAAGATTTGGCATGATTTGTTTGTTTTCCTTTATTACTTATCGAGCGCGAGCCAGTGTTGTTTCGTGCGGTTAACTCGATATCTATACTAGCGATCCACTTCGCTTTGCACGAGCGCACTTTAACTTAAAGATCTTTATTATTATTATTTTTTTAATTTAAAACCATACACCATAGTGCAGTCACTTGAATGAGAAATAACAAAATTTATAAAGCCGATTTAGTGATAGTCCAGTTGTAGGTGGTAGAACTGGTTAGCGATTTTGTAAATCACGTAACTAACGCGTGAGAGAAGTGAAAATGAAAAATTAAAAAAAAAGTGTTTTTTTTTTGAGTCTTTGAATAATTTGAAGCCACTTTAATTATTGCTAGGTGTTAGACAGAAACCAGTTTCCGATTGAGGCCCTAATACAAAAATACGTATTGTTTAAAAACAATAATAATTTTTTATCAAAAGTTTCGGTTGCTTTTTTAAACATTGTCCTGATATTACAAAGACAATAAAAAGTCGACCTCATCAATTGTACGTACAACAGTACAACAGAAACTAATTTTTTCAAAATATTGACAAATATTTTTTTTAGGATAATAGTTTTGATAGTCATAATTTTGTTCAGTAGCAGTTATTGAAGTTATAAAGAATTTTAATAAAGTAATCTAAGCGGTTAACAAGGAAAGAGCAAATGTTAGTATAAAAAACGCTGACTTCATTTTTAATTATTAATACAACATATTTTCTAGTTTGCTAAATTTTAAGACATTATACAAAATGTCAACGCAGATGATACGGCACAAGTTAGCCAGAACTTATTTGTGTGGTTAACTACTTATTGCATGTACGTCTTCGCTATTACAATTTAATTGCTACTGTTAAACCAATTTAGAACCACTAAAGTCAACCACAATCATAAATGATCAAATAAATAAATAAAAAATAATAATAATTAAAAAAACATTTTTAATTCGATTAAGATTAAATGCGTCCAGTTATTTTCATTAAAGCGTAATAAGTATAGAAACGTTTTTATGTCCGTGGGAAATTGTTAAAATATGTCCGCCCGTATGCCAGATGGCGCGTGATATTTTTTTTTTAGCGGAAAATTACAATAAGACTGGCTGGAATACATTTTCATAACCTACGTCCAAGTGTGACTGACGTATGGATTTTACACTCCATAATTTGTAAAGCAAATGCTTATAATCCACATTTATTTAGTTGTATATGTACTCTTAAAATACATGTATAATTTTCATATATTATGATATTTCAAACATACATTCTCACGCTCACTGACATGCATATCAATAACAAATGTACACAGCATTCGTAAAAACATGTAAACAAAAACAATTAAAAAAACATAATTATCACGTACAAAAATACAGTACCTACACTGTGTACCATTACGTGTCTTAAAAGTAAAAGTGAATAGGTAAATTCGTTTTACGTGACATTTTAATAAAAGCGTAGTAATTATTTGTAAATGTACTTTTTAATACGACGCCGCGTTGGCGCAGCGGTTACAGCACTGGATTGCGATTGGCTGTTGCGCGGGCGGTTGCGGGTTCGATTCCCGCACACGACAACATTTGTATTGGCCATACAGATGTTTGCCGTGGTCTGGGTGTTTGTGCAGTCCTTGTGGGTTACCCCACCGTGCCTCGGAGAGCACGTTAAGCCGTCGGTCCCGGTTGTTACCATGTACACCTGGTAGCGATCGTTACTCATAGTAGGGAATATATCCGCCAACCCGCATTGGAGCAGCGTGGTGGATTAAGCTCCGATCCTTCTCCTACATGGAGAAGAGGCCTATGCCCAACAGTAGGATATTACAGGCTGAATCGTGATCGTACTTTTTAATTAGTACTATTATTTGAAGATTTTTGCTGTCCGTATGCGAATGAAACGATTAAATTATCGTTCGTCAGCGTCAATAGAATTTTCGTCTCAATTTCGTCAGAATCGTCATGTATATTTTATCTGTACAAAGACTTCAAAAGTTGCTGTCAAAATTATTAAAAATAAGGCCTTATAGTTTAATATGGAAAATATGGTTTCCACATAGCTATATAGTTTCGACAAGCAAATAGCTTAAAATGAACTTTTTATTTAATTTTTTTTTATTTGATCAGGAAATCCAACGGCGTTACGATGACAGCCGTTTAAATATAATATTAAATGAGCACAAATATGGTCAACAGAAATATATAATTATAACAATACGAATAAATATATTGTTATAAACTACATTACATACTTGGTTATAAAAACTAAGTTTAAAATGTGAACGCTACATTCATCCTTACTCTCTTTAGGTCGTCTATCTAATTCGCTGTTTCAGCATCTTGAGTAAAGACCATTGATTCATCATAATTAAGAGGCCCATAATTAACAATCAAGGGCCAGAAACGTAAGTGTTCAAAACGCATAGTAAACAATAAATTCGAACAGTACTTTAGAGTAATATTGTCTCCTCTTCTGTGAGTTTGATGTACTTTTTCGGTCGAGATAATAAATTTTTTGTACTAGGTTTTTCTAGCCTTGCCCTACCTCATTATTAGCTTAATCGTTAAAGGATATTGAACTGACAATTTGTATTACAAAATCCTCTGGATACTGCCCCGTTTCCTTTTTTTGAACCTATCTCATTGAATTAAGTTATCAGAGGAAGAACTATTTATTTGTCAGAACAATATACTGTAGCGCATCCGCGATGTTTGTACTGGCGATTAAAATGGCGTGGAAAGTTTTGATGCAATAATCCGGAAAAAGATCGCGTCATTACTAAACAGTGTGCCGAGTGTTTCCCGACAGTGGTGGCTGTCCGCTGATCGGTCAAATAGTAAGGAGGACTATGTCCTCATTAAATAAAGTACTAACATAAATAACATAAGTTTTTAATTAATATTTTCTGTTCTTTTCCCCTAACAACTTTTATGGATACAAGTTGTCCGAAATAAATTATTTTTTTAGATTACTAGATGGCTCAGTGAACTTCGTATCACCTACGTATATTTGTGAAAAATATACACAACACACTTTCTGAACGCACCTATAAATATTTGACAACCAATTGACAACGTTTTTGACAAAAGACATTACATTTCCCCGCTAGGAACATTTTGTATTGGAAAATTAATATTATTTATGTTTCTCACCGTTTAAACCTTCCCTGAACTTCCACAAACATTTCAAGATGAAAACTATCCAAATTGGCCCAGCCATTCTCGAGTTTTAGCGAGACTAACGATTAGCAATTGATTTTTATATATATAGAAGATTATTATGCATCTGTTAGTCAATGTACAAGTCTAAGAACATACTTCTAAGAAATTGAACAATTCCAAAACAGTACAATACTCATAATTGAACATAATTTAGTTCATTTTTATATTTCATAAAAATTTAGTCGAACATCATCATTTGGCAATAAATTGAGTTCTTTCATAATTATTGGTCAAATAATTACATTATTAACGAATGAGTGATTGGTGATTCACCGTTGATTTTGATATCATTTTGAAATCAGGAACATTATGACGCCTCCCAACGTACCTACTTTTTTATTGCTTTAGCGTTAATTAAATTATTAAACAAGAGCTAAGAGATTTTGTGCTAAAGAGAAACGGCTTTCAAGAATTCTTTTGTATTCTATTTGATCTTTGAATCAAAAATTTTATTTACGATTTGGGTGAAAATATGTGTTGTCCTTTTTTTTCGTTTTGGGATCTGTCATAAGTAATAACGTTAATATCACGTGTTTATTATTTAATCAGCCGTGCCCGCCCGAATTTCTAAAATAAAAGTAGCCTGAGTTACTCCTTATTACATCGGCTATCTGACAGTGAAAGTCCCGTCAAAATCTGTTCAGTCGTTTCAGAGGTTAATGACTATTTTACAGAACGTATATCTTTGTATTTTTTGAACGTTCGACGGTGCAGCTACAAGATTTTCTGTTAATATACTCTACAAGCATTTTACAAATGAATGAAGTCAATTAAACTTTAGTAGTAATAAGACACCATAAAAATCAAATAAATATACCATAAAAATATTTAATAGTCGTTTCAAACATCCTAAAAAAACCGATAATATGATAACAGAATACAGAAAAAGGTGAAAGATATAACATATTTTGTTTGTATATGTGTATGTAAAGAAGTTTAGCTATTCAAACGGCAAAGCCCTGCCCGGCTGAGTTTGATCCATCGTGCGTCCCACTCACGTATACAGTACAATGCTTTGCAAAATTCTTAAACGTAGATTCTAAAATGTTTTAATGCTATTTAATTTTACCGTAAAATACCGTAAAATTTGAGCTGATAAAATAGGAAATTATTTCAATTTTCTACTTTTCGAATCATCGTAACTTTTCCTCTCCTAGTTTGCCTTCATTGTATTCGAATCATAAAAATAATTACTTTATAGCAAAGGCTAAGAGTGATCTTTTCAACGCTCTATTAGACAATCAAAAGTAATATTTTTATACTGTTGTGACTGTAAAAACATTAATCTTAACTTTTTTTTCTTTCGTTGTCCTTATTTCTTTTTAAATTTTCTACGTATTTTTATTTATTTTCAAGTATAATGTATTTGTAGAACTATTTTTGCTGCATATTTAAAAAGGTTAACACTACATTACATAAGTTGACAATGTTAAAAAAAAAAAAGAAATATTTCCGAACGACATCAGTCACCGAATGTACTGTAGGAGAGATGAAGGCGGGTTGGACGGCGTTAACAAATTGGGTAACTTATAAGTAGGAAAAATTGCCCTTCAGTTGAAATGTAAATTTCAAGCACCCTGTACTGACTTGGGACTGGATTTTCTAATTATAATACGAGTATTATTTTATGATTGTGTTAAATTGGCGTAAACTAAGGGATGTAATACAGGATGGGAATATTACAAACGAGAACTGCTTGATCATATTATTTTTGATTTTATTGTGGAAAGATAAATGAACAAGTAAATGAGTAAGTGAAAAATGAAGTAAATTTTTTCTTGTTTTGCTTTCTTTATTTCATATTTTATAGTATTTACATTTAAGGATACGATAATGATTCAGCCTGTAATATCCCACTGCTGGGCATAGGTTTCTTTCTCCATGTAGGAGAAGGGTCGGAGCTTAATCCACCACGCTGCTCCACTGGAGGCTGGTGGAAATATTTAACGATCGCTATCTATGATAACAACCGGTACCGACAGTTTAACGTTCTCTCTGAGCCAAGGTGGGGAGACCTAATGGACAGACATCCAAACCGGAAAGAAATATTTGTACAAATACAAATATCCATTCAAGAATCGAACCCGCAAACCGCCGAGGCTTAGACGTGTCCATGGTGTACTCACACCAGACCGGTTGTATAGGTTGTATTGACCGGTTATATATTATGTAGTTACAAAGTTTTAAATAAATTAATATCTACATATTTCGTGCAAAATTATATCTGGTAGTCGGGTTTTAAAAATTAGAATCGGTTTACAAAATAATATTTCAGTGATTTCAATAGAAGTGATAAAATCTATAAAAAAATATGATTAATAATATCTTAAGTTCAAATGGAAGTTATTTGTAAATGTGAACACATTATAGACATTTAACTAAACATTTGTGGAATAATATTCCATTAAGGGTATAAAAATCGCTTTATCAATCTTACCGCGCGGCCGACCGTCACGCGACATGCAACACGCAGACGAAAAAGTTTGAGACGATGTAATAAAAGTTTCACTTTAATAAACAACCTCACTTCCATCCGACCTTACGCTAAACGACAGTTTTAAAACTCGAAATAATTAATCACAGAACAATGTAGAATTTTGAAAACTAAAATTTATTACACAATAAAAACATCAACAACAAGTTGTAACAACATTTTCCGTTGTAGAAGCGAGTCGGCGACCGCAGCGCTGCAATTAAACGACGATTTAATTAAACAGCTTAGAGGAAAAACTTAAATTTTTAGCGCGCACGAATTCACTAATGAAAGTTTTAAATGACCGACGAAAACAAAAAAAAAAAAAAAAAAAAACCAATGACCTCGTTATTCCGAGGTGCAAACTATTTACTGCCGCTGGAAAAGTTTTTTCCAGAGATTTACATTCTAAAGTAGCAGTTAATAGGGTGCAAAGTTGTGAAAAATATGTTGCACGCTGGAACGTTAGTGGATATTGTGTAGGAACTTTTTGAAACTTTTTTTTTATCGAGTCCAAAACAATGGCGCCCGAAATATTATAAAAGGGTCCAAAAGTGACGACAGCGTCTGAAACAATGGCCTCAAATTCGAACAATTAATCTTTAAGCCGAATCAAAGTCCGTTTTTTGTAAAATTTTGTGTTGAAAAATAATCCCAGTGATATATTAAATTAATAAAATTGGTAAAACGCGTAGGCTGAAATAAGAGCTATAAATTATTTCGCTTCAGCCTGTAAAATCCCACTGTTGGTCATAGGCCTTTTTCCCCATGTAGGAGAAGGATCATAGCTTAATCCACCACGCTGCTCTAATGCGGGTTGGCGGATATATTCCCTAGCATGAGTAACCATCGCTATCAGGTGTACATGATAACAACCGGGATCGACGGCTTAACGTGCTTTCCGATGCACGGTGGGGAAACCCACAAGGACCGCACAATCACCCAGACCACGGCTAACACCTGTATGGCCAATATAAATATTTGTCATGTGCGGTGATCGAACTCGCAACCGCCAGCGCAACAGTCACAAACCAGTGCTGTGACCATTGTGCCAACGCGTTGTTTAAATTCTTTATCAACATAATTGTATGTTATACACATCACAAAAAAAAATAAAGACATTAAAAAACAGTCTATCTATATATATAAAAGAGTTACCCACCCATTGACTCATCACGATATCTCTGGAACCATAAGGCGTAGAGACTTGAATTTTGGTAGCAATATTCCTTTCGCCGAGTAGAGGTCAGCTAAGAACGGGTTTTACGATATTCCACCCCTAAGGGGGTTAAACGGGGGTTGGAAGTTTGTATGAAAGTCCTATGTTTTTGAAGTAAGAGACTTGAAATTCAAAATGAATGCTCTATAGATGGTGTGGAGGTGTACTAATAATGTATTTTTAGAAATCAACCCTTTTTGGGGCTGAAACGGGGGGTGGTAGTTTTATGTGAGCGAGATGAAAACTTAAGTATATGTAAGTATATTATTTGCATCACAAAAATAATTAACGCCCAACGAAGTGGGCACGGGTCGGCTAGTATTGAATATAAGACTTAAACATACACCTTGCTACCTACCTTCTCTACCTTTCGATGGATACTTTGGAAAATAACAATTTCTATTTATATTTCAATATTAGCATCGTATACCTTTATTAATAATAATTTTGTTGTAATAATGTATTTAAATTAATTCGTAACATTGTTATTTCAAATACAATCTACTCTGTTACTAAGTTTACAACAATAAATAACCTAAATTCTAGTTCCGACTTTCTTACAAGATTTTGAATAAAATAATTAAGTTTAATCAAATAGCAAAAGTAATGGATATAGTAATTGTTTTCCGGATAAGGTATTGGTTAATTCTATACAACTTCAAGAAGAACAACGTTCCTAGAATTTATAGAGAACGTTTTAAGATCCAAGTCCCATACAAAGTTTTCTTAAGAATAGACGGACCGAGCGTTTTTATAGTAAATGTCTTCAACATTTACTATAAAAACGCTCGGACCGTTTTTTCACTACGACTTGGTTGACAATAGTTAATTATTCTAAGGTTTATCTTTTCATTGAATGTGAAATTTACTTTGCCCTGTTTTTTATTGTCTCTTCTTTGCGAGAAACTGTATCTGTTAATTTTTCTCGTCAAACCACTGAATAACATAACATAACAACATATACAACGTATATACTTAAAAAAATGTCCTAACAAAAATTTATCTATTGCTGTTACTTGTCGGTTAAATGAGTTAATGTTATATATAAAAATATCTATACTAATCTATACTAATATATAAAGCTGAAGAGTTTGTTTGTTTGTTTGTTTGTTTGTTTGTTTGTTTGTTTGTTTGTTTGTTTGTTTGTTTGTTTGTTTGTTTGAACGCGGTAATCTCTGGAACTACTGGGCCGATTTGAAAAATTCTTTCACTGTTAGATAGCCCATTTATCGAGGAAGGCTATAGGCTATGTATCGTCACGCTAAGACCAATAGGAGCGGAGTCCACGCCGACGACGTCGCGCGCAGAAGCTAGTACTAATATATAAAGCTGAAGAGTTTGTTTGTTTGTTTGTTTAAACGCGGTAATCTCTAGAACTACTGGGCCGATTTAAAAAATTCTTTCAGTGTAAGAAAGCCCATTTATCGAGGAAGGCTATAGGCTATGTATCACGCTAAGACCAATAGGAGCGGAGCCCACGCCGACGAAGTCGCGCGCAGAAGCTAGTGTATAATATGTATGTAATAATAGGTAATAATCTCTATATATATATAAAAATGAATCGCTGAATGTGTTGCTAAGCGCAAATCTCGAGAGCGGCTGAACCGATTTCGTTAATTCTTTTTTTATAATATTCCTTGAAGTACAAGGATGGTTCTTACGGAGAGAAAAATTTAAAAATTTTCCTGAAAAGGTCTAAAAACAACAATTATCTATACTCCCATACAAAAGACTCGTAATAATACTTAAAAGTCAATTTGAACTTTAATACCATACCATAAAGTTTAAGTGTTAGTGGAGGGGTTTCGGGAAGGATAAGTATTAAAATAAAAATTAAAGAATCGACTGTTAGGCGGTACGAAGTACGCCGGGTCAGCTAGTAAAATATAGTTCTTATATAATTTCCCTTTGTTAATTCCTGTTATTCTAGGTTTTAATTAACACACATCGCTAAAATTTTGCAACGAAAATTTTCTCATTATTTCGTAAGCTTTAATAAAACTCGAGACAAAAGAATGAAAATACCAACAAACATTTTTAAGAAAACAGTCTGTGTAAGATTTAACAGATAAACAAAATATTGTTGGTTTTAAAACATTTAGTGATTTAATAATAAAGAAACATAGATAATATAAAAATATAGAAAAAGCGTCTTTAGAAATAACAAATGTTTCTATGGAAATTCCTAGTGAAGAAACATGGGAAAATTTACTACCAATCTTTATCTTTATTAGGGGACAAGGATTTTGCAATAGGTTATTTACAAGCTGTTACAGCACAGAACTGTAATAACAAGGCGCTTTCATGGGTACGAATTACTCAATCTAAAACTTAATAGCACAATAAATGTGTAACTTATAAGAGATTATCATGAAATTGCATGTCCATCGTACATCTTCATAGTTTCAGTATAGTTGTTTAATTTGTGTTGCACGGCATCTCGAACAGCGGGCCGCCATTACTGGGACAGATGTGGAGAAAATTAATCAAGGTCGGGCTAGACATTAGCCGAGTTTGAATGGGCGGGGCTTTAGCCTTACGTGGCCAGGAAACGAGCGGGTTTTGTAATTATTATTTTGTATCGTTATTAGAATATGTCATTTGAAAATATTATAATTTAGAAATTAATATTATTTTGTTTAAAATAGTTAAAATTGAATGAGCCTTATATATTATTTTTGGAGTTTACTCCTTAAGAATTAATTTTCATATAAGGCCCGCGGTATAAAAAAATATGCGGAGTAAAATCTAATGAACGAATGACCTCGTTACGTTTTTGTTTCATCTTTTGATTTTTTGATTCATTTATTTACCATTTGATATGGTAATAATCTTTTTCATAGACTAGTAAGCCTTTTTTGTACCTATTTAGACAGTCGATCTGAAGGAATTTGATGAAGGATGACACACACACTTTTTTTTATACGTCGATTAATCTAGCTCAAAATCAGGAGCAGTCCAAATGGTTCACTACCTCAGTCTTGCAGATGACCATAATCAAATAATAGTGTCCTCAAGAGATTTTGTGTTTATTTGGTGAGTAACTTAACCAGAGCTTCTCTCTGGTTTCTGGTTTTACAGACGTCTAAAGGTTACGATAAACGTTTAAAATCAGACGACTTTTACGCTCATAAGTAAATTCTCATAATTTCTTATTTAAAAGTATTTTAGTGTAATTCGTCCCACTTCTTCGGCGTATCTACAAATACGTGTCTCAAAAGTTCTGCCTATACAGCATGTTAGATGAATATAATAATTGTTTTACCCGTTTTTTTAAAGTAAAACTTCTTTAAGCACGCTTGACTTGAGGAATAAGCTGGTAAAAGCGTGACAAAAGCGTTACGAAAAGTGTGATCGGGTGAGGCGAACGGAAGTTGCGAGGGAGATATAAGTTAGTGAAGATAGAGAGAGTTTTTCGTAAGTTTTACTTCAGTCGTGTGGTCTAAAGCACACTCGTTTTCTTAGTAACGCAGTGTATTTAGTGGCCACAGTCATAGGGTTTTCTTACAAGAATTAATGTGACGGGTCCCTTTTAACAAGAGTTGAACAGTGTCCGACATACTCTAACGTATCTACTACACTAATTAGACTCCTTACATTACTGAATGCGTATAAACCTTTATAATCACATTAACAATGTAAACGCGCCCGAGTTGAGCAATTATATCGCTTAATGATGTGAAAACGTTGGAAAAATAATATGACCGATGACGGTTACGATGTATTTAGGAAGTAGGTAATGTAATTAGTAGGAGGAAGGAGGGCTCTCCATTTGGTAATGTTGTTATTTTTTCTTTTATAAAAATAATATTTAATGCTTTGACTTTATATAATAATAAATGATTTTCCGTTGATTTTAAATGACTTCGTTAAAAATAGGTTTTTAATTGAAATATATTTTTAAATTGATTACGAAAAATCTTTTTTATTCGATATCGTATACTTTTTATTTTGTTTCTATTAAGTCGAAAGGACCAATAAATACCACCTGAGGATGAAAAATCACGGACGAAAGTTTTTTATAATCTCAATTTTTTCTGTTACATAATAAAATTATTCGAAATTGATTAGGATATATTATTATAATTATTGAATTGCGGAGTAATACCGTAGTTGTCGTAATAAATTTATATAAGTGAAGAGAAGTTACCGAAGACGACAGACCACGTAAATATGAAATAAAAAGCTACCCTTTTCTCAATAATTTCTCAATTCCCTCTATCAGCTGTCAATTTGATCAATACACGTCAAAACGATGTTGTCACTCGGTCGGCAACTCCGCACTATCCTATTGTTGCAATAAAACAGATTCATTGGCAGATATTAAGAATGACGGATATGGATTCGTTTTAGTAAGGATATTTTTTTTTCACGCTTGTGAGTTACAGTGTAAGTTGACGTATAATCCATTTTTTTAAATCCGTCCCTTTTGGTAAACAAACTCCTGTCAACACGTAATTCACGTTTTTTCCGCATTTATCACTCACTTCCACAACATATTAGCTTACGGACATTTGTAAAACTCCATTTACTATTTATTTCACCAAAAACAAATATCCATTTATCATTTTAAACACACAAAATTTACTAAAATACGAATATTGACAGTACAGATAATCAATATTTTTGAATATGACATATCAATATGTTTTTTTATAAGGCAAATAGGGATGTGGCCATTATATTTTTAGAGGTGAATGAGTATAAGGAATTATTAAAATGAGTGATAAAATAGGCCGTATTCTTTACCTATATTTTAAATTTTCACGAACT
The DNA here is from genome assembly GCA_905220545.2 of Melitaea athalia. Lineage (NCBI taxonomy): Eukaryota > Metazoa > Arthropoda > Insecta > Lepidoptera > Nymphalidae > Melitaea > Melitaea athalia. The sequence goes on from HG992180.1 coordinate 4,053,074, forward strand.
ATAATTTATTATTAAACTACAAAACAATGTTACCGTAAAGCGATTTGTTATTAAGTTGTTATATATAATTACTAGCGACCCGCCCCGGCTTCGCACGGGTGCAATGATGATACTAAATACTTTCAACAATAAAAGATGCGTCATGCGGGGCAGAGGGGATTGACTCACGCCGCGCAGTAGGCATAGCATAGTAGGCGCTTTAGGAACTTTAAATGTTTCGCTGCTAATTGCTTCTAACGACGATATCTCAAAAAATATTCATCTGATTGATATAGTGTGAAAGGCAATTTTAATCTGCATTAAATGTCTAAGCTAACTAACATATTTATATGGATAAGGATTAATACTGAACTAAAGAAAATAGCTATGAAAATAACGCAATGTTTTTAATTAAAAATTTGAACATAAACGTGGTTATTGTAAGTCAACCGTAAGAGATAGAGATATGCTCTCGCGGACTTTTTTGTAGAATTTTTATAGATTTTGAATTCGCTAATACATTACTAAACTGTATCTTTGCTAGTTTACGCGGCGTTTGCGTGGAAAGCTCCCAGTTGGCGCGATTTTTTACGACTTCTTCAACATTTATCGCCGTAATTCTGCTAATTTACATAAAAGTATACTAAATTATATACACAAACCTTTCTCAAGAATCACTCTAGCTATTAAAAAAAACCGCATCAAAATCCGTTGCGTAGTTTTAAAGATCTAAGCATACATAGGGACATAGGGACATAGGGACATAGGGACATAGGGACATAGGGACAGAGAAAGCGACTTTGTTTTATACTATGTAGTGATATTGTTTTTTTTTGTTGAGCGCAAAATATGCTTACAAAATATATGAAAATTCAAACTTTAATATTAAAGTGTTTATTGTAAAGGTTTTATTTTATATTATGAATATTTCTGAATATCGTTTTCACCCTGAATATTTTTTTACTCTATCCCATATAATATAAAAGTATAGCACATAGCACTGGCAAAAACAATGTTATCAGTCCTTTTGTTTAGATGTTAGAGCGAGTGCGCATAATGATATTGTGTGACATATTGTTTTTTATATTTTGTATCACATTGGTTCCTACCAGAGATGCGCCGAGTACAAGATTACCGAGTAACCGAGGACCGAGTATTAAAATGTTTTAAAATGGTTTTAAAATGGCAGAAGTCAAGGAGCTCTTAAAAGAAGGCTTAAATTAAATAAGTGCGGTGTCGTGGAAGAAAAGTATTGATCATATTATAAAAGAAGAAAATAAAATGATGCAGCTTGACGGAATCATGGATGCTGCATCAGACGGCCCAGGTTTCTATATCCACGTCTCTGAAGAGTCCTGCAATTCATCAGGAAGTATGGACAGTGATTAGAAAATAAAGTACCTTATCGGCGTTTTTTTTTATTTGAATATTTTCCTTTAATATTTTCATGAATAAGCCAGTGACAATATTTTATTTATCTATTCCAGTCAGTCAAATTTTTTTTATTCGGTACCTTTATTAATTATTAACAAAATTATTCAATATATTATTAGTTTTTGAAATAATTTCAGCAATTTGGTATCGTTAAATATTTTTATGTAAAATAAATTTTACTTATCTATGGCTTATTAATATTGTTCATTAATTTGTTCTTTGTGTCACTTCACTAAACTACACATTACTCTAGCATAACTCTAATTGTCTATGGACGTAAGTACGCCATATTTGTTTACCAATGGGCATGACGAAAGATTTTCAAAACCTCTTCCGTAATGTGGCTACACATTTACTATTCACGAAAATACCTATATTTCGGTAATAAACTAAGTTTAAGGAAAATTAAAACTATTTTTCTAATATGTTTTCAACGAGAGCGGCAAAACGGCTGCAGGTATCATGGCGTCGGCTCTGACGTCACAAAATAATCTGGGCCTTACTTTTTACTTTACTCTTTGGAGCGCGCCTGACGTATTATGTTATGTTGTGACGTCTGCGCTGTAATTTGTGTTTCATTCAAAATGGCCGATTGCAGTATTTTAATGTTTTATTTTATTGAAAATCACAATAATCTTATTATTTTACATAAAACTAAACCAGTATTTTGAATTTTTTAAATATGAGTGTTCCCCTGAAATCATTAAATTGACGATTTTTTGATACTGTCGTCATGCCCATTGGGACACTTATAAAAAAATAGAATATAAATTTACTTTTATTTATTTTTTATTGTTTGGATTACTACATAAGATATACTCGTATGTGCCAGTATTTTTTTAAAAATACATATTTGATTATGATTATGGATAATGCGTTCTTAATAATCACTGCTTAATTATTCATATGTATTAGCTAGATGACCGCTCTGGTGTAATGGTGCGTGTGCCGTGCAGGCGGCGCATAGACATTGGCGGTCGCTGGTTCGATATCCGCTCGGAGTGGATATTTTTGCGTTTATACAAATATTTATTTTCGGTCTGGTTGTCTATCCGCGATCGCGATAGCGATCGTTACTCACAGTAAGGAATCCACCAACCTGTAGTTGAGCAGCGTGGTGGATTAAGCTCCGATCCTTCTCCTACATGGGGAAAGAGGCCTATGCCCAGCAGTGGGATATTACAGGCTGAATCATGTTATCATTAGCTATACACACATAATAATAATAATAAAAACTCACTTGACAACAACAACAAATTGAACAAACAATTGTACACCAAAGAAAATGAGCAAAATCACAAAAATAAAAACAGGAGATAAGTACAAAAGGCGGCCTTAACGCTAATGAGCGATCTCTTCCAGGCAACATAATATATAAATATGAATCACCGAACCACATGTTCGCGCAAAATTTTTAAAAGGAGAATGGTGTATATAAAAGTCACTCTATAAAATTTTTAATCGAGATTATGCAAAGAAAAGCGTAATTTTACCAGTTTTTTAATATCAAAATTTAGATATTAACCTTTCAAACAACTTTTTACTGCTTACTACGATTATAATTTTATGTTTTCAAACAAAATATTAATTCTTAAACAAAAGCTAGTTATGATTAAAAACAGAAGTCCTTTCATTATAAAACAATAAATCAACTTTAAGTTAGATCTTTCTTTTTCTATTTTTCAATGATCGCATATTCATATTGAAATTTATTATAAAGGTATTTTTACATTGAAAAATATTTGACTAAAATATTAAATATCAAAAGACAGTCACATACATGACGCACACAGTCGCATTTCCACTCATATATAAAACAACAACATACAAACAAGTGCACATTATTAAAATATGGCAGACAATGTTATGGTGACAAATTCTAGCAGCGCCTCTCAGATTTGAAATTTTTTATAAAACCAATGTAATGGCGTATCGAAAGAATCAGAAGGCAAATTTCCAAATTCTTTCTCCTTATTCCTTTTTATTCTTCAGCTATACCCTATCTGCCTTACCACTTCTTCCCTATTTCTACTTTGAAGGTCTCATGAGTGACGATGGCCAGAGAAAATCTGGTCCATTCCATGATAGTCCATTTACTTATTTTCTTGTTATTTCTATCCCTGCTTTGTAGATCCTATAGTTCTCATGATATAAACAAAAGTGAAAGATGATCATATATAATTGTATCTAGTCTTGCTTCTTTTCTGAATATTTCTACAAAAATTGAAAGCTGTGTTATGCATTTCTTTGCGTCATACTTTAACACTATTAGGAATTTAATGTGCATATACCTTTGGATGCAAATCAGATAAGCGGATTCTTTGTTCTTTGCTTACCTCATTTAGTATTCAAGCCGATAGAAGATAAAGGGATGATTCTATTCGAGCGTACATTTTCATTAATACGTTGATCTTCTAACTACGTTTGAAAAGATAAAAATGAAGTTTTTAATTAGGTTATACAGTATATTCGTCATTATTGATATTCGTCTTGCTTATTGTTAAAATAAAAATTGTTAAATAAAGCGATTTACTTTAATAAAATTAGATATATGTATACTTCTATTAAAAATTATTTAATACATATTTTAGAATATTGATTTTGACTCGGAGTTGTGAAACATAACTTTACTAACGTTGGTAAAATAAGGGTAAGACCGTAACCGTGTATTCGTTGATATTGTTAGTTGGTGTATGAAAAAATTTAACATAATATATTATATTTATAGCGGGAATTTTGGCTATAGTATGGAGAGAGTAGTGTTATGTAGTAGAGAGTTTTAGAGGTTTAATTTTGAAAGGAAACATTAATTAATATTACAGAAGTTGGATGGATAAGAAAAAAAATATTTAGTAGGTATTTAAGTACCTATTATTATTGTTTCGGAGGTTATGAAAAATTACATTATGAAAAAGTTTGGAAAAGTTTTGGTATGGTGATAAATACAAATACCGAAAATTTTTATCCGTAGAAATTTTAATGGGGCAACATTCCCAATAACGAAATCCCAGAAATGAATGGAAGGACGTGGGGGACGGGGCTATAGAAAATGAAACAAGAGGGCGGACAATTTATTGCAAGCGGTCTTTAGTTTCTGGTCTTGCAATGGGATATACATTTTGTAAATAAAGTAGAACAACATTTTTTACAAACCAAAAAAGGATTACAAGACTCAAATTACAACTTAATTATAAAATTGACTTTTGTTCAATTTTCAATTTTTTTTTCTACATTAAAAGACATTTATCGGTATAAAGTTACAAGTTCTTATAATAAATCGGAATACCTAGAAAAATAATAAACTAGCATAAAGTGGGATCAGGGTGGAAAGTGAGGATGACAAGTAAAGTTTGTGCAAGTTTATGAAGGATTTCCACCACCACCACCACTTCAGCCTATCACAGTCCACTGTTGGACATAGGCCTCCACAAGTTCGCGCCCGACATTATGACGCGAACTCATGTGTTTTGCCCATAGTCATCACGCTGAGCAGGCGGGTTGGTGACCGCAGGGCTAGCTTTGTCGCACCGAAGACGCTGCTGCCCGTCTTTGGCCTGTGTATTTCAAAGCCAGCATGGATGGTTATCCCGCCATCCGTCGGCTTTTTAAGTCCCAAGGTGGTAGTAGAACTGTGTTATCCCTTAGTCGCCTCTTACGACACCCACGGGAAGAGAGGGGGTGGCTACATTCTTTAGTGCCGTAACCACACAGCACTATGAAGGATTTGTTGATTCTTAAATTTTGTAAATTTGTAAAGTTCATATTGTGAGCGATAATTCTAAAATAATTAAATAAACGCCTCCCACTTAACGGATTCATCCCTATGGCAGGAAAACACACAATACTCAAGCGCTACCGTCTAAATCAGAGCGAATATCTGTATTGCTTATTCAAATATTTGTCCTGAGTGGCGATCAAACTCGCTACCGTCAATGTAACAGACATGCAGCAACGCACCGTAACAGCCAGTGTTGTAATCACTGGCTGGTTAATTAAAACAAAAGGTTATCTCTCTCTTAAGCATAATATAATGTGTTATATTTATTATAATTGTGTATACTAGCAAACGAAAAAAAGCGACTTCAATTAGGTACATCGACAAGTAATACAACGTAAGTAGACGAAAAAAAATTAACAAACGCACTAGTCGACAGTACGATTTTCGAGGGATCTCCTCGATTTCTCTGGGATTCCATCATCAGATCCTGGTTTCCTTATCATGGTACTACCTTTGGGATATCTACTTTCCACAACAAAAAAATAATTATTAAAATCGGTTCATAAACGACGAAGTTATCCTCGAACATACATAATAAAAAAAATATATACAGAGTGAGTAACCTCCTCCTTTTCTGAAGTCGGTTAAAACTGAAATGACTAAAGTAATAATTTATTAACCTTGTGATTCCTTTTTGTTTAATATATTATTATATACATACATCAGAGACGTATAACGCATTTTCGTTGTTTATTTAATACATAAAACTGGTATTTATTCGAAGTTGTATTATGTAAAGAGTGGAGCTTAAAAAGTAGCGATGTCTTTAACACGCTTTACATAATTATGTAGCAATTCATCAATGTGTCCGACCGATCCCGGTTCTTGTTTTAATTTTATATTTTTAAAGTTAAAAAATATTATTACAGTATATACAGGTTGATAGAATTAAGACGCATTAAGTTGATCCATATACCTAGGCTGTAGATTATATAGTTTCCTATATAATATATAAAAAATTACATAGAATCAAAAGTTTCAGTTCAGTTGTATTTAAATTACTGCTACTCTTTCACTATTTTTTTTTTGTATAAAGCTTAGAAATAGTAAGTGTTATTTTATTGAATGCTCCTTAATTCGTATTATTTTTATTTTTGTGTTTCCCACACATGAGGAAATTATAAATGCCCCTTGCTGTATTTCTATACATGTAAGATTTCTATACATGTAAGACGAGTAAAGACTGTAAGAAGTGCCTGCAACTTTTTGCTATTTGTTAGATTAGTTGACCCTAAAAGATCACTAATCCAATACTATAAGTCACAAAATTTTTGTTATGTTCAAACATCTGAATTGTGGTAGACAGATTCTATATATATGTAGGCTACCTACGCTGTTGTTGATATTCACCTACCCTCAATCATTCTATTATTCGAGTCGTTCTGACGTGTATGTCAGTACCTGTGATTATTCGAGTCATTCTGTCGTCGGCTAAGGCAGTCTTGGCTCTGGCGTGGCGCGGTGCACTTGTGTATCCTGCTAGTAGCTTAACCTCGACTCTTCTAATAGTTAGTTTGTGTACACGAATTAATTGTTACTGATTGGGCAACTCGACCGGTGGTGGTGAGTGCCAATGCGCATTATAAGGCGGCGCCGCCGTAAACCAACACTCGGGTCACAAGTCCCGGGCACTGCGTCGAGTTGTCTCTCTGCCACGCGATAGACGGTACCCGCTCGGTGAGTACATTGAATACTAAGTAACTATCTTGTGTCAAATTACATTGTTAATTAACCATTCTGGCCATCCGTCATCCTCTCCTCACTTCTGATTCCTACATATACTTTAATATTTATCAACAATAACTGAACTGATAACGAAAAAATTATGTATTTTTTTTAAATTATATTTTCGACTACTAAATTTTTTAAACATCTTTAACATCCAAGCACGATAGTCTGTTCCTAAGAGAAGGTAACTTAACACATGAGATACAGGGGACAGTCGACTGACATAGCTATATTTTTTTATAAATATTCGAAATACTTATTATACCAAATCTCAAGTCGATACTACAACCGCTGGAGCCTAAAACTGAGTCAATGCAAACTGCGTAACAGGAAAGGCAGACCATTTTATGTCAATAAAAAACCAAGCGCGCAGATACACTGGTCAGATTTTATATAGAAATTCATTTTGTAGGCGTCAAAGGTAGATTCAATTTCAACATACCAATCTGAGTTTTTATAAATGAAACAAAAGATTTGTTGTGATAGTTTTGTAGTTCCACTTGCAAATCCGCGTCTAACAAAAGTATTTTTTATTTTATTTTATGCATCTTTTTTAAATATATTCTTTATGTACATCCAAATTTTAATAAGCATTTATTAATGTATGTATTAAAAATGGAAAATTATTATAGTCGATATTTTTTATTAATTTTGGTATGTTTTATAGCACTGATTCTTGTAACTAATATTTACTGTGTAATAACAATAATACCTACTATTTAATTGTGCTTGTAATGTTAATATTCGTCTGTTATTAATTAATAATGAAGTACTTGTACATAAAGATCATCATCTGTTATTTTAATGGTTGTGTAGATATTAAATATCTTATATATTTCTTACGAAAAAGATATAAATATTTTATAGTACCAAAACAAAAAAACGAAACATCAAAATTTTCCGTTCATTAATTATAATGGAATAAGTAGGTAATATTAAACCTTCTAAGATCTTTTGTAATCCCGAAACATTAATTTGAGCCTCCCGAGTAGGTCACAAATTCATACAAAATTAAAGTACACCAGTAATATCTTGCAGTTATACTTGTATACATCTTGATTATATGAGATTCTGTCTTTCTAAATTTATAAATAAATATATAAAAATAAAAAGAGCCTTAATTCAGATTTAGTTTAGATACATATTAACTCTTAAATAATAGACTAAATTATAATGATAAACTTAAAACAGTATTTCTACTAAACATAACAGTATAACTTTAACACTAATAATTTTCATTCCTTTTTTGCCTCGACAACATTGTCTGTTTGCCTATTTTAGGCAAATGCCTCCTCCAATTGCCTCCACATCTGTCTGTCACGAGCTTTTCTTGTCCAAGTGTTACCTGCCACAGCTTTGATTTCATCGATCCATCTTTGGAAAGATGTCAATCCCTCTTTCTTTTCATGTAACCAGTAACCTGTTCTTTTATAGCAAATGACAATTTTTATGGCAATTTTTTTATCACTGGATCAGTTGTTTTTTTATCATGAATATACAGATGTCTAAACGAATATTACTTTATCTTCAAAATTCGTGAAAGATACGCGTAAAAGAAGCTCCCAGAGGTGTCGTTGTCTCTGACAGGTCTTCGTCGAAAGCCTGAATTATTTGGAAGGTTTGGAACATCGATCCATCATTTTAAGTCGAACGGTTTAATCGAACCAGATCCGCCTTTTTTAATACGTCAATGTATAAAAATTCGTGTTTACAAAGTATGTCATTTTTCTTGTACTAAATGTAACTGCTTAATACTATAACAAAATATAATATATTTTGATTTTTTTATATAATTCATATAATAAAAATAATTAAACTAATAAATGTACTTTATAAATAATAACTGCTGTGTGGTTACGGCAGTAAAGAATATAGTCACCCCTCTCTTCTCCTGGGTGTCGTAAGAGGCGAAGGGATAACACAGTTCCACTACCACCTTGAAACTTATAAAGCCAACCGATGGCGGGATAACCACCCAAATGCTGGCTTTGAAATACACAGGCCGAAGACGAGCAGTAGCGTCTTCGGTGCGACAGGGCCAGCCCTGCGGTCACCAACCCGCCTGCCCAGCGTGGTGACTATGGGCAAAACACATGAGAATCGCGCTGACCTTTGGTTCAACAGAATTAATATATATATTAATACCTATAGGTCTCCATACAAAATTGTTTTGCTATTGTTAGACTTAAATTTAAGTCATATAACTTTGTTAACGGTGTACATAACTACGAGTATATACTTTGTAACTCCCGTAGCGTAGGTCTGGTTTTTTTGGACGTGTTGTACAGTAACTGACAGGTCATAGAAGGGCTAAACAGAGAAATATTTTCAGGCACAACGTACTCAAAGCCTACACTAGTAGTTAGTACATAAGGGATTTTGTCTTAAATTATGCCTTACACACTTATTGTATAAACATATACTCGTACGTCATATTTTTTTCTTAATAAATTAATAGACAAAAAAGGTTTCGCCGAAATTTTCACAGGTAGTTAATAAGTAATTTCTAAGAATACCTTTTTTTAGCAGTTGAGTAGTAAAATAATCTATGTTTAACGTACTCTCCCATCCTTAGTAATATACTGTACGTATTGTTCGTTGAAAAGTGTGTTGCCCACTAATGGGTAAAGGCCTATTTTTCTACAAAGGACAAAAATTTGAAGCTTGTTCATGATGCTATCTCACTGAGTCTGATTGGATATCTATCAGATTCCCTATGGGAGCTTAGGTTCGTATCCTACCGACTGCGCCTTGTCAAAATCAAAAACCAAAATAAAAAATAAACTCCGCAGTTACTCTTTTGAAAATAATACATAAACTAAACAGGAAATGGTCTAATCATTTATACCTTACCTACCTTCATTTACATTTATTATTTACCTACCCTCACAATTAGCACGTGGGCTTTAGAAGACGTCCTTTACAAAAGTGTACCATGAATGAATTTTAAATAAAAATGTAAGATGATAAAATGTCATCTCAACCGCACCGACCAACCATTCTCCTTCGTGTTTTCTCCACTCTACGTGACATTGGCGGAATCAACAGTGCTCCACTGGCACAACTGAAAGCCACTAAACCAATCAATCAATCAATCAAGATGATAAAATTTTAACGTTATTTGATTTTAAATTTTTTGTAACAACTAGGTTATACCAAAAAGCTCTTTTTTACGTCAAATCCTATCCTTTAGTATCGAAGAAAGCTAACGTTTCAATATGACTCAAATTTAAATAAAGGGTGGTAGGTCTAACCCTAGTGTAGTACGTTCTACGAAGTCTAACAAAGTCCTGAAAGTTGTATACGTGATAGTATTGACAAGTGTCTGAACACTCGCGCATAGTTCTTAAGTTGCCGTTGATGCTAAGCAGTTAACCCTAAAATATTTGCACGTTTAAAATACGGGTAACTTACAGCGCATAGTATTTTTATTGAAAATTATAAAGTTATTCAACACAAATAAAATAATCTAAAATTCAAAAACAAAAATTAATAAACAGAAGTTAATAAAACGAGTTCAATATCGACAAAAGTTTATTTTGAAATTTTTCGATAACGAAAGAACATTATGTTATAAGGAAATCGGTTAAAATTGTATAAAATGTGACATTTAATGACATTTCTGGTAAATTATTTGATTTAATTTAATTTTGGATAAAGTTCCGATAAGCCCGTACCACTTTTTTTCTTGAAATTTCGAAAATTCCTACTTATGTATTTTGACTGGCTGATCACGAATATGATAGTCAAAATTGACGCAAATGTCATTTTCAAGGTCAAAAAACAGCGTCATTACATCCACACATCTTTATCATTTACTAGCTTCTGCGCGCGACTTCGTCGGCGTGGACTCCGCTCCTATTGGTCTTAGTGTGATGATACATAGCCTATATATAGCCTTCCTCGATAAATGGGCTATCTAACACTGAAAGAATTTTTCAAATCGGCCCAGTAGTTCCAGAGATTACCGCGTTCAAACAAACAAACAAACAAACAAACAAACAAACAAACAAACAAACAAACAAACAAACAACCAAACAAACAAACTCTTCAGCTTTATATATTAGTATAGATGTAATCCTTGATATTCTGTTAGGTTGAGGTACTTCCCCATTTACTTTTGCTTACATTTTTGCTGCTTCAAAATATTATCAAGATAGTGCCTGACCTGAATCAAAATTCTCCTTTATTTTCACTAGTTAGATGCAAAAAAAAAATCGTCAGTCAAGCTCAAAATTATACTTCATGATCAGACTTAACCCATTTAAAAATCGAAATTGTAGTATTGTCTCTTACGTAGAGTCGTATTAAAACATTATCTTAGAATTGTAATAATAATTATAAGTGACGATATATAATATAAATATTTAGTTGTAAACTAATTTGTCACTTAACAAACTTTCATTTAACATATTCGACTATATAACGGAGAGCGAATTATTCGCAACGGGGATTCGTAACAGGCGTGCTCTCTCCATTTCAGCGCGATCACGTAACCTGCACTAATTGCATCAAAGCGTCCATGTCCCGGTTTTTGTCCCGCGCTAAATGACATCGCGGGACGGCCGGAAACGCAATAACAGCGCCCATTCATTCGCCAGCAATTGTGTTGAAATGTTATACGATATTTGATTAAAACCGCATATACTGACGACGTAAATAATGTACCTACATGATCTAAGGGCGTTAAAGGCGATAATGAATATTAGTATTGGATGCGATTGTATTAAATTGACTAAAATAATACTTTGACGAATAATTATGTGCTTGATACAAATATTGCTTTGTTTGTTTCAAGCACAAAGAAATTCTATAAAGAAAACAATTAAACAATTTTTAACTCGTATTAACTTAATAGGTAGGGATCCCTAGTACATTTTTTTCACCTGATCAGTATCAAGCTAATTTTTTGGGAGTGGCTACATTTTGATGAGGCGAACAAAAAATTCCTCTTCGAAAACTCTCGATTGTGGTAGCTAACAGAGATAGTGGGGGGTAGAGCAGGAGTGAGCGTAGGACCGGGATAACGTACCACGCAATTTGTAGGACTATGTTATATTACTATTAACTGCTCTATCTCCTGCTAACTTTATTATCTACCACAATCGAGAGTTTTCGAAGAGGAACTTTTTGTTCGCCTCATTAAAATGTAGCCACTCCCAAAAAATTAGCTTGATACTGATCAGGTGAAAAAAAATGTACTAGGGATCCCTACCTATAATTAGTAAACAATTATAAAAAGACACGTTTTTAATACTATGTTTATTAAACATTATACATATTAACAATTCACAGCTTAAGAACTAAATATTTGACTTATGGTACAAATCATGTCGACGTGGAATTGTGCCAAGAATGCTGGCAGCAATTCCCCTTGGAATGGCTATGCCAATTCTGGGCAAAAAATGGGCCAGCCCCACAGACCATAGAAATGCCAGCCTTATTGTCACCAGTGGAGGCAATAAGGTAAAAAAATAAAATAAAAATAAACATAAAATTAAAGAAAACATTTGTTTCGATTTCAAAAATAAGTCACACACAATATCAAAACTCGTTGTCTCTTTATAATGTAAATTGTTTTGTAGTATAGCTGACAATTAAAATAAAAAAGCGTGTAACACGATTGCTTGCGTTGTTACGTTTTTATATGTGAACATTTTCTTTTTTATTTGTATTTATATTGCGGGAATACATTTGTCTGCGTAAATATAGTTATTTTTGCCACACATAGTGGATAGTAAATACAAATAAAACATGAGAAAATTTTGTTAATAATTTAATATTTGTGTGTGTGTGTGGATCAAAGCGTGCGTTCTCGTGTGCTTGCGTGCGTACGTGCGTTCGTGTTTGCGTACGTTCGTGCATGTGAGCGTGAGTGTGTCGTGTGAGCGGTCGTTACGTAGATAAACAATCAGCAAGTTCTTTAAAAATTGCAAAAAAAAAACTTCAAGTCTGGAATACTAGAACCATAACCGTCAAATACACGCCCAAAAACTTATCACGTGATTATTCAAAATTCATTGTTGCTGTCATTCTGTAGATATTTAAGGGTGGATTTAGACCAAACGAACAAAGAGCTAGAGCTAGAACAAGAGCATTCTTTCTTGATCTTTATATGTAAACGAAAACTCGTATTCATACATATAACGACGAAAGAATGCTCTACGCCTGTTTACACTAAAAGAATTTGATAAGAATTTGATATAGTGGGGATAGAATGAGCATTCGCTCGTATGATGTAAATCGACCTTTATACATAACTTAGGGCGCCTTCAAATTTGCCGCGCGGCGGCAGCGCGGCTGCAGCGCTGCTGCCGCGCGACAAATTTGAAGGCGCCCTTACTATATTAAAAACGTATTTATATGTTTTAAAATATTTTATCTACAGTAATATTATAAAGCTGAAGAGTTTGTTTGTTTGCTTGAACGCGTTAATCTCAGGAACTACTGGTCCGATTTTAAAAATTCTTTCAGTGTTAGCCCGTTTATCGAGGAAGGGCTATGTAATATTTTAGTACCTCTTTTTTCTTAAATTAACGTGGGTAAAACCACGAGGCACATCTAGTATTTCATATTTAAATTGGTCGTATTAATCTATACAAATATTATATAGAGGTAAAGGTTTTAACTTTGTTTGTTTGTAGGGGGTAATCTTCGCAAAATATACTAATCCGATTATGAAAATTCTTTCACTAACAGAAAGCTACACTATTCAGGAGTGATATAGGCTATATAATATTGTTATTGAACAAAAAATTCAGTGAAAAATAATAGTATATGTGAATCAAGTTGGAGATGTGCGAGCGAGGTGAAAACTTGCCCAACGAAGTAGGCACGGGTCGTCTAGTGGATAATAATTTTAATCTCACGTAACAACAAGAATTATAGTTTAATAATTACACTGTCATGAACTTCCTAGTATTACCTGGTATTAATAAAAAAAAGTACACGTCAAAATAGCGGAAAATTAAAAGCAAAAAAAAAACATTATAAAAACGTATTTCTCATCATGCCATTTAAAATTCCGCGAATACACACCGGTCGAGGAAACGGCTCTTAATCAAAAATAACGAAGCAACAATATTCAATGAACGCGATTCATAAAATACGTTGTAATGAAAAATATTAAATTCCAGAGACAAAAATATACACAACTAGCTGTGCCCCGCGGTTTCACCTGCGTTGATTTGAGGGAAAAAATGCTTTCCTTTTTTTCAATAGTATAAGATTTAATTAGCTTGATATATTTTCCTTAGTTTACACTAAATAAATTTCTGAACGCACGCATAAATATTTGACCAAAGAGTATATTATAACCAGTACGTTTAATATTTGACAACCAATATATAATATGTCAATCCGTTTTCATTACTGACATTATTATACATTTTTAAAATGTAAAATACGCCACTATCCGTATATTGTGGATATATGTTGTCGATTCGAAACCTTTATTTAAATACGTTCTTTAATTTTAGGTGAGAGTTTACCATATCGACGGGATGAACATTAAATGTTTGACAGTTACGAACACGAACATTATATCTCATACAAATTTTCATTCCAACCTTTCAACACCTTAAATCCTTTTTTCGCATTAAAAAGTAGCCTATGTCCTTTCTCGGACTCTAGACTATCTGTATACCAAATTTCATTTAAATCTGTTCAGTAGTTTTGCCGTGATTGCGAGACAGACAGACAGACAGACAGACAGACAGACAGACAGAGTTACTTTCGCATTTATAATATTAGTATGGATAAAACATTAGCTATTATTTTTCTTCGCTTCAGGCTATGATTTAATTTGAACGCATTCGATCTTTCATCTTGTTGTCTTCTTTTTTTAAATAATAAATTGATAACATATACCCAATTATGTTGGACACGAATACGTACATTTAGTACTGGTTTGGTTCGTAAATTGTTTTGATTCTACGATTTATAAACAAAGCGTTACAGAAATTGGTTCTAATACTTGTTTTTCATTTTTGTGTTTTAGTATCGTGTAAATAAGCATCAATAGTATGTATAGATTAAATCTATACTAATATATAAAGCTGAAGAGTTTGTTTGTTTGTTTGTTTGTTTGTTTGAACGCGGTAATCTCTGGAACTACTGGGCCGATTTGAAAAATTCTTTCAGTGTTAGATAGCCTATTTATCGAGGAAGGCTATAGGCTATGTATCATCACGCTAAGACCAATAGGAGCGGAGTCCACGCCGACGAAGTCGCGCGCAGAAGCTAGTAAATCATAAACGCCAATTATTTCTCGTACTCAATATAATTTGATATTGAATTAAATTTAAATCACATTACCATCAATACGTTCTTTGTGCTGTTAATATTAAAAGTGAACCATCATTGAATTATGTCGATAAACCATTCTGAAATATAAAATTTAGTGCAGAAATCCTACATATTTGCACCACATCTACTACGTAAAATCTACGTTATTTGTAATAGTTTATTTGAAATATTCCTGACTATTTCTAAAACGAAATCAAACAATAATCTCTGTACTCCATTGGGTTTCAAAAGCACATTTGAATAGTCATTTTAAAATTATATAAATAAACTAATCTTTTTAGGGTTCCGTACCTCAAAAGGTAAAAACGGAACCCTTATAGGATCACTTTGTTGTCCGTCTGTCTGTCAAGACCCTTTTTCTCAGAAACGCGTGGAGGCATCAAGCTGAAATTTATATTAAATACTCAGATCTGCTGCCTCTTAAAGCTGTGAAAAAATGAAACTTCTAAGCCAAGGCAATCAAAAGATACAGCCGTTTATGCTGCAAATTTTCGTCACTCTCAAGGGAATCAAAACCTACAGGGTACTTCCCGTGAACTAAGAATCTTGAAATTTGGTACGAAGCAACGTCTTATAGCACATATACAGGAAAAATTGCGAAAAGTGTAAATTTTTAGTTACTACATATAAAAAAAATATTTTAATAATTTTACACTTAATACCACTTTTCTCATAAACGCGTAAAAGTATTAAATTGAAATTTATATCAAATACACAAGTCTATAATACCTTTAAGCTGTAACAAAATCAAACTTCTATGTCAACGGTATCAAAAGAAAAACCAAGTTAAGCCGCATATTTTCATCGAAAATAGTCCCAAAGGAATCAAAACCTACAGGGTACTTCCCGTGAAGTCAGAATCTTGAAATTTGGTACGAAGCAACGTCTTATAGCACAGATACAGGAAAAATTGCGAAAAGTGTAAATTTTTAGTTACTACATATAAAAAAAAATATTTTAATAATTTTACACTTAATACCACTTTTCTCATGAACGCGTAAAAGTATTAAATTAAAATTCATATCAAATACTCAGGTCTATAATACCTTTAAGCTGTAACAAAATCAAACTTCTATGTCAACGATATCAAAAGAAAAACCAATTTAAGCCGCATATTTTCATCGAAAATAGTCGCAAAGGAATCAAAACCTACAGGGTACTTCCCGTGAAGTCAGAATCTTGAAATTTGGTACAAAGCAACGTTTTATAGCACAAATATAGGAAAAATTGCGAAAAGTGTAAATTTTTAGTTACTACATATAAAAAATTTTTTTTAATAATTTTACACTTAATACCACTTTTCTCTTGAACGCGTAAAAGTATTAAATTGAAATTCATATCAAATACTCACGTCTATAATAACTTTAAGCTATAACAAAATCAAACTTCTATGTCCACGATATCAAAAGAAACAGCAATTTAAACCGCATATATTGAAACTAGCAAACAACTGACAAGGGAATAAAAATCTAAAGAATACTTCCCGTCGACCTAAAATCTTCAGGTATGAAGCAACGTCTTATAGCACAGATACAGGAAAAATTACGAAAACGTTAAATGTATATCTAGTTACATCGCAACCACAGAAATAGTATGTGTAATGTTGTTTATTTCTGCTTTGTTTTTCAATTATAAAACTTTGCAAAGTAATATTTATTTACTAACTCTTTTTGCACACCAATACACAAAAGAACAATACATAGAATTTATAACAATAAACTTGCATCAATTGCAACAGGCGGCCTTATCGCTAACACAGCGATCTCTTCCAGGCAATCTTTGGGCAGAGGACTTGCATATAAACTAGGGGAAGGGCGCAAAATTTTGTAAAAAAAGGAACAATATAAAATAAAAATCAGATATAAATAAATAACTATATAACAATAGATGCTATATTTAATGACACATATGTACATATAAGTTTACTCATATGTATACACAAATATATAAATACATACATACATACGTATATACACTATAAGGAAATTGATAGATTAAGACGAATGACATAACAACATAACGTAACTTCATGAAAAATAATAAATAATAAAATAAAGTTGCTTAATTATGTGGACCGCTGTGTATACAGAAAGCACGGGAAAGGGATACATGGAAATGTTTAGGAGAGGCCTACGCCGCAGAGGCGACTATTACTATTACCAATATTAATTAAGTGATGTTATAAACATGTAGACGAGTTAATTATACGAGTATAGAATAAATATATACATAGGTTAATATACATACATAATTATGTCTAAACTAAGAATACTTACGCTAGTATTAATTGAAATTTTAATAGTAATAGAAATAAAGGCGATTTTTATTTTATTTATTTATTTTATTTTATATAAATTAAAGGATTAATGAAAAGATAAAGATACCTTTGTCTTAAATTTATGCTCCTCCAACTTTCCATATTGTAATGTTACGGATTTTATTTAGCAGCAAAATACCATAACTTTTACTTATATACCTGCAGGTTTGTACGGAACCCTCGGTGCGCGAGTCCGACTCGCACTTGACCGGTTTTTTTTAAGTGAAACGTCTTTAGGCACAGTAGGGGTAACATTTTTACGGATCAAACGCGTCACGGCGGCTACGGTGTTTGTAATTACAATCTAGACCGATGGATTGTAATAATATTAATGATGTCGATGATAGGTACGTCTCCGTGCAATGGCACCGTCGCTTGGGCGCGTCTTCCGACGTCTGTCCTACCATATTGGATATACTCCTGTAGTGGAGCAGTTTGATGGGAGGACCCGAAAGACTGAACTATGGTTGATAATAATAATCATCGAATATGGAAGTATTCTACATGCGTCTACCTTTAAGACATATGTACACATATAAGTATTGATGGTATGTGGGGCCGTCATATCCGATATCCGATACTTTTGGGCAGGGAACAACTGAAAATGTATTTATAATTCCATCAGGATATTCTTCTCTTATTTTTGATATAAGCAATGTCCCCATTCCTGAATCTGTGCCACCTCCCAGCGAGTGAGTTAACTGAAAGTTATTGATAATGGCACTGAATAAGGTAACATAGTAACGATTAATTCGTAAGCTTGTATGTAACTTATTATTTTCGAATGAGTGCAGTGTTCATAATGTTATTCGGTGAATTTTCACTCGCGTTCGCGTTCGACGCCCCGTTGGCGCAGCGGTCACAGCACTGGTTTGTGTATGGCTGTTGCGCGGGCGGTTGCGGGTTCGATCCCGCACACGACAACATTTCTATTGGTCATACAGATGTTTGCCGTGGTCTGGGTGTTGGTGCAGTCCTTGTGGGTCTCCCCACCGTGCCTCGGAGAGCACGTTAAGCTGTCGGTCCCAGTTGTTATCATGTACACCTGATAGTGATCGTTATACTCATAGTAGGAATATATCTGCCAACCTGCATTGGAGCAGCGTGGTGGATTTAGCTCTGATCCTTCTCCTACTTTTCACTAAATAGTACAAGCACCGCAAGCACCGCGATGTCTCTTGAGTTCGTATAGGTGACGCAAAGTACGTACTTATGGGAAAGAGCTACTTCTATCAACAACTTTTACATGTTTTTAAAAGAAATGAGCTCGGCATTTTATAATTATTTGCATCAATTTACTGTTATTACAAATGATTTATAGACAAATTATTTTAGTAACTTATTAGTTATCTATGATCACTGACGGAAAGATAAATTATTTTAGTTACTTATTTATTAATTATTTACGATCACTGACGTTCTAAAACAGTGGTCGGCAACCTTTTGGTAGGCAAGGGCCACGAGGTGGCCAAATAAACTAAAGGCGGGCCGCACTTATGATTTAAACCCTAGACTCTACCTGATACCTACATATAATTGGTCATATCCCAGAGAAAAAATGAAAATGCTATTAAAATTTTTAAAACATATGGAATTTAATACACGTAATACTTACATTATACAGCACAACAGCATTTTTGTTGTATGGATTTTTTTATGGATCTAGCTACATTTTCTACTCTAATTCTAAATTTTACTCAGATTTTTGCTAGCAGCTCTACATTTTGAGATATGAAGGGTAGCTATTTTTGTCAAAAAAACATGGTTTCCCGTCATATAACAATTTATTTAAACAACATTTTCTTTTATGTAACTTTCTTGAATAAGTTGGAGTTTTACTACTATTCTGGATAATCCAACAGTAGTCAGCCATCATTCTTTCACTCCAATAGCCCTGGTAGCGCTCCTCCATGAAGCGAATATCCTGATGAAAGCGCTCTCCCTGCTTCTCGCTTAAATGTCCAAGATTTACAGAAAATCGATCAAGGTGATAAATGAAATGCATCTTAATGCTCATGTTGTATCCAAGGTGCTGAACGTATAATGGTAACTGCTTGACGTGGTCAGGAAAGTCGACGGACTTCTTATTTCCCGAAAAGTTATTTACAAGCCAAAAAAACTAATTCCAGGTATTTTTTCAGCAGTTGTCATACATTCCGTAAAATTTACATCGTTTATTAATTTTCTAATTTGTAGTCCTTCGAAAATTCCAGCTTTTAAATTCTCAGCACTCAATTTTGGAAACGATCTGGATATACAGTGGCGTGTAAAAGTTTTAGGCCACCCTGTTTTTTCCATATAAGTGACAAAATATTTTTTTCTTTCACTTGTTCTTTGTTCGAGTTGTATGAGAGGACCATAATAAAGATTATAACGTTAATAATTATATAAAATATAATATTGTACAACAGTAAATGACTTTCAACGGTGTGCAAAAGTATTGGGCCACCGCAATTCACGAATTTGCCGGACCTTACTGCACAAGATTTTTTGATATTTTTTTCTCATTGGTTTCTAAAAACGCTATGCACAAGGAATATGCTAAAAATTACTATTATTTCTGCCTCAATGCCGAAAATTTTTAACGATAAAACTTGATATATGCAAACATTAAGTTCTGTGAAATTTTGTTCAAACCACGTTCAAAGTTCAAACTTTATTCAGAAAAAAATTTCGTGTTACATCACAAGAGTTTTATTGGTGTGTAAAAGTACTGTCAAATGTTAAAATTTTAAATTTAACTAAACAAATGGAATACTGGAGAAATATCTGAGCGAGAGACCGTAAATAAATGTGGGCCGTGTGGATCCGCGAAAGATCGCAGCCGACATTTCATGAGAATTCTGAAGAGAATGTTAAGCGGATGTTACTAGGAGTACGGGGACGTGTAGTCTGAAGGCTATGGGAATAAGGGGACGTGTTTCTGTGAAGAAACCACCTCTCCAAAGAAAAAAAAAGACAGCTCGGATGGACTTTGCGAAAACGTATAAGGACTGAACACAAATGTAACAAAATCTATTTGGATTGTTTACACAGGTCTTTCTAGACGCATGTTGTGATTGATCTGTAATGTAATGACATTGCAGATCAATCACGTTTATTTGTAAATGACTCGGTACTTCCTGAATATCACAGGAAAAAGGGTTTGCAAAAATCTTCTTTGCTTGAAACCTTTCAAACTCACCAAATCTGTCGCTGAATAAAAAATGTCACATCATAATTATATCTACCAGTTTCGTTTTAATTCTACGTGTTACGCGATCGCGGTTCGTTGGTGCATTTATTTTGATATTTATAACTTATTTACAAAACATTCGCGGGCCGCAAATAAGAGCTCCGCGGGCCGCATGCGGCCCGCGGGCCGCGCGTTGCCGACCACTGTTCTAAAAGAACAAAGTTATCAATAAAGCCACGTAAAACGGGTCTTATATAACTAGACGATATCAGGAGCCAAATAAATAATATTTTTATACTATTTTTATATGTATTCTCTCCATAGTATGAGTAGAGATTACTTACAAGTTTTACGTGCTCTCCTAAACTCGTTGGAGAGATATATAAGAACTCGTATAGAAATATGTGTATAATTGCAAATAACAGTTCTTGGTGATTGTCAGCATTCAGGTAACTTCTCATACTATTTTATTCCAATTTTTGGAACTTGTTGTTGAAAGTTTTTTCTTATTCTTTACTAGCTGATCCAGTTAAATATTTCTTTCGTCATGAATATATTTGTTGCTGTTGCGCTGGCGGTTTCGGGTTCGATCCTGCGGACATGGCAGGCATTTGTATTGGCCATACGGATGGTTACCGTGGTCTGGGTGTTTGTGCAGTCCTTGTGGGTCTCCCCACTGTGCCTCGGAGAGCACGTTAAGCCGTCGGTCCCGGTTGTTATCATGTACACCTGATATTGATCGTTACTCATAGTAGGGAATATATCCGCCAACCCGCATTGGAGCAGCGTGGTGGATTAAGCTCTGATCCTTCTTCTAGATGGGGAACGAGGCCTATGCCCAGCAGTGGGATATTACAGGCTGAAACTAAATTTTAAACATTTTTCTCTTGTGCAAATATAATAAGAAATAAAATTTGTTGCAATCGTACAGAAGTCACGCACGTAAAAAAAAATCCAGCGACTCATTTTGAAACAAGTAGTTGATACGTATAACAAATTATTGTTAGCTGTCTGGAAAATTCTCAATAATAAGAGAATGTTGAATAAAAATTCTAAATACTTTTCTTTGTTTCAATAGAGGCGTCAAATCGTGGTCGCTTATGTAAACGAGGCTGGATGCTTCGTTTACATATCCTTTGTATTGTTTACAGGTGTTGTAGTCAACGGCTCGGGGCATTTTTATTAGAAAATTCCACACGAAACAGGATAACATTTTTTATTCATGTGCTCATTCACAACACTAGCGCCTGTCCATTGCTTTACACGTACTGGTTTCAGTATACGTTTTTTTCGTCACTTTTTAATTCACAGCAAAGAAATTGACAAGTACAGGGTAAAAAAGTTAACGAGAGAAATGGAGAACAAGCGGCCTTATTGCTAAAGCAGCAACCTCATCCAGCCAACCATAGGTTGATTAACAAAACGTTAGGGGTGCACACAACACAATATAAGTATTACATACACATAGACTTCACAGACAAATATTTATACATAGAAATTAACAAAGTTATCGATAATATTTCCCTATTATATATTGAAATGTCGCAAGAGAAATCTCTTGCTAGTATATGTAAATACATAGAAATAATAAAACGATCAAAACAAAAGCACACTTAAGGCATATTTTTAATAAATAATACACATTTATATAAAAAATGTAGGTATATGTATTATTACTATTAATAAGTATTTGTTGCTATTTATTTTGAATGCGCAGCTAGCAAAGTGTATCATCAAAAATTTAATAGGTATAGCGTAGGTACTACTAAAGATAGCGGACCAGTCATTTTATGCACCCTTTGATATGGGTTTTTAATAAAAGGATTTGCTGTGAGTAGTAGGAAATTTATTTTTTGTCCCTCTAAATTCAATATGGTGGATGCCCCAGGATGGTTTATGAACCATTTCATTTGCCTACCATAACATAAATGTAAATGTATGCATCAAATAATAATCAATATAAAACCAATATACAAAATGAAACAATATTAAAAAGTTTGTAGTTTGTTACACATAAAAATTTAAGAGTTAAATTTTTTTTTATACACTTTCTTGTACACCACAACTACATTTTAAGCATTAAACACATTTAAAGACATTTACACACTGTGAAGTACAATGGGCAGACTTATGGCTATTTAGCCATTTCTTCCTGTCAACCCAAACTTTCTTTTTTTCTTTAACATTTTTCGAGTTGTTTTGAATCATGTGGTAAATAAACACAAGAACCGGTCTGGTTTAATGGTGTGTCGTGCCGTGTACGCGCCTATAAACCGGCTGTGGGTTCGATTCGATATTTGAATTTATACAAAAAAATCTTCGCAGTTGAGCAGCGTGGTGGATTAAGCTCCGATCCTTCACCTCCTTGGAGAAAGAGGCCTATACTCAGCAGTGGGATATTACAGGCTGAAACGTAAATGAAAAGTTATTTCATAATAAATAATAAATGTGTATCTAATAACATTCATGACAAGAAATAATCGTACGAATATACGTTACATGATAATATATGAAAGAATAGAATAATAAAACAAAAAATGGACATTGTTATTATTACGTATACTGTAATCAAAATTAATTTGGAATGGCCAAAACAACAAATGAGAACAATATAATTTCTATATTAAATTTATTAGGTGCTAAACTAAAGCAGAAGCCAACAAGCGGTAAATTATTGCCAAAATGGTAGCCGTTAGCTGGCGGGTATAGTTTCTACCCTACTCGACTTTTGTAAATATTTAAACAACCAATAACAGAGTTGAGTATAATCTAATACTATTATGTAGTAGCGTGATGTGTGATGGTTTTTTTAATATAAATGTGCCTTATTGTAACATTTTCGAAAAAAAAAAAAAACTTTTAGTGAAGGTAAATCGGAGAAAGAGTGATGTTAGATCACGCTACTACATAATAGTATAACATCATTGGTGTAATATAACATCTTTGGTGTAATGGTGCGTACACTACGTACGCGCCTAAAGACCGGTGATTAATTGTGCTTTGTTTTTCGCAACTTGTTAAAAAAAAATACACTATTGAGTTTAGAAATTAGAACATTTAATACTAACTTTAACCCCCATTCTCCTACAGTACAAAGTAAGTTTTACAAAATTATTTCTTTACAGACTACTAGTCTCATAATGTTTTCACTCCTTTGATGTAAAATTTCTACGAATTCATTTTCATCACTTAATAACTTATGTAAGTATGTCTTTATGAAAGGCTTATTTGGTATCTAGCTTCAACATTATACGTGAGTGATGAGTCACGAAATGAGATATAAGAGAAAAAGAAAAAAGAATACATCGTTTGCAAATTGCAACTGTTTGTTCCTAAACAAATAAAAAAAAGGTAAGTATAAAAGAGTAAAAAAAGAATATTATATCTTTATTACGTACCGAAAAACTAAAAGCAAAAATGAAAACTTATATTTTACGCGTTTTTAAAACGAAACTTGCGTCTCATTTGTTATTTAAAATTTAATTTGAAACATCAAAGAGTCACGTATCTTTAACATGAATACTTAAATAAAAAGTTATAATGTAAAATTTAAATATGAAAATTTTTGGTTTTGATATGTATAATTTGGAAATACGTTAAAAGATGCCATTCGATACGTGATATTCGACAAATGAGTCCAAAGACGAAACGAAGTATCTGAACACGGTTTTTACAGTTTATTCAGTAATGGGCGTAAAAAGAGGGTCATGCCAGGTCAGTCATGGGAGCGTCCATAATTATCTCTAGATGTCTTATATTGAAATAGGGCACAGCAGAAAAATATTTTGGTAAATATTTGGAGTAGCCCCACTTGGGAAGCATCGCAACCTTATGGAATATCACAGATAAATAACACTGCTCTCAAGTAATTTTGTGTTCCTGTGGTAAGTAAGGTAGCCAGGGCTCCTGGGGATGGTCTGGAATAGGGTCGGTGAAGCGCTGGCAATGGTCTTGATGTTGTTAGCGTCCATAGCTATGCTATACGCTTACCACCAGGCGTACCGTTCACTTGTTTACCACGATTGTAATAAAAAAGACCCACCCTTTTATAATAAGCATACATGTAATTATATTTTATAAAAAATCGGCCAAGTGCGAGTCGGGCTCGCGCATGAAGGGTTCCGTACCATTGACTAAACTAAATATAAGTAAATTTTCTGTAAAATATTTATTTAATTGTAACGCCATCTATGCCGCTATTATAAAACTTATTAGTCTATCGATGAAGTTTTCCTAATTTCTGATAGATGGCGTTGGAGACTAATAAATAATTATCGCCCCCTTTAATATTTATTTTATTTTGTTTTTAGTATTTGTTGTTATAGCGGCAACAGAAATACATAATTGGTGAAAATTTCACCTGTCTAGCTATCGCCGTTCTTGAGATACAGCCTAGTGACAGACGGACGGACGGACGGA
The DNA here is from genome assembly GCA_905220545.2 of Melitaea athalia. Classification (NCBI taxonomy): domain Eukaryota; kingdom Metazoa; phylum Arthropoda; class Insecta; order Lepidoptera; family Nymphalidae; genus Melitaea; species Melitaea athalia. The sequence continues at coordinate 4,078,211 of HG992180.1, forward strand.
CAGCGAAGTCTTAGTAATAGGGTCCCGTTTTTACCCTTTGGGTACGGAACCCTAAAAAAAGGATGAGAACTAGTAATTAGGAATGCAAATTAGAAACATGAGAAATGTTGTCAAGTAACGAAGTTCTTACTTTTTTACTGCAAAAATATTTTCAAAACCTACATACAGGAACAAATGGTTTACAACTAATCTTAAACTACTGCTTTTTACGACTTTTATATTCGGCTAAGAAAAGCTGATGTTGGTTTGTTTTCAAAATTGTTTTATATTAAGTATGTACTAGCTGCCCCCCAGACACACTTCGTTCTGTCAATAGTTAATAGTAATTTTTATTTTTATTTCTTTTAGTATTAAAATCTTCCGGAAACATACAAAAATTATATTAAATTATTAAATTGGCCGAATTGGTCGAGCCATTCTCGAGTTATGCGCTTCGCAACATTCATTTTTATTTATATAGAATATAGAAGATGTAATTATGTATATTTTATTTATTATAGCAATATTTATTTGGAAGGTCACAACTTGAACGCAGACTAGTTTTGCTTAACTTTATATTGCTAATTGGATTGAAATTCGTCTCGTATTTGGTCGCGAAGATATAGTCTCGAGAGAAATCGAGACAGATTTAAGAAATTTATATCTGCCAATCCGCGGTGGAGTAGAGTATCTGATTAAGCTCCAATCATTCTCTAAATAGAAATGGACTTTATTCGGCAGTACAATAATTTAGGAAATTTATAATACTATATAGTAGAACCAAGGCAAGGTTAAGGGTAAGGTTATTTTTTTCAATATTTTTTATAATCTTTACGATAGATATTTAATGTTTTCCTCTGTTATAAAAATAAATAATGGTGATACAATATTTGGATGCTTAATTATTTTTTTAGAATTACACCTTTAGAATTTCGGTAGAAGAAGTACTAAACACTTGCGTACTTTTTTGGTGCTAAAATAATCCTACTTGAAGAAGAATGAAATAATACTAAGTTTATTCATATTCAATTTCGGATATATAATTTTAATTTTAAAAATTATTACACTGCTAAACTTATGTTTTGATATTAAAAATTCAGCGACAGTAGAATTAGTATTCAGAAAAAAGCGAAATTTCGCTACTTAGAGAACTTATGGCGCCACACCTTTGCACCACAACCTTTAGGAAAAGATGTCTATACTCATAGAGTACTGCAGAAAGAAGGTTATTCAACAGTCTGCACGCATGTGAAAGAACGCGGTGATTGTAACATTATAATTGAAACAAATATGTCGATTTTTCATTAAAGTTAGAGCCACAAACATCTTTGCAATATCCAAAACGAAAAATCGTTAATTAATGTTAAATAATTTTCTTGTATTAATAAAACAGACATAAAACTAAGCAAAGGTTATAATTAAACCCATCCTTAAGTTCGTTTGTCTAAAATTTGTTGTGTACTAAAATTTAATAATTGAAATAAGATTTTCTAAATAATATAAAATTAAAAAAATATTTTTCTTCTTAATAAATACTTCTTGCACTGTTGGCTTCGCTATATGAACTTAGTCATGACCATGAGTTGACTGGAAGAAATCTCTTTCAAGAGATAAGTCCACCTTTGCCATAAACCTTACTATTATTTTATATTTCTATATGTATTTTTGAGTGCAATAAAGTATATAATAATAATAAAATAATAACGCGTTGAGCAGAGAACGAACCGGCGGACTTTAACACAATGAACATAAATTATTTAATTTTCGTTACGGGTCTGATTTTTATTTATCTCTCAATAAATACAAATAGAAATGGTCGTATTAAAATTCAAGAAAAGTACCGATAGTCCGGTTTTCGTGATAAGCATGCTACTGCAAGGGCAAAGAGAGATTTTAATTAACGCTTCTGTTTACACCAACTAATCTAAATTGTATTGGTTTACTCCACAGAGTATACACATTATATAATTTGTGGAAAAATATTATACGCTTATGGATACATAAACAATTTAATAAGCATAGTTCTTAGAACAATTTCCCGATTGTCTACCATTTGTACATTTTCTGTCTACCCAATTAAAAAAAAAAGTTTTTGTTGCAAGAAATTTTAAGAGGTTAAGTTTCTTTGTTCTAAGTTACTTTGAAATAACGTTTTGGACTCGTGGATAAAGGAAATAATGTGAAAAAGCCTCTTTGTCTTGAGAACTAATTCATAGCAGCTCTGGGCTATGTGTGGTGTTACGCTCGAATCCTTAGAATCGGAACTATATAATAATTATATTTTATTATATAATTTATTGGAGATTTGGATGCTAGATTAGATTGGAGTGTTTGTAAAAGTTTATTTCATACTTGATGCACTTAAATATAAATATTTTTATTAGAAGGCATATTTACATAAATTAAATATAACTTATAGTATGTCCCATTAGACATCTAACGGGAGGAACTAATAACACAACACAGATTATCTTAACTTTTACTGTTTTAGACCATTTGTAACAGGCTTGGAAATATTTGCAGTAAAATCTCACACGCTTATAGACTTAGGTTGATGATATCAAGTATTACACACATTGGTAGCCCTTTGTCATGAGATGCGAGACTTTATATTCATTAAGTTTTTTCACAGTTACAAAATGTTTGTTAGGCGAGAAATAGACTTAGGAGAGTAAAGGTTATAGGTTACGACATGATCAATGCTATGATTTTGAGGTAGAGCGCAGCGTATAGGTATCTTGCATTTCCGGAGCAGCCAGACTGGGAAGTAGATACGTCGGTCAAATAATGCTGCAGTCATCTATATTGGTGTAAAAAAAAAAATGAGAGAAATTAACCGATTAAAAAAACCCGTGTAAGAAGATCTTTCATTTATTTAATCATATTTCGAAATGACTCACGGTACTAACCGTAATTCTATTTTAATACTAAGTCAATTATTAAAGGCTCAATTTATTAATTGGTTTCAATTTGTATATTTAGTAGTCTAATTAAAAACTACGCTTACCTTACTTTGGTTTATAAACCTAAAAACAACTGTAATGAGACGTGTGTTGATTTTTGTAGTTTTTTTTTATTGATTTTGCGACCTTGCCCAATTGAATCTACCTCATTTTTAATAAATTTTAATGTCTTTATTTGGTATTAAAACTTTTCTTAACAATATAGATTTCTAAATCTTTCGCCTTTAAATAAATAAACTCATATCTTTTCATTACAAAAAAAAGTTGCGTATATACTCGTATATCATCAATTATTTTAAATGTTACCTTATGTAACAAAAATTTCAATTTACATTTTAAATCACTTGAGACCTTCCGAACTTAAGACAAATCTACCAATTTCACCTGGGAGTAACGCGGTCCCAGATTAAACATTCCGGTTAGGTCCTACCCGCATTCCGACTTCAACCCCTACGTAAAACGGGTAACTAATCCCGAGGTAGATATTTAAGTTAAGAAAATACCGCAACCGTTCAACAGTCACTATGTATTTGAAGACTTTAAGAGTCAGACGATTTAAGATTGATTTTGATCAATGTTTAAGATTTTTGAACTTTGCAAATTATTTAAGACTTCCGATGTAAAAACTTATTTTAAATTTTAAGAAGATTATCTTTACTAACTTACACGTAATACATACGTTATGTAACTATATAATAAACTCCGTCCATATTTTTTTACACGATAAGTAATCACGAACATATCATATACTTAAACCTTCTCCGAATCACGCTGCATCTAATGGTATAAGAATTATTCCGATCGGTTCAGTAGTTGTCGCAGTATAACCGAATAAAAAAACCGGCTTTCCGTTTATTAGTATAGATTTCTGTCTCTCCTGTGGCAAGTAATAAAAGTAAAAAAATATTGTTTTACAAAAGAGCAAAAAATTAAATAGCGAAATAAATTAAAGGGCGAAAAAGAAAAAATTCTCTTTCGTGAACTAAGTGGGATATGTTCAAGTGTCGTACCGTCTTTTATAAAACAAAAAAACCCCTTTATTCAATATAAATTTAGTTTCTTTAGATAAATATTTAATTTTAATAGTATTTTTACGAACTAGTTATATAACACAGTTATATAACTTTGTACAAAAATTAGGTCCGTAGCTATAGCGAATAGAAGAACATGAGTTAGACCAAGGTGAAGGGGGGGGGGGGATAGGGTCGGCAACGCGCTTGCGATGCTTCTGGTGTTGCAGACGTCTATAGGCTACGGTCTTACCATCAGGTGAGCCGTACGCTTGATTGCCAACCTAGTTACATTAAAAAAAAAACCAAAAAAAATCGTTATTTTTTTTTTTGATGATTCCAATGATCAGATCTCAAAAACGATTCAAACTCGACTTACATCACATATCGTAGGTGGCAAAAATTTATATTTGCAAGTAATTTCATTGACAATTATGTGAAAAGATCATGCAATGGGTAAAGTATTTTAATCTGTGATATTTTTCTATTAATCCGTAGAATTATTGTGCGTTAGATTTCAGATCAAATATTTAATATGATTTGTACACATTTACACAAAAACTTTTCAAGAAGTGCTTATAATTAATGTACTTATCTGCTTGAGTAATGTATAATTTGATTTCACGAGTTTGTAGTGTTTACTTATCCGGTTCTAATTTAATTTCGGATTTAACTTTAGTCGCTTACGTTTTCGTTATATATTTAATGGCTAAAGTTTAATAAAATCCTGCTATATATATTTATTTAGTTTTGTGCTGTATACATAAATATAAATTAATCGCTAAAGTGTATGTGCGCACGTAACTACCGAAGGACTGCACGAAATTCGATAACTGCTTTTTAGTGTTCATTAACACGAAATAAAATAATAACCATTTGATATTTAAGTAATTACTGATCAATATTTTGTTGTATTAAGTTCAGGTAGTAAAATAAAATAATATTTAACTGTTTCAAATTAAACATTTGTAACTTAGATATATCAAAAGCAATATTCAGTATCAATTTAACGATACGACGATATTATATTTTAAATTAAACATCTCTGTCTCGATTTAATATCGTCTGTTTCGACAACATTAATTTAAATTCAAATCGTAAGGCCGGAGACAAGTTCGCAACTAATAAATTGAAATTGTCTATTGGGTCACGAAGATGGCGAATTTAGATATTTTAGGTGCTTAATTAACACATCGTAGTCAAAATTAGTGACGTCTTTAGGGACGTTTACAACACGGGTTTATCGTTACTGTATGTCGGATCGTGATTTTTTAAAACGTGCTGCGTGGTTACGGCACTAAGGAATGTAGCCACCCCCTCTCTTCCCGTAGGTGTCGTAAGAGGCGACTAAGGGATAACACAGTTCCACTACCACATTGGAACTTAAAAAGCCGGCGGATGGCGGGATAACCATGCATGCTGGCTTTGAAATACACAGGCCGAAGACGGGCAGCAGCGTCTTCGGTGCGACAAAGCTAGCCCTGCGGTCACCAACCCGCCTGCCCAGCGTGGTGACTATGGGCAAAACACATGAGTTCGTGTCATAATATCGGGCGCGAACTTGTGGAGGCCTATGTCCAACAGTGGACTGTGATAGGCTGAAGTAGTAGTAGTAGTAGTAGATTTTTATAAAAAAATTTTTTATACAATTAGGTCGGCGAAAAGCGTACGGCTCACCCTGAAATACTATAGCGGTCGACGTCGGTTCACTTAAAAAAGAGACAAAAGCAACTGCATAAAACAGAAAGACAAAACAATTTTGAATAATGGTACACGTGAACAGAGTTATAAGCAATAAACATTAATTTAGACAAATAGTCGACGTTACAAAATGATAAGTGATTACCTTAGCTTATAGACGCTACGTCGGCGCATGACATGGCCACTTCAGGCGCCTCTCTTGGAGCATAACAGCTAACACGGATCCCGAGATTGCCTCGGATAAATTAGTAATATATATGGTCAACTCGCGTTACGTCACACATCCATTCATATGATTATACACTCAATATATTCGTTCAAAGATAGCAATCGTTTAACAAATATCAAATCTGTCACCAAATATCAAGTCATTCTTTTTGTGAATCTGATGATTGTGCTATAAAAATAAATACTAATTATACTAAAAAGAGATGCATATAAATACATTCACACATAATATGTAAATACAAATATATGTATGTGTACCTTATAAGAATTAGCCAAAAATATGAATAACTCTAAAAAACTTTGGGGCACTATCAAACGTATTACTCACAGCGCCTCTGCAGGCAAATCAGCGGATGACCTTCTTAACATTAAATCCACTGTTCTCGAATCCCTTAATGAATGTAATACATATTTCTCGAATGTGGGATCCCAGCTTGCTGAATCGATACTGAGGGAGCTACAAGTTACCCAGGAGATCTTGGCCAAAAGAATAGGCCCTGTTAAGTGTAATACCATCTCGGGCTCGTTTTACTTCGCCCCGACAGATGCTGTTGAGGTTTCAGGCCTCATTAAAAAGTTAGACTCGAGTAGCGCTCCTGGTTGTGACGGGGTATGCAATAGTCTCCTAAAGGCTATTGTTGATATCGTATCGGAACCTCTGGCTGCACTTTTTAACTTGAGTATGGAGTCGGGATTGTTTCCCAGGCAATGGAAGACGGCTGCGATCGTGCCTATTCATAAAGGAGGACCCTCGGATGTGCCGAGTAACTATCGACCCATATCTCTTCTTGGAGCTTACTCCAAATTACTCGAGCGAGTAGTCAGCAAGCGGCTTGTCCGCTTCCTTGAGAGTAATCACCTCCTAGAAGATCTTCAATTTGGCTTCCGCCAGGGTAAATCCACAGAAAGCGCGGTGAGACATCTGACTGATACCATCGTGTCTCATTTGGACGAAGGCAGATGTTGTATTGGCGTCTTTTTGGACCTGGCCAAGGCCTTTGACACGGTTTCGATTCCCATACTGCTAAGGAAGATGGAAGTTTTGGGTGTACGTGGCACTGCACTGGATTGGTTCTCTAGTTACTTGACGGGAAGAACTCACCGGGTCAAAGTTGGTAATAATATTAGCGATTCTAATCCTGTTTCATTTGGCGTACCACAGGGTAGCATACTGGGCCCTACGCTATTCATAGCGTACATGAATGATATTCTGTCGCTTGAACTTCTAAATGGTAATGTCTTGTGTTACGCTGATGATACAGCCTTGGTCTTTTACGGTGACTCGTGGCAGCAGGCACGTGATATGGCGGTTCTGGGTCTTCGCCGCATATCTCTGTGGCTAAATAACAACTTACTGACTCTTAATGCCGACAAAACCAAATTCATTAATTTTTATAAAACGGCTGCATCCCGGCCCCCGGAAGACCTTAAGCAACTTAAAGTTCATAGAATATCGTGTGTGACTCAAGGGAACTCTCAAATTTCGGTCTGCACGTGTGAACGTATAACCAATGCCTGTTCACTTAGATATCTAGGCGTCATATTAGACGAAAATCTTAACTTCAAAAATCACATTTCTATGACAGCAGGCAGGGTTCGTAAACTTATTTACACGATGAAGCTGCTAAGGGAGCCCGCCGATACTCAACTACTTAGAATGGTATACCTGGCACTTTGTCAGTCCATATTGAGCTACTGTATACTTGTGTGGGGTGGCTCTGCAAAATCTTACTTAATACTGTTGGAAAGGGCGCAAAGAGCTGTTTTGAAGGTGTCCTTGCGAAGGTCTCGACGGTACCCTACTTCTGAACTCTTCCGGGAAGCTCAAGTCCTGAGTGTCCGGAGACTTTTTCTAATGCGTGCTGCCACATATGTCCACAGGCAGAGTTTAAGATCCTTAGATCACGGTAATATGATTCACAAGCGTATTTATAAAATATCTAAACCTCGCGTTAACACGGCCTTTGCTAAGAGGTTTGCCGGATTTCTTCTCCCGCACATATACAATAGATTATCAGGACTATGTGACTTGAGGCACTGCTCTATTAAAGAGGCTGAATCTCGGGTTCATAGGCTCTTGTTATCCTGGGATTACGACAGGTCGGAGGAAATACTTCGTGTTTAGGTATTTGTAGTGGATTGTAGTTTTGTTTGCCGTCCGTTCCCAAGATACTAACCACTCGTGGGGCTACTGATCCTTCAGAAACTTCTGCTCGAGTTCACTTTACTTGCATACACACACACTCACACACATACACACACACACACACACACACACACACACACACACACACATTCTAACACTTCAAGATATATCGTAAATACTGACACTGTTAGGTTTAATTTAAGTTTAAATTCAGTTAGTAACTTTGTATCCAGTTCTATTTGTGTTATTTGTAAATTTTAAGTTGGGATTTCTTTGACTTGATTGTTATTCCCATTGTTATCAATATAGTTATTTTCTCCCAATTTCACTTGCTAATTAAATATATTGTATTGTAATTCAATTTATCATTAATTAAACATAATTATACTTATTACCTTCTTAAGCCGCACTATGTCTGGTAATTGTTTGTGTTATTGAATCCCACGACACAGGCATTGCCTAGTGTGGGAATCACTGTTTCTTATATGTAAGGTGAATCTGTACAGTTAAATAAACTATTTTGATTTTGATTTTTGATTATCATTTCCCTGCCCTTAGCCCACTTACCTAGGGTCGGCACAACATGATTTCTAATGGAACTCATGTTGTAAAAGATTTGGCATAGAATAATATACGACCAGCCGCCTGCCTGACATCAACCCTCCTTGGGCTGGCTAAGAAGAAGGTGGAAAGGATTTATGTGAGAAAAGGATCTGGGATTAGGGATACCAGTGCCACGGATTACGGGGAGGGGTGTGTGACACTAGCAGCTAGAGCAGTCCGGGGTCGCGTACCCGTAGCGGTTCCAACCATTTATCAGTCATACGATTTTTTTTCAATCTGTACGAATTTTTTCGGTATAAAATAAGTAGCAAAATTAAATAGCAATATGTCTACGACAAAAAATCTGATGTTGTAAATAGTCTCTCTATCCCTAATGGATATGTGAAAGCCCTCTTTGTATAAACTTCATGACCAGAATTCGAGGTTGGTTCAGTTTGTTTTTCATCCAAAAAGAGACTGACATTTTTCCTTTTTTTGGTAAATGCCCTGTATTTTAACGTCAATGTTATTAAATTATTTTCTATTTCTTTTATAAAGAGAACAAAATACGTACAGAAATGTATGAAGCGATTTATAATATTTTTTTTGATCGTAGCGTGTTATTGTAGCTGTTTATTCTATTTTGTTTGTTGTTTTTTCTATTTTGTTTTATAAGAAGATGTGTTGAATTATTGATTGCTTGATTGTTTATCGTCAAACTTTTACTATATGTCTATGTATTTTATGAACTTATGTGGCTAGTTAGACAGACACGGTATATGTGATTCTTGGGTTAAAGAGTTAACCCACGAGTTATATTATATATCCCAAAACATATTGAGATGGTTTTTGTTTATTTGGAATTCCTTTTAATCTTATAAATGAAAATAACCATGATAAAAAGTATGTGTGAAAAAATACTCAAAGATAAAAAAAGGATTGGTTAAGTTGAAAGTGTAAAGCCAGCATGTCTTGGTATTCTACGTTAAAGAAAAAGTAAATTATTACACGAAAATTCGAATGGCTTGATCAGATTTAACCCGTGAACTTTCGGTTAGCTACACGTGTTCAATACGAAACATCTGGGTCATATCAGCTGAGCGGAAAATCACGATTCTTTTTCCAATTCAAGCTCGCTCTTTAGGGTTAGCAGATGTTTCTTCAAGGTCACGAAATAATATCAAATAAACAAGCATATTCCGAGAGGGTCACTAACAAAAACAAGTGGACGACGTCGCGAGGAAAACACATTTACATTAGTTTTTCTCGTATTGTATAATTAAGTCGTATGCGAATGACAAGTTGAATAAGTTTATAATTTACTCATGTTTTATGTACATTTCAAAGAGTTGTGACGAGAATATGAAAAATAAGTTATTCGAATTAACTTCGGTGATATATCTGGAAATCTAATTTGCTCTATCACTTTTAGTAGCACGGTGACATTTCACGATTCAGCCTGTAATATCCCACTGTTGGGCATAGGCCTCTTCCCCATGTAGGAGAAGGATCGGAGCTTAATCCACCACGCTGCTGCAATGCGGTTTGGCGGATATATTACCTACTATGAGTAACGATCGCTATCAGGTGTACATGATACCAACCGGGACCGACGGCTTAACGTGCTCTCCGAGGCACGGTGGGGAGACCCACAAGGACTGCACAAACACCCAGACCACGGCAAACATCTGTATGGCCAATACAAATGTTGTCGTGTGCGGGGATCGAACCCGCAACCACCCGCGCAACAGCCAATCGCAATCCAGTGCCGTGACCGCTGCGCCAACGCGGCGTCATTTAGTTACTTAAAAATATTGTTACATACAACTTTGTTGTTTGTTTATCAATATACGTAATATTTTGTCGTCCAAATGTAATATGGATCCATATTAATGAAGTAAAAATGTAATAAATCACATTCCATGTAAGAATTTACTGTTTTTATTAAAACATTTTTCGTATGCAAATTTTTTTGTTGATTTTCAAGAGTATATAAACAATATTATGATAATATTTACATTAGATATAGTAATTTCCTTGTAAATTTGATCATGGATTAAAAAAGTGAAGGCTTGCAGCTCTTACAGCGTTCGAAAGAGCACGTGAAGATTTCCCAGTTGCTATCACATGCGCCTGGTGGTTATCGTTAGTGATAATAATAATAAATAATCTTTATTCTACACCAAGGACAGATACATTAAACATTCACAAGTTTTTATTCACCAACATGCAGTGAAGCAGTGACTATACTCCGTTTTTTTCGGTACGGACTAAATTGACATAAGCTGTGTTGCTAGTTTTTTGCGAATCATTAATAGTGATGTGCCACTACCGTAACTTTACGTAATTTACAATATAGTATCGTTTTTCACTAATAATTACAAAAGTCTTTGTCTTTAAAATTTTAGAATGTAGAATACCAAATACCTTATAATGTACCTTCTTGTATGGCTAATATATTGATTTATGATAAAAGAAAAACACTTATTTTTTTAAAAGTATTTATTAATCTTAGTAATCACATGCAAATTGAATTAAAATGAAATGAAAACATTTATTTCGCCTTAAGATGATACACACACTTAACGAAAGTAAAAAAAATGTCATTAACAAAAAAAACAACAATAATAAAAAAAAGTTAAGGTAAATATCAAACAATGAAATAAAATAAAAATAATTTTTTTATATCTTAACATTAGGTACTTTACAAACTTAGGTAATGTACCCAGTGTTATAAGCAACCTTAAGTTAGTCAAAATGTTAAAATATTAAATTACTCAAAATTTCTAATGTCTCGGTAGACATTACCTATCTATTTTATCCTCGGCTTTATTAAACATTACAATAAATAACATAAAGTAATGTCCCTAGTGTAGGCTGAGAGAAAAAAAGCCATAGAAAAAAAAACTCTCGGTACTCTTTTAATTTTTTTTAAATCATATACAAGGTAAAAACACAATAGTAGACCATGAAATGTTCAGGACAAACACGAGACAGCCAATCGTGCATCTAACTATTTACAAGGCGGGTCATAGACATAGCCTCATCATCATCATCATCATCACATCAGCCTATCGCAGTCCACTGCTGGACATAGGCCTCCCAAGCTCTCGCCAGACATCCCGGTTTTCCGCAATCCTCATCCAGCCTACGCCGGCAGTCTTACGTAAATCGTCGGTCCATCGGGCCGGAGGACGTCCCACACTGTGTTTGCCAAGACGCGGTCTCCACTCCAGGACACGTCTGCTCCAGCAGCCATCGGTCCTGCGACACAAGTGACCAGCCCTCTGCCACTTCAACTTGCTAATTCTGTGGGCTATGTCGGTTACTTTCGTTCTGTCGCGGATAGCCTCATTTCTAATTCTATCTTTGAGAGAAACCCCAAGCATAGCCCGTTCCATTGCGCGTTGAGCGACTTTAAACTTGTGGACCAGTCTCTTCGTCAGTGTCCCGGCTACGTCTCGGCTCCGTATGTTAACGCAGGCAGGACATAGCCTGGTCGAGCTATATTCAATCACATGCCTTTTAATCATTAAGGTATTCATTAATGTCCAAATTAAAATTAACGTTAAAAAAATTAATGGTCAGAATCAGGCAATGACTCCGTACCTGAATGTTCCGAATCGCCAGAGTCGTCACCTACTTCAATTATAAATCTGTCGGTAATGTCGTCGACAATATGGCCTAGAGTACACATTTTGTCCTCAACTCCAATTATATTATGTTTAATACAATCTTTCCAGCGCTGGGGAGTCACTAGACGAAGCCCTTCCTCGAAAAGACTTCGCACATCTTTCATTTTAAACGTTTTATTGTTTTTTGCGACATGCCCCTTTACCTGTGCCCAGACCAATTCAATTGGATTTAGCTCGCAGTGGTAGGGAGGCAGTCGCAAAATGGTGACTCCCCGTTCAGCGGCCATTTCATCGACGACATATAGAGCGCGGCATTTTACAAGAAGTTTTCGTTTGAATTGTTAATGTCATTTTTATTCTGCAGAAAAGGGTTATCCATGATATTAACAAAATCTTAAAGCGCGAGTGAACAGGCTACTTCTGGGCGAGCTCGCTCCATCTTCGACCTCGTCTCTGCCCCAGAGCTAGACTGGGGTCAAGAGTAAGCCCATAATTTAATTTAAAAAAAAACCTTGTTTTGAAGCTGTAAAACGTTAAATGGTAATAAGATGTAAAATTCGTGGCTGAATTAATAAATTCGGTGGCAAATAAAAATAAGAAGGACAAGTAAAAATAATTGTTGATCTTTATTTGACGCTGTTTAAAGAATGTTTAGTTGTTTTTAATAATAAAATTATGTGGTAAAAGTAAAAAGTTACGATTCATAAAACCGGTATCGTATTCATAAAATCGATATACAACACTATCACTAAAAAGCTGGTATCATTATTTCGAAAATTGACATTTGCATGTGTCAATTTAGTCCGCACCGAAAAAAAACGGAGTATAGTATTAAGCTCAATCCTTCTTATATACGGAGAAAAGATCTTTGTCCAACATTGAGACACACACACACACACACACACACACACACACACACACACACACACACACACGTAAATATATTGAACGTAGTTAGTAGGTCATCTGTACATTTTACAAAAATCTTGCTTTCTTACTGGGACCAGTTCCGCTAGCTAGTAAGTAGACTCTATAGTATTTACAAGTTATAAATCACATGGCTTGTATAATTGACGCAAAAGCTGCGCCTTAATCATGATAGGTCGCTCGTTATTATTGTCTAAGACCGGACAAGAACTTCTTGTGGAAAGTGAATTTCAAAATCACATTTAAATTATTTACGTTATAACCTTACGGGTTTACCCGCTTTGAGTTTTGATAATGGATTGTTTGAAGTTCGCGATTACTGTGGTTTTTTAATTTAATATTCCACATAAAATACTATTAACGGAAATTTTCTTGTATATTTTTTGTATCCTAATTTTTGAGCGTTGGCTACCTTACTGACCACTCGAACAAATTATTGTAAAACAGTGTTAGGTATTTGTCTGTGCTCTTACAAGGTTAAGGTACTTCCTCAATTGGACAGTTCCAGATTTGAAATAGATATCCTTCTACGTCCTATTTCCAATAAATTTACAACATTCATTGAGGCTTCTTGTAAATGTTTCAAAAGTATTTAATCAGTAGTAATGGATTGAATTACTAATTTCTAATATCAATACTTAAAAATTGCCAATCAATTCTTAACCAAAATTCGTTTTGCATTACAAAAGCAAATACGATTCTTGGTTGGAAAATTATCAAATCCAATTTGTAGCAGCTGTTTGAAAAGGGGTGTAAAGCAATAGATACAAAAAAATATTGTAAAGACATGTTAAGGGCAACGTTCACAGACCGTACAGTAAAATAGAAAGTTTTGTCTATTTCTGCTCGTGTTTAATTTAGAATTTTCTTTTTTCCCCACTAAAAAAAATCTATGTGAGGACTTCAGTTGTAAGATGTGGATTCTGCTGCAGTGTTGCAAAGCGAAGCGTGGTGCTATGACTAATTAACAACCAAGATAGGATGTCGAGCTGCTAAATAAATATACATATATCAGAATGCTCTAAAAAGAGTATTTAAAAGCTACACTGTATGAAATTAATAATGTAATAAATTAAAAATAAACGTTAAAATGTATCTAAATTATTTTTGCTATAATAAAGAGTTTTTAGTATGATATAAATTTAAACAGCTCCTTGATGGAAATATAAATTACATATTATATGCAGTTTATTTTGAGTGAGAGATGACATGTGAGGGAAGGTTAATGAGGTTTAAAATTAAACCAAACCCAATGAAAGTAGATCTAACACATAATTTATTGAAATGATTGGAAGTTTATATAGGCAGAAGTACGTTATATGTTCGTAAGTCTAGGGTATATACAAAAAGTGTGAGGAGTGTATACCCAAATTTATGCACAAACAACAAAATAGCTTTGTCACAAAATATTACGAACTATAATATAGCACAAATGGTTCAAAAAACAAAATAAAATAAACACATTTAAAATAAACAAAAAAATTAAAAGGTGTCAGCAAACTTCTTATAACTAATGTTTTAATTTATTAAAATATGTTGTTATACTGCCTTGTATACTATATGAACCCAATATATATTTCAACAATTTTAGACCGTAGCTCATGCACTTATACTTGAATCGACTATGACTTTCTAGAATACCTTTAATCACTTATTTTCCTCATACATTGGTGTTGTAGAATTAAAAAAAAAAAATGAAAACAACTTACAAGTTTAACAAGTTTTTTCATTTTAATAATTTGAAAAATGCATGTTAGTATTAAAGATGTCTACAAAAAACTTCTTTAACAAAAAAGAGATCCGATCTTCAACGAATCTCATGCTTGTTCTCAAATCATACGCCGCGAAAAAGTTGTGTATTTAATAGTATAAGACTTAGTTTTTTAATATTTCGTCAGCAACATCAAAAACCGTCTTGTTTAAAATCAACTATTACTATCCGGATAATTGTAACCGGATATCTACAACTTTTGATGTATTCCTAAAAGTTTACGGACAGAATATGTCCAACGAAGTATCGGCGGTCAGAGTGCGGTCCTTTGGATTTGCCCTCACTAACTGAACAAAATTGGGTTGAATTCGAAAATGCCCTTTAATAATTAGTTTTCAGTAATACTGACTAAATTATTTTATCATCATGTATTTAGTTTCCTTTTATATATATATATTTGAAGAATCTAGTAATGTTTTAAATTTTTCAAAATGGGATACCACGAAAATCAATTATACCAAAAATGTTTTAAGCTTCTACTAATACTGAAAGTACATACAGCATCGGGTAACCAGTACGTAAAAGCCAGAGGCCTAGTTTTATTCATGTAGTAAGACACCCATTCGTCCCTCTTATAAGACTTGCATAATTCTTGTCAAAGAACTAAATCCTTTTTTCCTTTTAAATAATAACTATTGTACTGTTAAAATATTACGCACAGCTTTAGCTGTCAAGTGTCCCAAGTTTAACGGTTTAATAAATAATATAATACTTTAACGAATGGTGACAAGGTAGTAACAGAGCGAGAAAAGCAGACAATGGCTGGCTTAATAATAAAATTTTAATATAAATTTAGAATTTAATTAAGACAAAAGAGTAATAATTGTTAACGATATAATTAAGGCGAGTGACGACCATTGTACTCGAACATCACACGAAATCGCTAATGAATGGAATCTTTTAATGCGAATTAATACCGTAATGATCGTCCTTTACAGGGCTGGATTGTTCGGAGCACTGTTTTTGATTCCGGGGCCACTTGGCAGTCCAACGTTTTGTGAAATTAAATTATATTGTTGAATAGTACCTACACACTTCTACGATTTATATATTGTTCTATATGATGATATTTCTTGACACGAGTTCAATAGCAATGATATCAGGTATATTTTAATTATATCCGTTTGGTTATAGGCTGACAACATTAAAAAGCACACAAATGTGTTAATCACTAAAAATAAGTGTTTTTTTTTGACAATATATTACAGTTTATCAATGTTTTCAGTTTTACACATCCCATTTTAATTTTTTCTCGTGAATATTTAGCATAGCCTTATATGTTTCTTTTTAATGTTCGGGTAATTGCTTACTAGGTTTCCTTTTTTCATTTAATGACAGTTTCTGTGACTTTTGAATATATATATGTATATAAGATGACTGATTCTCGCGAGACTTAATACCCAGAGGTCTGAACTTAGCTGAATTCAGCCCTGTTTCTATCTACTTTATTAAACGAATTTCAAATTGCGTATCATTCATTTTAGAGAAGTTCTCCATTAAAAGTGCTTTTCTTTTATGTTTCGAAGGTTTTCACACTCAGGTCGAAGGCTAAAGTCTATTTCTTATCACGTATTCCTAACTATATTTAGGATTATATCTATACAAAAAATAAAATTGAAGTGTCTATATGTAATATTAAAATAACCGCTTTTTACTGAATACATAAGGATGTATACACGGTACAAAAACCAAAATAACATTTTTTATAATTTTTGTCTGTCTGTCTGTCTGCCTGTCTGTTTGTTCCGGCTTATCTCTGAAAAGGCTGGACCGATTTTGACTGGACTTTCACTGGCAGATAGCTGATGTAATAAGGCGTTTTTGTGAGCCTCCCCATCGTGCTGTGGAAAGCATGCAAACCTTCGGTCTTGTTGTTATCATAGATTCCTTATCTTTATTTATGATAGGTAATATTATAGTAATATTTATTTATGGTAGGGAAATAATTCACTAACTTGCAGTGCAGTATGATAGAGCTCCAATCATGAAAAATACGTCATTGCTCAGCAGTGGGATGCTTACAAGCTAATTTAGTGTAACATTTAAATATAGAATAAGGTATTAAACGACACAAGCAAGAAGTAAGATAGTAATAATAAAACCATTCCATAAGCGTAACATTTTTATGTACCAAATCTTAACGAATATTACAACACGAATTAAAGCAAAGTACCTTCATTTTACATACAGCTTATTTAGCAATTACATTGCTCCACGATGTCATAATTAGGTAAAAGGTAACTTTAAAAGCTTTAAAGTAACGCCCAAGGTAAAACCGTTAATCAAAATTATAAATCAACTGCGTTTTTGAATATCGCACAAAGCGAGCGAGGCGAAAACCGGAACAATTTTGTTTTAAGCGGAAAAACACAGCGGTACTGGCTTTATTGCTGGTGACGTTTTTGTTTCCTCGCTTACGTTTTCACGAATATTTGTGCTGTAATAACTTACAAACAGAAACATTTTACAGTGAAACCTGGTTAAGTGAGACATCAAGGGACCTGCAATGTCGTTTCACTTATAGAGGTATTCCACTTACCCAGTGTCTCAGATATACAGGTATAAATAAATATCTGTCTCATTTACAGAGGGTTCCATTAATAGAGGTGAGAATACAGGTTACCGATACAGATTTTCCGATTAATAGGATAGGCAGCTTTTCAGTTCCTGTCTTCCCACTTTCATAAACGGATATTACCTTCAGTTTTTCACGTAATGATAACGATTGTAGTTTTCATTTTGGCATTCTGAAGGTAATTGAAGCTCAAAATTTGTACTTTCGTACTTGGAATTACGTGTGGAAGCCTGGAATTTGTGGGTAGAATAAGAATGAGTAAACAAACAATGTTATCTCAGTTACAGAGGTTTATGCATATAAAATTTACTCGCTGTCTCAGTTATAGAGGTAACTATGATGATAAATCGAAAGAACAAATCCCAGATATAGAGGCTTACCTCGTCCCACTAACAGAGGTAATTCAGTGCCAAAGTGTTGGGACCTCAGCATGAGTTCCAGTTATGGAGGTTTCTCACTTATCCAGGTCCCACTTAACCAAGTTTCACTGTATAATGTTAAGCCGTAAGCTGCTTGCAAGGCTCTTTCTACGATTTGTATTCGTTCTACTTTGTTTCTACTACGTAACTTTTTTAATTTTTGGAGTTTACTCCTTAAGAATCGATTTTTATATAAGGCCCCGGGTATGAAAAAATATGAGGTGTAAAATCAATTGAACGAATGACTTCGTTACGTTTTTTCACCTTTTAGTTTTCAGGCGTGAATATTACGTTGCTCCAACGCCATCTAGCGGAAACTAAGATAACGTCGTCGACAGACGACGACGTTTTTTTAATAACGGCATCGATCAATCGATAGATGGCGCTATTTGATTGGTTTATTTACCATTTGATATGGTATTAATCTTTTTTTTAGATTAGTAAGTCTTCTTTGTGCCTATTTAGACAGTCGATCTGAAGAAGTAATCTCCAGTCGTGCGTCGGAGCTGACACACAGACTTTTTTTTGTATTTTCAATTTGTTTTTTTTTTAAATAAGTTTGCCAAAGAAGTTTCACTTCTGACATATTGTGTACTTTGTACGCACGCAAGTTTTTATTAAAGCAGAGTAATAAAAGTGTATTTTATTACTCTGTTGATATTATATAATATTTTAGTAACTTTATTGTTTCGATTTCCTTTGAGAATTAAATATTTTTGAACATAAATTTATTTGAGTCGAAGAAGGAATAATAACTAATGAATCTAAATTAAGTTAGTCGTCCTCAAGATACCAGAATAATTACTACCTAATTTTTGTTTCAATTGGTGACAAAATGTAATATAGAGAACTGCGTAAATAAAGCTCCGTAAGTTCTATACAAAATCAATAATAGAGAAATTTAACACGATTTATTTTTAAATAATGCTAAGTTTATGCTAAGTTTATGCTAAGTTTTAGATTATTTTTTCACGGGATTTAAAATTACAGGTACAAAATAAAAACGCCATTTCGCATCTTTGCAAAGCTCTGCAACTTAGACAGCTTGACGTGAACGCTTATCACATTTAGGAACGCATTCATGTGTAAATTGATTATCTGTAACTTAATTGCTCAGTCATGGAGTAAAGATTTTCTAGAGTTATTCTTGAATATTTTTTATTTATCACTACATATTATAAAACAAAGTCTCTTCCCGCTGTCTGTCTATATATATGCTCAGATCTTTAAAACTACGCAACGGATTTTGATGCGGTTTTCTTTAGTAAATAGAGTGATTCCAGAGGAAGGTTTATATGTATAATACATGCATAATATAGTAGAGGAACACTAATAGTTTTAAAGTTTTCTAATGTGATGTCGTAAATAAACACATTTTTTGCGCTTAGATTGCAAATATTTATTTTATATTTAGTATCAGCATTGCACCCGTGCGAAGCCGGAGCGGGTCGCTAGTGTGCTTGTAAAGAGTTGCAGGTTTTTTTAACTAGCTCTTGTAATTCACTTGATTTTGTAGTTGACGGATATATTGTAACAAATTTCTACGAACGTTTTTCAAAAGTTGAGCAACCACGGTTCTAAGCTGTGCATCTGGTTCCTTGCCTTTGTAACAGGCTTCAAAATAAAATCGGCCAAGTGCGAGTCAGACTCACGCACGAAGGGTTCCGTACCATTGACTAACCTAAATATAAGTAAATTTTCTGTAAAATATTTATTTAATTGTTAGATAAAACTAAATATTTAGTCAAATACGCCATCTATCGATCGAACCATGCCGCTATTGGAAACCTATTTTATTAGTATATCGACGAGGTTTTGGCGATTTCTGATAGATGGCGTTGGAGACTAATAAAATAATTATCGCCTCCCATAAATATTTATTTTATTTTGTTTTTAGTATTTGTTGTTATAGCGGCAACAGAAATACATAATTTGTGAAAATTTCAACTGTCTAGCTATCGCCGTTCTTGAGATACAGCTACTGGTGACAGACGGACGGACGGACGGACGGACGGACGGACGGACAGACGGACAGCGAAGTCTTAGTAATAGGGTCCTGTTTTTACCCATTGGGTACGGAACCCTAAAAAGAGGAGGTTCTCAATACGACCGTATTTATATATATGTTATCTCAGAATTTTTGAGCGTTTGAACCGATTTCGATGATTCTTTTTTTTATTGAAAAGTGTTGCGTGCCATGTGGTCCCATTTAAATTTAATTGAAATCTGACGAGTACTTTTTGAGTTATATCTAATGACGCGTATTTACCTACTTAACAATTTTTTCGTCGATCTACGTTGTATTATACCTCCTAACTTTTTACTGGGTGGACCAATTTCGATAATTCTTTTTTTGAAGTGAAACCTTTTTAGGCGCATGAGGGGTAAAATTTGAGTGACTGGTAACCCGAAAGCGTCAGGGACGGTCAGTACTTGGATGGGTGACCGTCTGGGAATACCGCGTGACGTTGGCTTTTTTTTCAGTTAGTTTTTTTTTGTATTTTAAATTCGTTTTTTTTAATTAGTTTGCCAAAGAAGTATCACTTCTGAGATGTGTACTTTGTACGCACGCAATTTTTTTTAATCAAAAGCTGGTACTTGTCACGTCCGTTGTTCAATTTGAATTACATCGATATTTGACTAGTGTTTTCTGAGTTATTTCTAATAATGCGCATGTACATTGAAGTTGGTTTTCATTCGTTTGCACTCTAACACGATTATTATTGTGTGTTATGTATTGGTTAACATTAAAGTTTACTATACATGGTTAAAAATTTGCTATCTAATGTAAAAATATCAAACTTAGGAATTATCAAACGTAGGAAAGGAATACTGAATAAATACATACTGAACAAAGAAAGTATTTTAGATCAGTCTAATTATGTTGATATAGATTTAAACCGCTGTTAAATTTAAAACAGAAAGGTGATCGTTGTTTAAGTTACTTTTATTCGTACAAAATACTCTCCGTACAAAATATATGAAAACAAATGAAAACAAATTGACGAATTTTTAAAACAGTAGGTACGTGCAGTTTTATCAACTGCTAGAAAATCTTGTTATAAAAATGTATGTTTAAAAATATATAAAAGATCGTTCGCATTTTACGAAATATTCAATGTTACGTTGAGTGCTGTGATTTTAAATTTTTGAATAGTAAAACAAAATGTATTGTGCAGTTGTCGCAACCACGTGCTATGATTCGAGGTCCTTTGAGTGAGAATTTGTTGGATTTACCGTTCTTCCTGCGTGGAACATAAACAAAGCCAGCAATCTGCATATGAAGCAGGATTTTTACGAGGGAAAATGTTGAAAAAAGCCTCATGTCCTTTTTAATCGAGTCAAATAAAGCTGAATTTTGATGTAGTTTTCTTTTAGCCGATTCTACAACTACCTTCGTTAAAATAAATACTT
Organism: Melitaea athalia; assembly: GCA_905220545.2. Lineage (NCBI taxonomy): Eukaryota > Metazoa > Arthropoda > Insecta > Lepidoptera > Nymphalidae > Melitaea > Melitaea athalia. Next base: position 4,099,522 of record HG992180.1, read on the forward strand.
ATATAGATAACTCCTTCTAGAGTTTATTTTTATGTGTGTTAATTATGAAATTGTTCCTGAGCTACGAAGAGTAACGTTTTATTTAAAAAATTTCATGATTCACATTTTTCTTTTTTTGAACCACGGCTTCACTACATATTATAAAACAAAGTCTCTTCCCGCTGTCTGTCTGTTTGTATGCTTAGATCTTTAAAACTTCGCAACTGATTTTGATGCGGTTTTCTTTAGTAAATAGTTTGGGAAGATGTTCGTCCACCGAAAAGGGAGGTTCCTCCAACCAGACGGGAGTTGAGTCTGGTAGGGCTACTGCCCCGACGGTTGTTGTCGGGTTCTTGTTTATATAGTTCATTCGCTTTGAAAACTTCGATAGCGTGATCTAGGATCGTCATTTCGTATGTGGCTCGATAGATGTCGCCACATCACTCCCCTCCGAGACCGGAGGTCGATAGCTGTTTTTGAGTCGTCCATACACATCTTGTGATGCTTGCCGGGCCAGTGGAATGTTCCAGTGAGTCGGAACCAGATGCCGCATAGTTCACAGTGAGTCGGAACTGTATGCGGTGATGCCCCAGTGAGTCGGGGTGATGCTGCAAATTCTCCAGTGAGTCGGAGTGGTGCAGTGCTGCGTTGTGGCTGGCTGCTGCGTCGACCAGGAGAGGTGCGTCTCTGCTTGCTGACCGGCCGAAGTGCAGTGTGCTGTGCCAAAGTCGCTGAGAAGGTTGTGGGTGATGACCAGGTATGCGCGTCCGCTGCATGCTGGTGGTCAGGATACCCGTAGTAGCCGTGGATGCTGGCTGGCTGTAGGACTCGCTGCTCGAAAGCTTGAGGAAGTGATGATGACGTCACGATGACGTAGATTGACGAAGGCTGCGCTGATGATCACGTCGGGGTCACCAGTTTGGGGGTGAGAGGAACAAGGTGTTAAGTTCCTCATCCGCCACCCCAAAGGGAGGATCCTCCAACCAGACAGGTCTTGCGTCTGGTAGGGCTACTGCCCCGACGTTTGTTGTCGCGTTCTTGTTTATATAGTTCATTCGCTTTGAAAACTTCGATAGCGTGATCTAGGATCGTCATTTCGTATGTGGCTCGATAGATGTCGCCACAATAGAGTGATTCCAGAGAAAGGTTTATATGTATAATACATAATAGCAGAAGAACACTGATAGTTTTAAAGTTTTCTAATGTGATGTCGTAAATAAACACATTTTTTGCGCTTAGATTGCAAATATTTATTTTATATTTTATATTTAATATCAGCATTGCACTCGTGCGAAGCCGGAGCGAGTCGCTAGTTATTTTATATTTCGTAATACACATTATAGTAATGGTTTAGTATCGTTCTGGTGATATGAATTATAAGTTTATCTAAAACTCCGTGTCATAAACCGATGATTACTGTATCTCGTTTTAATCATATACCTATTTGTTTGAATATTGAGTTTGTATCCAATTACGGTCGTGTTTGTGTATCATAGCGTGTATTTATACTATTCTCTGTACATACATATGCTGCAACTAAAACGTTCCGAGACGTGGCTCTAGGATCTTAACTGAAGTAAAGCTTAAGTCCGCATGAGACTTATGAGTTTCCCAAGTGCATAGTTTATGTTAGTCATTTCTTGCGGCGTAGGAAAATACTGTGAGGAAAACTTAAGATTTTTCTGATACATTTATCCATTGCACAGTTAAGTGCGTAGCTGATTAAGATTTTTCCTAGCTTGTTTTAAGTGGAAATTTCGAAAGAAATACTAACATCTTATGACATAATTTTATACCTTTCATAGTAGAGAATAGCAAAGTTGAGAAAAATTATATTTTATTTACCTAAAAATAGTTTTTAAAATTGTAATCTCTTACTTTCTGTTAAGGTAGAAAAACAAATCCTGAAATACGTCTGCCCGTCTAATGCTGGATGAACATTTAAGAGATTGTAATTGTACTCTTCCATGTTTCTCTACAATATTATTTTCTATTTTAGTAATGAAAAAAAAAAAAAAAACAAAAATGAAACGTGTGTGTATTGTTTTTATTATTGGTGCGTCTTCGTTCCATTTTATTCTTTTTGTGTCCATTGCTCAAAGGTTGTCTGAAAGAGATTGTTCTTTTAGCGATAAGACCGCCTTTTGCGCATCTATTGGTTTTCATTCTCTTTTATGTATATTTTTTGTGTACAAAAAACAATATTTATTATACACTGTATTATTTAATCTTTCTTCTAGACGTAATTTAATTACGGTCGCCTGTTTCTATGATAGGCAACTGCTTGTGGAATAGGCAGAGGCGGCCTTACCCATTGCGAGGCCCCGGGCGGAAAGCCTTTGCGAGGCCCTTTGTCCTTCGTGAAATGCTAAAGTTATAAAAATAACTAGAATTTGAGTTTTAAAAATATTTTACATTGAAAAGTTTACAAAATTAACAAATATAGAGATGATAAATTTTAAAATTGATGTTTGCGGCTTTTGCTGCGACTAAAATCTTTAATTAAAGCACAAAATCTAACGAATGACCAATACTAGACCAGTGCTTTTAGCCTTTGAAATGGTAAAAAGTGAAAAGAATTATAGTAGAATGAAACCCATTGAAAAGGAAGAGAATACAATGAAAATGAAAGGAAAAATAAATTACGGGCGATCTGAGGTCGCAATCCAGTGCTGTGACACCGCGTTGGCGCAGCGGTCACAGCACTGGATTGCGATTGGCTGTTGAGCTCGCGGTTGCGGGTTCGATCCTCACACATGACAACATTTGTATTGGCCATACAGATGTTTGACGTGGTCTGAGTGTTTGTGCAGTCCTTGTGGGTCTCCCCACCGTGCCTCGGAGAGCACGTTAAGCCGTCGATCCCGGTTGTTATCATGGACACCTGATAACGATCGTTACCTACTCATAGTAGGGAATATATCCGCCAACCCGCATTGGAGCAGCGTGGTGGATTAAGCTCCGATCCTTCTCCTACATGGGGAAGACGCCTATGCCCAACAGTGGGATATTACAGGCTGAATCGATCTGAGGTCGGGAAGTGGTAGGGAAGGGGGTTTGAGGGTAAAAAACGGTTTATCCCGATTGCGGGTAAACTACAAGTCCTGTGGAAAAAAGTCAAATGGCAAAGTTGTAGGTAATAAAAAGATCTTCAACTTATCTGCAGCTAAAAATAAACGTTTAGAAAATGAAAAGAATATTTAATAAGACATCCTCAATATTTTGAGAATTTCATAGAGAAGAGGGGAAGGGGCTAGGAGAGTCTGGGTCTTCCTACCTGTTATTTTTTTGCATTTTCTGAGAACATTTACCATAGTAATGTATACATTTGCATGATGTTTTTACACCATCAGAAAATAGAGATTTTAACGAACAATAATCTCACCGACTTTTTTAAAAAGCTGATATTTTGACGTGAGAAATTTCGATTGAAAATGAGAGTACTTTTCCGATATTGAGGACAAAATGAGGTGACAAATTAATATTTTAAATAAAAAAAAAATACAATGTGTTTGTAAAATAAAAAGGTAAGTTTTCACCAAATTTTGTAAAAAAAAGAATTTTGTAAAAGATAAAAATAAAAAACCAAAAACTTGTGTTTTTTGAATATTTAATATTAAAATTATATAATTAAATAGAGTTTTACATTTTTTACAGTGTAACTTTTATTATCACAACTAAACACTGAATATTTACAAAAGTTAAGCCGCTGTGGGTCCATTGCCGCCCATCAGAGATACCTATATAAAAGTAATGCTTTGAAATTCCTAAAAGGTTACGATAATATTATATTCAAGAAACGTAGTAAACATTATGTTACTATAAAATTTCCGGGACCAAAGTACACACAGCAGTATTTTAAACATTCGTAATTCATTATTCCCAAAGCTGTTTCAGTTGTAGGTATTCATAAATTAGATAATACATTACAAAATCCTAATAATAGCGTGTTATTAGTCCCGGGATCCTCTGATAATACTAATTATGAAATGTTAGATATTCACTAAAATAAATATATTGGTAGGTGCTATAAAATGTCTTTACATAATTGTGTTTGCTCGCAAACGAAAAAAAAAAACGACTTCCATTACATCGACAAGTAATACTGATCATATTTAAATGTGACTACAACACAAATTTGAACTTTTGATTAAAAGAAGAATCATCATATTTGGTACACCCAGTAAAATGTTATGCGGTATAATATAGCGTAGGTTGACGAAAAACAGTCGAGGAAATACGCATTTTTAGATATAACTCGAAAAGTAAGTACTTGTCAGATCTCAATTAAATTTAAATGGTCCCCATTTACACATAACACGCACCACTTTTTGTTTTGAAAAAATATCAAAATCGGTCTACCCAGTTAAAGGTTCTGAGGTAACTTACTTAAATAAAAATACAATCGAATTGAGAACCTCCTACTTTTTTGGATGTGGATTGAACCAACCCGTCGTACACACATAACTACATATATATTTTTTGTGTTAGTGGAAATACGGTCTCAAATAAAGGAGCATAGCGACGTCTTTCCTTTTCCACTTTTAAAAAAACGCAAAAGATTTTCAAATAATTTATTTACACTTATATATATATACATTTTTCTCACATCAATTTCTAAATACAAGACGTAAGCTGTTGGTATTCGAATCGAATAATTTTTTTGTCTTGATTGATTGAAAATGTGAGCTTAGTGCAAAATGACATGAACACGTCAATGGACAAATCTATACATCTATACAAATAAATAAAACTGGAGTGTCTGTTTGTAATATTAAAATAACCGCTTTTACCTAAATGCATAATTATGGATGTATAATTGTATACACGGTACATATACCAAAAATAACAATTTTTTTTCCAATTTTTGTCTGTCTGTTTGTTCCGGCTAATCTCTGAAACGGCTAGACCGATTTTGACGGGACTTTCACTGGCAGATAGCTGATGTAGTAAGGAGTAACTTAGGCTACTTTTATTTTAGAAATTAATTTATTTTATGACTCTGTGAACTGAACAGTAAGTTTTTTAAAATTCCACGCGGACGAAGTCGCAGGCACAGCTAGTATTAAATAAATCAAAATATCAAAACAAAAGTGCTTACTGCGTCTCATATGCATAGAAATAACAGCCCCCCTAGCCAAATTGACAATCTACAATCGATAACGCTATTAGAAAACTAACAAATGTATGGAAATGACACTAGCGTTCGTCGAACAACGTCGAACGCTAGTGTCATTCCCATACATTTGTTAGTTTTCTAATAGCGTTATCGATTGTAGATTGTCAACTTGGCTAGGGGGGCAGTTGTAGGTACGTTAGATTGAAACTGTTGTTATGATCGAAATAAATATGATTATAAATGATGATATACCATACCAACTATGGTATGGATGTTATTTAATTGATCAAATTAATTAAAATTAATCCTTCTCCTACATGGGGAAGAGGCCTATGCCCAACAGTGGGATATTACAGGCTGAATCGTGATCGATCGCGAAAAGCACAGATGAATTAAATATAGAATTATTACAAAAACGACTTTCCAATATGAAGAAACTTATACAAATTCTACTTTATTTCTCGTCTAACTAAAGTACAGTTTTTATTAATAGTAAGTGATCTAAATGACATATTATCGTTACACAAACTAATATATAGTAAGTAGTTATCTCCTATATGACAAATATATTAAAGATATTGATTGATTGATTGATTGGTTTAGTGATATTCTAATATTAAGATATTCTAATATTGCTTTTTGACGTGACAACGTCTAATAAATCGATGAAGGCCGGCGGCATGCACGAAAAAGGATGACTCATTGCAGCGTTACACTCATTGTGCCGTTACACTCATTGTACGCTTGCGCCGCATCTATCTCTCTTCCACTCGATTGGCCTATGCGTCCGAGGAGATGTTTTGTTATGACGTTGTCACGTTAAACTATTTTCCGTAAACCAACTTTACAGACAACCAATTTTTTTAACTGTGAACTAACTCATTAACATCAGTTTGTTCCCTAGCATCGTGTCTCAAAGCCCTATCCATAATTATGTACATATTTCTAAATATCCTTTCAAAGTTTTCTTTCACACGAATCCGAGGATACTTTAGGTTCACCGGTGCATTTTGTTTTAGCTTTATTGCGTCTCGATTCATCTTCTTACGATGTAATTGTATTTCTGCTATAAGAACTACAGCTGCAAAGAAAAAAATTTTTATAAATACTCTTAAATAAGCGTTGATTAAATGCTCTTTGAGTGAAAATATAAACTAAATTACTGTTACTTATTGATAGAAAAATTATGAAACTTTACTTAGAAATTGGAAATGTCTAACTGCTGAATGAAGATCTCTTATACTATTGGAAATAATAATTAAAACGTAAACTTCCATGTTTATCCAAGTTGGACTGGTAGATTTTACCTGTCTACTCTACTATTAAAATTTGAACTTTTAATCTATATATTTTATCATCTAGCATTAAGTAATAATTTTGAATAATGATAAAGGAATTTAAAACTTTACAATGTTAATGCTTAAATTGTTATTATTAAGATTTAAACCATACGAATGAACACATGTCATTTCTATCTGTTTTAAGTGTACATCTAGCCTCCAATCGCTAAACCAAAAGCCAAGAAATTATATCAAAAAGCATATTATTTAACTAATGTTGAGAAGTTTATACGAAACGATTTTTAATATAATCTTTTGGGACTTAAGGGAATGAAAATTATTAAAAAGTTCATGATTTTTAATGGTTTCCGTAATGTTGCTAATGGAAATCCCATTGGGCACCAAGATTGTTTAAAGTTAGAATCTTAATTTCGGTGAAATATATCTATTATGTACCTACATTAATTAAAAAAAAATATTACAAAATATTTTCATTAGAATGTTTTTATTTATACCTTTATATTATAAGGTGTAATTTCGTTTTTACGAGAATTCGAATAAGTTTAACTGAGGTAGGGCACAGCAGGAAATTTCCTGCTCAAAATATGGAGCAGCCCGACTGGGGTAGTACCTCGACCTTACAGAAGACCACAGCTAAATAATACTGTTTTCAAGCAGTATTGTGTTCCTGTTGGTGAGTAAGGTGACCAGAGCTCCTGGGGGGATTGGGGATAGGGTCGGCAACGCGCTTGCGATGCTTCTGGTGTTGCAGGCGTCTATAGGCTACGGTCTTACCATCGGGTGAGCCGTACGCTTGTTTGCCAACCTAGTTACATAAAAAAAAAAAAAGTCTTGAACGATGCCATTAGTTGAAAAATTCTATTCCTAAAGATATTCGATAAAATGTCGAACATCAGGGTCCATAATAATCAAGTTAATGAGTGTAATTCTATTTATATCCAAGGTTTAATGATCGCTGAATTTCTCGGAAAAATATCTTATATTTTATTATTTGAAATATATTTTTTTTAATTGAAAATTCCTTACAAAAAGAGGAAAATAAATAAAGACCCCACACTCAACTTCCCCCACTAGGATTATCTCCAGTATCGGTAGTCCGAAAACACAATAATACACAAGCACAAACGCCCAGACCACGACAAACATTTTTTTGGCCAATACAAATGTTTGCCAAGTGTGGGGGATCGAACCCGCAACCGCCAACGCAACAGCCATAAACCAGTGCTGTGACAGTTGCTCCAACGCGTCGTCCAAAATAATAATTATTTCTTGGATATTATTTTATTTTTTGATCCTGGAAGATTTTTTCTAGATCGATTTTTTTACACGAGCGAAAAATGGATGTGTGAGTCTTTTATTCTAAAATGTTACAAACTGGATTTATTAAAATTGAGATAAAAAAAATTGTAGACAGTAAAACAGCAGTAGCCGAGAACAATATAGGATCCCTAGCCTAGGGATCGAACCCGCGATCAACAGCGAAATCAGCCAGTGCTGTGACAGCTGTGACAATTATTATTAACCTGCTAAGAAGTAACCAACTCCGAGCAGACAAAATGCTCCGCGCAACATTCTTAGGGATACGGGTTCCAAACCGATCGTGGATTCCGATTGCACCTGAAACAAACTATGCTTTAAAATTAAACTAATTTTTCATATATGTACTTAGAAATAAAGTTAGTATAGATTAGGTATAAGTTATAAAGTTATAATGGTAAAGTAATTACTTATAAAGTTAGTATGGATTAGGTATAAAGTGTAATTTATCTATTCGAAAAAACAAAAAACTTTCTCGTTATTAAATACTAGCTTCTGCGCGCGACTTCGTCGGCGTGGACTCCGCTCCTATTGGTCTTAGCGTGATCAAACATAGCCTATAGCCTTCCTCGATAAATGGGCTATCTAACACTAAAAGAATTTTTCAAATCGGCCCAGTAGTTCCAGAGATTACCGCGTTCAAACAAACAAACAAACAACCAAACAAACAAACAAACTCTTCAGCTTTATATATTAGTATAGATTATACAATGATGACGTAATTTTTGGGACTTTAGGCGTAGTCAAAGAACTAAACGATTTCAAATTTATATATTCTTGGTGAAACAACTTAGCATATAAATGTATTTAAAAAGATATTTGTTGTTTGAATTGTATCTATTAGTAAAATTAATTAACAGTCATATAAGTAGATGCAAGTTTATAATAAACATATACAACACAAACAAAATAAGCTCGCTAGACAGGAAACTTTCAATTAATTGCATAATTGGTTTTCATTGGGAGATTATTTCGCTAATGTCACATGATGCGGCGCAGACACGAAGAAGATTGATCGGAGCGGTTGAGATTACAACGTCAATTAAATTTTGAATAAGGAAAATTGAGAAATTTTAATAAACTTGAAACAACAAAGATGTTTAATTTATAATGATATTATGAAGCTGGAAAGTTTATTTGAAATTTGGAATGCTTATTACAAAACCCGCAGGACAGATTCAAAACTTTCTTCTTGCATTAGAAAGACCGTTAATTGATAAAAACTTAACGTTTCTATAAAAGGATTACATTTAATGGCTTAAATATAGGAGTAATTTTCAGGTATATTGTTTCAGGTATATTGTTGGAAGCGGCTGGATTCAGACGGTACAGACCGGACGGAATGGCGATCATTAGGGGAAGCCTACGTCCAGCAGTGGACTTCTAAGGGGTGATGGACGAATGGATGGATGGAAGGATGCATTATATATTATTTTAAGGCAGCCTAGTGGATAATACACGTGAATCGATCGATATAATAATGAGTTTAAAATCGTACTTGCTGAATTTTCACTTAAAATTTGTCTTTGAAATTCCATTTATTTCAGCGCTTCAGGTATTTGGATTAAACCTGAATATTCTCCTTAGTAGGAAATAAGGTCTTTGTCTATTATATGCATTTACTATGTCTTAATATGGTAAACAAAAATTGCATCACAATGACATCACACACTTAAACTTTAGTAATTGTTCACGTTGGGATGCTGATATATTTAGTAAAGTTAGCTACATAAGGATTTTTAGAAGTAAAGTAGCAAAATAGAAATATACTTGAGACTTCTAAATCTAAAATTAATGTTTTTTCTTAATATTGATTTCATGAAATTAAAATATACACTAATATTATAATGCTGAAGAGTTTGTTTGTTTGTTTGAACGCGCTAATATCAGAAACTACTGGTCCGATTTGAAAAATTCTTTCAGTGTTAGATAGCCCATTTATCGAAGAAGGCTAGTGGCTATTTTTTTCAAATTAATGCGTGTGAAACCGCGGGGCACAGCTAGTTGCTACATATTTTTTAAACAAACAATGTTAAATTGAGGATGCTGAGCGAAACTTGCCCGAAGTATATTCGCTTTGATAAAAGCGTCTCTGTATATAGAGATTAATTTCGCAAAATTTAATATACTAGCTAAAGTTATAATTAAACAAATCGGCCAGAATATAAACATCAACAACACTTAATGTCTCAAAGAAGAGGGAGTTTACGAAGGACGTCGTGACGAAAACTTTATTCGGAAATGTCAGTTAACTTTGACGTTTAATTGAATGATTTAACGACATCATTATTATTGAGTTTTGGAAAATAATAAATGCTTTTAAATTCAAGTAGCTGTGCCCCGCGGTTACCCCCGCGTTAATTTGAGGAAAATCATAGCTATAGCCTTTCCTAATTTCAAGTTTGTAGATGTATTTCATACAAACAACCATCCCCTGTTTTAACCCCAAAAGGGTGTTGATTTCTCAAAATGCATTTTTAGTACACCTCAATACCGTCTATAGACCATACATTTTGAATTTCAAGTCTCTTACTTCTAAAACATAGGATTTTCATACAAACTTCCAATCCCCATTTTACCCCCTTAGGGGTGGAATTTCGTAAAACTCGTTCTTAACTGACCTCTACTTGGCGAAAGGAATATTCCTACCAAATTTCAAGTCTCTAGGCCTTATGGTTCCAGAGATATCGTGATGAGTCAATGGGTGGAAATCTCTTTTATATAATACTAGCTGTGCCCCGCGGTTTCACCTGCGTTGATTTGAGGGAAAAAATGCTTTCCTTTTTTTCAATAGTATAAGATTTAATTAGCTTGATATATTTTCCTTCGTTTACACTAAATAAATTTCTGAACGCACGCATAAATATTTGACCAAAGAGTATATTATAACCACTACGTTTTATATTTGACAACCAATATAATATATTATGTCAATCCGTTTTCATTACTGACATTATTATACATTTTTAAAATGTAAAATACGCCACTATCCGTATATTGTGGATATATGTTGTCGATTCGAAACCTTTATTTAAATACGTTCTTTAATTTTATCGGAGAGTTTACCATATCGACGGGATGAACATTAAATGTTTGACAGTTACGAAACACGAACATAGTTCCATACAAATTTTCATTCCCACCTTTCAACCCCTTACACCCTTTTATTCGCATTAAAAAGTAGCCTATGTCCTTTCTCAGACTCTAGACTATCTGTATACCAAATTTTATTTAAATCTGTTCAGTAGTTTTGGCGTGATTGCGAGACAGACAGACAGACAGACAGACAGACAGACAGAGATACTTTCGCATTTATAATATTAGTATGGATAATATAGACTAGCTAGCTAGACGAGACAGATAAAGTTTTAGACAGAAAATTAAGAATAGAAAATAGTTCTTTAGGAATAAATGTTTGAATTGTAGTCTAAATAGTAAAGAAATAAACAAATAAACCTGAGGTGTTTGTATGTTGTCCATGGATTCAGTGCTCTCTTTGGCGTTGTCGCTTTCGGTGACCGGTTCAGATCTGCGAGAATGTTCTGGAAGGTTCTTATATTCATCTGTCGTCATCTTTGCTAGTATACCGGCTTCGAATAGAGTCATTATTCTAAAAAAAAAAAACATAATAATATTTTTAAATAACGATAAGCCATTGACATAAATAGTCTAGTCAACAACTTCAAAATCGTGTTAAATAGAGAAAACACTAATAAATTACCGTTGGAAAAAAGTTTTAAAATCCATTTTTCAACAAAAATTACTATTGTTAATTAACAAAAGAAATTGCCGACCTCCGTCTTCATTGCAGATAATAAAAAAATTATTAAATAATTGTTTTAAAAAAATTTCGCTTCTTGGAGCCTTTATAATATATAGACTATTAAAATATACGAGTTTTAAAAACTTTAGCAATGTGATCCTATTGAGTATAAATTATTATACACAAAATTGTAAAAAAAAAATTAAAAAAAAATATTGTTATCGACTACCAACATCATATAACTAGTCGATGTAATTAAAGTCGGTTCTGTTTCGCAAACACAATTAATTTTACCACCTTTGAGATACCGCATTATTATTTTGCTTTATTCGTCTTGTTTCTTTTCCTCGGCGTTGTATCTCGTTCATCTCGGTTTTAAGTTTTAATGGACAACACATTTACTTTTACGTCTTAAAATTCGTTTTCTATCTTTCTTAATAATTATACGTCAAAAGACTGTTTCACACTGAAGTTATACATATTCTTTATTATTATTTTTTACTTTTTTGGAAATTTGTCATATCTACCTAGCGATCTTAGACTCACGTTAGAAGCATTCCATAGTTTTTTTAATCAGGTTAAGAACCGCCGATAGAAAAAAAATATCAGCTACCTTTAAAATGAATTACATGTTCCTCACACTTAACGGCCCCCACCAGTTGAGTGTGAGGCGTTTGAACTAATTGATACATATACATACATATTATCCTTCCTATCCTTACATACTTGTTTCGCTTCATCCACTTTCATTATTCTTTTCATACATGCTCTTCGGTATAGGGTACTCTTGACCTGGCCTTTTTTCAAGACGTCTCTGATCTGGTCTTGAAATGTCTGCCTAGGTCTATCCCTTCCAACAGTTCCATTCACACTCGCCTTATACACTTTTTTCGTCAATCGTTCTTCATTCATTCTCTCGACATGGCCAAACCATCTCAGCATACCTTTCTCAATTTTTGTCACTACATCTTCTTTAGAAAGAAGAAGAAGAACTAAGTGATATTCTTTTTAATTTGCATTCGAACACATTTTCGTACAAATTGATTTATTTATCTATACTAATATTATAAAGAGGTAAAGTTTATAACTTTGTTTGTATATACGGGGTAATCTTCGCAAATACTGATCCGATCATGAAAATTCTTTCGCTAACAGAAAGCTACACTATTCAGGAGTGACAAGATAAAAGGAAAAAGATAAAAATATAAAAAGATTTTAAATCAGCAGGATTTGAACCTGCGCCCTCTGACGTGCCGTGTCAACAATTCAATCTAATCAAGCATTATTATTTGCCTTAGAAATTAATTGGTGATTTTAAAACATTTATATTTATCTGATTTGCTGAAAATAGTGAGAGTGTATTGGAACATATCAAATTTCACCGTACCCTTCTTATGTGAAATAGATTATAGCGCCCAACGAAGTGGGCACGGGTCGGCTAGTTGTATATTATAAAGCTGCATTATAATAATTTTCCGATGATTATTTTGACGGTTGCAATTTGAAACGATCGATCACGATCACGATTCAGCCTGTAATATCCCACTGTTGGGCATAGGCCTCTTCCCCATGTAGGAGAAGGATCGGAACTTAATCCACCACGCTGCTCCAATGCGGGTTGGCGGATATATTCCTACTATGAGTAACGATCGCTATCAGGTGTTTATGATAACAACCGGGACCGACGGCTTAACGTGCTCTCCGAGGCACGGTGGGGAGACCTACAAGGACTGCACAAACACTCAGACCACGATATACATCTGTATGGCCAATACAAATGTTGTCGTGTGCGGGGATCCAACCCGCAACCGCCCGCGCAACAGCCAATCGCAATCCAGTGCTGTGACTGCTGCGCCAACGCGGCGTCAATGGCACAATTTGAAAGTTTTAAAATTATAATAATAGAAGTTTCTGACTGTTCATTGAAATACTATTAAAATAGTAGAATATCCATAAAACTTTATTCTGCAAAATTCTTCTATATTATCACATACACTTTGTTGAAGGATTCCAAATAAGGACAGCCGATTTGGAGAGCAATTGCTGAGTATCTTGTATACAATTTTTCACTTAAATGGAAATTGTAAGAACCTGTAATAAATAACACATACTTTTTAAAATTAAATTTGAATATGATATTTAATTAAAATAATAATAATAAAAAACTTTTAAAAATTTTAATCAAAAAAATTTAAGCCTTTAGTATTATAAAATTAAGTATCTAATATTTTAGTGGCTTCGGTACAATCACTAACTTGTATGAAAAAAATATTAAATTAATCTCTCTTTCATAATAGCCTTTTTATTTTAAATAACACATTAATATTTCGTATAATAAATGTATTTTGTATAATTTAAATGAAATAGCTTTTTCAATTAAAATATAGTAAATTTTACTGACAATGGCTTATACTTACCAAATCTCTCCGTATCGTAGTATAAAGTTTCTCTACCACCCAGTATAGCAACGCGCCGTTTCGTCAGCACTAAACGGACCCCTACCTCGATACTTTTGACACGCTGCGTGCGTTGACGTCGCATTAGCTTAGCTAGCCTACCATATACTCCTGTTCCATTCTAGGAAATGATATTGCGAAATATAAAACCCAAGTTAATATATAATTTAATTTTTTTTTCTATCATAAAAAATATGTTAACACTTCAAAATATTATTTTTAAAGTTTGACATAGTTTTATAACTAAAAAAATCAAAAATAATTTGTTTCATAATCTGTATAGAATGCTAAATTATAGGTAACAGCAGTGGAAGCATATAAGATGCCGATGTATACATTTTTTAAAATCATCATCCTTAAATATGTATAGAAAAACAATAACTGTAATTTATATATATTTTTGTTTTGCTGTGTAGGCACGTATACGCCTTACGTGTACGGGTCTTACGTGTACGTTTGTTAGCCACCTTAGTGCTATAAAAAAGTGAGTGTTAGCTCCGACGCACGACTGGAGTTTACTTCTTCAGATCAACTGTCTAAATAGGCACAAAAAAGGCTTATTAGTTTAATAAACAGATTAATACAATGTGAAATGTATCGGATAATCTAGCTGATGGCGTTATTAGAAAACTTCGTCATCTATGGCGATCTCGATAGATGGCGTTACGAGAAACGTAACGAGGCCATTCGTTCAGTAGATTCTCCTCCTCATATTTCTTTATACTAGGGGCCTTATATGAAAATCGATTCTTAAGGAGTAAACTTCAAAAACATTTTATGACTTACCTGTAAAATAGTCAACGAGGAACTGTGCCCTTCCACGACTAGTTCATATCCCTTATCTCTCATAGCCTCTTCTAAAGCTTGTAAAGTACCAATGGGCTGTTCTTTCGCAGGCCTTGCCAAAAGACTTGTCAAGTTTGCGGAATACATATCGCCAATAACGTAGGTTGCGCCCAGAGATATTAGGATAGACACCAAACGTACTTTGTGTCTCTTTGATGGTTCTTTGGTGGATGCTGTTAATTTTAAACTAATTAAATTAATTATTAATATGCTAAATTGATATCTTTACTAATAGTGATGTCTTACAGAACCCTGACTAAACACTATTTAGATAACTTGTTTATAAAGCACAGACAATTCACATAAACTGTATATGCAATAGGTAGGATATATTTTAATATGTCATTTACAAATATATAATTAAAATAATACTCAAGTGAATTATAGATAAATATTGCTTTAATTTTGTTTGTGCTGTGTGGTTATGGCACTAAAGAATGTAGCCACCCCCTCTCTTCCCGTGGGTGTCGTAAGAGGCGACTAAGCCCTAAGGGATATCACAGTTCCACTACCACCCTGGAACTTAAAAAGCCGACGGATGGCGGGATAACCATCCATGCTGGCTTTGAAATACACAGGCCAAAGATGGGCAGCAGCGTCTTCGGTGCGACGGCGCCAGCCCTGCGCTCACCAACCCGCCTGCCCAGCGTGGTGACTATGGGCAAAACACATGAGTTCGCGTCATAATGTCGGGCACGAACTTGTGGAGGCCTATGTCCAACAGTGGACTGTGATAGGCTGAAGTGGTGGTGGCTTTGATTTACTCATAAAAGATATATGTGCTTCTCAGTGTAAATTAATTTTAACAATAAAATGATTAGCTACTTTAACAATAAATTAAAGCGGAAGTAACGCAGTATTTTATTAAAACCCGATTTTGACATTCGATGAGAGTTAAGTGCTCAACAATATGGATTTTATTTAAACGTGGAGTAAAGAAACTTCAATATAATTCATTCGTTACACATAATGGATTTCAATTGTGCCAAAATTAACAGACTGATAATCGCTTAGAATATATTGAAGAAGCGGAGAAGGAACTGGCAAAGGAGATCGAGATCCAAAAAGTTTTTATTACAATAAAATAAAATTATTATAACATAATCATATTATAAACTCAACGTATGCGAAATAATCGAGTGTTAAATTTTACACAATACTAGTGTTCACACAATACGTAGGTACACTACTCAAACGTGAAACTTAACAAGTGCATTATAGTGCTGCAATGGAAAACTCATTGTGCTGAACCTGTTTATGTTTCAAATGTTTGTGTTTGTAAGCCACGTATACGAACGTTGTCTTAAGAATAATGAAGTGGTAAACCAGCAGCAATCATTCAACAGACTCAGCTGGTCTCGCTTACGGCGTTGCCATAATGTAGGGGCGGCGATAACAACCCATAAGGCCGGACCCATCGCTAGTAGCGTTACACCGACAAACGACCATACCTGGGAAAATGATTTGATATATTTTAAGTTATGTAAGAAATAAATTATCGACTTCTGAGAAATTGATTTTAGAAATAAATAAAATAGGAACTTAAAAATTTTTTTTTCAAGTGCTTTTTTTTTCTTAAAATTTAAGTGGGAACAAAACAAAATAAATTACCCTATCGGCGGGGAATAGAAATATCGCATAAATATAGTGAAATTCGATGTTAAAAAAATTATAAAATATCGAAAAAAATTATCTGTTTGATACCATCGGATATCGAAATTTCCTGCTCAAAATATGGAGCAGCCCGACTGGGGTAGTACCTCGACCTTACAGAAGACCACAGCTAAATAATACTGTTTTCAAGCAGTATTGTGTTCCTGTTGGTGAGTAAGGTGACCAGAGCTCCTGGGGGGGATTGGGGATAGGGTCGGCAACGCGCTTGCGATGCTTCTGGTGTTGCAGGCGTATATAGGCTGCGGTTTTGCCATCGGGTGAGCCGTACGCTTGTTTGCCGACCTAGTTATATAAAAAAAAAAAAAAAAAAAACTTCCGCTAAAATACCGGTAAAAGAGGCCCTTAGGTTACAGTATAAATAGGTTAATAAAGCTATTATTTTATTAAATTATTTTTGTATTTAACAGTAAAAATTTAAATTATTAATACACTTTATTTACACTTGAAAATTTTAAATATCACATAGCTGAGAAAATGGCTCTTTTCCTTGAAATGAAATAAAATGAAAACACTTATTTCGTCATATTAAGGTGATCCACACACTTAACGAAAGTCAAAAAAGAAAAAAAATGTCATTTACAAAAAAAACTAAACAATAATAAAAAAAAAGTTAAGGCAGCAAAATATCAATAAAATAAAAATGTATACTTTAAACATTAACATTGGGTACATTGCAAACTTACGTAACGTACCCAGTGTTAGCAACCTTAACTTAGTCAAAATGTACAAGAATGTTTGAGTTTTTGTGGTCAAATGAACTTCACCGGATAAGCGTAAACCAATGGTAGCCCGGATTTGACCGTGGTTTTTACTTGAACTCAATGTTAGTACTCTGAAATTGCTATTTAGATACTTTGAAGATTATTTCGATAAGTCTAAATCGAAATTTGTTTTTGTTATAAAAATAAGTAAAACGGATATTAGACGGATTACGTTTAGCCTTAAGTAGGTTTATGTTGAAAATACGCCTACTTATATTTACTGTTATATATTTTTAATCCATTTAGTTATATTAATCCATCCGTTTATTTATTTACGTTATTATTTCATAATTATATTAAAATCTCTACCAGTAATAATTTTTAGATAAATTGTTTACAATATTTTGTCCTGAATTACCATTTATTTCAAGTAAATATTTAAGTAGGTAGTTGAAATAATAATTATATTAACGGTATTAAAAATTCAGTAAAGTAAAAAATGTTACATTAATTCTAATTACGTATTAATAATAACATTAGCATGTACAAATTAGCTGTGCCCTCGATTTCATCCGCGTGGAATTTAACAGAAAAGTTTTTGTTCAGTTTTCAGAGATATAAAATTAAATAAATGTCTAAAATAAAAGTAGCTTACCCTATTTCATCAGTTTTTCTAAGTAAAAGATTAATACCATATCAAATGGTAAATAAACGAATCAAATAACGCCATTTATCTATCTAAGATGGCGTTACGAAAAACGTATCAACGGTCATTCGTTCAGTAGATTTTACTCCTCATATTTTTTTCATACCGGGGGTCTTATAATATGAAAATCGACTCTTAAGGAGTAAACTTCAAAAATTAACACAAATAAACATATAAGTGTACTGATGCCGCTTATTTTGAAAAGGTGGAATTGTCGATAAATCATGCCTGGGCAGAGCCCGATAACAGGGTACGATGTGTACAGACGCTTGACCACAGACCCAAAAGATGGCATTTGAGAGCGGATAGTAGAATTCGGAAACTAAAATCTAAAAGCAGAAAATAATAGAAAATAGATACATACATAGATAAAGCAAATAGTAGGTACATTACCTCCCACCTAAAAGGTCGGATAATAGCTAGTGTTTCACTCAATTTATCTGGCGCGTGAGTTAAAAAGGCTCCAGAATCGGCAAGAGTTAGAAACGAGAACTCAACCGCTTGTAATCTCTCCCACGTCATTGTTACGTCACCAATGAAGAAGTCCGCCTTCTGTGTTTAATTAATAAATATTAGTTGATAAGTTAAAATGTAGAGAGTAGTAGAGCAATAGTGAGCGTAGGACCGGGATAACGTACGAGGCCTTACGAGTCATCAAAAATTATTACTAACCAGCTGATTTTTTTTCTTTTAGTTAGTTAATATTTATATAATTTAATAGTAATATTGTCCTACAAATTGCGTGGTGCGTTATCCCGGTTCTACGCTCACTGCTGCTCTATCCCCTGCTAACTCTATTATCTACCACAATCGAGAGTTTTCGAAGAGGAACTTTTTGTTTGTCTCATCAAAATGAAGCTACTCCCGGAAAATTAGCTTAATAGTAATCACGTGAAAAAAATGTACTAGGGATCTCGGACTAATAGCTTTCAAGAAGATCGAAATACCTATGTATATATAATTATATTACAACATTATTACTAAAACCATATTCACGTAACACGTGGCTAAAAAATTTCAAAATGCAAGTGAAATAGCGCCGAAGGTATTACTTGGATTGCGTGTATTTGAGAGTTTAGGCTATTGTTAAACTTACTCGTTTCCATATTAAGCCAAGTGTCCCTTTAAATGTTCCGTTACCAGCAATTCTTGATCCTTGGCTTCTGTCGGGAGGGTCGTAGTACTTATATCTGTTTAAAAAATGTGATACTATAATATTATATGCCTACCATAGTGTATGTAACATATGTTATCGTGTGTTGCCAGCAAATATGCACAAAAAAGTTCATAAAAATGCGTCGAGCCATTACAGAGGCCTGCGATCAACAAAAACCGTGACATGAGATTCTTATATATGAGAAAATGTTATGATTATTGAAAAATCATCTACTAAGTTTACTAAGGTATAACTAAGGTAAATTTCTTGCTCAAAATATGGAGCAGCACGACTGGGCTATTACCTCGACCTTACAGAATATCACAGCTAAATAATACTGTTTTCAAGCTGTGTTGTGTTACTGTTGGCGAGTAAGGTGACCAGAGCTCCTGGGAGGAATTGGGTGTAGGTCAGCAACGCGCTTGCAATGCTTCTGGCATCATGTGAGCCGTACCGACGTTTGTTGTATACAAAAAAGTTAAAATTTTATCAAATTTGAACGGTGAAGTGATTGTAATAGCTATTGAGTCTAGAACTCTGGATACATTATCGGTTACACAAAATTTATTAAAATAAGTAACATAAAAGTAATCTTAGCATTTCGAATATAAGAAAAAAGAAATCTTTTTAAAAACTTGTTTGTATCTTCGAGTTGGCTCGTAATGGATTTGGATGGAGCCTTCAGAGATTTAGGCTTTATTTAAAATAGTCCGTTGTTTCTTTGTTAGCATAAAAGGGATTTGTAATTATTTGTTTCTCTTCATGCCTTACTTACAATAATTTAATTTATATGGTGATTTTGTGTAAACTTTAATGTTTTAACGGCTGTAAAATTTATTAAAATAAAACACACATTTTTTAAAAAAGTAACTGCGGAGTTTCTTGCCCATTCTTCACTTCAGAATCTACATTTAGAATCGGTGGTAGCTTCACTTATAAACTATAATTAATTAATTAGGACAAATATAATTTTAATTTGTAAAGTGATGATTTAAATGAGCTTTGGAAGCTTATTTGAATGAAATAATTTTTGTTTTTGAATAAAATTTTGGAGTTTACTCCTTGAGAATCGATTTTCATATAAGGCCCCCGGTATGGAAAAAATATAAGGAGTAAAATCTACTGAACGAATGACCTCGTTACGTTTTTTTGCGCCATCTACCCCCCTACCCAATCGGGTTACGATAGATGGCGTTATTCGATTCGTTTATTTACCATTTGATGTGGTATTAATCTTTTTTTTAGACAAGTCAGCTTTTTTGTACCTTTTTACTCAGTCGATCTAAAGGAGTAAACTCCAGTCGTGCGTCGGAGCTGACACACACACTTTTTTGATATTGGTTTAAATTCATATAATTCAGCATGCAGAGGGAAGCTGTTACATGGAAATTGGAAATTGATGTACTGTATTTATTAAGACGTCTCTTTTGTAAGTCGACTTCTGTTTTTACATGTTTTATGAAAATTAAAGAAGTTCGAGGAGTGAGTTTATAGCCAATGCCAACCCTTCCCCGTCATTATTTCTAATTTCCACTTCTGCTTTTACTAAAGAACTATTAGCTAAAAATGAGTGTATGGTTCTGCTGTAACTGAGAGTATGCTATAGTGATCCCTTAACAAGACTCGTATGGTTGATTGTTATGTGTATTAAAAAATTGTTACTAACTTACTTAAAGTTTAATTTCTTTGCCAATAAGGACAGTAATTTGTCGTCTCGACCACCGGTCACGTTGACTGTCGAATCGTTGTTATATATAACAAAATGCCATGGAGGAGCCTTAAACAAAAAAAGTTAAATATTACTATTTTTGAACTGATGTAACTATTTTTTGAGTAAATCACACCAGGAAATATTATCCTCGAAATTTCGAAGCAGCCCGACTGGAGAAGTACCTTAACATTATAAAAGATACATAGTCGCCCAATAATACTGCTCTCAAGAAGTGTTGCGTTCCTATGACGAGTAAAGTCGCCAGAGCTCCAACAAAATATCAGCAACAAGTTCTCCGTAAAATATTATTTAATATTAACGAAAATAATCCACAAAATGAGACAAATTTCGCAAGCACATGTGTGTGTGAGAGTGCGTGTGTGACTCTGACTCTAAGAAGCAATTGGTTTCAGTCATTTTTCATAAAAGCCATTGTGTACGAACAGTAAAATATGTATTAGTCGTACGTCGCACAAACGTTTCAAAGGTCAAATGGGAATATATCTACTTGAACACGGTTCCATTAAGATTCGAGCAATGAGGCCTTCGAAATACTTTTTTATTGAGTAATTTTTATATTTTGTTATTAATTAAAATATCTTGAGAGCTGCTTCCAGTAAGAATAGTAATGATTACTTTTTTGTTTTTTAGACAAAGGATACAGAACGGTATACAACTCAGACACTGGTAATATTTTTTAAGTATCCACCTTCCGTTCTTCATTACTGCTATACTACTAGTGAGTACTCGAGTTTTTTATTAAATAAGTTTTAATGTCAGGATAACAAAAAACATAGAATATAATAAAATTAAATTCGTTCCATTTTAGTCTGCAACTTTACTGTGTTCTATGTTTTTATTTTTATAATCATGTAATGTAAAACGTTGTGCGGTCACACGACCCCATTTTTCTTGATTTGTATTAAATAAATTGTTTTCTTCAGTTTTATCAAATTACTAGCTTCTGCGCGCGACTTCGTCGGCGTGGACTCCGCTCCTATTGGTCTTAGCGTGATGATATATAGCCTATAGCCTTCCTCGATAAATGGGCTATCTAACACTGAAAGAATTTTTCAAATCGGTCCAGTAGATCCTGAGATTAGCGCGTTCAAACAAACAAACAAACAAACAAACAAACAAACAAACAAACAATCAAACAAACTCTTCAGCTTTATTATATTAGTATAGATATAATTTTATTTTCATATGAAAGCCTTCGTAATAAGAAAATTCGTAACATAGTAATGTTACATTATATTTAATAATAATAATAATAATAATAAATAATAAATTCTTTATTGGATCAATTAATATTTTACAATTTATAAACCCGCCAAACTGAGTGACAGTTTATCGGCGGAATTAATACTTAGTAACTTATATTACACAATATTCAATTATTATTTATTTATTATTATTTTTTTACTATACATATAACATTTTATCTAACATAACTATAATAAATAATAATAACTATAATTTGTGAGATTATTTTGCTTAAAGTAATAAAAAAATATTCCTAGTCACGTAATAGTACCTTACGTGTTTTCTAAGTAGGTAGTAATTTAATCTACTTTTGTTTTTTCTTTATTTATCGGTGTATTCAGAAATACTCGAATGCAATATAAAAGGGTATATATGAAAAGATTACATGTAACACGGGTACATTGAAGATTCTGCCCTTGAAGTTCTGATAGACCGTATCTCCGGGTGGTAATGCGGGGGATTTGTAGAGCCGATCTGACCACCAGTTGACGAGGGTTAAGTGGTTGAACCGCTCCGGTGTTGCCTGGTTGTAATACAGCCGGTATCTGTTTAAGAAAAAAGATTGTTTAAGTGAAATCTCTATATATATAAAAATGAATCGCTGAATCTGTTGCTAAGCGCAAATCTCGAGAGCAGCTGAACCGATTTCGCTAATTCTTTTTTTATAATATTCCTTGAAGTACGAGGATTGTTCTTACGGAGAGAAAAATTTAAAAAATTGTCTGAAAAAGTCTAAAAACAACACTTTTCTATATTACCATACAAAAGATTCGTAATAATACATAAAAGTCAATTTGAACTTTAACACCATATCATAAAGTTTAAGTGTAATTAGTGGAGGAGTTCTGGGAAGGATAAGTATTTAAAAAATAAATAAATTAAAGAATCAACTGTTAGGCGATACGCAGTTCGCCGGGTCAGCTAGTTGTTAATAAAATAGAATCATTGTGACTTGAAACTCTATGAAACGAAAAATTCTTTACGATTGAGAAAGAAACATATAAATGAGATGAAATACATTACTGCTTAAAACGCGTAAGCGACGAGTTTTGCATGGTGCTTACGACCCTTTTCACTTGACAGTGATCGTCGTAAATAGAACAAATCGCAACGGCCGACCTGCCTACGACTTTTTAGAAATTTTGCACTTATGTCGCGTGCGAATTGTACACAATTTTTTATCATTTTATTTTTAAAGTGAAACTTCTTTTGCTAGTGCATGTCGTGTAGTCCTATTTAAATTTGATTGAGACCTGCCGGGCTAGCATGCGTACAACGAGATAATCTCTTGACGAGAGAGATAGATAATGTCTACATCGAGTATTTTCTCGATTACCCTAACATGCGCAATACGAGAGACATAATTCTCTTCCGAAGACAAAACGGAACGGAAACGCCATGGTATACAAAAGATATTATAATAATATTTATAATTTTAATATATTTCGTTTATCGTAGTCTTTCTAATATTGACAACGAGTAGTTTATCTTCTTAAAACGTCAAAATCACGTCAAAATTCGACAAAACTACGATAACTAAAATTTCTTGTTATCTCTTCAATTGTCGTGACGAGAAGAGTATCACGTGCACGCATGCTAGCTACTGTAGACATAAAGAGAAAATACGAGAAAAGGGGTAGACAAACTTTTGTCGTGGCGCGCATGCTAGCCCGGCTGACGAGTAATTTTATATCTTATTTAATTGATTATTTTTTAACTACCTAGGTTATACTTCTTGTCGATGTAAATGAAGTCGGATTTTTTTTCGTTTGGGAACAAAACAACGATAATGATTATGTTATGTCTTACGGGTTTCTTTCTCCCACTATTGTTTAACTTATTTATTACTTTGGTAACTTATTTATGAAAATATGTACTTATATTATATAACTTTTTGTGGTTAAAAGTATTATATTTCTTATGAACAATACACAGTAAATATCATTTTTGTACAATCTATTTTTATTATATTATGTTGTTATCAATTTAATATGATTTATTCAATATTATATTAGAAATTTCAATAAAATTATGAAAAACTTCTTAACATATACGACAAAGTTAAGAAAATTATTTTCCAGTTTTATTAAAGACAAAAGTACCCGTGGATCATAAAACTTGCAATACAGCTAATCTGAGGATCTTCCGGGAAAATCAACGTTATTTCCTTATTTAATTTAACGATAGATAAATTAATTTTGAATGGTTTTTGACGTATTTAGTAAAATACAAAATATAAGAATAAAGTTAGAGTAACTCGAACTCAAAGAGTACTCCTCAGATCTCGATTTAATTTAAATTTGACGATACGACAAGTACCAGCTCTCGAATAAAAAAAGAATCATCGAAATCAGTACACCCAATATAAAAGTTATATCGTAACGCATAAAAAATACACTTAAATTGAGAACCTCCTCCGTTTTCGAAGTCCGTTGAAAAGAATGATTTGGCGCATTAAGTCACGGTTTACAATTAGTTCGATGTAATATGAAGGTTTGTTCTAAGAACTAAAATTGACCGCAAAATAAATACGTTTCCAAAAGAAAATACCGAAGCACTAAAAAATATGTTTTGGCCAATTCACAATCGGCGTTTCGTTCAATCGAATTACAATGTACGTGAGAGTCGCCAGCTTTGTATTGGGTATTTTTCGAACAGAAGAAAATGTAATTTCTGAAATACTGGCAAGACGGTACGATAATCAAGACGGTGCATGCTTCGAGGGTATTTCGAAAGTTAGTTTGTATTTTATCTAAACCTATTTTTTATTTAAGTATTTCTTTAATATTATTTACGACTTTACATCTTACAAGCAATTAAATTCTCTCTTTGAAATGTATTTTGATGTGTATGAATCGCGTCGAAACTCATTCGAATTGAAATTTTAATTGAAAATGATAGATTTTTTTTTGTATTGTAATCATAAAGATGCAATTTATATTGTACAAACTGAGGTAGGGGAAATATCCTGCTCAAAATCTCGATCAGCCCGACTGGGCAGGTACTTCGACCTTACAGAAGATAACAGACAAACAATACTACTTTCCAGCAGTATTGTGTTCCTTTATTGAGTAAGGTGAGCTCCTTGGTGGGGTTAGGGTCAGCTAATCGGTTGCGAACTGCGATGCTTCTGGTGTTGTAGACGTCTATAAACTACGGTAATCGCTTACCATCAGGTGAGCCGTACGCTTGTTTTCCGACCCAGTTGTATATAAAAACAACTTAAAATAATTGTGTTTGCTCGCAAACGAAAAAAATCCGACTTCAATTACATCGACAAGTAATACAACGTAATAAGACGAAAAAATAGTCAAGTAAATACGCGCTATTAAAGATTACTCAAAAAGTTGTAATCAGATCTCGATTTAATTTAAAGAAGACTACATGACAAATATTAGCTTTCGATTAAAGTAAGAATCATCAAAATCGGTACACCGAGTAAAAAGTTATGCGGTATAATATAACGTAGGTCGACGAAAAAGTAGTCAAGTAAATACGCATTATTAGATATAACTCTAAAAGTACTTGTTAGATCTCAATTAAATTTAAATGGGACCACATGACACGCAGAACCTTTCATATAAAATAAAAGTAGTCGAAATCGTTCCACCCAGTCAAAAGTGCTGAACTAAACATAATAATAATACATAATAATACATTAAAAAAAAAATACAGTCGAATTGAGAACCTAAGAAAATAAATAAGAAAGTTTACATACAGTAACCCAAAAACGTTAAACGAAATATTATAAATATAATATTTGCAAGTTTTGAAAAACATTTTTAAAATAATGTTATAAAAATAACAAAGAGTTTTCATTATACAGTGACATGTTTACGTTCAGAATAAAATTTAATAAACAAAAGTTTATTATTATTTTTTTTTTGTAAAAACAAAATATTTGATCGAATAACGTCTGCTAATTCAATAATGGTTATAAGCAAAACAGCTATTTTGTTCTCAATTTTTGAAGCAACTGTATCTACTTATTTCTTGTAACCGAGATAGAGATAGAAGAAGAATCTCAGGGTTGTTAAAGTGATTTTGTTGAT
This sequence comes from Melitaea athalia, assembly GCA_905220545.2. Lineage (NCBI taxonomy): Eukaryota > Metazoa > Arthropoda > Insecta > Lepidoptera > Nymphalidae > Melitaea > Melitaea athalia. The sequence continues at coordinate 4,125,569 of HG992180.1, forward strand.
CCTAGGGTTGCGGGCACGTATAGGTTATGGTAACCGTTTACTATGAGGCAGACCATATGTTTATTTTAGCACAATTCAGCTTTACGTGCCCCGGAGAGCATGTAAAGCTGTCAGTCCCCGTTTGTATCATAGACAACCGATAGCATTAATTACTCATAGTAGTGAACATATTCTAACAAACAGCGTGGTGTATTAAGTTTCAACTCTTCTCCTACATGGATGTTACGGACTGAATTAAAAGTTTTTATAATTCGTGTACTATGTATTATATCAAAAGATTAGCATTTTATAACAGACTAGCTTCGTCCCGCGACTTCGTCCCCGTGGAATAGGACCACCCGATTTTGAAACATTCTTCATTAGCGCTACGCTCCTATTGATCTTAGCGTAATGATGTATAGCCTTCCTCGATAAATGGGCTATCTAACACTGAAAGAATTTTTCAAATCGGTCCAGCTGATCGTGAGATTAGCGCGTTCAAACAAACAAACAAACAAACAAACAAACAAACAAACAATCAAACAAACAAACAAACAATCAAACAAACAAACTCTTCAGCTTTATTATATTAGTATAGATTTTATACGATGAACATATTTTGTTGTTCATTTATATGTAGTTGCTTAGAATAAAATATAAATAAATAGCATCTAATCTATAAAAACAGAACAAAAATGTTAATTTTGTGACGAAAATCAAAATTATAATTTATTACATAACACACTGTATCTTTCGTTTATCGCTCCGCTCGTTTTACCTCTCGTTTTGTTTAAAATTAAAACAAAAGTTTAATAAACTTGATTTTTACCATATTTGTTTTCTTCATAGCCATAGCATCATGGTCGGTCACGGGATATGCTCGGAAACCATGCCTATTAACGCTGGAGTTCTTCAAGGATTATAAATATACTAGCGACCCGCCCCGGCTTCGCACGGTTGCAAAAACTATCAGAGTTCCTCTACTATATTATGCATGTATTATACATAAAAACCTTCCTCTTGAATCACTCTATCTACTAAAGAAAACCGCATCAAAATCCGTTGCGTAGTTTTAAAAATTTAAGCATACATACAGAAAGACATGGGGTGGTTGGGGTCTACCTCCTAGCGGTCCACCCTGGGCAACGGCGCCACTAACTTACTTGTGGCGGCGGCTGAACGACCCCCCACTACGCGGTGGTAGGTCCCGCAGGGGGCCGCCTGGCAGCGACCACCCTCTCGCCGGAACCAGGCGCCAAGCAGCTTGCTGCGTTCCGTCTGTGCGCGAGAGTACCAGTGCCTTTGGGGGATGGAAGAGTGTCAGTTGCGCAGCTTGGCTCAGTTTTCGGGATCTCGAGTGATGCTGTACCGGGTAGCTCATACTGGAGGGTAGCGGGATCCGAGGCACGGTCTTGCCGTTGACCGACCGCAGGCAGTAGGGGGCCCTAGCGCGCTAGCCACGTGGCAAAGGCTGCCCCGCCACCTCGCGAAAAATCCTGGGATGGCTCCACCGTGCCAGTTGGCGACTGGTTGGGAGGACCCGGTGTCGATTTCCAGGGCGGCTCGGGCGTCCCCGCGGTCTCCAGATGAGCTCCCCAATGGTCGGCCTAGCCCAAGGGATCCGCATGGTAAAGGCTGCGCCTCGACATTCGACTGTTTCCCCTTCATCACTCTTCGTCATGAACAAAGCACAAATAAAGAAAAAAGTTAAAAAACGGCTGCACTTCCTCCCACTGAAGGTGCACCTCACTAACATCCGAGGTTTGCACTCCAACATTGACCCGGTCCACCACCACCTCGAGACCGCGAAGCCGCAACTGTTTTTCTTAACGGAGACACAAATCAAATGCCCAGCAGATGCGATGTACCTCAACTACCCATGCTACTCATTGGAACATAAGTTCAAAAAACACGCTGGGGTCTGTGTGTACGTCCGCGATGACATTTGTTATAAGCGACTCCGGTGCTTTGAAACAACCGGGTTCTCCACATTGTGGGTTCTAGTGGACACTGGCGTGGACAAAACTGTCTACGCCTGTGTTTATCGGTCGCACAGTGGAGATCAGGAGACAACCAGGCTCTTCGACCACCTCACAGAAATGGCAGACAAAGCGCAGCAACGATATCCGACGGCGGAACTTGTTTTTCTCGGGGACTTCAACGCCCACCACGAGCAGTGGTTGTTCCCGTACGGGAAAACATGTCACGCTGGAAGGGAGGCCCGTAAATTCGCGTTAGCACTGGACCTCACCCAGATGGTACAAGTTGCAACACGGGAACCGGATATCGCTAGCCATACAGCCAACTGCCTGGACCTTCTGCTGACTACAGATCCAGACAGACACTCAGTCTCAGTATCTGCCCCGCTAGGATCATCCGACCACTGTCTGGTGAAATCCGTGTCGACATGCTCTCCTCCGGACAACTGTCCAAGGGGCACAAGAAGAGTGTGGCGATATGAGTTAGCAGACTGGGAAGAGATGCGGCATTTCTATGCATCTTTCCCTTGGCGGCAAGTCTGTTTTTCCTCGGGTGATCCCTCGTGCTCGGCTGAGGCGGTTGCGGACGTGATTCGGCAGGGAATGGAATACTATATCCCATTCTCCGACATGTCGCTCGACCACAAATCCCGGCCTTGGTACAATGCTGAGTGCGCCCATGCTGAGGCCCTAAAAGAGTCTGCTTACCAAGCTTGGGTACAAGTCCGCGACGCCAAAGCTGCAGGGGTTCACACGAAGAAAAAAGCTTTTAATTCAGCAGCCAAGTCCTGCAAGCGCACACTGCAAAGAGCTCGATCTGACCATGTCCGACGTATAGGTGCTAAGCTTGCCTCCTACCCCCCTGGTAGTAGACAGTTCTGGTCTCTTTCGAAAGCAGTGGAGTCAAATTTCTGCCGCCCTACATTGCCTCCCCTGCAGAAGCCTGATGGTTCGCTAGCTCACTCCGCAGTAGAAAAGGCAAACTTGTTTGCATCTCTCTTTGCGAGCAATTCGCGTCTTGACGCTGGCTCTACGCAACCACCATCCCTCCCTCGATGTGACTCCTCTATGCAAGAGATCACGATCCACAATAAAGAGGTCCGTAGAGTTTTGCTGAAGCTGGACGTGAACAAAACTAGTGGTCCTGACGGTATACCTGCGCGAGTCCTAAAGGCCTGTGCACCTGAATTGTCTCCTGTTCTTACGCGCCTGTACCGCCTCTCTCTCCAAACTAGAACGGTGCCAAAATCTTGGAAGGTGGCTAATGTGCAGCCAGTACCCAAAAAGGGTAGCCGAGTCAATCCCTGTAACTACCGACCAATCGCCATCACCTCCATGCTTTCCAAAGTCATGGAAAAGGTACTTAACAGCAAGTTGCTACACTACCTAGAAGACAATACACTCCTCAGTGACCACCAATACGGCTTTCGTCAGGGGCGGTCTACTGGAGATCTTCTGGTGTATGTCACTCACTGCTGGAGCGAAGCAATTGAAAAACGTGGTGAGGCGCTTGCTGTATCGCTAGATATATCTAAGGCCTTTGACAGGGTTTGGCACGCAAGCCTCCTTAGCAAGCTTCCTACTTACGGCATCCCTGCTGGCTTTTGTAGCTGGATTTCAGACTTCTTGAGTGAACGGTCGATCAGAGTGGTCGTCGACGGCTGCTCTTCTGACCTGATGGGTATAAACGCCGGTGTTCCTCAAGGTTCTGTTCTCTCTGCAACTCTTTTCCTGCTCCATATTAATGACATGCTGCAACCAGGCATTGTTGGATACGCAGATGACAGTACGGTTGTAGAGAGATATATGTCCAGCGCAAAAGACGACAGGGACGTAATACGTTCTCAGAGAGAGGCCATGGTAGAGCGAACGAACTTAATACTAGGGCATGTATCCCAATGGGGCGATTGCAACCTGGTCACGTTCAACGCCGCCAAAACGCAGGCTTGTTTGTTCTCCGCCAAACGGAGTCCTTTCAACTTGACTCCTACTTTCCGAGGTACACCTGTCCCTGTGTCCGATACCCTCGACCTCCTTGGCATGGAGTTGAGTTCTACTCTCAACTTTGGCAACTACATTGAGTCCAAAGCACAAACTGCGGCCAGAAAGCTTGGCATCTTAAACAAGGTTAAGCGATATTTCACGCCTGGGCAGCTTCTAACGCTGTATAAAGCTCAAGTCCGATCATGCATGGAATATTGCAGTCACTTGTGGGATGGATCAGCTAAATATCAACTCGCCACACTGGACTCAGTGGAACGCAGAGCCAAGCGGCTAATTGGTGACGCCAGTTTGGTGGAGTCTCTTCACACTCTGGCTCACCGAAGAAAAGTTGCCAGTCTATCGGTGTTTTACAGATTGTACTTCGGGGAGTGTGCCCTGGAGCTGCACGAGCTCATACCCCCATCTCCTTTCTTCCATCGGACTTACAGACGTACCGCAGGCTTTCATCCCTACCTGGTTGATATACCCTTCATACGTACAAAGCGCTTCAAATCATCATTTTTAATGCGCACGGCCAAGGACTGGAATTCCCTGCCGGCGTCTGTATTTCCGAGCACATATAACCCGAACTTGTTTAAAGCGCGAGTGAACAGGCTTCTTCTGGGCGAGCTCGCTCCATCTTCGACCTCGTCTCTGCTCTTGAGCTAGGCTGGGGTCAAGAGTAAGCCCATAGTATAATAAAAAAAAAAAAAAAAAAAAAAAAAAGACAGACAGACAGCGGGAAGCGACTTTGTTTTATAATATGTAGTGATATATACTTTTTTAGAAGTTTGGAGTAAACTTTTTTAGAAGTTTGGAGCTTAATCTTAATGTATGTTTATTTTGTTATTCATAGATTTCCATCAAAATTACCGCAAGGAAAGACAAGTAATATAACGTCGGTTAGATAAATGCGTTGCCGTATTGGGGTTATTGCCTCAATTATTTTGCGATTCGTTATTATTATTACAGCTTAATGATATATTCATTATAATTTAGTGTAACGCCCAAGTTGATTTACGATGTGGTCAAGTGTATTGATTTATCGGTTACGACGGTTTTATGTCTCTTTTCTTTTTATTATTGTTTTTATTGAAAGAGGGAAATGGATGTAGATTTATCAATTACATTTGTAACGGCAGATTTTTGTTTGATAATTTTGAAGAAAGTTTATTATTGAGTTATATTACTTTTTTTTGTTTTTGTTACAGAAGTGAATTGGAGTGGTAGGCACCCTTTATGAAGAAAGAATGAGACGGGTTTAAATTTACTTATTGAATTTTTGAATAATTTTTTTTTTGATAAATTCAAATGAATATTATTGTTATCTACCCGAATCCCGCGTTTTTACCCGCGTTAATTTGATGAAAAACATTCTGAAATACTATAATAATATATCCTGTAACCTTCCTAATAGGTAAATGGACTATCTAACACAAAAAAAAATTTAGTTAATAGTTCCTGAGATTAGCGCGTTGAAAGAAACAAATTCTTAAGCTTTTTTATACTAGCATAGATTTACAATACTTTAATTTTAATTATTTGAAGAAGTAAACAGAACTCGTATCTTAAATTATGTAGACCGTATAAATGCAATTTTATTGTTTTCCAAGGAGTAGGTAACTTAAATATATATGTTATTAAACAAAAAATCTGAATTGTGACTTAGACCCACTTTTATATCGTAATAAACCAAACATACATTTTAAGCAATGTAATGTTTCGAAAATTATTCGAAAACGGGATATTTATCGAGGAGCTCGATATTTCGACATTAACTGCGAATTTCCTGTTCACGAGACTGAATTTTGCGGGTAGATATTAATGGCTTTTGGAGTATCCATACCGGACTACCTCCTTTCTCAATGTAATGTTTCTACCTTATTTTAAATAAAGTTTTTGCTGAGAAATGTCTGTATGAAACTTTACAGTGCCTCTTTTGAAAATTGGCATTTAATCTCTTATTTATTACAAACTAGCTACTGCGCGCGACTTCGTCCCCGTGGAATAGGACCAATTCTGTCATACATGATTTGTGCGAAACTTTAACCGTTTACGCAGCGGAAGTTCTCAAAAGGAAAAAAACCCCGATTTTGAAACATTCTTCCTTGGTGCAACGCTCCTATTGGTCTTAGCGTGATGATATATAGCCTTCCTCGATAAATGGGCTATCTAACACTGAAAGAATTTTCAAATCGGACCAGTAGATCCTGAGATTAGCGCGTTTAAACAACCAAACAAACAATCAAACAAACAAACTCTTCAGCTTTATTATATTAGTATAGATCTATTACTCCGTCCTGTGTGAAAATCAGTGTATGTATATCATATGGTAGTTTGTCGAGGCATACGAATACTATGAATTGTCACCAATAATGCAGTAATATCACTGCACCTTCATTTGTGACTATTGTATTCTCGCCACAAATCAAATCACGTATCCTCTGATTGCAGTCTCAAGATCTGCAGACGGTTAGTTTAGACAAATCACATCCATGTAAACGAACATACAAGGAATTAACAATATGGATAATGTTTGAAATATTAAATTACAGAATTTTTTGTGGTAGAAAAACAAACTAAAACGATTTTAATTGATGAATGTAAATGTAGTATGTAAGATTTTTTCGGTATACAGTTTTTTTTTACTTCAATTTTGATAACAACAATTTGTTGTTTGTTGTTTTAATTACACAATAATGACAAACGAGATTTTTTAAATGTGATTAAATCTTAGTGAAATTTATGTTCTAGAGTTTATTTCTTACGTAATAATAACAATAATAAAATACGTGTTAAATTGTTTTTATCTTACACTCAATAAATATTAATATGTTAATCTTCTAGTATAATGGACTACTAATCGTAGTCTTTCAACATTTTGGCCTGACAATAAGCGGAGACAGCACTGACCTTTGCACTTTCGGTCGCGGGTTCAATCCCCGCTCACGACAGACATTTGTATTGGCCATAAAATTTTTTGTCATGATCTGGGCATTAGTGTTTGTGTATTGTTTGTGTTTCCGGACCCCCGACACAGAGAAAATTCTACTTAACCTTTATTTATTTATCTCTACGCTATACATGATATGTGTCTAGCATGAAGCTTTATAAGTTCAAGTTTTTTTTTGGTTTTTGGATTTTGAAAAGTGAAGAATTTACTCACACGCCAGGCCTCGGATTTGTGATCACAGCTACTCGTATAGCTTCCTTGATGGTGGAGAGGAATATTTTGCTTACGTTTTGCCGTGGCCAGTAGAAGATATACAGCATGGATCGATGTATATAGTTGTTGAGTGTTATCTGAAAAAATGTAACTCTGTAATATTCTTATAGACTATAGACAGTTTCTTTTTTCGTTTGTGAAAATCTCTTGGTAATTATTAGGACAATTGAAAAGTGATGGATATTTTGAATTCAATAGGATATGGTATATGACAATGGTAGGAGTGGAAGTTACCTTCTAAGATTTTGTTGAAAAAAGTAGAAGGAAACCACTTTTTTAATCAATAATTTCAGGTCGTTTTAGGGCAGTTTTTTTATGCGACTAGGTCGACAACAAACTAAACTACTACTTATACTAAAACTTATTATAGATGCCTGCAACACCAGAAGCATCGCAAATGCTTTGCCGAACCTTCCCTACTCTCCCTAATAACTTAGCTATCACACTCACCACAGAAAAACAACACTGCTTGAGAGCAGTATTATTTAGCCGTGATCTTCTTTAAGGTCGTAATTCCCCTATCGGGCTGCTCCAGATTTTGAGTAAGATATTTTAAATTGTGCCTTACCGTAATAAAAATTCTAATCTCCTTGTTAGGAAATGAAGCCATCGACCTGTAGTAAATTACTTAATGGTTACAGCTACGCTATGCTTCAGCCTGTAATATCCCACTGCTGGGCATAGGCCTCTTTCCCCATGTAGGAGAAAGATCAGAGCTTAATTGACCACACTAATCCAATGCGGGTGGACGCGTTGGCGCAACGGTCACAGCACTGGTTTGTGGCTGTTCATTTTTGTGGTTTGGCTTTCACTTTTTGTGGTCGTTGCTGTTTGTCCTATCTGTTTACGAAATAAATGCAATGTGATTTTTCGTATAAGAGCCTATTTCACTGGTTTCTATTAACTGGTTTATATCCCACACAAGTTGTTGAGAGGCTATCTAAGACTCAATTCGGAAGAGGTAATACAAAAAATTTGTTTCCTCTGTTAGCTAAATATATTTGACAGATAATCGAATTTGAGAGTGAAGTTAAAAGAAAACCTTTTACACAAACCAGTAAATGTTTTTGTCTGTATACCGTTAGAAATTTATCCAAGATTTATTAGCAACAAATCCTAAATAATTATAATAAACATAAATATAAAACCTATACGTATATATCTGGTTTAAACTTTTTGTCAGCTTTGATCTACTTGTATATATAATACTACAACAATGTTATATTACAGCATACAAGACTTTGCATATGTTTTGTTACACCTAATTCATTTAAACTTTAGGGTATTTATATAAAGCAACAAAAGGTATTTATGTAAGCAACTTAACGCTTGTGCAGGTAACAGCTGGCTGTTATAACTATATTTTTTTGATTAATATACATATAAATAATACATATATAAATAAATAAATACAAATTTTACACCCAGACGGCGGCAATCGAACCCGCAACCCGCGGAACAGAAAGCAGAGGTACCATAAACTGCGCCAACGGGCTAGTCATTGTATGTTTTCATCTTTTAAAATTGCTGTGATGTATGAAATTACTAAATTTAATTATTTACCTCATAGAGTAGGTTTTCGCATTCAATTGGTTCGCAAAGTATCAGACTCGTTCTTTCCTCTGACGTATCAAGACCGTTCTTAAGATAACTGAAATACTAAATGTATTTATTAAATAATTATATAATTGTAAAAAATGCAATTAAAAAGTACGTTAGTGTGACTCTACAAACTTCTGATAACTCCTACATTATTTAATTTGAACGCGTTTCACAGAAGCTACCATTTCTTCAGCAAAAGACTGACTTAAAACCACGTAGTTTTATTAAGCAGCCTATGTTAGGTAGAACAAAAATAAATAAAAAATGTTTTTAGAGTTTGAATATATGCAACAGCCGATTTCAATTAATAAAACAGTTAATATTACTTGCTTAAAATTAATTGTACCTTCGAAAATGTGTAAATTTGTATAACGTACGAATTTCTCATTAAGGTGAGTGTAGGTTAGAGCATTTACTAGAACCGATACGTCAAACAGTTCCAATGTAATACCCATTTACAAAACAAACATGATTGCTTACAACTGGATTTATGAAACATATTTGTTACAAAATAATGCGCAAAGGTAGCGAATACGGGCAAAACTAGATTCATTGCTTTTTCAACGTATTTTATTCATCTATTTATACTTTATTGGACACCACAACTACATTTTAAACATTAAACACATTTAAAGACATTTAGAGACTGTGAAGTACAATGGGCGGACTTATGGCTATTTAGCCATTTTTTCTAGACAACCCAAAACTATTTAATATTCTTCGTCTTTACTTTTTTAATTCTTGTTTTTTTTTTCTGTTCCGTCTATTTTAAAGTTTGTGCTTAACCGAGTGCGTTTTACTTCAGACAAGTATTCCCAAGTTTTAATTCTTAACACGTAACCTGTACTTTCGATATTTAAACAGAAACAGAACAAAAAGGAATTTTACAGATTAAGATTTAAAGAGATTACTTCGAAGTTCGAACACAGTGTTGAATTTACTTTTGTAAATTTAGTTTCGAATATCATTCGTAATAGTCTAAGATACGAACTAGACGTGATCTTCTCCCATATGCTTGATGGATAAAAATTAAATTATTATCTTCTTTAGTATGTTAAAGATAATTCGCGAAAAAATTGGCTGGAAAATTCCTGATCAGGCTATATTATATTCGGCAACCGCTATTCAAACCAGACTTTTAGCAGGCAACCCTATGTCATCAAATTTGTAATAAAACAGCGCTAATTTTTATGTAAGATTTATTTATTAAACATGTAGGTGAAAGTATCTAGAACAATATTATGTTAATATAACTGTTTATACCTGCCAATCCTGTAGTTATGCCAGGAAAATAATAGACAACCCAACGTTAGTATTTTCTACAGGCTTCAAACTTACAGTAGGTATAAAATTTACTCTTTAAATTCGTAGGTACATTTTTAAATAAAGCTGAATTTTTCAATTTTGAATTAAATATAGCATGGTCAGGATTTTTAAGGCAACTCTTTCACGATTATTTTTCTAATATACTTAAAATAAATATAAAATAATTTTCATCAATTAAGCAGATGGCTGAAGTTCGTCTTTAGTTCGTATCTCCTACCATAAGAACGCTACAGGGTAATGCTCGAGTTCCCTAATCTGTACTCACCTTTAAGCTGTTATTAACTTACTTTCTCTTTGCTCTCCTTCGTCTTGAGATCGAGATTGATTACTTGTATATTGTTTTCGTTCAAAAGACACATTACTTCGATAACATCTTCCGATCTATACAGAGAAATTTAACAAAGAACTAAATGAATACTTTGCCTATTTCTATTAATAATAGCTGTGCCCCGCGGTTTGATGCACGTGAATTTTTGGAATAAACTTACTAAAATAATAAATAGCCTTAGCCTTCTCGATAAAATAATTCACTTTACAACATAAGAATAATTTTTAAATTTGAAACTTGAAGGTTAGTAAGTTGTTTTTTTAAGACGACGATGGATATGGAGATGGAATACTCGTATATTGGCTAATTGAAAAAGTCTTATTAAGCCTGGTTCGATTGAGATGGTAACCTTACTTATGGCCCTTATAACGACTAATAACGATGGTCTAGACATAATTGTGTTTGCTCGCAAACGAAAAAAAAACAGACTTCAATTACATCGACAAGTAATACAACGCAATAAGACGAAAATATAGTCAAGTAAATACGCGCTATTAAAGATTACTCAAAAAGTTATAATCAGATCTCGATCTAATTTAAACAAGACTACATGACAAGTAGTAATCTTTATAAATATATTTCTGCAAATGTCTTGTTCACGAGACTGAAATTTTCGGGTAGATTTTGACTAGCTGTGTCCATACCGGACTACCTTCTTTCTCACACGTTTGCTGCGTAAACACTGGGGTAACATTCGCAGTTATCCTGTTTTCGAATAGTTTTAGGATTAGAAGTAGCCATGTTAAACTAAAATATTTAAAAGTCCCCTTATTGGGGAAAACGTTCCAAAAGTCCTAAGGAGAAGTAAGCCTTAGATATCACAATCATGATTGCCGTAGATTGAAAGATATACTTTGCCACATAGCAATAATTCTCTCTGTAGTCTGACAGCAGTGTACAGACAGGATGTAAAAACTTTACCGTATGTCAGTCGTGTTCCCCCTAACAATAGTAAGGCTAGTCGTGGGTAGCCCGACAGCTATGTCCATAACTGCCATCGAAAAATACATCGGAAGTCGCTCCAAGTTTTTTGACATTAAAGCTTCGATGTTAAAGAAACATTGTATTTCAACGATAAAAGTACAGAAAAATAAATAGTTAATCATTTTTTCTTTTAAGTAGAATTCGTAAGAGACCACTTTACCGAGAGTCACAAATAATTCTAAATCATATTTCTTATTTCTTAAGTCTTATATAAGGACATAGAATAGTTAATGCAGACGGAGTATGTCGTTTGCTACTAAATCTGTTCTAAAATTTGAGACTTTATTTCTGTTAATTTTAGTATCTACATAAGTAAAACAAAAACAACTACGCTAAAATTTGGTAGTCAATGTGTAGTCTTTCTTGCGAACTCATGTGTGTGAAAAAATCACTAGTAAGTTTACAGTTGAAAATAATTGTGTAGTGCGGTGTTTTTTTTCTTTATAACAGGAGAGGCAAACGAGCAGATAGAGCCATCTGATTTTAAATATCTGCCGTCACCCATGAACATCAGCAGCATACGAGGAGTTGCAGTTGCGTTGCCGGACTTTAGGGAAAAAATCTCTGCACACTAGACGCTTGAAACTTCCAAATTATAGCGATTAGAGAAATACCTCAGGAGGAAGTTCGTTCCACAGTTTGCATGTACGCGGAAAGAACAGTTGATCTACATACGATTTGAAAAATGATCATTATTCGTTGTTTATGGTATACTGGCGTTTCTATGAAATAATCTTTGTGTTTGCGCAGTGTAGTGTATCGTACCTTCTATTCGGATTGACGTCTGACGAGCTAAGTGGCCACTTTTCATCGAAGGGCCTTATGACCGATGGCTTGAAAGCCTTGCCATGTTACCTTCGAAACCACCTTGCCCTTTAGTAGCGAATGTACATTAGCTCTTGTAACTCAATTTTTTTTTATTTTATCTCAAAAATGTTTTTAATAAAATTGTAGTAAAATTGATATTAAAAAATTAAATTTGTTATAGTCAAAATAGCAATGGAAAACATCGCCACTTCTTAAGTATAATCAAATTTTATTGAAATGGTAATTTTGGTCTTCGTCAAATGTTAAAGGTAACATAATTATAATAAAATACCTTCTCAAATAACTTATTTCTTTTATTAAATGTTTAGATTCAAGCAGTAACTGTTAGCCAACATTACTAAATCAATTTTTTATACGACTAGGTCGGCAAATACGTGTACGGCTCACCTGATTGATAAGCGATTACCGTAGCTTATAGACGTCTGTAACACCAGAAGTATCGCAAGCGCGTTACCGTCTCCATCCCCAGTTACCCCAGGAGCTCTGGTCACCTTACTCACTAACAGGAACACAACACTGCTTGAAAACAGTGGTATTTAGCTGTGATGTTCTGTAAGGTCGAGGTACACTACTTACTTACTTATTACCTACTAGCTTCTGCGCGCAACTTCGTCGGCTTGGACTCCGCTCCTATTGGTCTTAGCGTGATGATATGTAGCCTATAGCCTTCCTCGATAAATGGGCTATCTAACACTGAAAGAATTTTTCAAATCGGACCAGTAGATCCTGAGATTAGCGCGTTCAAACAAACAAACAAACAAACAAACAAACAAACAAACAAACAAACTCTTCAGCTTTATTATATTAGTATAGATATTCGTTTATTCGTTTTGTCGTTTTTACATTGTTAAATATTTTATGAAAGGTTGAGGTACTTTTCGAGACGGGCTACGCCAGTTTTTAAGCAAGATATTTCCTGCTTTGCCCTACCTCAAAGAATTGGGAAATTGGCTATAATATCCCGGATTTTCTTCTATCATTAGATTAGAAATATTTTTTAAGTGTCGATGGTTTGGGAAATGCAAACTGTAACAAAATACGCCACTGTGTATTTAGAAAGGCTCTGATAAATTGCTTTATTTTCTACTTATTTATTGAGGACAAAAGTTGGTTTATATTATATTTAAATATATAATCGATTGAAGTTCTAAGAAATTGTGGCAGTATTTTATATTGAATCGATTTAAGAAGCAAAAACTTAGATTTTATTTTGGGTGATGGCTATGTAATTAATATATTTTGACAGAATTACACCAAATATACTTAAATAATCCCTATCTTAATACGATACAAAATATATTTATTAATATCATCTAATGTATAAAGAACTTAATAAGCCCTACGTGTTGCTCGGGAGCTGTCATAGAGCGTAAGTCCGAAAATAAATTATTTACTGCCACCGTCATATATCCCCGTCATATCAACCACTCCTTGTGTAATTACATCCGAACTTTTTTGAAATACGTGTAAATAATATATACTACATAGTATAAAACAAAGTCACTTCTCGCTGTCTGTCTGTCCCTATCTATGCTTAGATCTTTAAAACTACGCAACGGATTTTGATGCGGTTTTCTTTATTAAATAGAGTGATTGCATAGGAAGGTTTATATATATAATACATGGATTATATTATAGTAGACGAACACTGATAGTTTTTTCTACCGTGCGAAGCCGGGGCGGGTCGCTAGTTTTTTAAATATAATTAATTTTCACACATACAAACACACAACACAAACACGTTCTTATAAGATTACTGTCTTCGTTTTTTACATTGTTAAATTTTTTCATTTGCTAATAAGTCTAACAGAAGATTTCTTATTAAGTACATTAAATTTTATTACGTAACATTCAAAGCAATCGTGGAAAAAAACACGTTTAGTATTAAAAATAAAATTTATATTAAATAAATAATTTAAATCTTTTATTTAAACACGTACGTGATTAGATCGATTACGATATTGCTATGTTTTTATGAGCGTAATATTAATGTTTCTTAGTTCGCAGTCCTCTTTAGTAAGCAAAATCAATTCTTATTTTATTATTTTTTTCATTACACCATACATTGACATGTTTACCGCATTGTCTAAAACTAAATTAAAAATAAACTATTTTTTGTTTGTTTCGTGTTTAACTAGACCGCCTTTTTGGCTTTCTCAATTTAGTTCTCGTCTTTTATTGTATAACTAGATGGCCCGGTGAACTTCGTATCACCTACGTATATTTGTGAAAAATATACACAAAACACTTTCTGAACGCACCTATAAATATTTGACAAGCAATTGACAACGTTTTTGACAAAAGACATTAAATTTCCCCGCTAGGGACATTTTGTATTGGAAAATTAAATAGTCGTTTTTAGTATTTTCCGTTGCATATTATTTATGTTTCTCACCGTTTAAACCTTCCCTGAACTATCACAAACATTTCAAGATCAAAATCAGCCAAATCGGTCCAGCCATTCTTGAGTTTTAGCGAGACTAACGAACAGCAATTGATTTTTATATATATAGAAGAAGAGATATAGTTGCGTTATTTTTATCACATTGATCTTATACATATAATATTGGTTTATATTATTTATTTATTTAGGATCACCAGTAATTGTTAACACTAATTACACAAATAAGGTAAACTTAATCTTAATAAAATAATACTATACAGCTAAGTGTTACAATTTCTTAAGGTGAACACCACATGCAAAAAGAAGCGTTACATTATAAAATAAATAAAGTTAAAACAAAGAAATAATAGTTTTTGCGTTTCAGAGGTCGAATGTAAACATAATATGTTACAAGTAATGCATCTATATGCGCTACAGTCACGATAGACGATCAAACCTATTTCCATTACCTGTTGTACCATCACGGGTCCTGGGGGACAGAAAGCGGGAAATTCGAGACCGACCTCCCAGAAGCTTCACTCTTCTATGGTCGTGTGGTACGAAAACAGGAATTAGCGTTTGTAAACTTCATTTGCTATTTAAAATAATAACGTTATTTCTATGTAACATTATTGAAGAATCTAATATTATTTTTATGTTCATTTTAAAAAATACAATTTACCTATACAAGACATTAAAATTACAGAAAACTTTAAACTCTGCTTTCGAAAACAATATGTATGTATTTATGTTTGAAAATAAGAATTTAAAAAGATGAAAATCGAATATAAGTATTTAAAAATAATGTTATTTATGAAAATGAAATTAATAAAATAATAATTATTAAATGAATATATATTTTTGAATGTTTATGCTGATATTTAAAGAATTTTTGTAAAAAAAATTCAAATCATGAACGATGAACGTAAATGAAATGTATTTTAAGAAAACTTCAGGAATCCATTATTCTTTCGAAATACCTTAAATTGCTTTTTGTCGCTATCGCTTGCTCCATATTTCTGTTCCCCTGATTTCGTACGAAAAGTTACCTTATTTTGAATAATCTCAAGGTTTAATTTCGTAGGAATAATTTATATTGCATTACCTCTAATAAATTTTGTAACGTGGGAATATGTGAGACAAGTGACGAGGTTGTGTAGTCACTTGATGCGGAAGATCCTTTCAGCGCCACGATGCTGTCGTGCCCTTCAAATGTTGGTACACGTATAAATTTAGATAACTGCGGTTCTAATAATGTCTATACTCGTGTTACTAGAAAATTTATACAGTCATGTTATGTGATTTTTGTTTGTTTTTAATTACTGTGTACGTTATTTTGTATGATTTATTTATTTTTACACTTCGCTGTGGTGAGAATTTTCGAATAAATGAGGCTTATGTCTTTTTGAAGACATTATTTAACGTTACAATAATATTCTGTACTATGATATATATTTTATTATGATATTCTATTAGTTTTTTAATAGCAAGCGATGATTGATCCACGGCCCTCGCTCTTGCGTGAATTTTAAGATGGCGGACCAGAAATACACAATGACAAATGCCCAGACCGCGTCAACCAACTTAATGTCACAAGCATTTGCCAAAATTGTGTTGAAACGCTAACTTATTGATGGTTTAAAAATGTAGATTAATTTTTTTATTAAAAATGCAGTTTGTTGATCAAGGCTATAGAACATTAGGATAAAAGGATACCTATTAATTAACGCAGGTGTGATCACGTGGATATTCTGGTATCAATTATTGGCTTATATGGTAGAATAATTATTATTCACAATTCAGAAAATGATCTAGATATTTAGTTTGTTAAACTAGAATTCATTGCTTTTACTAGGGGCCAAGATAGAACTGATAATTTTGTTAATGCCATTTAAAAAAAATTGCGTACGTACAAAGTACACATTTCAGAAGTGAAACTTCTTTGGCAAAGTAATAAAAAAAACTAATTAAAATTTTTTTTTAAATAAAAAGTAATTTAAAATACAAAAAAAATAATAATAAAAAAAAGCCAACGTCACGCGTTGTTCCCAGGCGGTCACCCATCCAAGTACTGACCGTCCCTGACGCTGCCGCGCTAACGGTCTCTCAAAATTTACCCCTCATGCGCCTAAAGAAGTTTCACTTAAAAAAATTTCAAGTGACGACTTCGAGCAACAATAAATAATAATACAAACGCTAAAGAGCTACTAAAATCTCATTAACTTGTAAAAGGGAATCTTTCGTAACAAATTGAGTGATGGTGACAAAAAGATAAGAAACGAAGTTCTCTATTTAAACAAAGAGCGGAATATTAAAAAATCCTATATAAACGAAGAATCCGGGGCGATAGCCCGCGGCCCGGTAGACATCGTGCCGGAACTTGGTAAAGGGTGAACCGTTTACACGGTACGTGAATTGTGGCATTAATTTTTTATCCGCATACGTCATCAGGGTAAGTCTATATATATTCAGGCCGAGTATTGTTAGGGTGCGTCAGTCAGGGTCTTTGCAAAACATAGGTATTTCTATTATTTTATTGAAAACATTTTTATAAAAATAGAATCTAACAGATTTTTTGCAGAGAATTATCATTAATTTGAATTTGGAAAAAACAAGACATTGACACGTTTAGTATTTTTATGATAACTGAGTTTTAAAATGATTGGTAGTGTTTATGCCCCTTAGGCATACTTACAAGATTTTTTTTTGTGTATTATAGTAAAATATTGTTAAATGTTTGTAATGGTAGGTACTTCTTAATTTGTAAGAACTGTAATTTTTTTATGACTGACAATAATTTTGATTAATTAAAACTCCTTAGTCAGTTACAGTATGTAGGTAAAGCTTATAATAAATTAATAGAGTAAGAAAATCTTAATAAAAAATCTTAATAGAGTAACAAATATAAATGTGTTAATATTAATATATTCTCAAGAAACGCCACATTTTCAAGCCGTGTTATACCAAGAAAAGGAATTTTGTCATTAGAAGAGAACTGCTCAGTTATTACAATAAGAATTGTTTCAGCCTGTGGTCGAGTCTGGTCGATTTTTTACATATTTTTGAAAGAGAGAGAGAGAAAGTAATGATGTGTTTTTAACAAACAAAATTAGTTAGTATATTAGACAAATATTCAGTGCAGAGATATTTATTTTACCTAACTGCTGATTTTTAGCATTTAATGTAGGGGGCCTTTTTTCTACTTTAGGAGTCGTGATTGTGGGTTGGTCTCTCTCGGAGTAGGCGGTTTTATTGAGGTTCTAGGTAATATTTTGCTCAAAATCTGGTGCAGCCTGGCTGGGGAAGTACCTCAACCTTACAAAAGGTTACAGCTAAATAGCACTGCTCTTATTATTAACAGTATTGTATTCCTGTGGTAGGGTTCTGGATAGGTTCGTCAACACACTGCCAAGGTGTTGCTGGCGTTCATAAGCTATAGTATCTGTTTACCATCGTACGCTTGCTTACCAACTTTGTAATAATAAAAAAAACAGGGTGTCGTGGCATTCAAGAAAAGGGGCATTGACTATATCCTAGATAATATGCTGTTGCTATATTTAAAAACTGAATCGAAGGTGAATACAGGCTTTTTTAATTTAGGTCAGGTTTTATTGTGGATTGACAATTTTTTTATTGTTATTGTTATAAGCCCTATTTTTCTAATACGTAGCTTTAATTTAATACTTATTGATAACGTCAAAATCAATGTCGCTGTAAATCTATACAAATAAATAAAATTGGAGTTTCCGTTTGTAATATAAAATAACCGCTTTTTACTAAATGCTTATGGATGTATATACGGGTACATATACCAATATACTTTTTTTTTACAATTTTTATGTCTGCCTGTCTGTCTGTCCTATCTGTTTGTTCCGGCTAATCTCTGAAACGCCTGGACTGATTTTGACGGGATTTTCACTGGCAGATAGCTGACGTAATAAGGAGTAACTTAGGCTAATTTTTTATTTGAAATTTTATTTATTTTATAACTCAGCGAACTGAAAAATAACTTTTTTGTTACATTCTACGCGGACGAAGTCGCGGCACAGAGCTAGTCCTATATATATTACGTGAAGCAAAAACTTTAACCTATTTTCAAATATAAGAAAAATATACTATGATATTAATCTTAAGTAAACTATCGAATTCAATCTCGATTTTAACTTAAGATCTTCTCACATTAAAATACTCGTAAATGTTTTATTTAATGGATTGACTGTCGAGCAATATATAACAATTTATTATTCAGTACACGTATGATACATAAAACTAACAAAAGATGGTAACGACACCCGTCTCCAGTGACTTATGTGCTTAGAAAACGTAACGGACAATATCTATATCTATACATATAATAAAATGGTAGAAAAGTCAAAACTGTACATTGAATATTTTTTAAAAAGAATACTTGGGGTGTGATCTACAATCGATACCGAAGCCAAAAATATAGTTTTTAGAATTTTTGTCTGTTTGTCTGTTTGTCTGTATGTATGTCCGGGATAAACTCAAAAAGTACTGCATGGATTTACTTCAAATTTTGCACGAATATTGTTAAGAAGTCGGGTCAGAACATAGGCTACATATTATCACGCTATCACCTACGGGGAACGAGCAGTGAACGCACGCAGACGACGTCGCGGGCAGCAGCTAGTACAATAATAAATTAAACAATTCTAATGGTGTAGTAAAATTTCTATATTCTTGGTCGAAAAAGATGTATTGTTACTTTTATTGTGCTCGGTGAAAAGGGTGTTGTAACTTTGAGTCTTTGTCTGTTTAATTGTCTGTGTTACATTGTAACTTCGAAATATATGAAGTGAGAATTATTTTTATATGAAAATTGCTTATTTAAGACAAGTTTGTTATAAAGATGTTTTATATTAAGGAAATATAATAATAATAACAATATTTTGTCTGAATTGGAAATTCGTTGTCATCCCTCTTTCTTGTATATGTACTCGTATAACCACAGATGTATAACATACAAAAACAAAAGATTTTTATGTATCAAAGACTTTCATACATGAAACATTTTTTATTTCGATTGAAAATAAAATAAACTAAGGTAGTAATGACAAATAATTTGTAAAATGTCACAGTTTGTTTTGGCGAAAAATGGCGTAAGATTACATATAAAATAACGATGATTTGCTATCACTGTAGATTAAAATTGGATGCTGTCAAGCACAAGACTACGATGTGCCCAGCTTGGTACGTCGAGAGAAAGATCATATTTTTTCATGAGGAAGATTAACTTAATTACATCAACGATGGTCTTCGGGAATTTAATGTAGGAACTTGCAGTCTATTTCTGTAGGCTATAGTCCATTATAGTCCAGAAGAGAATTGCTAAGTCATTAAAAAGAGGCCACAATAGCTGGTTGTTGTGGTTTTGGTCATGGTTTTATCTCCGCTTAACAAAATATTTGTATGGCCATGCAATGTTTGTGGCGTGGGCTGTATGTTTGTGTTTTCGGATCACCGATATAGGATTTTATTTTACTGGGAAGCGTTCATGTAAATTTTTCAAATCGTTTTGTTTTTTATACTATTTTATAATTATAGTGTTTATTTTTTTATATAGTTAAAAAAATTTAACAGTTCTTACTTCTTAGGTATTATTGGAATCGAGTAAAAAAAAGGTTTAAATTCTAAATTCGACTGTATTTCTTTTAAATAAAACCTTATAAATTTTACTGGGTGTATCGATTTTAATGATTATTATGAATATATGAATCGAAAGCTAGTGCTTTTCGTGTGGTCCAATTGAAACTTTATCGACAACCGGCAAGTACTTTTTAAGTTATACCTTTATGCGTAATCAATTGACTGTTTTATCGACTACCTACGTCGTATTACTTGTCGATGTAATTGAAGAAGGTTTTTTTTTCGAGCAAATACATTTATACAAAAATGTTTTGAATATTTCCAATTAAAAAATTTAAACGGATCGATGATTTTACTCTCATATTATAATTTTTAGGTTTTTCAGTTACTTTAATTACATACTAGCTACACTTGTTAATAATTACTTCACTCTAATGAAACTAAAATTAATAGTTGTCTTGTTTTTACTAAATTTAAAATTAGTTAGTTCTCTTCGGACGCCGTAATTTGTTAAATATTTATAAAAGGTGGGACGTCTCTTGTGGTTTTAAGAGCGTTCAACATCGTTACCTGCCAAACCAGCTACTACCTATGTAAAGTTACCACACCGCAACTCACAAGTCATTATGTGATGTTTTATAGCCTATTTTCGTTATTGATATAGCAAAAATATTTCAAGTAGTTTCAGTAAACTATTTAATTAAGTATACAGATGTAGATTCTTTAGAAAAAATCTTAACCTTTAGGTGAAATATATACATCAGTAAAGGTACAATAATACTTTACAAAGAAACTTTTTAACCACAAAATTATAATCTAATTATAATTTTGAAATATTTATCTCTAATTTCAATAACAATAATCGCAGTTCAACAGCAAATATCGTGTCTCGACTTTATCATTATTTCTGCTCTGCGGGACGCAATCATTATAATGATCATTATCCGCAAATTAGCGGGTCATTAACCGAACGATTGCGTCATTTAGGGATGACTGATGAACCCATTGTAGCACTTTATAGGCATTCGTTTTAATTGGGTTAAGGTTATTTGTTGATATTATTCAGATGGTCAACGGACAAATTTAGTGTTAGGCAATTATTTTTTACGGCGACTTTTGTTTTGGTTGCAGATCGTGAATTTTTATGTTAATTAACTAACATTATATATTATAAATATATAATATATATAATAATTAAATCAATTTAAGAGAGTGTCTATGTATTTTAATAATACCATAAGATACGTAAAGTGAGTGTAACAGGCATTGAGTGCATTAAATGAATTATAATATACTAGCTTCCGCGCGCGACTTCGTCGGCGTGGACTCCGCTCCTATTAGTCTTAGCGTAATGATATATAGCCTATAGCCTTCCTCGATAAATGGGCTATCGAACACTGAAAGAATTTTTAAAATCGGATCAGTAGATCCTGAGATTAGCGCGTTCAAACAAACAAACAAACAAACAAACAAACAAACAAACAATCAAACAAACAAACTCTTCAGCTTTATTATATTACTATAGATTAGATGTTTTTTTAACTAAAAAGTGTATTTTTAAAAATGTTTTGCTAAAATGAAATTGATGGTTATTAAAGGTTATATCACTACATATGAATAACACACAAAGATATTATCTTGTACCATGAAACACCATCAATAAGATATATATTAGTCTTTGCTCAATCGGTTACAACTCACTGCATTTCAATATAGACAGGTACTAATACACACGGTTTATGGATCTGGAACGAGCACAGAGATCTCTGCATACGGTAATGTGCTCAAAACCAATTGGATTCCCCACGGACGATCTCCACAAGATCAGAAAGCAATTAAGTGTCAGGAAATTGTATGTCCTCAACCTAATACTTCATGCTCATAAGCCATAAAACTAAACTAAAATTGGAATAACAAAAGCACGGGCACTATAAGTCCGTGGATATATCTTTTATTAAAAAAAAAAAAAACCCATAAAACTATGACGTTGCAAGAAAACTTTTTGAACATGTGATGGAAAGATAGTATGGCTATTCCTTACCAAGTACGTTCCAAGTTTGCTTAAAGACAACACATCTGTCAATCGACCTATATCGATACAAATAAATAAAATTGGAGTGATTGTTTGTAATATTAAAATAACCACTTTTTACTAAATGCATATGGATCCGCCAACCCGCATTGGAGCAGCGTGGTGGATTAAGCTTCGATCTTTCTCCTACATGGGGAAGAGGCCTATGCCCAAAAGTGGGATTTACAGGCTGAATCGATCGATCGCATATGGATCGTCTGTCTGTCTGCTTGTTACGGCTAATCTCTAAAACGGCTGGGTCGATTTTGACGGGACTTTCATGGGCAAATAGCTGATGTAATAAGGAGTAACTTAGGTAACTTTTATTTTAGATTTTTTTTTTATAACTGCGAACTGAACTTTTTTGTTAAATTCCACGCGGACGAAGTCGCGGGCACAGCAGCTAGTCTACAATAAGATAAACCGAATATTAAACATATACACCAAACAGCTACGTATGTGCAAAACAGTTGCAATTGAATGGATACAAACACCTATGAAGAAGTATAAAACTATTTTAGGGCATGCAGTTGCAGTTATTTCACAAAAATACACATACACACAAATACATACACGCAGACTCAAATATTTTATCATTTTCTTTTTAATATATGTGACTAACTAACTACGTAATTTTAAATCTCTAAATCTTTGTTGTAAGGAAAAGTAGCGAGCCCCTCTCCAAACGAATGCAGTCGTCGGACTACACACTGGGAAGACTCGACCACTACGATGTATTGCATAAGATTTAAATACAATAAAACTTTTTTTCTTTTTATATTCCTGTAATAGATTATTATCATTGATTGATTATCATTGAGGCAAATTCATTTTGGTGTGAAAGTTTTGTAATTGTACATTCCACTTACACTACAAGACAGAAAATAACTACAAAAACTACACTAGAACAAGTCGGAAAGTCTGGAACTGACCTCACGGCATTGTCCGAATCTTTTTCAACTGCTAAGCCAGGTGGCACTTGAGACCGTATTTTCTGAAACTAAAATGAACATGATTCAGGTCGAGCAAGCCAATTATAACTTTCAATCTGTAGTTGTTTCTGGATATCTTGACTTTTATTTTTATTGTTGTAAAAAAAAAACCTGACACGAAAAAAAAAAAACTTTTCATTGGTTTTATTTTATTTCGTTTAGAATAAATACAAATCTAAATGCTATATAAATATACTATCAGCCAAGAAATAGTATCGTATTGATTAGTTCATTTGTAATCTGTACTAATAATAATACTATAAAGCTGAAGGGTTTGTTTATTTGTTGGTTTGAACGCGCTAATGTCAGTAACTACTAGTTCAAATTGATATCTTTTTTGTGTTGGATACAAGATTTATCGAGGAAGTCAGGCTATATAATATTTTAGTACGTTTTCTTCAAATTAACGCGGATGAAACCGCGGAGCACGCTTTGTGTTATATTGTAAAATATATAAAATTCTGATCATAACATAATTATATGACAAACAACACCGCAAAATTTAACAACAAGTAGAGACTTTATTCCAATAATCATTGCCTTAAGACTAAAGAGATAAGTAACTAAATAAAATAAAAAGATAAATCATAGTTACAAAAAAAATTAACCACTCTTTTTCAAACCAGTTAACATAAATAAAAATTAGATTAGAAGGTGAAAAAATTCAATCCTAGTAGTAAGGTGGGTCGGAATCGATCGCTATGGGGGTTTGATCGTCCAAAGCTTTTAAGAAATGAGATCACCTCGCTTGTCGTAACACGGCTCGATAGGCAAGACCTGTACCGATACATAATAAAGTAACAGGATCCTGTCTGTACACAGTATTACTTAAGAGGATTCATGACGTATTTTACTACTCCAAATATACGCACTACAAGATTTTGAACAGAAAATTATAATAAAGTTACGGTGACTTTTATCTATTTATTTAAGCAATTTCTTGGTTAAATGAATAAATAGAATATAAGGTGGAATTAAAGTATAGTGATTTTCTCTCACAGTCAACAATTAGGTCAAAAAAAATTTAAAAAAAAGAGAAGAAAGAAAGAATAAATATACGTAAACGTATACCTATGGCCAGCAGTGGGATGTTACAGGCTAAATCGTTTATACGTAAGTATGCACATGTGTGCATACTTACGTATAACTATGTACTTATACACGCATAATTATAATAAACAAAAATATATCATCATATAAGGTAGGTTGTTTTCTTTAAGTTTTTCTGCCTTTTTTTCTTCGTTTTTTTTTAGTTTTTAATTAATATGTCATTTAAGCCGCTGCGTTGGCGCGGCGTTGGCGCAGCGGTCACAGCACTGGATTGCGAGTGGCTGTTGCGCGGGCGGTTGCGGGTTCGATCCCCGCACACAACAACATCCTTGTGGGTCTCCCCACCGTGCCTCGGAGAGCACGTTAAGCCGTCGGTCCCGGTTGTTATCATGTACACCTGATAGCGATCGTTACTCATAGTAGGGAATATATCCGCCAACCCGCATTGGAGCAGCGTGGTGGATTAAGCTCCGACCCTTCTCCTGCATAGGGAAGAGGCCTATGCCCAACAGTGGGATATTACAGGCTGAATCGTATCGTATCGTATGTCATTTAAGTGCTCTTAATTTTGTTTTCTGTGTATTTTATACACCTACCTAAGCTAAAATTTACTTTTGCAGTTAAATAAGTACCTATATATTTATTATATTTAAATTAATTTAATTTATTGTCGTTGCATTACTCTCTTATGAAGGAAACTATCGTAAGGGATTCCGTTTGCCTTTTATCTAATAAAATGATGCTTTCTACAAATATAGTACTGGTATAATAGCAATTGATTTTTCATAAATATATCACATCTAATTTGCAAACAGTAGCTATTTAAAAACAAACGCGATGGTCATTATGATTCCCATTGTAATTTCTCTCATATCATTCATATAATTTTTATCATGTTCTCATTATAACCTATGCAAATCGTTTTTCAGTATTGAATCGATAGTATTAATGTAACAAAGGGATATCAATTATTTTTATACAATTTTTATTTATACATTAACATATATAGAAAAAAATAATACAACAATATCTAAATATTAATTTTCAAATTATCACAACAAAAACATTGTTTTATTTTGTTTCATTGCCTATCGTATCACAATGGTTTTTTACAATTCAAGTTATATTAATTATAATCGTCACAATGACATCATTAAATGCTCAGTTAATAATTATTATGGTTTTATTCATCGACCATTGGCACAATCGCCATAGGAGAGCCTCAGTCTTGATGGTGAAATTCATTTCGAAATTATTTTAATTGAATTGACAAGCTCCCATCACGGCCGTGCCATAATGGCTGAAATGTCGAAAATATTTTAATTGAATTATTTATTCCATAGGGTCTCAAACTTTTTTTCCGGGAGCTCTTTAATAAAAATAAAAATTATACATTTGGAATTTGTTGGTCGACCTGCAATGTGATAATATTTGACAGCTCTGTTTGTGTATCTTAACATTGGTGTTTGTATTCCTGCTCAGAGGAGATATTTGTATTTTTAATAATAATTGTTTCTGGTATATATATATATATATATATATATATATATATATATATATATATATATATATATATATATATATATATATATATATATATATATATCTAGATCTTATTGTGGGTCTCCCTGACATGACTTTGAGAGCACGTGAGTCGATTCCAGTTGTTATCATAGACACCTGACAGCGAATAGTACTTATGGTACGCAGGGTAAGGTATGCTAGGTACGTTATTCATCCCAGTGGAGCAGTTGGTTTGTGTAAGATCTGATAGATCTTCTATATGAAGAAGTGGTCTTTGTTGAGCTGTGGTACGTTACAGGTTAATTCAGTCTTTTATACAGTAAATGTAAAGCTTATGAAAATATTTTCATTTCTTTTCTCACAATATACATATAAAACACGTTATTACAACATATAATATAATACGTGTTAAAATTATATTAATTAAAAAACTCTGTGCAAGTGCGATTGCACTTGTTACAATAATGAAAAGTTTTGACAAGTTTTGTTATTAAGAATATTCCTGAGACGCTTTACTACTTAAGTACGTAAGTTTATGTAATTATTCCAAAATGCAACTGTAATAAAGACAGATTTTGTTATATTGTTTGTTATATTTGTTTCAAAATATACAATGATAATTTGTCATTTTAAATAACTTTATTAAAAATTGTTCACAGACTAATAAGTGTATAGACAAATAACAATAATAAAACAGTTTATTAGACCTTGTATTTATTGTATTCTCTAATATGTCAGGGAAACAGCATTGGCACAAATATTCGTCACTATATTCTAAATTAAAGCTTTGTGCTGTTTGCAGTCGAAACACTTGATTTAAAAATAACTCCTCGTCTTATTGCCTCCACTTGTGACAAGAGAGCTGGTGCATGTTTTGCCCAGAGAATCGGCATAGCGATTCAACAGGGAAATGCTGCCAGGATTCTTGGCACCATTTTATTGTACAAAAAGCGACTTTATTGCTAAAACGCAATCACCCTCAGGAAACCTTAAGGCAAAGGTAAATAATACGATAAACAGTTCAAAAT
Organism: Melitaea athalia; assembly: GCA_905220545.2. Taxonomy (NCBI): domain Eukaryota; kingdom Metazoa; phylum Arthropoda; class Insecta; order Lepidoptera; family Nymphalidae; genus Melitaea; species Melitaea athalia. Next base: position 4,152,459 of record HG992180.1, read on the forward strand.
GTAGACAGAAGTATATAGTTATGTAAATAAAAAAAGAAACAAGAAATAACAAAAAAAATATACCTACTTCTTAGTTAAATTAATAAAAGTTAACAAATTTACAGGACGCAAGAATATACGTCTTGTTTTAATAGATTCTATAGCCACGAACATCTGTTTACTTCATATATTATCCTTAAGTTACATTTTCTTTAGTACACCCTCGCTACGGATCGTAACCAAACCCAGGGGGGCGATATAGAAATACTTTGGGAATCACTGTACTACGCATATAAAAAAGTAGCGGGGTTCAAATCTGTACAGTGGATAAATTTCATATACATATATACAAAAATTTTGCACACTTTCCGTATTTTTGTACGCACGAATAAATCTTAGAAAATAGTAAGTTGATTTTGGTGACAAAAGTTACAAGATGAATCTAATCATAATCGTAACTTTGGCTTTAAAACATTACGCTACGATTCATATAAGAGCAACGTTGAGTATTATCCCAGTTAATACCGTGTGAGATAACGTTAAATTGCAGTAGAATTCATTGGAATACTTACAACATTTCCGACGTAATTTATTATATTTTCTTATAACAAAAGATCTGACATACGTACAGTATATTACATTTTTAATAATTGCACCTCTAGACTCAACAATACGTTACTCGTATACAAGTTTTTAATTAAACTTATTTTTACCTTCACTGTTACATTTTTCTCGCTAATTGAAGTATGATACAATTAGACGAAGTGTCTGCAAGATAAATATTTCTAAAATTCTGTATTCGTTTCGAGTGCTATAATCGACTACGATACAGATTGTTTGTTTGTTCGTCCTAAACAAATAAAGGACCTTTAATATTGTACACGAGGCCGCTTGGAAAAATATTTAATGTAAACATACAGCGCTTAGCATCTCAACAATTTCGCCGTTCTTTTTTTGGGTTTTTGGTCTATTTATATAAGGTTTACTAGGTATATGAGGTTTTAAGATTTCACAATGTTATACATTATTATATTATAGCAAGAAGAGTACCCGTGAGTTCGTTCGTGATTAAAAATTTTAACTTTCATCAATTATTTCTTCAAAAATATGCCCAGCCTCAAAGGAGAGCCGGGTTATGTACAGTTTTACCCACTAAATTTGGAGGGGTGAGGAACAGGGTGTGAAGTTCCTCCAGCACCGAAAAGGAAGGATCCTCCAACCAGACGGGTGTTGTGTCTGGCGGGCTACTGCCCCGACGGTTGTAGTCGGATATTCGATTTCTCTGAAAATTTCGATAGCGCGATTTCGAATCATCAGTTCGTATGTGGCTCGATTGATGTCGCCACAACCCTGCGATGGCCGTCCTCGCGTAACCTCGCGAGGAGTCGAAAATGCTGCAAGATCGCTTGCGCTTTTGGGATGAAAAGTATTGAGTGGTCAAGCTCTTATTATGGAGTTAATTTGTGCTTATTATCATTATAAAGATTCGGTAGTTTCAGCCGGATTGGTGGCCACCATAGATACCATAGATAGACTAAGATACTAAAATCTTGATAGCCGCAGTATTTATTTTAATATTTTTCAAATTTTATTCACGCGTACAGAATTAGCCACGTTATAGTTTTTCAATAGATATAATATTTTGGCCATAATAGTTGGTAGTGTGATCATAGTATTTCGTGTCTCACAACAAACATTTTCCCAGATAATTGTTATGGTTTGTGGGTTTGTTAGTTGTGTTTTCGGAACAATTATATAAAATAATAAAGGGAGCCTTCTTTTAGAGCTACGTGTGAGGAGTTATAATCATTTTCTTTTCTAATATTAGATATAATAGTGATGCTTGTTTTGTTACAAGATGATAAAATAGTTTGTTAGTAGAATTGTTAAGCGCTAAAGACTTACCATTGTTTTAATTTAAAATTAATGTATTATTAAATACTTACCAGACAAGAATATAAAATATAAACAAACACTGTATAAAATGCTTAAATAATGAGGTAAGATAATATCATGAAATTCTGTAGAATATTTAATTACAATATGATAGGACATTCTAAAATCTCTTTTCGCAGAAACGAATATAAATAGATATGTATAATACAGGTAGAGTAGAAAAAAAATCTTGGACAAAAATTATGCGTCTACATTTTAGAGCTAAGAAAAAGATATTTCATGGAAATGTTTCACTTTTTAAGGAGAAAAATTAGTTTCAAATCCAACTACTCAGACATACACATAAATACTTTAAAATACTAAATATTCGTAAACATTAATACAATACGTTAATTTTATTGAACACTCAGCCAATGCCGAGACCAAAATTGATAGATCCGTCAGTAGACACTGCTAAGTCAAATAAAAAAGCAATAAAACGCTCAAATAAGACTATCTGAGCGACATTGAGCACAGAAATAAATTTTCTACTTTGAATAATTTCACAAATGAAAATTGCCACAGGCTTGCACTTGTAAAGCAGAGTGCAATTAAAAAGAGTCGCGTTCTTTGAACCCCGTCTAATTACTGAGACACGTTCGTTAAATCTACTGTTTAAATTAATTCCTCTTTATAATAAAAGAGGGGTGGGGGACCATGTAAGGCTGGTCTGCGAATCTTCCAAGCGCTTTACTCCGTCAGTGTACGCTTCGTTGAATGCAATGTTGTAAATTATGCAGCTCAACCGATTAATTCGAAAGGCGAAATATGAATGTCTTTTTTATGATTTTGAATTATTTTAAATTTTCATTGGATTGGTCACTAAACATATACTATACTAATAACTATTTGACATATTTTTGTAATAATTGTGTTATATTATTGTCATTTTTAAATATTACTAGCTGACCCGGCAAACTTTGTTTTGCCACATATGTGTACAATTTATTTAACTCATTAAACATTATACATATTTACAAGTCACAACTTAAGAACTAAATATTTACATATGTGTTGTATTTTGCAATGTCAAATCATAATAAAATAAAAAAATATGCCAAATAAATAAAAATAAAAATTGGTGTGGGCCATCCTTAAAACTTAGGGGCTTAAAATAGTTTATGACTGATTCTCAGACATATTTGGTAGGTCAAAACAAAAATTTTCATAAGAATTGATCAAGCCGTTTCGGAGGAGTTTGGCCCCTAACACTGTGACACGAACATTTTATATATTAGATGAATACACTCACCATCTTGTGTTGCTTTAATCCGCCATTTAATGAATAAAAACCATATACTACTGATAAGGTAATAGTTTTGATGTAGTGGAACAAAAATTCCACTTTCTCCAGGTTGTGATTTGATTTCCGCTCCGAGCAGATAATTGTATTTATGCAAATACTTATTTCCGGTCCGGGTAACTTGTTCTGGCAGATCTTATACCGTGCAAGGGAGAGTAATTCTATCGGTACCTTTTAGTATTATAAACACTTTGATCACTACTCTTGCTAGAGAACTTACTGGGAGATTAAGCACCACTTTTCTCCTTTGTAGTTAAGAGATAATTCTATAAAATGTATTTAAATATATTTATATATGTTATATGTATAAAATATTATAATTAATATGTTATTGATGTTGGTTATATGTATAAAAAAATTTTAGATTCGATATTTTAAAAAAATGTGTTTTTTTTAATTTAAATTTAGAATTCTATTGCAAGGTTTTGTAAAAAAAGGGCCGAGGAAATTAAGAGTAATATACATTACTACATACCTAAATAAAATGAATCACAGAAATGCATGTACGAACATTGTTTTCGAACGAATGAACCATTTGGTTCTTTTTATTCAGGACAAGTTTTGTATTAAATAAAATTAAAAATAAATAAATATATCAACAAATAATTGTGTTTGCTTGCAAACGAAAACATAACCGAATTCAATTACATCGACAAGTAATACAACATAAGTAGACGAAAAATTAATCAAGTAAATAGAGGTTTTCAAAGATCACTCAAATAGTAGTTATTGGACCTCAATTCAATTTAAATGGAACTAGAAACTATAAGCTTTTGATTAAAACAAGAATCATCAAAATCGGTATACCCAGTGAAAAGTTATGCGGTATAATACACCTACGTTGTAATCTCAATTAAAATTAAATGGGACCACATGACACGCACCATCGGTCCACCCAATCAAAAGTTTTAAGGTAACATACATAAAAAAATATTTTTTTTACATACCTAGTTGGATTAAAAAAGTAAAATCTTGAAATAATATTGTTTCTGTTTGGTCCATGAATCGCCATTGGTCTCCGAGGTCACGTAAATCTGTCGGACCCGGTTGTTATCGATCAGTGATCACAGGATCTGCTAGCGATCGTTACTTCTTTTAAAAAAATATATCCGCCAACCTACAGTGGAGCAGCGTGATGGATTAAGCTCTAACTCTTCTCTTATATAGAGAAGGTGTTGATTCTATATAAAAATATTAAAAATACGATCAAAACTATATTATGTTGTCTATTTCGCAAGTCACTTGAAAATAAACATAAGAAAATCGGTTGTTCGTTTAGATACCAATTTTGAGAATTATTCGCTCAATTGAAACTGTTTGACTTTACCGGTGGTCGTGCTGACAAGAAACTTAGAAATTTCGATTTACATCTACTTATATCTATGTAAATATAGTTGTGAATTTTCCGTCTTTGATTAATTTTCGCTCAGCTGACGGCAGATAACTTTTACATTGTGTTCAGAAATCAATGTTAGTTTTTCACGTTATGTTTGTCCGTAATTACTACTGCTGGTGTTAATTATATATACATATACTAGCTGACCCTGCAAACGTTGTTTTGTCATATACGTTATTAACCCCCTCAACCCCCTCTTTTTGGAATTTCGTAAAATCCGTTCTTAGCTGAACTCTACTCGACGAAAGGAATATTCCTACAAAATTTCAAGTCTCTACGCCTTATGGTTCCAGAGATATCGCGATGAGTCAATATATGGGTGGAAATCTCTTTTATATATATAGACTAGCCGACCCGTGCCCACTTCGTTGGGCGTTATAATCCATTTCACATAAGAAGGGTACGGTGAAATTTGATATGTTCCAATACACTCTCACTATTTTCAGCAAATCAGATAAATATAAATGTTTTAAAATCACCAATTAATTTCTAAGGCAAATAATAATGCTTGATTAGATTGAATTGTTGACACGGCACGTCAGAGGGCGCAGGTTCAAATCCTGCTGATTTAAAATCTTTATATATTTTTATCTTTTTCCTTTTATCTTGTCACTCCTGAATAGTGTAGCTTTCTGTTAGCGAAAGAATTTTCATGATCGGATCAGTATTTGCGAAGATTACCCCGTATATACAAACAAAGTTATAAACTTTACCGCTTTATAATATTAGTATAGATTGGTTTTAGAGATTATATATTATACTAGCTGTGCCCGCGACTTCGTCCGCGTGGAATTTAACAAAAAGTTATTTAGTTTATATGTTTTTTATTCGTTTTTGCATTTTTATTTCAGTTATTATGTAAGAGATTTCCTAAAACTTTTACTACAGATACTGTTACAGGTGAGGATGGTTATCCATTTTACAGACGTTGTTTACCTGAACATGGTGGTATAAAGGCCTCTACTGACAGCGCCCGATCCGTTCCGACGATACGATCTAAGGATGCGATCTGAACCTTTGTTTTTGCTCTATGATCTGAACGCATGCGTTCTCTGTAACCCATGGCCGCCCGAGTACGCCTTCTCACTGCCTGCGATCTATCGCACGCGTTCTAGTGATCACACGCCGATCAGTTGCGATCTGTCTCCGGAGGCAGAGAATGCATGATCGGCGGTGCGTTACGTTAAAAAATGGCGGATAATTTTACAAAAACATTGATTGATGCCGTGACTCGTCAAATACATTTCTTTTTTTAAATTAATTTTATGGACCCAAATTTTTCTTTTTCGATTCAACAATAAAGCTAGTAAAATTACTTCTTCTTCTTTTCTTTCTTCATCAGAACTTCAGTCATCTGTACTCATATTAATTTCCTCGACCCTTTTTATATGTTGAAGTTGGGTGTGCGCGACCGTTTCGAATACAATCTTTAACTGGAATAGATAGTTTTATGTATCGCAGAACGGATCATCTAACGGTCGTACTCAGTATAAAGAGCATTGCGATCTGATACCACTATCCGTTCTGAAGGAATGGTCCGGGAGCCAGGTAAAAAATCGGTCAATCATTCTCTCCCAATCGAAACTTCGTAACATGAAGGGATTTTGTTTTTATGAGGGTGGGAAGTGGCAGCCTTCCAAACATAGAGAAAAATTTTTTTTAGTCATTTCCTCCCACCTTAAAATTTGTCGGATTATAGTTTACCTAATATCTTGAAGGAAAAATAATGTTATCTGACCGTAACATGGTGGTTTATACGTCAGCTGGCTGCTTGAACATGAAAAAAAAATTATTTTCAGTTATTTCCTCTCAACTACAAATTTACCTGGTGATAATTTACATGCTACTATGAACGAAAATTAACGTCAGCTGGCTGTATCTCGGTGGAAGGTTTGTCAGCTGGTACCGTTTTTTTTTTACATCTTTCAAGGTATCAATTTTTTTTTCATGTTCAAGCAGCCAGCTGACGTATAATCATCCATGTTATGGTCAGCTGACAATATTTTTCCTTTAAGATATTAGGTAAACTATAATCTGACAAATTTTGAAGTGAGAAGAAATGACTGAAATTTTTTTTTTACATCTTTCAAGGTACCAGCTGACAAACTTACCACCGAGATACGGCCAGCTGACGTTATTTTTAATTGTAGCATGTAATCTATCATCCGGTAAATTTTTAGTTGAGAGGAAATCATTAAAAAAAAATTTTATTTTCATGTTCAAGCAGCTAGCTGACTTTTAATCCACCATGTTATGGTCAGCTGACGTTATTTTTCCTTCAAGATATTAGGTAAACTATAATCCGACAAATTTTAAGGTGGGAGGAAATGACTAAAAAAATTTTTTCTCGATGTTTGGGAGGCTGCCACTGCCTACCCCACCCACGGAGTGGCAACTGACAAAGGCGAAAATTCATAAAAAAACTCCTACCTCATGTTACGAAGTGTCATTTCGTTGTCACGGGCTTCCAGGCTAGAACGTATCGTCGGAACGGATCGGCCGCTGTCAGTAGAGGTCTTATGAACGACAATCCGATCACGAACTAACGCTATAGATGTCATCGCGATGTAAATAGTGAAGTAACTATGGTTACTTATTATAATTATAACTATGGTTACGGTTAGTCATATGCGACTTGGTACTCGATGCTTACGATAAATCGATTCAAGTTTGTATGAGTATTTGATGGATTTGACTATGTAATGTAAAGTGCATTGTATTAAAATTTTGGTTAGAAAATTTAACTTAAACTGAAACATTGTAGGTAATTTGAAATAATCTTGTCTTTATTTTATTTTTTATATTGTTTTCTAATGTTTACGCGAATTTCAATAATTAATATGAACGAATTTTATCATGGTTTATGAGGTTCTGGACAAGAGGACATGGTCCTCCCGTGCCCATGGTTGCTGTAAAGTATCTGAAACGTCACACATGCAAAAAAACCTAATAAGCCGCGATAAAATGAAAAAAAAGCAAAAGTGATTGAATCGTCATTCAATCATTTTCATAGGATGATGAGCCAAAATCGTCAGTTGAGCTATCGTCACCTGTAAATATAATTATTTTATTTTCAATTATAGTATCAATATTGACGTCTCTGTCATCATAATCTTCCTTTTTTATTTTCGAGTTTTTTCTACCACTTTTGCCCAGTCGTCTTTCATCTAACATCCCTCCGCTGCGTATGCGTTACGTACGCGCGTGGACGTTAAGTCATGTACCACAAATTCAAAATTTTATTAACGCCTTTGAGCGCCATACAACCTGTACAGATCAGTCAATCAATCATTCAATCAATTGATTGATTGATCTTTCTTTTCAGTAGAGATCACTACACAATATTTAATTACTATTTAAATCGAATGAAGCTGGTGAAATTAAGTAAATAATTAGTTACAAAATTGTAGTATTAAAAAAAAGACATACTCCGTCCAATCGTTTATTATCTTTGTGACAGCTCACGCCTATATATTACAGTTTTTTTTTTCGGAATAACGTACTAAAAATTCTCCAATAATGCCATACTTTATTGACGATTTGATTGATTGATTGAAGTGCTCTGTGCATAACAAACAACCACAGACTATGAAACAGTTTTTGAAATACGATAAATCGATCATATGATAATAATAAAGCAACAACTCTGTTCATTTATTTATTTATTTTTTGACGGCTGCCCTAAAATATAACTTTGCACGCGTTAGTGAAATTAAACTTTCAAATGCATGCTTAATAAAGTCTAAATTAAGTTTAAATCAAGAGCTATGAGCAAATTAATATACTTGGAAAAATCACATGCCTAACTACTAATTTATTTAACAAACTAACTAATAAACGAATAATTATAATTTTTAAACTAAAAATATTTCATTAAATCGATTGAAAGTTCTTCTTAAATAAAATCGATTATTATTTCAAATCGAATTAATATAATGTGAGGCAATCACTAATTTCGAAATGTCTGGAACTGTCAAAAAGATAATAAACGATTGGACGGAGTGTACGGAGTACGGACGTAAACTAAAGTTGTGACGGAACGTAAATTTTTTCGAGATGTTTCGTAATAATTATAAATTAAAATAAATAAATTTCTAATATCAAAGTAGCCTAAGTTATGCGCAATTACATCAGCTATCTGACAGTGAAAGTCCCGTCTAAATAGGTCCAGCCGTTTCAGAAATTAGCCGGAACAAACAGACAGACAGACATACAAAAATTGTAAAAAATGTTATTTTGGTATAATATGTTTCGTGTATAGATCCATATGCATTTAGTAAAAAGTGATTATTTTAATATTAAAAACAGACACTCCAATTTTATTTATATGTATAGATGTTTCGTAATAATTATAAATTAAAATAAATACATTTCTAATATCAAAGTAGCCTAAGTTACGCGCAATTACATCAGCTATCTGACAGTGAAAGTCCCGTCTAAATAGGTCCAGCCGTTTCAGAAATTAGCCGGAACAAACAGACAGACAGACAGACAAAAATTGTAAAAAATGTTATTTTGGTATATGTTTCGTGTATAGATCCATATGCATTTAGTAAAAAGTGATTATTTTAATATTAAAAACAGACACTCCAATTTTATTTATATGTATAGATTACTAGATATAGGTAATCGTATTTCCTTACTATGAAAATTTTAATAGTTGAAATCAATCAGATAAAGTTATTTAATTTACTTGTTTATATAGACAAGTAAATCTTGCGATAAGCTTTTATATCATATAAATTATGTAATGAATTTATAAGTAGATAGTAAAAGTTTTAAATTAAAAACTTATTTTTATCGTTTTAGCGCATTCAAATAAAATCTTGTTTTAAAAAAAGGTTTTCAACTTTTAGTTTATTTTTGACTTTTTAGTTTTCACGCCACTTTATTCGAATTATTCTTAGCAAGCCCTTTCATTTGATATCCATATTGTAGAAGTGCATTGAAAATAACTAGTTCGCCATCTTGGATTTAGAATGACGTCACAAATTTAAACATGCATTGTCATCCAAATTGAACTTGTATACAAAATTTCAGCTCAAAGAACCATACACACGTTTCTACGTTTCATTTTTATTTGTATAGATAATAATAAGCTAAGTAAGATTTTCTCAATACCCTGTTTCTAATTTAAAAGCCTCTTTTGTTGAGTATGGACAAGAGGCTTAATTAACTATCACAAAATTTCAGCTGATTTTATTAAAAAACACAAGACGTAATATGCTTAGTACTTGATACTAATGCTATTTCATCTCATCTTTAAGCAGCTCTTATCCTTAATAGAAAAATATATAAAGAATAGGTCTTTGTTTAATATTAAACGCCCTTATCTTAGGAATTTTATTTAATTACTAGCTGACCCCGCAAACGTTGTTTTGCTATAATATATGTTATTAAACCCCTTAATATCCCCCCCTTGCAATTTAGGGGTATGAAAAATAAATGTTGGCCGATTCTCAGGCCTACCCGATATGCACACAAAATTTAATAAAAATCGGTCCAGCCATTTCGGAGGAGTATTGTAACTAACATTGTGACACGAGAATTTTATATATGTATAAGATCAATAAACATAACAGATTTCCACTTGCGGCTTCACATATGTGAAAAAACTATTTTGCTGTTCTGTTGCATTTCGTTAAAATATAGGTGACACTCAGTGGTAGAATTCTCCTAGTGAAAAAAAATTAAAATCGGTTCTGTGGTTTTTAATTGGAGTTTACTCACTAAGAATCGTTATATTATGGAGATAATATAATAGTGTTCATATTATCATCACTACATATTATAAAACAAAGTCGCTTTCCGCTGTCTGTCTGTCCCTATATATGCTTAGATCTTTGAAACTACACAACGGATTTTGATGCGGTTTTCTTTAGTAAATAGAGTGATTCCAAAGGAAGGTTTATATCTATAATACATACATAATATAGAACATTGATAGTTTTTGTAACCGTGCGAAGCCGGGGCGGGTCGCTAGTGAAATGATATAAGGTGTGTGACATGACCCGTGGTGACACCGACACTCAGTGACGCTGATAGTGACATTTCACAGCACTTTTAGCTGTTTATGTAAGATATAAGTACAGGGTGCGTTCGGTTTGGACGCTTTCGCGCTGTCAGCGCGCTTTCACGTCATTTTTAGCGTTCGACTTGGTGCTGTGAGCGTCAAAAAAGCACGCTTCTGGCGGAGTTCATTTCGTTCATTCATTCATTCGCGACGCTGACATCGCGCTCTCAGACGCTTTCGCTACCGAGGTAAGGCAGCAAAAGCGTGAGCGCCAATCTGTACTATCTGTCAAAACGAATGCGAGCGTAAGCTAACCTAATTCTATTAATTTCTCAATATTAATTATTAAGCTGTTTACAATCGCATAAAAATGGAAAGCAATTACCACAATTATTTTCTGTTCACCTACAGCTCCAATTTTATTTATTTGTATAGATTATTATTGTGTTTTTTTAAATATATTTTTATTTATTATATAAACAATCCTTTTTTTACAGAACTCAGTGATTACTTTAAAAAATGTAAATATTAAGTGTTACAAAAAGGATACAAAGTTTAATAAGATAAAGGTTTATAAGACTACCTAAATATGTTCGTATAAAGTTTTTTGGTACTGAATAAAATTAAAAACATTATAAACAAAGAAAAATGTCTTTTATTTCATTATATCCAATAAATAATTTACAATTTTGTTGTGTATATAGTTATTTAAACTGTTTAAACATAAAAGTAAAAAATAAAATAAATTTTTCATTCTTCATTTTATCGTAAACATTAATTTTAATTCTTGGTACAGGTTCGTTTTTAATCAAAATAAGTACACAAATACTTCCATTCCTTATTATTATCACTATCTTCAAACATATAAAATTCATCACTATCATCCGAATCATCATGGATAATTTCTAATAAATTATTTGCTATTTGATAATAAACATTTACCACATTCGCCATGTTGATGCTAACTGTCAAGTGTCAAGTGTCAACTGCTCAACTGACGCTCACACTTTCCAAAACGAACGCTTTTCTTAAAAAATTTAGTTATAGCTCTCAGCGCTTGTACGCCAAGACGAACACTAAAAATTAGTACCTACAAGCGTGAGCGCTCAAAGCGTGAAAGCGTCCAAACCGAATGCACCCTAATATTGGTATATTAATGCATTTACTGTACCGATAATAAGAGCAAGAGTCAATTATGTTTTGATTTCAGTCTTTTATTACTTCGATTAATTGTAATTAGATTTATTAATTAATGTTATTTCATATCAAGTACTTGACTCATTTTTGTTAGTAACAATTTAACCTTATAACTATAATAGTATTTATTATTAACTAAATTGAAAATGGAATTATTAACTCCCCATTTCTTTCGAAATGGGGCAGCAGTGATTCACATATATGCAGTCTAACCTGCTAGGAATTATGTTTAAGATACTATGGTGCTGCCCTGTAGTCTTTGCACCAGATACCCGCATTTTTTGTGTAGAGCAGCGTAGAAACAGTTGACTCGGGCAGTCGGACGGATGACGTGACCCCACAGGTCTGCGCGGTGGCCTTGTTGTAAGCGAGGCCACCCCAACTTTGTGACGGGGCCCGGACGTTCAGACGTCCGGGCCTACCGCCGGGGCGAGGTGGCGACTGCTAGCGCGACCCTATCTCGCCCCACCCAGGCGGACGACGGCTCACACGTGGTGGTTTTTAGTCAGTAGGAGTCTGATATAACCCTCTGGTGCCCCCGCGCCGGAGGGTATCCATGATGGATTTTCCCCACGTAAAAAAAAGGCAGTCGGAAACATCCTTGACGCACTACAGAACCCAGGAAACACCAGCAGCATCCTAAATCCGTTATTGTACTGAACTCGGAGGGCGCAATAAGATCTTTGCGATTACCTAGCCCAAAGTTTACACAAATAAAAACTTGTGTATAAGGCTCATAGCAATATACCTAATCTTAATATCATTGCTTGAAGCCAGCATATTACTTAAAAGAGCATTTAAACACACAGCTACTGAACATTTTAATTTTTATTTCCCTGTAATCGTTCTTAAGGATTATCCACCTATATTACGACAGCTAATCATCAAATATCTATCACAATGTCACAGAAAATCGGTAAGAGTCGAAAGTCAATAGGTCCCTTTTCACCTATTACGCTTCATTCCCTAAGGTCAACAACGCATTAGTGGATCCTCTAATGCTATAAATATTCAAGCGCGGTGATAGCTTAGCGTCAAAAGATCTTCTTGCTAATTTTGTGTTCTTATTGATACAAAATAACTTTAATAAACGTAAAAAACATAGTATTTTAGTTTTTTGTGTACATATACATATCTTATATATAAAATTCTCGTGTGACAATGTTAGTTACAATACTCCTCTGAAACGGCTAGACCGATTTTTATGAAATTTTGTGTGCATATCGGGTAGGTCTGAGAATCGGCCAACATCTATTTTTCACACCCCTAAGTTATAGGGGGTGGAGTAACGGGGGCTAATAACATATATGGCAAAACAACGTTTGCGGGGTCAGCTAGTAAATATATATAATACTATATCGGATCTATCAGTCTATCGGATTTCAGTATATCTACTTCCATTATTGTGATAATTAAATTAATAATAACTAGGAGTTACTCTGTAGTCTGTGTCGCTAGACAATACAAAAACATGTACGCGCGTACAAATCGCGGTGTTATCGCTAAAAGAAATAGCTCTTAATATTTAACTTACCTTAACATGCATACGGTCGAATTGAAAATCTTCTCTTTTTTTGAAGTCGGTTAAAAAGTCAAAGCGGCACATAGGTTAATATTAATTTGCATACACATACATACATACACGTGCGTATACAAATATATTTACATATAAAAACCTGTGTGGTTTTTTGATACAACGGTAAAAGTGAAACTTTTTTTCACATTATAGATATTTAACTTAATTTTTTTGGAATAATATTCCATTAAGGGTATAAAAATCGCTTTATCAATCTTACCGCGCGGCCGACCGTCACGCGACATGCAACACACAGACGAAAAAGTTTGAGACGATGTAATAAAAGTTTCACTTTGATAAAAGTTAAAGTAGTAAAAGTAACACCCTTGTACATCACACAAGAACGTAGATTATAGTTTTTGTGCTTGTAATTTATTTGCACAAGAAAACTCACCGTTAATTCTGTGCGAGCAATTTCATTGCACACGTACCTACGCTTAACTGCGCAAACTGGTTTGAACGAGTAAGCGCGAAGTGATACTTGAGAGTGTAGTCAAGCTTTATGTCCTCGAGGCTATGAATCTAACGACACACTTCTTAGATTTAACGATGTAGTTCGGTAATAACATCTATAAGTGAGTAGGTATTTATATAGTGAAGCGTATTGAATAATTCTTAAGGTCGATTTACATCAGACGAGCGAATGCCCATTCTATCCCCACTATATCAAATTCTTATCAAATTCTTTTAGTATAAACAGGCGTAGAGTATTCTTTCGTTGTTATTTATATGAATACGAGTGTTCGTTTACACATAAAAATCAAGAAAGAATGCTCTTGTGCTAGCTCTAGCTCTTTGTTCGTTTGGTCTAAATCCACCCTTACACATCGATATATTTTGACAAATATACACTAGTTAAACAAATGAAGTTGATTTATCTTATACTATTAAACGAGCAATTCTTGTATATATATATATATATATATTTTCTGAATCTCGGAATCGGCTCCAACGATTTTCGTGAAATTTAGTATGCAGGGGATTTCGGGGGCGAAAAATTGATCTAGCTAGGATACATTTAAAAAAAATGTCGTTTTATCCCTGTTTTTAGGCAATGAAAAAATATCATTAGAATACGAAGCTTCATTTCACCACTATTAATATAGCCGTAATAGCGTAATTAGGAAAGCGACGGAATTCAAATCGTTTTGACCCGGGTTCGAATCTCAGTCTTCAGATTAATTTTTTTTTCTTTTTTTTTAATTTCACTCGTGATTTATTATTTAAATAAAATTAAAATATAAAAATAACGAGAAAAAACAAAAAAACAAAAAATAAAATGAAAATACCGAGCAAGGCTCGGTCACCCAGGTACTAGCTATATATAAAAGATAAACACCCTACGCCTTTTAATTAATGACCGCCAGTAGGGTGTAAAACCTGATTCTGGAGCTTGGAAACGCATATAATATACAAGCATAAGCGGCCAGACCATGACAAATATCTGTATATATTACACAAATACTTGTCATTTGCAGAGACTGTCGAACACTGAGTTTATGCATCTTCTAATGGGCATGACGAAAGATTTTCAAAACCTCTTCCGTAATGTGGCTACACATTTACTATAATTTACGAAAATACCTATATTTCGGTAATAAACTTAAGTTTAAGGAAGATTAAAACTATTTTTCTAATATGTTTTCAATGAGAGCGGCAAAACGGCTGCAGGTGTCATGGCGTCGGCTCTGACGTCACAAAATAATCTGGGCCTTACTTTTTACTTTACTCTTTGGAGCGCGCCTGACGTATTATGTTATGTTGTGACGTCTGCGCTGTAATTTGTGTTTCATTCAAAATAGCCGATTGAAGTATTTTGATGTTTTATTTTATTGAAAATCACAATAATCTTATTATTTTACATAAAACTAAATCAGTATTTTGAATTTTTTTAACATGAGTGTTCTCCTGAAATCATTAAATTGACGATTTTTTGATACTGTCGTCATGCCCATTGTAGTTTCAATTATGTGCAATTATCCTTTTTATATGTATACTAGCTGTTCTCAGTGGCTGTCACCCGTGTGCGCAAACAATTTCCCGTGCGAACCTATTATTACACAAGGATAACTAAGCTTTCAAATGGTGAAAGAATTTTTTAAATTGGTCCAGTAGTTTTTGAGTTTATTCATTACAAACATACACACAAAAATACAAATTTTTCCTCTTTAAAATATTAGTATAGACTAGCTGACCCCGCAAACGTTGTTTTGCCATATATGTTATTAATCCCCTTAATACCCCCCT
The DNA here is from genome assembly GCA_905220545.2 of Melitaea athalia. Classification (NCBI taxonomy): domain Eukaryota; kingdom Metazoa; phylum Arthropoda; class Insecta; order Lepidoptera; family Nymphalidae; genus Melitaea; species Melitaea athalia. The sequence continues at coordinate 4,168,105 of HG992180.1, forward strand.
TACAACTTAGGGGTATAAAAAATAGATGTTGGCCGGTGCTCAGACCTAACCGATATGCACACAAAATTTCATAAAGATCGGTTCAGCCGTTTCGGAGGAGTATTGTAACTAACATTGTGACACGAGAATTTTATATACATATAAGATTCATATAGCATACTAGTCAAAACAACTTTATATAATTAATAAATAATACCATCAAAAGTGAAATCTCAATTTCTCTCCAACCGCTTAACATCAGGTATAAAAAAGGGAAATTACAACATATTAAATATTATAAATTGAACTGAATTGTCTTTTATGTAGAGAAAACAGGATCAGTAGAAGGAGCAGGGAGTGGACTTGAACTTAATCTGCCATGATACTCCCCAGCGATCTGGGGAAAAAACTAATTTGGTCTAATATCACGTTTTCCTGGTAATGCAGTGGTATAATAGTTGATGTTGTTGTTGGTGTGGTATGTAGTTAGTTTAATCCGTCAAACTAACTAATTAAAACAAAATCCCTGCGATCTCACATTCCTGTATTAAGGATTTTGTACAGAAAAAAGTTTAGCATTTTACCTCATTCCTTTTTCAGATGTAATTATCTCTATATCTATATATATAAAAGAGTAAAGAGTTACCCACCCATTGACTCATCACGATATCTCTGGAACCACAAGGCGTAGAGACTTGAATTTTGGTAGGAATATTCCTTTCGCCGAGTAGAGGTCAGCTAAGAACGGGTTTTACGATATTCCACCCCTAAGGGGGTTAAACGGGGGTTGGAAGTTTGTATGAAAGTCCTATGTTTTTGAAGTAAGAGACTTGAAATTCAAAATGTATGCTCTATAGATGGTGTGGAGGTGTACTAATAATGTATTTTTAGAAATCAACCCTTTTTGGGGCTGAAACGGGGGGTGATAGTTTTATGTGAGCGAGATGAAAACTTAAGTATAATATATGTAAGTATATTATTTGCATCACAAAAATAATTAACGCCCCACGAAGTGGGCACGGGTCGGCTAGTACCTATATAAAAATGAATCGCTGAATGTGTTGCTAAGCGCAAATCTCGAGAGCGGCTAAACCGATTTCGCTAATTCTTTTTTCATAATATTCCTTGAAGTACGAGGATGGTTCTTACGGAGAGAAAATTTAAAAAAAAATCCCTGAAAAAGTCTAAAAACAACACTTTTCTATTCCTATACAAAAGTTAAGACAGGACAACGTCTGTCGGGTCAGCTAGTCTTATATATATAAAAATCAATTGCTGTTCGTTAGTCTCGCTAAAACTCAAGATGGCTGAGCCAATTTGGCTAATTTTCATCTTGAAATGTTTGTGGAAGTTCAGGGAAGGTTTAAACGGTGAGAAACATATAATATTCAACGGAAAATACTAAAAACTATTCAAAATGTTCCTAGCGGGGAAATTTAATGTCTTTTGTCAAAAACGTTGTCAATTGGTTGTCAAATATTTATAGGTGCGTTCAGAAAGTAAAATACGTAGGTGATACTAGGTTCACCGGGCCATCTAGTTCTATATATAAATTAAATAAATAAACAATGAACAAAACGTGGGTTTGTAATATAAACAGTAAATAAACACCTTCTAAGACTATGTTGAAAATAAACAACAATATTGGTTTGAGCGTATGCGTAGCTTACTAATTAAAAGTCAAAGCCACATGTTTATCTTTAATTATTTATAATTTCATATATAGCGCTACATTCTGAATGCTTATGCTCAATATAAGGCCACAATAATATCTGTTATGTAGAAAACGGGTCAGGGATACAAATACATCGAAAAAATAAGCACATATCATGATCAAACAAAAAAGTACAAACTTTTCAAAGGACTTAACAAAGAAATAATGTGGCTCTTACGGACTTATTTTAAGCCCAACATCGTTAAAAGTTAGGAACAAATAAGAAACTCAATTTCGAGAAAATAAAATACTGTTTCAATCGAAAAAAATATAAAAATATACAGTTACGATATCGAACAGTTTTATTTAAAATCGATTATAAGATACGATAGTAGACAATAAAACTGGCGTCCAGCAAACGAACATTGATATAGTAATTTCATTAGTTAGTTCAATTTACAGAATTAGCTTGATAAATGTATTTAAATTACTGTTATCATGTATAGATGCGCGCGCCGTAGCCCCTACACCCGTGCGAGTAAAGCTCAGTGATACATCTCCTACCGTAGAGACTCTACGTCCGTTGCCGCCTTCGTAACGCGTTAACGTATCGAACTATACGAGTGACAGTTAAAAGTGATTTTCAGTGTTAGTGAAGTGAAGTGACTGTGTTCGAAGGTAAGCTTATTTGATTTTATTATTTCGAAAATATTTTACTTTACTTAATAATATAAAATTGAAATTGTCAATATGTGCGAGTAGTACGTTCATATGAATATTAGTAAATGTAATCTTTGTTACGTTATTTTTGATATTTATGTTAAAGTTCTGTAATTAGGAGCATGTTTTTGATTGAATATTGTATCACGTTATGTAATTATTTAATACGTTTTTTGATTAAAAAAACATTAACACTAGGAATAGTGTAAATATAAATATTTTTAAAAATAGACATCCAGAATTTTGATTTTGTATTCAAAATATACACATTTTTATTCATAGTAAAGACGAGCAAAACAAGGCTATTATCGATAGGGAAAATGGGATGGTTGTTTTGAATTATATATTAGCTCCCGCGCACGACGTCGCTCGCCTCATTTACTACCAAACATCAGGGATAACTCAGTGTTTAATAGTGATCAAGTTCTGCTTCGACTGCATTTACGTTAAACGGTATTTCGGGAATTATAGCAGTCTTTATTTATTTCTTTTATACGAATATATGAATATAATATTAGAAAGTCTTTATAAATAGCACGATTTTGTATGATGGTATGATAGAATATATTGTATGATAGTTTACTATATGGAGTTTTCACGTACTTTGAACAAAAACTATTAACTTTTAATTAATACTTATAAACCATTTTTTATCTACTCGCAAAATAATTACCCATTGCTTGATAATTTACCTACTACAAAACAAAATTTTCTAGAATTTTTTTAGATTCTATGAATTCTACTTACACTTAGCTAGCTAGCTTAGCTATACTACTTACTACTTATTTATTTTTTTAAGGAATCTGTCTGGAATTAAATCAGAATGTAATTAAGGAATAATAAACCTAGTGTAAAGATTAATGGTTTTTTAAAGGATCTTCTGATAAAAGTGTGACAAATGCTAATATCTAAAAACAATATCACAATATGTGGAAAACAAAAATTCTTAGATATATAGACTAAATGACGTATAAATCTATTGCATATGTATATGGATAACGGAAATAGAGAAAATTAAGTTTTTTCGATTTCATTTATAAATTTTATTGAATGTAAATTTTTTATTGCTTTATGCGGTTTCACTGATTTCAAATTTATAGGGTTTTCGTAATACGTAATTTTTAATTTACTATTTATCAGTCATTAATTTTCGCACGTTACTGAAAATTGTGGAAAATTCTGTTTCGTATGTTTTTTTTTTAAATTTATTAACTGTGATGAGAGTCCTGAACATTTTTAATTGATCTTTATTCACTTATTTTATACTAGCTGTGCCCCGCGGTTTCACCTGCGTTGATTTGAGGGATAAAAATGCTTTCCTTTTTTTAATAGTATAAGATTTAATTAGCTTGACATATTTTCCTTAGTTTACACTAAATAAATTTCTGAACGCACGCATAAATATTTGACCAAAGAGTAGGTATATAACCAATACGTTTTAAATTTGACAACCAATATATTTATGTCAATCCGTTTTCATCACTGACATTATTATACATTTTTTAAATGTAAAATACGCCACTATCCATATATTGTGGATATATGTTGTCGATTCGAAACCTTTATTTAAATACGTTCTTTAATTTTATCGGAGAGTTTCCCATATCGACGGGATGAACATTAACCCTAGAAAGATAAACTTATTTTTTTGTACTAAAAAGATAAACTGCGCCTGAGAGGCGCACGATTTTAAAAACCAATTTATTTTACAAATTAATTGATTTTTATTCTTTTTTATACTTTCAATGAAGTTTTACAGATTTAATAAGTAAATAAAACACAAATGAATATAATTATTCTTTCATTATAAGAAAATATGTAGGATTATATAAATCCACAACAAAAATTAGTAGTCTTCTGCATATAAGTAAAAAAAATTAAGAATGAGTAACATTTATAGTATTTTGTCTTAGTATCTAATAAATTACGATAATTAGTCTCAAATGCCATAAAATAATTAAACAAAAACATTAGTTAAAGGCAATAGTTGCAAACATCATTTTTCGACTATGCGGTGGTCGTTTCCAAGATTTTCAGGAGGTGTTGAAGTGTCATCCAAGTTTTCGTCGACTACTTCGTCTATGTACTCGTCATCAGTATCGCTTTGAATATTGTCTTCACTTACGTGGTCTTCCAACTCGCTGTCACCGCCATCATCCGCACTTACGTCTTCTTCATTCAATAAAGAAACTATTTCTCTGTCTTCCAACACTAGTCTACTTGCCATGTTGTTAAAACGTTCCTTGAAACAAGTTAAATCAATTAATAACAATAACTTTCTTTTACATTTATCGTAAATAAGCAAAAAACGGCAAAAACAAAATTACAAAGCAATGCACAAAAGTTACACAAAAGATAAACTGCGCCTCTCGAGCGCAACGTGCCGCTATAGCAAAAAAACTATAATACTTACAGAACAGAAGCAACTGTCACTCGGCAGTGTTGATCGACAAATGAGTTGGTTCGGGAACACGATCTTTTATGAGCGTCTGTTTAAAAAATATACCCACAAATTTGTTTCGCGGGCGCCTCTGAGGCGCAGTTTATCTTTCTAGGGTTAAATGTTTGACAGTTACGAAACACGAACATAGTTCCATACAAATTTTCATTCCCACCTTTCAACCCCTTACACCCTTTTATTCGCATTAAAAAGCAGCCTATGTCCTTTCTCAGACTCTAGACTATCTGTATACCAAATTTTATTTAAATCTGTTCAGTAGTTTTGGCGTGATTGCGCGACAGACAGACAGACAGACAGACAGACAGACAGACAGACAGAGATACTTTCGCATTTATAATATTAGTATGGATCTTATTGCGTTTGATTTAGCTACAAGTTTTTTTAACAAAATTCTTATTTGTGGATATTTTTTTAGGACGAAGACTTCTACTTTGAAGTAGAGGTTTTTTCCCCACTTTAAAGTAGTTGTAATACTTAATTCTTCTCAATAAACTAATTTAGTTGCATTTGGCTACACCCTTTTTTATTTTATTATATTAAGGCTAAGAAATGGGTAATTTGAACTTTTGATGTTATATGATACTTTGTCTTTATTAAATAATGATTCAACTCCACATGGTACTTGTTGATCACACTTTTAGACTATTTTGTCCGTATGAAGGAACGGAAGAATAGCTTTTGTTACGCTTAACAATGGCAGCTCATTGAGCGATGAAAATCGTTACGTTACGCACTATTGTTTATCTGTATTTTTTAGTATTATTGATAGTGTAGTCAAACTTTAAAAGATTTACGCCAAACAATTACTATTTAATCTTAAAAGTTAAAAAATATCAACACAAATTTTCTAATACTATTTAAGATTTAAATACGTCTAATTATTCGAACGAGTATTACTAACAAAATTGATTCCAAGAAAAAAATACTGAGCATTTTATCTAATTAATGTATTTAAGAATTTCTAACTGCAAATGAATGTGCTCACATTGAACCAATTAAAATACGGAAAGCTTTTTAATTAACTTCAAAAAGGAGGAGGTTCTCAATTCGACTTTTTAATCTGTGTTATCTGATAAGTCAGATAATATCAGTTAAAACTGTAGTTTATCTTGTGATGTCACTCATATTTGAGCGAGATCTGACAAGTCGGTTGGGTTAATCTTACTATTGTGTATTTTACTGTTCTTGTCGTTGTTTGAAGTTGTTTTATTTATTATTTTAGAATATACACAATTATTTAAATCCTATATTTCTTATAATTTTTCTTTAATTTTATTTTAATCTCTATAATTAGATTAAAGAACTTTATTCTGTACTAGCTTCTGCGCGCGACTTCGTCGGCGTGGACTCCGCTCCTATTGGTCTTAGCGTGATGATATATAGCCTATAGCCTTCCTCGATAAATGGGCTATCTAACACTGAAAGAATTTTTCAAATCGGACCAGTAGATCCTGAGATTAGCGCGTTCAAACAAACAAACAAACAATCAAACAAACAAACAATCAAACAAACAATCAAACAAACAATCAAACAAACAAACTCTTCAGCTTTATTATATTAGTATAGATGTACCATTTCCGAGATTCTCGTTTTAATAGTTACGAAGATAAAAGGGATGGAGAAATGACAATATTTTGCAAAATTGTAACTATTTTACTAGTTTTATTTTTCAAAATAATATATAGATTAGAAATAAGAGTTATACCCCGTCCGGCGAGTAAATACCTTTTTGACAGCTCACGCCTATAAATTACAGTTTTTTTTCCGGAATAACGTACTAAAAATTTTACAGTAATGTCATACTTTATTGACGATTTGATTGATTGAGTGAAGTACCCTGGCATAACAAACAACCACAGACTATGAAACAGTTCTTGAAATAATAAATCGATAATAAATCGATCATATGATAAAAATAATTTTACGTCATGTGATTATTGTTTCTATGAATTTAATACAAAAAAGGAAAAAAAATAGTATCTATGACCCCAAGATTGATTACTTGCAAGGAATTAAGTCGAAATCTTGAAATTTAATTGCAAACCAAGAATAAAGAGGACTTGGGCGGGAGATTTCGGGGCGCGCGGTCGTCTTTTTTTTTGGGATGGCCGCGCGCCTTGAATTTTCCCGCCATTTTTTCATTAATTGAATTATCTTTAAATCTGTTTGTGTTGCTGTTGTTTATTACTCACTCTGACATTGGCAAATCCTCACGGGAGCCATTATATAAGAAGAAGAAGAATTTTTTCAATTGATTTATTTATATATCTGTTTGTGTTGTTTATTACTCACTTTGACATTGGCAAATCCTCACGGGAGCCATTATACAAGAAGAAGAAGAAGAAGAATAAAGAGCAATAACTCTGTTAATTCATTTATTTATTATTTATATATTTCATTTATAATTAAAAAAAGTAATAAACGCATAAATAAATAATATTTTTAAACTAAATGTATTTAATTAAATCGATTGAAAGTTCTTCTTAAATAAAATCGATTATTATTTCGAATCGAATAAATAACGTGTGAGGCAGTCACTAATGTCAAAATTTCTTGAAGTGTCAAAAAGATCATTAGTCGCCGGACGGGGTATAATAAAACTTACTTTTCAAATTTTAAAATTGACATAAAATGTTATCTGAAAATTCAAAGTTTATTTATTTCGTCACGCATACCTGTCTAAGATATATATACATATATTATTGTTATTTGTGTATTTCAAATGAATATATTCAGTAGATTTTGCCTAAGATCAGACTCACTATACAGATCAGTCGCACTAGACAGAATTACTAGTATTTTAATGTTATGTGTACCATGCCATTACGGATTGGTGATTGTAGTTAGCCTTTTACGTCTAGGATTCATAAAATTATTAAAATTCAGTGTGTTTGGACTCGAAAAGATTTATTTATATGAATACACTTTGGTATAGTATACTTTTAAAATAAATTTTAATGCTGAAACAGTAGATTTGAAAATCAATTAAAGAAAACGCATTTCAGGATCACGATCACGGTTCAGTCTGTTATTACTGAGGATTGACAATTAACAATTATAATACAAAAGCTTAAACGAAATCATTGTGTCCAATTTTTACTTACTCCTCTGGCTCAGCGACCCGTAGTGGATCTTGGCCTTCGACACCACAAGTCTCCAGCGATCCCGGTCCAGAGCTAACTCGCGCCAGTCCGCTGTCACCAGCTCGCGCAGGTCTCTCCGTACCTCGTCCTCCCAGCGATACTTGGGGCGCCCCACGGGCCTACAGCCGTCAGGTTTCCCCAAGTAAGCTCTCTTCGCTGCGCGATCGTCTCCCATCCTTACTACGTGGCCGAGCCAGCGGAGTCTCGCTGTTTTAGTTTCTCCGATGATATTGGGTTCAGCCACTAGGTCTTCAATCGCTTGGTTCCTTCTCACCCGCCATCTTCCGTCAGCTTCTTGGATCGGCCCCAAGATCTTTCGGAGTATTTTCCGCTCTGCCACAAGGAGCTTGTTCTCTTCTTCTCCAATTTTTAACTGTTTTATAAATTTGTAAATAATATTTTAAAGAAAGTATTTCAACATTGTAAGGTAAATAAACATGTATAAAATATAGTTGACTCAACTAATTCTTATAAAATATCATAAAATATACTTTGCGGTTGCATATTATTATTTTGATTGCATCGATTTAAACGATTTTTAAATTGTGTCAATTTTGTTTTATTGTTAGATTAACTGACAAATCCTGTGACATCCTAGTGCTGGACATAAGCCTTTTCTACATGTAGGATCTGCTGCTGCCACTGCTCCACTGCGGATTGGCGGATAATAATAACGCACATATACATATACAATAAATAACGCCTTTTACATAAATCTTACTTATTGAAGTTATATTAAAGTAAAATCGAACACACTGCGACGAAACGAAAATTTCAAAATTTATAGCATCTCCTGTTTAATATTTTTACGATATCTGTCCCATAAATAACCCGTTAAATCCTGGCTTTTGAAATAATTTCAATAAACATTGGACGAACGGGAATAATTGATGTTATAACAAAGAGTGGCTACAAAGGGAATTATCGTCGGGAATAAATAGCGTCACTTCAAAAGGATTATGTGGATGACAAGCGATGAGGTTTCGGGATGAAGATACGTTGGAATGAACGCGCTCATGAATTCCTGTAATCATTAATGAATTTCTATGTACTCATGTCTATAGTAATATTAATATGAAAATAGATATCATATTTAGATTCTAAGATTCTCGCCCGGTTCCTAGGATTAAATTTGAATTGAATTTACGAACTTACCTTATGTCACAAATAGGTAAAAGTTTCTTCTTTCAAAAGATGGGTAGCTGGTGTATAATTCTCGACCTAAGACACTTATGTGTAGGGTTACACATTTTGGTCGAATGTCAAAATTCGACCAAAATGGCTTTAATAGATGTCTGGAACCAGCATCTTGCGCTCTTTCTATGCATCTAAGAATCATATTTCTATCTCTTTTCTTTCTGTTATATTCACAAATGCGTAAGGTCGAATCAGACAAGTTTTTCTATATACATCGTGGATTAAGGTCTGAAAACAACAAAAGAATTTATGCTTTAAATTTTAGTGTGATCTAAAAGTCGAAAGTTGACTTCAGTTTTTTTGTTTTTAAAATAATGTGACATGAGGCAGAGCCAATTTTGTCATTTGACTTTATACTACAAGGATTGTCTGCCAAAATAAAACGTATTTTCATTTAGAACTTTATGCCTCTTAAATTTTAAATAATCAGATATAAGTACCTGGGTGACCGAGCCTAGCTCGGTATTTTCATTTTATTTTTTGTTTTTATTTTTTTTCTCGGTATTTTTATATTTTAATTTTATTTAAATAATAAATCACGAGTGAAATTAAAAAAAAAAAAGAAAAAAATTAATCTGGAGGCTGAGATTCGAACTCGGGTCAACACGATTTGACACCCGCCGATTTCCTAATTACGCTGTTACAGCTATGTTGACAGTAGTGAAATTAAGCTTCGTATTCTAATGATATTTTTTCATTGCCTAAAAACAGGGATAAAATGACATTTTTTTTAAATGAATCCTAGCTAGATCAATTTTTTGCCCCCGAAATCCCCTGTATACTGAATTTCACGAAAATCGTTGGAGCCGATTCCGAGATTCAAATTCTATATATATATATATACAAGAATTGCTCGTTTAATAGTATAAGATATCTTGTGACTTATTAAATAGATATGACACGATTTTACCAAAAACTTTCTTTCGGCTCTCCTCAAAACCCGTAAATTTCCACATCCGACCTAATGCGTCTCAGGTCGAGAATTTTAATACCTGGTTACTATCATTACTACTATTATATTGAGTAATTATCGGGAATACAAACGTTTGCTCAGAGCGGGAATCATATTGTAAGTCAGCGTTAACAAAATTTTTGTAGAATATCCGCGGGTCCTGTACGATCATTATTAGTAAAGCTTGGGCTAAAAGGACTAAAAGAAATTCAAAATACTTATAATTCCGTTGGAAATTTTTTTATTAACTTTAAAAGTCCTGTTAATGATTATTCATTACGCAAATTAATCACTGATGTATCTCTGATCGGTAAAAATTCATAAGTATCTGACCGTGTCTGTTCGTTTGTATTCGTCTTTTATGTATAAATTTAAATTTGTTTAATAGAATGATAATTGATAAATAAATAAACGCTTCACACGTAACGGCTACCACTAGGATTATCTCCTGTGTCGGGGGTCCGGAAACACACAATACACAAGCACAAACGTCCAGACAACGGCAAACATCTGTATGGCCAATACAAAGGTTTACCATGTGCGAGGATCGAACCCGCAACCGCCAGTGCAACAGCTACAAACCAGTGCTGTGACCGTTACGCCACCGCGTCAGCATAAGGGTGGATTTAGACCAAATGAACAAAGAGCTAGAGCTAGAACAAGAGCATTCTTTCTTGATCTTCGAACACTCGTATTCATATATATAACAACGAAAGAATGCTCTACGCCTGTTTACGCCTTTTTTTGATGTAGTGGGGATAGAATGAGCATTCGCTCGTCTGATGTAAATCGACCATGAGATGTAATGAGTATGAGAGTCACTTAAGATTGTATTTTGAGGTCAGTTTATGGTATTTAATTTACGCGATACGATTCATCCTGTAACATCCCACGGCTGGGCAAAGGCCTTTCTATCCATCATGTAAGAGAAAGGTCGGAGCTTAATGCACCACGCTGCTCCGCTGCAGGTTTGTTTATAAATTTAATTTACAATAGGCAGTAAATGTAACAAATATTCTACCACTACCACTACAGCCTATCACAGTCCACTGTTGGACATAGGCCTCCACAAGTTCGCGCCCGACATTATGACGCGAACTCATGTGTTTTGCTCATAGTCACCACGCTGGGCAGGCGGGTTGGTGACCGCAGGGCTGGCTTTGTCGCACCGAAGACGCTGCTGCCCGTGTTCGGCCTGTATATTTCAAAGCAAGCATGGATGGTTATCCCGCCATCCGTCGGCTTTTTAAGTTCCAAGGTGGTAGTGGATCTGTGTTATCCCTTAAACAATTTCAAAAAATTCTACACAGTAATGTTCAAAATCTAGCTGGAAATACTAAGGGCTATAACTGTACCTACGTAAAAGTGAATCTAACAATATTTTCTCGTATCTACATTTACGATTACTTACTTTTATCAAATCATCATTTATCTATACTAATATTATAAAGCTGAAGAGTTTGTTTGTTTGAACGCGCTAATCTCAGAAACTACTGCTCCGATTTGAAAAATTATTTCAGTGTTAGATAGCCCATTTATCGAGGAAGGCTATATGCTACGTTTTTTCAAATTAACGCGTGTGAAACCGCGGCGCACAGCTGGTTTTAAATATATGTGCAAGGCAAAAAATATAAATGTTAATTCGACGCGAGCTTAACTAATACGACACGGAACGTACACAATTTTCTAAGAGCTCGTTGCTGCGGAGCCGGTGTTTACGGATTACATGCGGAAAAGAGAAACAATGTGGTACGGATTTCAAAAATATTAGAGGATTTTGAAGCAAACATGTGTACAAACTCTGGTACGTAAAACAAAACAGCCCAATTTTATTAAACAAGATTGATGGATTTATTTTCAATCCCGGGGGCGTTAAACATTTCCCGACGATTAATCATCCCGTGTCACCTGCCCTAAGTAAGCAATAAGCCTTTATTATTCTAAACAGTGAGTAGATAGGTGAAAAGTTGTCATACGCTTGTTGAAAATTTAGATTAGGGTCTGTGACCTTTGGGGTTTGTAGTTCTGTTTTAGAAATTACGATGTTCGTATATTGTTTTTGTAATTTTAATGTTTGGATTTTAGTTGTAGGTAAAGTACAAAACATTTTACTTTCATGTCACGATTATATAAGTATATTTTTTATGTTAGACTTTTTTTCGACATTATAATAAGCTTTTTAGCTAAATGTTGAATTATTTTAGGCAGAATAAAACACATTACATTTGCAAATCATTAATTTTAGGTGTAATCGACACCTTTTCAGACTACTGTATATTCAAACTTTTGGCTGGACGTTCGAATGTAACAAACTTGCATTGTATATGCATATTGCTACAAGGTATATTAAGTCGCTTATGCATGCACGAACAGATCTGCTAGCATACGCGTAAGGGTGGGTTTAGACCAAACGAACAAAGAGCTAGAGCTAGAACAAGAGCATTCTTTCTTGATCTTCGAACACTCGTGTTCATAATTATATAATATAACAACGAAATAATGCTCTACGCCTGTTTACACTAAAATAATTTGATAAGAATTTGATGTAGTGGGGATAGAATGAGCATTCGCTCGTCTGATATAAATCGACCATAACACGAATGAAAAACGAACACGACCTAATACAAATATGACTGTTTTAGACAATCTAAATTTGTAATGTAATCTAATTTGTATGGCCATTTTTCAACAAATTTTGACAAGTATTATGCAGCTTAGTCTGAAAAATTGACTTTGTCTGCGAACAGGGGATAAAGCGTTTTCGTGATCACTTTGCTAATTGGCGGGAACCAAATGTTAAACGAGTACTTTTTTATGGTTATACGTACGTGCGCGGCTTACAATATTGAAACGAACATTTTATAAAGATTTAGTATTTAATCTGTGGCGGATTTAAAAAATCATTATCGCATTAAAATGTTTTTACAAATAAAAGAAATTTCAATCATTACCATTGATGAAAAGTAGCACGAACTATTTGTCCGTCCGTGGACCTTAGAATCAAGTAAACCTCATCGCAAGAACGATTCATAGTCCATTTTGAAATTTTTTTTAATAATGTAACGTAAAATGTTTTTTTTTGTGATTTATATTGCAGTTATTCTGATAAAAAAGCGTTATACCGGCCCCTCGAGTGGTTTAACCCTTAATACAAAGCTTATAAAGCAATATTCTAGTATAAATTGGCAATAGATAAGTAAGACCATATAAAATAATTGTTATCACACCATATTCAAACAATACATGATACAGATGACATGGCCTCCTGATAAGGATAATATTGAAAAGACATTACAATAAACGCAATTGTAACAATGATATTGACATACAATTGACAATGCATTATATATATATATATATATATATATATATATATATATATAGATACAAACTGGCCGTGCCCGCGACTTTGTCCGCGTGGAATTTAACAAAAAAATTATTGTTCAGTTCACAGAGTTAAAATTCTAAAATAATTAAATTTCTAAAATAAAAGTATCCTAAGTTACTCCTTATTACATCAGCTACCTGCCAGTGAAAGCCCCTCAAAATCGGACTGATTAGTTTAAGAGATTAGCCGGAACAAACAGCGAGACAGACAGACAAAAATTGTTAAAAATGTTATTTTGCTTTATGTACCGTGTATACATCCATATTTTATAAAAAGCGGTTATTTTAATATTACAAACAGACACTCCAATTTTATTTATTTGTATAGATACGTATATTAGGGTATCCCCTGTTTTTAAAAGTTTTTGTTATCTAACGCATAGTCCTAAGTTTTGTTTATTTGTTCCCGAAACACTCGGAAATAATTTTTTTCCTCATTTGGAGTACGATAACCCGTGCCGATTTGCGTAGCAATGTTTATTCAAATTGCGCGGTTGTAGCGGCGCGTACTCGCGGTATTTGTCATTTATTATTGGCTATTATTGTGATTAACACATATTTTTATTTAGAAGATGGTAGTGGTATGAAGAATTGATAAAAAAGTATTTTCTTAATATTTTACTGATATGTATAGGTACCTATCATTATAAGTAATATTTTTATGTATGGAATGTAGTATGTTCAAAGATCACTTTTCCTGTAAGGAGAGCAGAGTTGGTTAAAGATAAATAAAATAAAAATAATATGTTTTCTGTGTAACATGATATATATGTTATACTGAAAACTGTAGTGAAATTATATATTGAGTGAAATCGCGACAATATAGCAACAAACATAAAAGATGTCGGATATTGTCTCTTATCAATGATCTCTATATTGTTTTCAGAGACAGTACGTCGTACACTGTAATGCGATTGTAACTCGATAGCAACACTGTTTCAAGAAACTGGCGATTATTCCCGACTTGATACTCAATACAAACAAGTTTGATAGACAGGAATTGTTGATCTAAACTAAAAGGTTTAGGTGAGAAATTATTACCATAATATTTGCAAAAATATAATTGTAATAAACTATTTAAAAAAAACTATATTTACAAGCTTTTATTTAACTTGCAATGTATGTATGTATGTATGTAAGTTAGGGTGAAATCTTGCATCTCAATTTTGAACCAGACATTTTCAACCAATTGAGCCAAGCTCTTATATCATATAGGTTATGTGTACTGACTTTATAAGTAGATAGTAAAAGGTTAAAGTAAAATTTTATTTTTTTCGTTTTAGCACATTGAAATAAAAGCTTGTTTTTTAAAAAGGTTTTTTACTTTCTCATTTACTTACCTAAAGGTAGAGTTTTTGAAAAAAAAAAATGTTATTGTAGGTTTATTCAAATACAATACGAATACAAAATATGAATTCTTGGGAAAATATATCCACCATCTAATCGAGCAGTTGAAGCAGCGTGGTGGATTAAGCTCCTTTTCCTACGTGGAGAAAAGGTTTATTCCCAGCAGTGTGATTTAACAGATAATAAAACTACATTATTTTTAAACTCTTTTTCGAGGATGTGCTATTAAGGTTTTGGCACAGATAGTTAATATTTGTAAACGCCTAACAGTGCGTGTTTGCGGCAATGTAATTACAGCGTAACAAGAAATATTCATTGTGCAGCTAATTGCCGATCAACAGGTTCAGTTTGCAGTTGAAAATAAACCATCACTAAGAAACGGTTTAAATGTTAATTAAGCTGTTCTATCTTTGCGCGTTAATAGAAAAAATGTTTATTTAAAAAAGTACAACGGAAAAAGAGGCAACATTCTTGATTAAATATACCTATACTTATTTTTAATTGAAAAATGTATAGTTTATAAGTACTATAGAGAATAATTAAAAAGTTTCAATGAAGTCATGGCGGCATTTATATTCTCAAGTATTAAGAAGAGATTACTGTTAACAAAATTCTATTTATTTGATATCCAGTAAAATACCTAATCTTATTAATTAAATTAAACACTATTTCGAGTCCATCTTTCTTCTAATTGAACCAATCCTATATCATCCCATGGCTACAGGCCCTCTTCTCCATATTGGTAAAGCTGCTTTATTGCAGGTTGCTGAATTATTTTCCACAAGTAAAGATAGCTATCAGGTGTCAATAACAACCGGGAACGTACAACAACAACCGTATTATCTGATCTCAGAGACACAATAAGGACAAGGACATTAGAACGAGAAATTAATATTTATTGAAATAAAAATATCTTTTTCCAGCGGGAATCGAATCCGCGATTGTCGGAGCTTAGGTGAATACACGCAGCACTACACCACAACGGCTCTTACCATATTCCTGCAAAAATATACTAAAAATCGGTGAGATGTGTTTCAATTGTTAAAAAAGTATATATTGCTATGATTTTGGTATTAATTTTGTTCCTTTAGGCGAAATATTTTTAGATTTGAAACATTTTTTTAGTACGATGCGTAAAATATTAATAGAAATTTAAACCCAAGAGCGTTTAAAGATAGTTGGTTCTCGCAAAGGACGTAAATATCGTTTGAATTGACGTTATATCACGAGGCTTGCTCTCCTGTTATTTAACATTTGTTAGTGTCAAAAGACATATAGTCATTTGTCGAACGACAAAGGTCTCGCCTTTGTGCGACACGGCATTGTACGCTTTCATCGTGCGAATTGTACTGGAAACGTTCGTGTTCGTAGCCAATGACAGGTCGAATTTTCACTAAAGTTACCTTGTTAAATTTTCTACTGCCAATAATTGTATTGACAAAATTTTTCTATTACTGAAAAGACGAAATTTTGCATTGTTAATAAATAAACAATAAAGGTATTAACCATTTTAAAAATAATTGTTTTTTTTTTCACTAAAATACTGTACTGTCTGAATGGTAAAAAATGTGTACAGGACAGGCGTATAGTTATACTTTTTTATAAATGAACTAGATGTGTCAAAGTATAGTCTATAGTATTTTTCGGTAAACGGAATTCAACACAAAAATAACCTTTCAATTTAGACTAGTAGTTCGTGAGATTAGCGCGTTTAAACAGACAAAAACCGCTTTTCAGCATTGTAGTAGATATTAGTATAGATTTAGTGCATTACCTACTAATATGATAAAGCTTAAGAATTTCCTATTGTGTTTTAATGGAGCCTTTTCATATTCGTTAGACAACATTTATTTTTATATTACTAGGTCAGGAAACAAGTGCACGGCTCCCCTGATAGCAAGCGATTACCGTAGTTTATACATCAGAAGCATCGCAAGCGCGTTCGCCCCCCTGGAGTCACCTCACTCACCACAGGAACACAAAACTGCTTGAAAGCGGTATTATTTAGCTGTGATTTTCTGTAAGGTCGAGGTACTTCCCCAGTCGGGCTGCTCCAGATTTTGAGCAGGATATTTCCTGCTAAGTCCTACCTCAGGTGAAATAAGAAATCGCAAACATTTTTTAACAGCAATTTTTTTAAAATAAATAAATTTTAAAAAAGCTCAAGTTAGTTTGTGTATATAAGGCGAATTGAGCAAAATTGACTACCAATTCAATACATTCTTAGATTCGTATTGTTGAGTCAACTAGACCCAATAAAAAACTGTCAATGATACTAATATACCAAAAATATCTAATAAAACATGACGTGTTGCTGCGGTAAAAAGCTACAAAACCTATGTACTCGTAGAACACGTAAGACGATACATAGAATACGTAATAAGTATGACAGATATTTTTTTTGACAGTTATTTTCAATTAAAAAAGTGCAGTATATTAAATACAGTATGAAACACATGTCTACGTATACTTGCGTCGGTTGGTTTATAAAATAAAGTGTCGAGAAAAAGTGTTCTTTCTTGCTAATATTTTTCTGTAGCTAATATTCTGCATCAGTGAACAGCTTAACAGTTGAGTAGCTGATTCGCACTCACAATAATTTTAGTGCAATGGCCTTTAAGGAATATTTTTGATATTATTATACTTTTTGATTACTTGCAAAGGTCAATTATTTGCATAATATGTATAAAAAGGTTTAAATAGTAATATGGGTTCAAGAAGCTTAATATTAAACTTTAATATAAGTCAGTAGCAATATCGGATTTGAACTCTAAAAGTATACTCTACCAAAATAAAGTAGGACTGCCTGTGTTCTCTAAACTGATCTATTAACCTCCACAACAAATCAATTCCGAAAAGTAAACGTTCAAATCATAAGGATATGGTTCCTAAATGTGGTTGTAGACTGTTGAACCCATGCGATAATTTAAGTTCCTTAATGAGTGACGGAAAATGCTACGCATGGTGTATCGTATTCGTGTAATCAAAACTAAATTTCATAGAAACACCGCAGTAAACAAAAAAGTTCAACGCAAGGTAGAAAGCCGACATCATAGTGAATATGGATGAGGCACGTACTTCAGTGTAATTTAGTAATATCATGGTTGTTAAGATTCTTAATTGTTGGATAGGAGTCGCATATCGACAAGCACAGTATTGGCAGATTCTGATCAGATGGTATGCGATTTGAAAAGAGTTATGCAAAGTCTATGTTTTCTAGAGAAGGTATATGTTAAGAGGTGGTTGATGACGAATACGATGATAAAATCTATCTGATGGATTGTCAAAAGATTCAAAACTTTTTTTTTTTGTAAGTTACTGCGGAGTCTTTTCGATAATTCTTTGCAGTCTACATTCCGAATTGGTACAAAAAGTAATTAAATTCATCATAATTTTAATTTGTAAAATAGCTACTCATCAGTTCTTGTAAAGCCTTCTTTGATAAAGTAATTTTTGATTTTGATTTTGAGCATGTTGATACTGTGTTCAAGTACCATAATTTCGTTACATCTATGATTCTATGCATATAATAAAATGATAGGAAAGTCAATATATGTCCGGGATAAACTCAAAAAGTACTGCATGGATTTACTTCAAATTTGGCACGAATATTATTAAGAAGTGGGGTCAGAACATAGGCTACATATTATCACGCTATCACCTACGGGGAACGAGCAGTGAACGCATGCAGACGAAGTCGCGGGCAGCAGCTAGTTATAATATAAGAATATTTTACTTTAAAAAAATACAAGATCTTATAGTTGTTGTGTGTAAAATGTACTAATAATAAATAACTGGCAAATATTTACCATTTTAGAAGTAAACATGCTGATAGCGGTATCAACATAAAATATTTTAAAGTGAGTTAGGAGAAACTGGACGAGGTTAGGGAATCTAATTTTATTTTGTATGGTCCACGTAGCTCGGACGCTACTGAAGTAAAGTTTGTAATTTGAAATATGTTTTTAGAGTAGCGAGACGAGTTAACCTTAATATTTTGACGTGGATTAGTTTAGACGGTCAAACGAGCTAATCTCTATTAAGGACTTCTACTCCAATTACGAATACTGGTAAAGTTTTAGACTATATGTATTGAGTCTGGGTGTAATAAACATATTCATTTATATATTTATATATGTATTATTTATAAGTATGTTTATCAAAAAAAATATATGTAGCTAGACCAGTCGGCTGTTACCTATAATACAAACATTAAGTTGCTTACTTTAGGCTTGACCGTGTGTGTATTGTGTAGATATTTATTTATTATTTATTATATATGTATGTATATATAGATAGTTAGAATATACTTTATTGCACACCACTCAGAAAAGATTTACATAAAATAGTTATTTACTCACAGAGATAGTAATGTACAAATGCGGTCTTATCGCTTAGACCCTCACAATATTATTCTGTCTTTTAGTTTATAAACCTTTATAAAGATACACAGTCATATAGAAACAATATCGTTCCAATTAAATCAGGACAACTTTCTTTGTGAACATACAAACACTAGTCGTATGGTCAGATAATTATTTTTAACATCAGTTTATAACGAGTTTCTTTCAAACATATTACGCACACCGACTAAGCCTTATAATTTAACCCACATCGATTTTTGATAATTGTTAGTTTGATACAAATTTTCACGATTACATCTTATATTCCTGCTGTGCTGTTACGGCTGTAGTGCTGTGTGATTACGGCACTAAAGAATGTAGCCACCCCCTCTCTTCCCGTGGGTGTCGTAAGAGGCGACTAAGGGATAACACAGTTCCACTACCACCTTGGAACTTAGAAAGCCGACGGATGGCGGGATAACCATCCATGCTGGCTTTGAAATACACAGGCCAAAGACGGGCAGCAGCGTCTTCGGTGCGACAAAGCCAGCCCTGCGGTCACCAACCCGCCTGCCCAGCGTGGTGACTATGGGCAAAACATATGGGTTCGCGTCATAATGTCGGGCGCGAACTTGTGGAGGCCTATGTCCAATAGTGGACTGTGATAGGCTGTAGTGTGTGTGTATGCATCTTATATTCCAGTTTACAAACTTCGCAATAAATAACGCTCTCGAAATAATCTTGGAAACAAATAATTGAAAAATTCTTCAACTTAAAACACTCATACATATTTCACTCACTTACACAATTACACATATTCAATTACAAATTCACACAAATACACACTTAAACTCGGTTACACATACGAAAACGTGTTTATTAAGTATCGATAAAGCGACAATGGAACAGAAGATACAGTCAATAACGAAATTAATAATCATAAAACCGGTTCCATTCATCGGTTATCAGCAATGCACGGGCACTAACTTATTCGTTTTAACAACGTACAATAGCTAGACACGATCAACGCTGGATTTAACTAAACTTGGACCTTTGTTCTCGCTTTACGGATTGTCTCGACCAGCTAAAACTGTTGTGACAATATCCATTGTATTAAAAATGTTCTATCACTGCAAAGGCTCTGTGAGAGCAAATTTTTAGCTTTGTGTTAGTGAAGTGGCTTAGTGAGAGTAAATTACCAGTTAATTAAGATGCTTCTATAGTTTTAGAAAGTAAAACTTCTTTAGGCGCATGAGGGGTAAAATTCGAGCGACCGGTAACGCGGCAGCGTCATGACGCTTAGTACTTGGATGGGTGACCGCATCGGAACACCGCGTAACGTTGTCTTTTGTTTATGTTTCAATAATTTTTTTTTTGTATTTTAAATTAGTTTTTTTTTTGTAATTTTTCTTAATTAGATTTTTTTTTATTAGTTTGCCAAAGAAGTTTCACTTCTGATATGTGTACTTTGTACGCACGTAATATTTTTTTTTGGTTTTGGCGTCTGAAAACATATATTATGTAATTATACTAATACCTAATAGCATAATATTGTCTTATAAAAATTTAGAGAGACGACGGTTACACTTATCAAGGCAGTTTAGAAATCACTCAGAAATCCTCACATAGAACAGAACTACTATTTTAAAATTTCATTAAAATCGTTTCAACAAATCAATTGGAGGTGATAAATGAGATATTTCGCATATCTATTTAGAGAAAAACATTATTAAAACTGTTTTATTATTAAAAAGTTAATTATCCAAAAGTATTTTAGGCTATAAAACAGCGTGTTTCGAATAATGTTCACAAAGGACAATAGAAGACTACAAAGGATACTGCTAAACTTAAACCTTTGTCCTCACTTTACGGATTGTCTACCAGCTAGAACTTTTGTGACAATATTTATTGTATTGAAAATGTTTAACTAACTAAAGCTTTACTAGAATTGTTTCTAGTCTAATTATTAGGATTAACTGGTAAGATCATACATTGTAGTATTTAAGATTTTCGGAGCTTACTCCTTAAGAATCGATTTTCATATAAGGCCCAAGGGATGAAAAAAATATGGGGAGTAAAATCTACGGAACGAATGACCTCGTTACGTTTCTCGTAACGCCATCTATCGACGACGATGACGTTTTCTAATAACACCGTCAACCAATAGGGTTCCGATAGATGGCGTTACTTGATTCGTTTATTTACTATTTGATATGGTATTCATCTTTTTCTTAGACTAGTAAGCCTTTTTGTGCCTATTTAGACAGTCGATCTGAAGGAGTAAACTCCAGTCGTGCATCGGAGCTGACCAATACACTTTTTTATAAAATTTTCACTACTATATTGTTCTTAAATCTGACATAAAACGCGTTCATTTATCAATTAAAACTAATTTAACTTATTTACTTACTGTTAGGCGCGCATTCGATGACCCCTAGTAGGATAAAATAGTAATACCAATACAACCAGACCACGACGTCTGCAATGCTTAAGCAAATCTTTTAAAAATACTATAACGATAACATATATTCAAATAGACAAAGTTAAGAACTAAGTAATTCAAACTGGAGACGAATAAAGTAGTAGACTAAAGCACGCGTACCTTCTAATTAACTTTACATAAGGACGTCATAATTGGTAGACTTACAAGATGGGTTAAAGTATATGAACCAAATCCTCTATTTAGTTTCAAGATTATAATCATACCAAGTTTAAATAATTTGGTTACAAGAGCGCCAGCAGTGGTTCACGTTATCTCGAATAACTTGTGGGTAATTTGGTAAGAATTATTCGGATAGGAATTAAAATAGTAACCCAGTTTCAAATTTAAATGTTCGAATAGTTTTGTTGGAAGTGTGGAATATTTTTAGTTTAATTGTGGTAGGTGGTAAATTACTTTATTAAATGTAGTTAATGACAATACTTTTATAGGTGTGATGATATCCACTAATTTCTGACGATCACAAGTTCGATTTTCGCTTGAATCGGATATTTGTTATTAGATAAATATTTGTTTCTGTATTGGATGTATATCCTTAGAGGATGATTATCCCATTTCATGTGCAGCTGTCGGTCTCTGTTTCTATGTAATGATCGATCTAATGAAATTTCTGAGCTTTGTTTATTGATGTTATCTTATTGGGATTGTTTATTAATGTTATTTATTGGGTGAAAAGTAGATTTTAGTACAAAATTTTTTATCATATTTGAAGCATCACTCTCAAGCTATACATATTTAATGTTAAGGCAAATTAATATGGATCTAGCCAAAGATAGCCTTACTTTTTGAACTAAATATAATCTAAGGTCACTAACTCAATATACATATTATGTACCTTTTGGCGCGCAGCTACCTGTATGATTGACTGATTGACCAAGTGGCGGTCTTGGAAGATTTGCCTATGAAACCCTCTGGTGTCTAAGGAAAAAAAAATCGGTAATATTTTTGGTAAAATCTTTCAATTTCAATATCATTAAATACGAGGTTAAATTTATTTCGGTAAAATTTTGTATCTGACTGGCAAAAATAATGGAGTATATAAGATTAGAGACACTGGTAGGACAAATATTTGAAGCTATATGCTATACATCGCTATCGCTACCATAATAGAGGTTATATTAAGTTGTAGCAGGTGGTTTCTTTTTTTCAGTAGAATTCATATTCTGCACTAGTAGATTTAAATAGAATCGAAAAGATTGATTTATAAAATTACAATTTGAAAGCGCTGTGGAATCCATTTTGAATAAAGAGTAATTTGAATTTTTCACGTGCAAAACGTCAAATCTATGTGTGCGTTAGAGCCAATAGTGCAGTGTTTTCGTAAATGGCAACTCTTTAATTTTTAAGTGAATCAAAAAAAATTGAATTGGTTTTGTTTGAATTTTTTTTTTGTGTAATACTCACACATGAGGAAATTATAAATATTTTTAATATCATAACAAAAATACCGATCGTTCCAGCGGGGATTTAACCCTCACCTCCGACTAACCGTGTCGATTTTTTTTTTTATGTTACTAAGTCGACAAACAAGCGTACAGCTCACCTGATGGTAAGTGACTACCGTAGCCTATAGACGATGGAATTGGTTCTCAATTCGACTTTTTTTATGTGTGTTACCTCACAGTTTTTTACCGGGTGTACTGATTTTGATGATTCTTGTTTTAATCGAAAGTTCGTGCTTGTCGTGTGTTAGTTTAGCTACAAATAAAAATTTTATCATATAAAAACTAAAATTTGTAAAGCACAATGACAATTCAAAAGAGCTTTTGAAGTCCACTTAAGTAAAGTAATTTTTGATTTTAATAAATAATCTATACTAATATATAAAGCTGAAGAATTTAATCTCTGGAACTACTGGGCCGATTTGAAAAAATCTTTCAATGTTAGATAGCCCATTTATCGAGGAAGGCTATAGGCTATGTGTCATCACGCTAAGGCCAATAGGAGCGGAGGCCACGCCGACGAAGTCGCGCGCAGAAACTAGTATACATATATTTACTATTGTTATGAAACCTTCGTAATCATAAAACACATTTTTTTCAAAGCATAGGTTTACAAAACAGAATTTAGATATTTTGCTTAGAAAACATTGTTGTATATTGCACCATCTACCATCCTACCCGAATTTTAACTTGATTGTGAACATACGGGCAATGATAAAAGGATCGGTGGATAAAAAATGTGTCGACGAATATGGAGACAATAATGATGTTAGCGAAGGAAAAAGCTGACGCGATACCTGTTCTAACGTGGAAAAATGTACGTAGGTAATCGTGTCATGTGATAGCAATTTTTGCAGGTACGAGAGACAAAACAATTTACAACCAATATCTGGTAGTGCATTGGTTTTAAAAGAATGTTTTATGTTGAATAAATATATTACTATATTGTTCCGTTTCTATTTACTTCTAATGGTCGATTTACATCAGACGAGCGAATGCTCATTCTATCCCCATTATTGATTTAATAATATCGGTATCGGTATTTATGATAATAACCGGGATCGACGGCTTAACGTGCTCTCCGAGGCACGGTGGGGAGACCAACAAGGACAGAAATCCAAACCAGAAAGAAATATTTGCATAAATACAAATATTCATTTTGAGTGGGAATCAAACCCGTAAACCGTTGGTGTTTTAGGCGACTACACGCACTACTACACCAGAGCTGTTGTTAAGCCGAAATTAATCACGATGTATATGATAGGATAATTATGTGTAGAACATAATTAAATCTCTCATCATCATCTATTTATACTTTGCGTTTAGCTCACTATTCGTCTTTTGTATTCTTTTTTAAGATTGTAAAGAAGAGATAAGTTTATTAATTGATCTAATTAAAATGTACGTTTAGTTTAATTCTTAAATCAAATAAAGAGAAAGGCCAGTCAAAAAATTTAACATTATTTTTGTATGACGTAGCTAAAACGTAAAAAAAAAACAGTTAAAATGGAATAGAAATAATGTATTCGCATATATTTAACACCATATGTTCATATTTGTGACAAAAACTTTTATCCGCAATTCAAACAGGAAAAAAACAAACTGCATTCACAAAGTTGAAACAATTGCATCTAATTCTATCATGGCATGCCGACTAGCGTGCGGATATGGACTTTACGCTGAAGCGAATAACGTTGAATTTCCTTTGTATCAAATGAAATGGTAATGCAAAAGTAGTGGCGGCTAATTAGGCCCGCCGAGGTTGGGACATTAATTTCATTGTTATGAAAGCCTCGGCAAGGTATTACCGGTTCTTATTTTTCCCTTTACGTTAAATGAAACCCCTTCAGCGCGATGTTTTGAATTTTTTTTTCTGTCTGATTTTCATATTGTTTCTTTGCTGAGTGACTCGGATTATTCAGCCGTGTACCGTTGCCCGATATATTATTCACATGAAGAGATTGTTTTGTAAACGGCACGTGATGTCGGAGCG
Organism: Melitaea athalia; assembly: GCA_905220545.2. NCBI lineage: Eukaryota > Metazoa > Arthropoda > Insecta > Lepidoptera > Nymphalidae > Melitaea > Melitaea athalia. The sequence continues at coordinate 4,193,223 of HG992180.1, forward strand.
TGGAATTGGCAATTTCGATATTATTTTATTTATTCACGACCTTGCAGATCGTTTTGATGTTATGTTTGTCGCGTTAAGACAAATGGGTGTATTCAACGATGAACAAAGTATTCTTTATGAATTTATCATTCAAACTTGCTTCTGCGCGCGACTTCGTCGTCGTGGACTCCGCTCCTATTGGTCTTAGCGTGATGATATATAGCCTATAAGCCTTCCTCGATAAAAAGGGCTATCTAACACTGAAAGAATTTTTCAAATCGGACCAGTAGATCCTGAGATTAACACGTTCAAACAAACAAACAGACAAACAATCAAACTCTTTAGCTTTATTATGTTAGTATAGATTTAATAATGTAATAAATGTAAACTTAGCCTGACTTTTATTTTTCATTTAAATGAAAAAAAAGTATTTCAAATCCAAAATAATCCAGAGATAATTTAAAGCGGAAAACGGATTAAGCCTCCTATCTTTTTACTTAGCAAGGGACACTTTATTTACTGACTGTTTTGAATTACCTAACAAGCAACAAGAACCCGTAATACACTATGGTTAGGACCACACTGCGAGCCTAACGCGGTGGCGGCGGCGGGCGCGAAATATCGAACATATGAAACGCGTCTTTGCGTCCACACTGCAGTCGCTAAAGCGGAAGCGACTGAGCGATACAACGAGCGTAGTTTTCAAACATTCCTATCCGCGCGTTCTGTCCACACTACGGCCCTAGTCAGCAAGCGATCTAATGCGCGGCTGGCAGGGGTATCAAACTATTTCGGTCTTGTCGCTATATATGTATGCGCTTTCTGTACTTTATACCTTTTTTTTTACGTGGGGAGATTAAAATTAGTATTAAAATTCTGTCCCCTAAATTGAGACAATTCGTTCAACATTACGTCCGGACTCTTTGTATCTATAATTCGTGGTCACTAATTTCAAATCTTGAACTGTCAAAAAGAAAATAATCGAATGGACGAGTATAAGTTGTATTATTATTGCTTGTGGTAAAATAGCAGTACACACTATACGAATTTTGTAGGGTATAATCTCAATTCTTCATATAAATTAAAAAAATCACCACTTATTTCTGTTATTATTTATTTCGTGCACACCATATCTAATGATCAACACCTCCCATCTCAAGATTGGACTGTCTAGTAAAAATAATAAATCCTCGTCCATAGTTTGCAACCCCTGATATACGTCAAATCGCTACATGAGCTCGCGCGTCACTGTGGCCACCATTCGCCTCCGCCGCCGCAACCGCCTCCGCGCCCGTCACCGCGCATGCAGTGTGGACGCACGCTATCACTTTGGGACCGATTACAAAATAAAAATTGGACTTAAAATCGCCTAATGTTATTGTACAGTAATTATTAAATATTCACACCATGATAAAAACATATCTTGACTAGATTATCAAACCACCCATTATGATGTTAATCGCCAATCACAGATCGACGTAACTGAAACGGTACTTGAACTTTTGATATTAAAATGAACTGAATTAGTCAGTAAACGTCACACTGTTAGGTTCTAGCTTTTTCTCAATATAGGTAGGGGATTAGAGCTTAGTCGCTTTCATGTGTCTGTGATAACAGCAAGGTTTGATGGGCCTTTACGTGCTCATCAAGGCATGGTACGGATAACAACAAGGGAATGCACCAGACGAAAAACAAATTTAAATAAATCAAAATTAATCTGTCTCCGCCATATTTAATAATTCTATTTCCTTTGTGTTTTTTATTATCAGGACGAAGTTTTTATAAAAGAAAATCAATAAAAAATAGATATATATTAACAAAAAAAAAAATGGTAGGAATTTCGGCAAGCTAGTATTTATATAAATAAACACAATAATGTGCACTGAGCGTAAATCAAACCTGAAAAAATATTCGCTTATTATTTAAAGTCTGTGTGATTGTAATCAAAAATACATAATTATATTTTTATTGTTTTTAATATATGTGAAAATATGAGCGTGGATGGATTGAAAACAATTTAGAATATTTTCCCATTATAAAGTTCGATTCGAGTTTCTGTTTTATAGTTGCGGCAGCTGTTGCCCGCTATCGCTTCAAATTTGTCTTTTTTGCTCTACGAAATTTTTTATCCCGACCAATAATAAATTTGCTGAGTTTTTTTTATCGTACAAAGCAAAAAGTTAAAGGAACTAGGTTCTGAAAATATAATCCGTATATATCAAGTAAATTATGCATATATTTTTTTGAAGATTTTCATGTTTGTTGTTGAACTAGATGAAGCGTTTTGATCTACGTAAATTTTTATCTATCTAATATGAACAGACTAATGCAAAGATAATTATTGAAATGTTTTATATTATATTCTATTTAAGCGTTTTCAAGTTAATAAATATCTCGTGACAAAACATGATGTATTTGTAAATAATATCATCAGGGCCGGATTTAGGTGAGGACAACAGGGGCAACAGCCCCAGGGCCTCCACAAAAGAGGGGACCCCACAATAGAGACTTCGGAAAAAAAAATTCAAATTCAGACTAGTAAACACTAGTAAACAACTTTTCCTTTCACATTTTTTTCGCGTTTTATCTTTTAAAAAAATGTCCATTTAATTTGGAAAATAATTTGAAGCCAAGGGGCGTCCATTCCTTTGTTGCCCCAAGGCCTCCAGACCTCTAAATTCAGCCCTGAATAACATGTTACTGGCACGTGTATGTGGTAGAAACATTCTTTGAAATGTAGTATTAACCTAGTTATTTAATTTACCTGTAATGTTTTAAAAAAATTAAAATAAAGTGTAAGTTCTCAAAATATTATTGTTTGTTGAAGTAAAACTTCTTTACGCACGCTTGGCTTGAACAGTAAGCTGGTGAATGCGTGACGAGAGCGATACGAAAAGTGTGATTCGGCGAGGTGAACGGAAGTTGAGACGGATAAGTTAGTAAAGATAGAAAGAGAGAGTTACGTTTCGTAAGTTTTACTTCAGTCGTGCGGTCTAAGCTTGGTGGTTTTTTTTTAGATTTTATCGAACGTGGCTAGGCAAATTGCGATGAAAATATTATACAAGATTCAATTTATTAATAAGGTTATCTCATTTTGTTTACCCTCAAAAAAGAAGATGGTTCTATTTTGTTATTGATTTGTTTAAAAGTGAGTATAATTAAAGTGGCCTTTTAAAAACATGACCAAAATGGGTTGACAACCCTTGGATACAATACAATAAAACTTTTTAAGATTGTTAGTTATATAAAAAATATTTTAGAGCGTCGTTGGTGATTAATTTACACACATATAGATACATTAGGTAAATTGCAATATTACTATACTAACAATTGAAATTATTAAATAAAAATGATTTTAAATACGCCAACCTAAAACAATAGTCCACAATAAAGTATTAAATATTGTTTTTGTGTATATACATCAAATATTTACAATTTTAAAATGTGACAAATAAATTTAATATACAATTAAGTTGTTACATTAGATGACACGTGTCAAAACAATACGAACGCAAACGAAACAAAGTGGATTTCGCTTTCCATATAATATTTAATTATTTTATACTTTATTAATTAGCTTTGTATCTATGCTGTGCTGTATAACTTTCTTTCAAATGGAAAAAAGAGAGTTTTGACGATGCTTTGGCGTAGCGGTCACAGCACTGGCTGTTGCGCTGGCGGTCGCGGGTTCAATCCCCGCTCATTACAAACATTTGTATTGGCCATATGGATGTTTTTTGTAATCTGAGCGTTTGCGTTTGTGTATTGTGTGTGTTTTCGGACCCCCGACACAGGAGAAAATCCTACTGGGGGCCGTTGAGTGTGAAGCGTTTATTTATTTTCCTTGTAAAGAAGAGTTTGTCTATCTAGTTGCTCTACTGCTTGTTGAAGAAGTTACACAACCCATACTTTCTTAGGCATTATGTAACTTATTTCGAGAGTTTCCTTCACAAAGGTACACTAGTTTTCTATTATTATTTAACCCACCAATTTAGAGCTTCCGCATACCTAAGGTTTAAAAGTATTAGAAAATACTTTCTTGTAACAATCTTCTTGGACATAAATTATTACAAACCAAATCTTATTGAAAGTATATATTTTTTTCCTTTCGCTATTTTTAGCTAATTTTTTTTCAACGATTAAGATAGCAGATTTAAGCACCACTTGCGCGATGTGCGATAGTATAATTATTTAAGTGATTCTGAGAATATCGATTCGCACACAAAGACATACTCGTAGTTTCAAATCGGTTTTGAAAGTTATAAAATTAGCGGCTTAAAAATGCGTCCTTTTCCCTTCTCCCACTGACTGAAAAAAAAAATACATTTTTAAAACTACTTAACAGCAGTGTTATTTAGCTGTGATCTTTTGTAAGGTTGAGGTACTTCCCCAGTAGGGCTGCTCCAAATTTTGAGCAAAATATTTCCTGTTGTGCCGTGCCTCGATAAATAAGCATACATATATCATTTTTCGCTCCTTTATGATGTTTAGAAAGAAAATTGTAATTTTTTCGCATTGTAATAATTGAAAATAAAGGTTTTCCTGCGTTACGGGGTACATTATGTGCTATAATGGCGACACTCGGGAATATCCGTACGTGAGGATTTCGCAAGATACAGACGACGTAATCAGGAAACTTATTACGATGTCACCCTGTCTCCTACCAGGAGATTCGACGCTGAGTACATTTCGTATTACATTACCTTTTTATTTGAAGGATGTTTTGCTTATTAGAGAACTGTTATATATTTTTTGTAAGTTTATAGTATCGTTTTTTATATCTGCGTGTGTATATTTGTGCTGAATATTTTTATCGTCACCTATTTACTAAATGTTTTATAAATTGTTCGTTATTATTATTATTCCTTTTTAATATTTGTACACTTCTAACTGCTGCTCCTATATCGTGTCTATGATTATTTGGAAGAAATCTCTCTTTTAGGGATAATATCGCCTTTGTACATCTTTTTTTGTACCTTTTCTTTATAAGTAAATTTTGGACAAAAACTAAGAACAACAAATTAAATAAATAAATAGAGATAAATAAGTATATGGTCAGCTACTCATAATTCTAGCTGTGGCGAAGATATAACCAAACGTGGCTTACAAATTACATATAGCCCCAAGCTAGAAGGATCCACAGTAGTCTCTGTCGTATTTAAACATGAATCCACAAATTTACTTAAAATGTCACCCACAGCCTGTTTTTTAACACGTATTTAGGTTTAACAAAGGTTTTTGTTAAATTTGTAATAAACATTTGGGTTTTAACGCACTTGAAAAAATACCGAACGAAAAAAAAGAAGGGATTTTAAAACCAAAGGTTAATATGTGGATAATTTTCACGCCAAGTATATACATTATTGTATGTACACCTGTATGTCTGTCTGTATTCACTGGTCATAATATCCTCCGCAACACGGTTGTCTGGTAGAGATCGCTTTTTAGAGATAAGGTCGTCTATTGTACAAAGCTAAGACTAATCTAAATGTATTGTAAATAGAATATTTATTTATTATTTATCAATATTGATCAAGTGTTTATAATTACAACCGGAATCAACAGACTTTCGTATTTTTGAAACATAGTGGAAAAACCAACGAGGTCAAATACCTCGACCAGACACACATTTTTGTATAATACTTCATACGGGAAGTGACCCACGACAATTGGCATTGATGACAATAGAACTGTTGTTGCTGTTTAACGGGCGTATTTGTTATAAGAGTATGGTCTTAATATATAATATATAAATAAATATATAAAAATCTACACAATACACACACGGTCGTCTGTTCCTAAAGTAAGAAACTTAATGCTACAATTTTTTTTTTCGATAAACATACTTATAAATAATGCATATATAAATAAATATGTATATTACACCCAGACTCGGGGTGGGAATACTAACTACGTCAACGGGCTAGTCATGGTCTTAGTCGCTGTAGCTGCTTAAAATTCCTAAAATAATATCTGATAATATAATTAGTATTTTTTTTAAAACCTACGGCTGTCCTTTTTCAAGCGATTTAACTGAGTTAATTAAACCTTTGACACTCTTGCTTTTGTCAAATTTTTACAATACACTTATTTTGCTTCAAGAATTTTTTCGCTCTTAATACAAATAATTATCAATGGAATTTCATTTTTCTTAACGAGGGATCAAGATTAAATTTCAAAAAGGAATTGATAAAATGCGACTGTATAATGAAATAATCGGAATGTTTGATACTAAATTATCGATATTTTGACTAAAAGGGGACGTGGTGTTAGCAACCTTTTGATTCGCTTACGATTTATTAATTTATTATTACTTAAATTAAAACGGTCTTTTTTTCCTTGTCTGCCTTCACTGGTGACAAGAGGGCTGGTGCATTTTTTGCCCAGAGAATCGGCATAGCGATGCAACGGGGAAATGCTGCCAGCATTCTTGGCACCATTCCACGCGAACATGATTTGTACCGTAACAATCTGCAAATATTTAGTTCTTAAGTTGTGAATTGTAAATATGCATAATATTATAAAATTTCGAAAAAAAAAAAATTCTTCTTAAACGGCACCACAACCACTATTATTATTAAAAGACAAATTTTTCACTTTGCAACTCACACAGATATACAATGAGTGATTTATGAAATTAAGGTATTTGCGTTGGTGAGGAATGATGCAGTCTGCACTAAAACTGATTTCTGTACATTCCAGGACAACGATGTCCACTTGAATCTTGATTAAGCACGATTTAGCCTGTAATATCCCACTGTTGGGCATCGGCCTCTTCCCCATGTAGGAGAGGTGATTAAGCACAAAATAAAATAAAAAAATAGTAAAGAAATAGTCATTTCTTCATAAAAGTCATGAACCTGAACCCACTTTCTAATTTTATTAGGATGGTATTCTTTCCAAACGGTATTTAATACAAGCAAAAATGATATTCTCGTTTAATTTGCGTCCAAGTTGAAATTATCGAATTGGAGTACCAACAAAATTTTAATCTTTGAATTTAATTGGCATATTTCACGCCTCAATTGTTGAGCATTCTTTTGAACGGAACGTTTGATCTGAAGTAGCGTGCTGAGTTTTTAAGATTGATGATTATAATCTATATATGTATATAAATGAATCTTCAAAATGTATGTACGAGCACCAAATTGTTTTTTTTTCACCTTTACATATTTTTGTTTAAAAGAAAATTTAAAACAGTCAATGTAGTCATAAAGAAAAATATGTGGGGTTATGAAGTTCGCCAGGTCAGCCAGTAACTTGTATATTAGTTATAATATGCAAAAAATTATCTTGGTACGTTATAAAGACATGTATAAGATTTATGTATAATATATTTGTTTACATGTGTGTATATTTAACGTTGGTTGGAGTATAATATGGAGTGTACTTCCTGTTAGGAGACATATATAGGTACTTATATCAATATTAGTTTCAAGGTCTTGGGAATATTGCTCTAGTGGATTTGTCAGTCTCGGATGTTATCGCAAACAGATGATAATGATCTCCATTTCGCTTGGCAAATTTTGACAAAGCGATAAAGGACATCCGTTTTGTGTAAAAAGTTAGCACTGTTTCAGACTAAACTAATTCTGCAAAAGTGAAAGAAGTGTCGAAAAATGATTTGTAGTAGTGATAGTTCAAAGTGATATTAAAAATATGAAAGTTTCTGGTGAGAAATTATTCATTGATGGAAAGTGTGCTTTATGTTCTCACAGCTCGTCACAAATGATATTTGACAGTAAAATACAGGTTATTAATCCGTTAAAATTAAAGTAAATTTGTATGGAGGAGCTTGTATTCTTTTAATAAGAAATTAGAATTAAGAAGAAATTAAAAGTAAGCGACACAAGTGTGTACTTTTTTCTTTGCAAATGACTACACAAAATTTATTTTCATAAACGAAGTACTGAACACGAAAATTGCAAACTTTAAATTTAACTAATTATTATTATATTGTACTTCATTGTAATTAATACTATAAACGTCTTGGGAGCCTCCTTCTCCTATGAAGGGTTGAAAGGGTTGAAACTTAATCCGCAACGCTACTCAACTACGGATTAATGGACACACCTGGCTCAGAATCTCTCCGTCTAAGTTTCACGATGTTTTCATTTACAATCAAAATATAATACGCTTAAATACTCAAAGATGTCAGCTCTGATTTGAATCTGTAGATATCTTGAATTTTATTTGCTACCATAAAAAAAATCATACATTTTAAACTTCTTGATAGAAGTTAAAGGAATGGGGCCGAAGGTCACTATCACATTAGACTTTGTTTTTTATTTCGTGTGTCGAGTTTTCGCACACACTGTTAGAGAGCTGATGGAGTGCGCCTTCGTAAAATTTGTATAGCTTAATCAAATACATATTTATAGCCATAGGATTTTAACCCTATTTCTATATACTACTAGCTGACCCGGCGAACTTCGTACCGCCTAACAGTCGATTCTTTATATTTTTTAAATACTTATCCTTCCCGGAACCCCTTCACTAACACTTAAACTTTATGGTATGGTATTAAAGTTCAAATTGACTTTTAAGTATTATTACGAATCTTTTGTATGGTGATATAGAATAGTGTTGTTTTTTTTTAGAGTTTTTCAGGCAATTTTTAAAATTTTTCTCTCCGTAAAAACCATCCTCGTACTTCAAGGAAAATTATAAAAAAAGAATTAGTGAAATCGGTTCAGTTGCTCTCTAGATTTGCTCTTAGCAACACATTGGGCCATTCATTTTTATATATATAGAGATAGAGATATATCTGTCCGGCGGAGCTTTATAATAAATTCTAATGGTAACAAATTAGTCCAGCGAGTTTGTAAAATTTGCTTTTGATTTCACTTTTACTTGTAGTAGAAGTTACAAATTTGCTGAAGTTGAAAATATACATATTTGAGTTACAGTAGAGAAGGGTGATTGTTAAGCATTAGCCGGGTAGAGTAAAGAGAACTTTACCCGTTTAAAGTTTGTAACAGTAGAAAATAAGACAGGGTACTCATTAAATTAAATACAAAACTTAATCAATGGTCTATTTAAGAATAAGATCTACGTTTAGAAATCATGAAACCTAACATACGTTTTACAGAATCAAGAAATGTACTTAACTCTTCGTTCACGAACCCACGCACATTTAAAAAAAATTAAGCCACTTGCATCCTTACTAATTTACGAATATGAAAATTTGTTTTGTATATCATCGCTCATACACCGATGATTGCGGGTTGGATTCCCGCTCCGAATATATATTTTTATTTGTACAAATAATTCTTTCCGTTCTGATTGTCTGTCCTTGTGAGTCCTCACCAAGCAGTAAGCAGTCGGTCCCAGTTGTTAACATAGACACCTGATGGCGATGGTTACTCTTATTAGGGAATATATCCACTAACCCGCAGTAGAGCAGCGTGGTGGATTAAGCTCCGACCACTCTTCTACGTTCAGCAAGAGGCCTATTACCTGCAGTGGGGTGTTGCAAGCTGAAACGTATCATCGAGAGCCAAATATCTGATTCGTGTATATAAACAAAAATTAGGAAAAGGAATGCAATATCACTCTAACAGGAGTACGTGCACAAATTCATACAACTGATTTACAGCCACAGGCTAACTCTCGCGCTACCACCCCCTCACCCCCCTCTGGTCTGCCCGAACAATGCTGTTACGTAACGTTTATCAAAATTTACCGAATACCGCCCACGTAGAACACAGAAATTAGCGGTACGCAGTTGCAAGCAAAGTTGTCGAACATATGCTGCGTACCGAGTGTTGTCGTGTTCCTTAGTTTGTACGCGATTTTAGCATACACAGCGAAACTTTACTGAGATTGTCTTCACATAGTAAAAGGAATACATTAAAATTTACTGTCGTATATTTTATTTGTCAAGATTATGAGTAACAAGATATATTGACATTTGACAAACCTTATATATATATATATATATATATATAAACCTTATATATATATATATATATATATATATATATATATATATATATATATATATATTATACTCTTAATTTATTTACGTTTATTCGCGATGGATAGTTCACCTTGAAAAACATTAAAATGCAATATTTAAAGCCTTATTTGAGTCTAGGTATTGTGGTTTTTTACTTAATTTTCAATTTTAATGTCACATTTATCTTTGAAATAAAACCCAAATACGTTTTGCTAACTGATTCTATATTGAGCGTCAGTTTAGGCAAAGTTTAAGCGATTTATCGATATATACTCAAAGCAGGTGTAGCTCCCGGACCTCGAGCCCCAGGCATCGTTTGTTTTAACAGCCTTGTAGTTGAAGGGTAACATATATTTTAAGGACTTAATAGACCTAGACTATCTTAGATTAAAGCCACGATTAATAACATACATTGAGCACTCGAATTACGACCTTATTTTTAAAGTAGGAGGTGTCATTTTATCTCTCTTCTTAATTGTTTAATATTATCTAAACTATAAAGTGTTTTAAATGGGTTTAGATCTGAGTAAAATTATGTTTGGGTTTCCTTTATATCTGCATTATATTTTATGGAGTATGTAAATTATAAAAACTGGCCGACCGTAATAACTTACGGTCGGCCAGTTTGTATAAAATCGATATTCTATAAAATAAATTATATTGAACGGTATTTGGAAAATAAATTAATTGAAACACTATACGAAAATAATATTTCTAACTTTATGTCGACTATTCGAGCAAGTAATGCAAAACAAATATATTTTTTACAAAATACAATTATTAAAATATGAGGTTACCATATTCCATTAAAAATACCCCTAATTAATTTTTTATTCACACAACCTTACTGTCAGTTTAGAGAATATAAAACACAGTGAGAAAATAATACCAAAAACTTATCTATTAACTCGTGCTTAACTACACAGATTTTTTTCCAAATAACTATATACATATAAGGTATTAACCTAACCCGTACGGTTTTCCGAATTTTCCGGGGTTTCCATACTTTTTCCTCACCCTGTATATTTCAAAACAATGAAAATACATACGTAAGTAAAACTTATTCTGAAACTGATTACGTAAGTAAATTGATTTCTATCAAAGTACCAAAATCAAATTTTGATACAATATTGTTTTTCTTAATAACTAAAATATGTAAAGTTATTTGAAATGGGAAGTTGCTAAGATTGTATCCGTATTTATTTTTTTCTTTATTTTTTATTGCATTATGAGTCCAATAAAAAATTATGAGTTTTTAAATATCAATTTAGTTGTATTTCAGGACTGAAATATTTTATAGAAAAGAATCATAGCAAAGTAACGTGTAATGGGCGGCTTATCGCTGATAAACGATGTAATTCAACCTTTTGGGAAAACGGAAACTTAAGCTACTCATAACATGTGTTTGTATAGGTATTTTTAACCGACTTCAAAAAAGGAGGAGGTTACTCAATTCGACCGTATATATGTATTTTTTATGTATGTTCGGGGATAACTTCGTCGTTTATGGACCGATTTTAATAATTCTTTTTTTGTTGGAAAGGGGATAGCCCAACTTAGGTACCATGATAAGGAAACCAGGATCTGATGATGGGATCTCAGTGAAATCGAGAGAAACCCTCGAAAATCGTGGTGACGACTAGTGCGTTTGTTAATTTTTTTATTATTTATTACCTACTTGCCGATGCCGAAGTCAGTTTTTTTTCGTTTGCTAGCAAACACAATTATTATTATGTAAGTGCTTATATGCATATTGACATTAACACATACATACATACACTCGTACATATTCTTGATTCAGTTTGTAACATCCCACAGCTGGGCATAAGTCTCTTTCCTTCTCTATTACTACCGTTCAGAAACAACATCTTATATAATAGCGTTTAAACAAAATAACAACGTTTATAAAATTAACATTGTGATGAAATTCCGGATACATCCTGTTGCTAAGCCTCACCGCTGTAAGAAAATGTTTTAATGACTCTCTCAATAATTGATTATCTTAAAAGGTGCTTAAAATTCAATTTAATTTAGTAAATTTTGTTTCAAGCTTAAAATATTACTGTTAAGATTCGTCCAAGTTTTATGTAACTTTTAATAATTAAAGAGCTCTAAAAAGAACAGAAATCTGTACCAACAAAAAACAGAAATAATAAACAAATAACTGAGGAAACTACTGAGGACTTTAACTGAGGTAGGGCACAGCAGGAAACTTCCTGCTCAAAATATGGAGCAGCCCGACTGGGGTAGTACCTCGACCTTACAGAAGACCACAGCTAAATAATACTGTTTTCAATCAGTATTGTGTTTCTGTTGGTGAGTAAGGTGACCAGAGCTCCTGGGGGGGGGGGGGGGGATCATTGGGGATAGGGTCGGCAACGCGCTTGCGACGCTTCTGGTGTTGCAGGCGTCTATAGGCTACGGTAGTCACTTACCATTAGGTGAGCCGTACGCTTGTTTGTCGACTTAGTAACATTAAAAAAAAGGCTCCAAGTTCACACATACTTTCATATTGTGACACACACACACACACACAGTGGTTACTTGTTACGCCAATCTCAACACTATTGCTTATGATTTGTTACACAATAATTAATTAAAGATTATCTTTGTGCCCATTATGGAAAACACAATTTAACGTTTTTAATAATTTAACTAATTGTCTTTAAGATTCTCGCACTTGTCATACAAAACAATCACGAGAAAATAAGCTTGTTTTTAGATATTCTTACTTATGACTTGGCGTCTGTTGCCCCAAATGGAGCTAAATGCTGGTTTAAGGTCTAACAATTCTTCTCCAACAAGAAAATTTAGCCAAGCAGTGGGACATTTACTGAATATCACAATACAGTAAATAATAATTAGTTCAGCGTTTAATCTACTGTCGGTTTCTCTCGTTGTGGCATATATTAATTAATTTACTCTTTGTTAATTAGTTCTATTATGAGATTCATAAACTAGCGATATACTCGTATGCGTTAGTTATATCGCTAGCATATACGTATAACTGTGTAATATTGAATTCATTTTAACTGGTTAACAGATAAATTAGGCTTTTTAAACCATTTCATTAACTACTCCGGGCTTAGATTACATAACTAGTATCTAAGTTATTATTATTAAAAAAAATTAGTCACATTAGTTTATTAAAATAAAAACAAAAATAATCTAATGTAACCTTTTTAGTGTTTAAATAGTAAAATTTCAATAAAATGTAAGTTCATTAACAAGCGCACGATAGATCTACAGCGACCGTAGCCTAATAGCCTAAATAAGCTACGGTAACAGCTTGCCAGGTGGGTCGTACGCTTGTATGGATGCGCCTTTAGTAGAAAAAAAGCAACGTATTATAAATTTCCCATCTGTAGATTTATAAACATACCTCTTTACACTATGTACAATAACTATATGTATTTAGATTTAATTAATCTATTCTGGCCTTAGTCTCAGTGTAATATATATATATTTATTTATATGTATATTTATCGAAAAAAATATGTACCTAGGTACAAATATCGGTCAGCTATTAGGCTATTACCTATAACACAAGCATTCTTTTGCTTACTTTAGGAACAGACCACCGTGTGCGTATGTTAAAGATATTTATTTATTTATTCATCTATACTAATATTATAAAGAGGTAAAGTTTTTAACTTTGTTTGTTTCTAGTGGGTAATCTTCGCAATTACTGGTCAGATTAAGAAAATTCTTTCACTAACAGAAAGCTACACTATTCAGGAGTGATATAGGTTATATTTTATTGTTATTTAACAAAAAAAAAAAAACAGTAGAAAATAATAGTATATATAAATCAAGTCGGAGAAATGCGAGCGAGATGAAAACTTTACTATATATTTGCATCACAAAAATAATTAACGCCCAACGAAGTGGGCACGGGTCGGCTAGTTTATATATATCTACAAAAGTTTAGTAGATGTAGTATAAATGTACAACAAAACTTTGTTGAGTCGAGTTTGGTGAAAATTATTATAGACATTAAAAAACACGAAGATACGAATTATACTTGAATTCTATTGACTCTTTCTCCCAGAGTTTAATGGTTTATTTGTATTCAGAGCGAGTTTCTAATTAAGTGCCCACTTCCTTTATCCCGTCATTTCGTAATTACGTTATTTACTGACAATAATGCGCCGTGATTTCATCTATTTAAGATAAATTGCTTTGTTCGAGTAATGGATCGTAAGTTCGAGAAATTTTTATAAACAAAAACGAATTCCTGAAATGCATATACGCAACTTTCATTTGATTGCAAAAAAATTGTGTACCTAAATATATTTTGTATTCAGTATTGACAGGACAAAGCTCGTATACAAAAATAATATATGTTTACAAAACATATGGTGGTAGAAAGTTGACCGGGTCAGCGAGTACTATTGTCGAAATAAGAATTTGATAACATGAAATTTTAATACTTTATAAAGGGAACATTGAGTATTTCTATTTCGACATTGTGGAGCTCTTATTTATTTTATTTAAAAATTAAATTATAAATTAAAAAAACCCCGACACAGTAACCTGAGTTCCCTTTAAAAAGTAAAAAATTTTGAAAGAAACCCAATCTTAAAGTAGCTAAGTATGTACGAGTATTAAAAATAATAAAACTAAATTATAGTATCATAAATGTAATTGTAATGTTATCAATAAAATTAATTAATATTTTTTATGTTATTTTTAGTTTTAGTTTTACTTTCTGATAAAACTAAAACGCAATGCAACGATATGAAATCTTTTTAAAAATGAAAAGATAGGATAGAGGTTTTATTGGAAAATAAAACAGAGTATTAACAAAAATCAACTTAAAGTTAATTCTGTAAACCAGAACTATTTTACTTCTGTTAAAGAGTCATAGTGTGTTGCATTTATAGGACCACCATATAACTACACTTTGATTGAAGTAACTATATTAAGTTTCACACTTAAAGCTTGACGATAAAACATAAACATAGTCATTTGATTTAATCGTTACTTACTATGTTCGAGTTTCAATCTATTTCCACGAGCAATTGAATCGTTATCGACGTTATACCAGGGTTATATATCTTCAATACGTAATTCTAACAAAGCCAAACACGAAGGCACTCGATACGTAATATACGACCCTACGTAGTTCTCCTTTGACCTAAAACTCTACGAGTATATCCAAACTTATCTCTGATGTAAACGATGCAAGAACCATCGGATTATACTGTTATTGCAAGATGAACTTTATATCGAGCGCGTGAAGAGTAGTTTTTGTTTGATTTGTTTTTAATAATACTTCAGGGTTGGCGTTTATCTATTTTTTTTTTCAAATAATCGGGACGTTTGAACGTCAGTCACGTTGCTTAAATTGAACTATAGGGTTGCATTCTCTTTAATGCTTTTCTAATAAAAGACGGCGAAGCTATATAAAGAGAAATATTTACAGAATTCTTAATTATTCAAAGTTTAATGTAACAGGTACCTAATTATTTCTCGATGTACGTCTTCCGCCTGTAACTGAAAAGGTAGATTATATCAAAAATTTCGACTTTCGTTACTTAACGATGTTCTATTGTACAATTTTGGAGGAAATATTTGTTACGAAGCCTTCGTCATAATTCCGCTTACTTCCTTTACCGTAGGAAGTCACTTTATCCATAATATTATGTAGATGCCTGACATTCCACTAATGTAACGTACAGTAAGATTTTACGATGCTCTTATGAGGTGTTTTTGGAGCGATGTATAATATAAAATTTTAATTGTTGTGTGTTCCTTTAAGGTCAATAACGCATCAGAGAATACGCTTAATGTAGCGGGTATCTGCAATATGGTCGTGTCAATTTTCTGTGAGCTTACTGGCTTGTTCTGTCCCTCTCTACACTTAAAACTAAGACCGACGACGAGACGACTATTTCATTGGGGTTGTGGGTTCTGGGTGTAATATATGCATATATATTTAATATGTATGTTTATTAAAAAAAATGTATATTAGTCGGCTGTTCCCTATAACACAAGCATTAAGATGCTTAACTTAGAAAACGATGGTTTGTATATGTTACAGATATTTATTTATTTTAGAGATTTTTTATCCTCGAGTTTTCAATTATACTTATACGGAGACAATTTCCCGGGACATTTGACAGCCCTGTCACTTGCTAACTTTCGTTGAACGATGTTCACGATATAATCGGAGCTGTTTTGTTTCCTTATTTCATCAGGGTTATCTTGAGATGACGGGTCAGGTTGAAGCTGGGAATAATGGACCAGTATTGACTGGGTTAAATCGAGAATTGATTCTTTAAGCGATAGTGGTTTATTTGTTATCTATTTTGTGTTAAGTTTTACTCCAAAAACTAAGTCTATTATTATTCTCGTTATTCTAGATAATGTTTTTATCAAATAAAATCCTACAAGTATATAAGAGCAAAGACAGTCCAGAAAAAAGATCGAATGAAATTCGTAAGTCTAGGTTAGTAGCACTAATACATACATATAATCACGCCTCTTTCCCGTAGGGGTAGGCAGAGACCACTTCTTTCCACTTGCTACGATCCTTACATACTTGTTTCGCTTCATCCACTTTCATTATTCCTTTCATACACGCTCTACGGTTTAGGGTACTCTTGACCTGGCCTTTTTTAAGTAGCACTAAGAATTCAATATTTTAATTTGGTTAAAATTTGGCAGTTCGATTCGTAAACTATATATAGTATATAATTCATTTTTTTAATGTTAAAGCCCAGCTTATACTTATGAAGTGAATCGCAACTTCTTGTATACTGTAAATACTTATTTACACACTTGCGACCCGCCCCGGTTTCGCACGGTAGCAAAAACTATCAGTGTTCCTCTACTAGGTATATAATGTATATATTATATATATAAATCTTCCTATGGAATCACTCTATTTACTAAAGAAAACCGCATCAAAGTCCGCTGCGTAGTTTTAAAGATCTAAGCAATACATACGGATAGACAGACAGCGAGAATTTGTTTTATACTATGTAGTGACGATGCATGTGAATGTAATACCTATGTATCAAATGTCTTAAGAATTAATGTATGTTTTGATTCCCATTAATTATGTATATATAAAATTAAAATCAGGTAAATGCAGCATTTCGGGTATGTTCTTGACACCTGTCTGAGGAAAACGATTTTCTATTTACGTAAATTATTTCCGAAAACAAGCTAAAGCTCCCCGAAGTTTCTAGAACACGCGGGAAATATTTCATACAAGAAATAACTTGGCTGAAACCTGACGCAAACTCGGTTTGATTGATAATGATGAAAGGCATAAATTAATGATCCTGTAATTATTTAGTTAGAAGGAAAAATAATGTAAAGTTTTTATTAAAAAATTGCGAAATAAATTAAATTACAAATGTTTTTTTTTCTTCATAAAAAGCTAACTTTAATCTTGAATAGTATAATTAACGAAAATTTTATCGTATGCTATTATTATTATCATAAGAAAGAACTACATAATGTTGAATGTTATAAAAATTACTCTATATAGAGTTGAGTATATGAAAAGACAAAATCTCATTGAATGAATGTGTGTCAATTATTCAATCGACCTCAATTAAAACAAGCAACTAGAAACGTTAGACGCAGCTGAAGTCGCTTAAACTCCGCAGCATGCGAGTGAAACTCAATTACTGTTGTAATGAACAGATTGCATATCTCTGACGGTCTTAATAAGCTTAGCTCTGCTCCGATGAAAAAAAGGTAATGTACTGCAAAAACTGTCGTGTATCGCAAACGAAGTTTACATTGTATGAGATATAGTGTTAAACTTGGTATGAGGTTGAGGATTGTTCTATCTATACTAATATTATAAAGAGGTAAAGTTTATAACTTTGTTTGTTACGGGGTAATCTTCGCAAATACTGATCCGATCATGAAAATTCTTTCGCTAACAGAAAGCTACACTATTCAGGAGTGACAAGATAAAAGGAAAAAGATAAAAATATATAAAGATTTTAAATCAGCAGGATTTGAACCTGCGCCCTCTGACGTGCCGTGTCAACAATTCAATCTAATCAAGCATTATTATTTGCCTTAGAAATTAATTGGTGATTTTAAAACATTTATATTTATCTGATTTGCTGAAAATAGTGAGAGTGTATTGGAACATATCAAATTTCACCGTACCCTTCTTATGTGAAATGGATTATAACGCCCAACGAAGTGGGCACGGGTCGGCTAGTATGAGATATAGTGTTAAACTTGGTATGAGGTTGAGGATTGTTCTATAGATTATATAAAGAGATTGAGGTATTTCTGAATTTTTTAGTTACTTTTATTTTACACTCCAATGCAGCTTGATAAAATTGTATGATGAATTTATCGTGCAGAATATTAAATAATAAATAATATGTAAACCATCTTTCACGTAGTTTAATATATAAAAAAATCCACTTCATATTCAATGGCCGGCACTAGGATTTTGCTCCCAGGTAGACGCTACGAAAATATATACAACGCACAAACACTAACGCCTAGACCACAAAAAAGATAATTCGGGCCTTTTTTACAATAAAAGTGTCAAACAACCGTACAGTCCAACTGATGGTTTACGTATACAGACTGCTCCAAATTTTGAGCAATATTCCCTGCTGTTCCTTTTTAATATTTTTTGTCATGTGCACAGTTCGAACCACGACTACTAGAGCTTCAGTCAGCTTCTTTGTATGTGTATAACCTGTAGGTTTATATTAAATCCTAGCAGTACTTTAGTAGCAGTAACCTTTGTTGTAGCTATAACTCTTTATCGCATACTTTTATAAGCGTTTACAAAAGGCAGGCTAATACTGTTTGAATTTTCTATCAGCCAACCTTTGTGTGAGAGAGTAATACAGTTGTTTGTAGTTGTAGGAAATCAATAACGTCATATAATGATACAATGTTATATAACGTCTTCATATTGTGTTCTACAATTGAAATTTCTGATTTTTTTATATTCTCATAATTTTATGATCTGTAGCGTTCTTATAGTTTTCAAAATCACATAATTGTGTTTATTAGGTGGTAAAAATATTATAGTCAATTAAATACGCATTATTAGGAATAACTCAAAAACTCGTGTCAGGTCTCGATCTTAAATAGGTCTACACGACAACTCTCCAGCCTTAAAACAAAAAAAGTATTATCAAAATCGGTACATCAAGTAAAAATTTGAGGCACACATAAAAAATACAGTCGAATTGAGAATCTCCTCGTTTTTTGAAGTCAGTTAAAAACAAAAAATAACGCTTTCCGTAACATAGATTTCCATTGGCCGAAGTTACGGGCATCAGATATAAGCTTCATATAACTTTTCGTCCTTACCTGTACTTTCAGTTACACTTATAATTAGTATACCTAGAATATCTTCATACATATGTATAAACGTTATATGCGCTTGTGAGGCTTACCTGAGCTTTAACATTCTTGGCTCTAACCCAACCTTTTAAAGCTCGACTTTCACGTCTTTTACATCACCACAAAGGTCGCTAATTCAGAAAAAGATGGAAACTGCATTTTTAGAAATTATATTTCGATGTATGTCTTGATAGTAATATTTCATTTTATTTCTATAATATAAGAGCTGTTTCCCATTTTTAATTTTGTTTTATTTTGGCTACGGTAGCCTCCTACTTGGATCGATCGTACGCTTGTAATCTATTTACATTTTATTGAAATTTCACTAAGCACTAAAAAAGGTGAAAACATTAAGTTATTTTTTTTCTGGTTTTAATAAACTATTGAGACTAAATTGTTTTAATAACAATAACTTACTAGTTATGTAATATACGGATATAATATACGGATAAGTGAATGAAGTTGTTTAAAAAGCCTATTTTATCTGTTAAACAGGTATTATGCATACAACATTACATAGATAACTATGTATAGATAACTACGTATAAACGTATATGCTAGCGATATAACTAACACATACGAGTATATAGCGATATAAACTAGCGAGTTTATGAATCTAATAATAGAACTAATTAACAATAAGCAAATTAATTAATATATACCACAACGAGAGAAGCCGACAGCAAATTAAACGCTGAACTACCTAATTATTCTTTACTGTATTGTGATATTCTGTATATGTCCCACTACTTGGCTAAATTTTCTTGTTGGAGAAGAATTGTTAGACCTTAAACCAGCATTTAGCTCCATTTAGTGTAATAGACGTCAAGTCATATGTAAGAATATCTTAAAACAAACTTATTTCCTGGATTTTTTTAAATAACAATTGGTTAAATTTATTAAAAACATTAAATTAACTCTTCCCATCTCTTTCACATTTTCGAGTTGGTTCTATTTATGTTGAAACATGTAGTATTGTATACAGTAAATATTAATTGATTCGTGTTTCTATTTTAATGAATAACTGAATTATTCATTTTTAAGTTTTTAGGTACATTTATTATTTAGATTTAGACATTTGCACATAACATAATATAACGTTTCAATTCAGTATACAATTTTGAGTATTGTATTGTATTTTTGAATTACGGATTTTTCAATTAATCAATTAAATATTTTGTGGACTTTACGTTAAAAATTTATAAATTTATAAAATTCAGCAGCAATTTATATTGCCCATATATTTTATCTGCATTGAGTTTTAATAAAATTACTACAGTGTAACGCGTTTTTTTTCTTCCACATAATATTAGTTTGGACTAGTAATGAAATATTTTAAATACGTGGATTGGTCTCACTTTTTTTATATCAGTAAGTCGGCAAACAAGCGTACGGCTTACCTGATGGTAAGCAATTACCGTAGCCTATAGACGCCTGCAACACCAGAAGTATCGCAAGCGCGTCGCCGACCCTACCCCCAATTCCCCCCCAGGAGCTCTGGTCACCTTACTCACCAACAGGAACACAACACTGCTTGAAAGCAGTATTATTTAGCTGTGGTCTTCTGTAAGGTCGAGGTACTACTCTAGTCGGACTGCTCCATTTTTTGAGCAGGAAATTTCCTGCTGTGCCCTACCTCACTTATTATCCTTCGCGTGGACTCCACTCCTATTGGTCTTAGCGTGATGATACATAGCCTATAGCCTTCCTAGATAAATGGGCTATCTAACACTGAAAGAATTTTTCAAATCGGTCCAGTAGTTCCAGAGATTACCGCGTTCAAACAAACAAACAAACAAATAAACAAACAACCAAACAAACAAACTCTTCAGCTTTATAATTATATTAGTATAGATTTATTTGAGGTCACAGCACTGGCTTATGGCTGTGGCACTGGCGGTAACGGATTCGATCATGGCATATATTTTTATTGGCAATAGAGATGTTTGCCGTAGTATGGGAGTTTGTGATTGTGTATTGCATGCTTCCGGATCCACGACACAGGAGTAAAGTCACAGTGGGGTTCAGTGTGAGTCGTTTATTTATTATTGTTAACTATCACGTCAAAGCTTCATTTGAAACGCAAAAGCGTTTGCCTACTTAGGCATTTCACTGAATAAAGATTTAATACAAAATAAGTTACATTTGAAATTGCATTGTGTGTCAATACGGTGATAACACTATTACTACCGTTGATAACTCAAGAAAAATTTCGGGAAATTTTATAATTAAACAAAGTAAACATTTGTCACGCGCTTAAGTACTTTGTTTCAATAAAGAACGTAACTTCTATCTCGTTATTTTCAAAACAAAATCTTCTTAATTAGCTAAAAGAGGAAATTACGAAGAAAAGTTATGCAACCATTTCAATACATGAAAGTGGAAGAGCGACTAATTGTCGCCAGAAAGAACTAATTAGGAATTATTGGCTCCGTTCAGTAACAAACAACTTCGTTAGGTAATTTATTTGGGAGAAAGGCTTGCTCTTTCATTAAGTGCCTTTAACTATTACTAAATTCGGAAAATATTTGTGTATTTACACAAAGGTACACTTTGGTCTTTTTAACCGACTTCCGAAAAAGGAGGAGGTTCTCAATTCGACACGTATGTTTTTTTTTTTTTTTTTATGTATGTTAGCTCAGAACTTTTGACTGGGTGGACCGATTTCGATCAATTTTGTTTTAATTGAAAGGTGTTGCGTGTCATGGGGTCCCATTTTAATTTAATTGAGATCTGACTAGTACTTTTAGAGTTATATCTGATAATGCGTATTTACGTGACTACTTTTTCGTCGACCTACGTTATATTATACCGCATAACTTTTTACTCGGTGTACCGATTTCGATGATTCTTACTTTAATCGAAAGCTAATACTTGTCTTGTAGTTTTGTTTAAATTAGATCGAAAACAGATTACAACTTTTTGAGTAATCTTTAATAGCGCGTATTTACTTGACTATTTTTTCGTCTTATTACGTTGTATTACTTGTCGATGTAATTGAAGTCGGTTTTTTTTCGTTTGCGAGCAAACACAATTATACTTGTAACTAATTTCTAACCTCATGACTTGCACGAATCGCTAACAGACCGCCATGTTGTCATCATATAATATGTTTCTGTTGTCAATACTTTGATTTTTTTGATGTTCTTATTTAATATTTGGTGCAGAGTTTACACATACATATACTTAAAATAATTGTTCATTAGCATTAGGGCGTGTTTTTATAAAAATAAGTCGAGACATTCGTAAGATCTTTGCGAGTGTGCTAAATAAGTTGTGACGTGATAGGATTTGCACACATTAACTTGGTTCACAGCAAACATCTAAATAGCACAACAAAAATAAAAAGTGCAAATTTAAGACAAATAATTTTAAGAATAGAAAATTAAGTTTTTAAAGATAAAAATACAAGAATTGGGCAAAGTAATCTAACAGTACTCTAACCCTCATGTCTGAATAGTTTTTTTTAAACATATAGACTAGCGCTTGACTGCGATCTCACCTGATGGTAAGTGAAGATGCAGCCTAAGATGGTGCGCGCCTGCCTAGAAGATGCCTTCACTCTTGATTTTTTACATAAAATTTTTTTCTTACATAAAAATTTCTTACAATAATCTTTAGACTCAACATATACCAGGGGAAATACAGTAGTACAAACTTACAGAAGATCACAGCTAAATAAGTCCCTTAAAAGTAGCGTAACGTTATAGATAGCGTATTCTTAAAATATAGCCGTTGCGAACATCTCTAAGTCCGATGGCGAGTAAGGTAGGGTTGGGGATAGGTTTTGCAACAATTCAATGCTTCCGGTGTTGCAAGTGTCTACAGTCTACAGTAACCGCTTACTAAAGGGTGGGATGTAGGCTTATTTGCTGACATAGTCGTATAAAAAAAATTATAAATAAAACCATACCATAAAGGTCGTGTGATTACACTTCATAATAATTGCAAGAGTTTGAAAGATCTCTCTCTGTAGAGTGGTTAGAGTAAAGTTAAAAGATACTCACAGAGAGTTTATTTGTTTGTTTGTATGAACGCGATTAACTTAATATCTACTCGAATTACTTAAAAACAATATTTATTCAAGTCAGACAGTTTAGTATAGAGGCGAGTGACATGGTGCTTTTAACTCATAGGATGACGAGACAAACGTACACAATTTACATATGTATATCTAATCGAAATACTTTCTCATTTATTAATTCTTACATGTAAACATAAAGAATAAATTGCAGTGTCTGTTTAAACTTAAATGCAATTTAATCATGAAAATGTAACAACATTTTTATTTAATTTAATTCGTATACTTGATCCGCAGAACGATGAAAATGGTGAAAGGCTAGCGAAATTGGATAAAGCGGAATACAAAAAATTCAAGATTCAGTTTGAATCGCTCAGCTATACATTAACGTTATTGATTGAGTGCCTTTAGTGAGCTACACTGGATGCTTAAGTTTTTATTGCATTTTGAACTTTATCTGCAGTAGCTTAAAGATCTGGTGCATGTAACTTTGAATCATCGCTTTGGAAATTTTGTAAATTACCAATCCAAAATAGTCCCTATGTCGGTGACGTTAAGGGTCACGTAGAATTAATGTGTGTTTAAGTTGTGCAATTTTAGAAGCGAGTAAACATACCATTAAGCGTCTAATACTTAATCCTCTCGACCTCAGTTGAAAGCACGCATCATTGATTTTACATAACTCTTTACGGATTTTAGATGGAAAACATCATTAAAACCTTATTTACATTGCTACTTACTCTTTATGAATTCGAATCTTTTTGAAGTAAAATTTCTTTACGCACGCTTGACTTGGCGAGTAAGCTGGTAAATGAGAGCGTTACGAAAAGTGTGATTGGGCGAGGGGAATGGAGCAAGAGAGAGAGAGAGAGGTGCGAGCACACATTTTCTTTCGGTACGTTTCGTATATCTAAGGGCGAGCGGCCGCAGCGCTGCTGCCGCGCGACTTTGTAAATCTATGTAAATAACAACGCGTGGTTGCAGCGCGACAGCAGCGCGGCGGCAGCGTGGCAACCGCGCGTTGTTATTTACATAGATTTACAAAGTCGCGCGGCAGCAGCGCTGCAGCCGCGCTGCCGCCGCGCGGCAAATTTGAAGGCGCCCTAAGACACAGTGCAGGTCTATTGTATAGAAGTTTTACTTCAGTCGTGTGGTCTAAACCACACTCGTTTTTTTTTTCTGTTTCATTTACTGAATCATTTTAATCGAGCTATTGCAAGGAGGAACTTATTAATAAACGATCTGTTTTTAAAATTTTGCGTAGGAAGTACATTTTTTTTTAAAAGCATACTTCATTTACTGTTATGTGGTTTTATTTTTCGTTGTATTGTATTTCTTGACTTTTCTTTTATTATTTCATGGCTGCTGAAACACGATTAACAATAGTTTAGCAGTCAGAACTGCGCTATTATATTACGATGTAACAAATGGCTTACAACAAAATATTATTAGAGATTCTTTTTTATGTAGCTATGTCGTCAAACAAGCTTACGGCTCACCTGATGGTAAGCGATCACCGTAGCTTATAGACGCCTGCAGCACCAGAAGCATCGCAAGCGCATTGCTGATCCTATCCCCAATTCCCCCAACAACTCTGGTCATATTACTCACCAACAGGAACACAACACTGATTGAAAACAGTATTATTTAGTTGTGATCTTCTGTAAGGTCGAAGTACTACCCCAGTCGGGATGCTTCATATTTGAGCACGAAATTTTCTGCTGTGCCTTACCTCAGTTATTATTATTTTCTTTTTTTTTTATAAATTTTTAAATTCAATTAATATTAGCACAGATAACTTCACCATGTAGAATGGTGAAGATATGGTCTAAGAGACGTGGAAGAGCGACCTTCACCGATCTAATAACTCGATGAGACATATTTTTTTATCAAATATAATTTATAAACAAACATGCCTATGATAACTTGCCTATCGAAGTGGTCAAGCTAATTTTTGTTATTTTTTTAATTTAGTTTTTGCACGCAAGCCTATATGATTGGTTTTGTAATTACAATATCTTACCTATGATATCAATTTCGATTCGAACAGATCCATGTAGTATCGAATATAGGTATATATTGACCTACCTGTTCACATCTACTTGCCAGGTAGCCATGACCAAAAATAAGTAGGCAAGCCTACCTAGGCATATTCTGTGTGTTAAAAACTATCAATTGATATAAAACTCATTCGGTTGAATGATTGAAGGTGATGAAAAAAAAATTAATTAAATTAAAATTAGCCTTGACCACTTTTCGATAGGCAAGTTATCATAAGCATATTTGTTTATAAATTATATTTTATAAAAAATATGTCTCATCGAGTTATCAGATCGGTGAAGGTCGATGTTCTACGTCTCCCCTACTAATATGAATGACGTTGCTCAAAGCGATCGAGATCGCATAAAATGAGGAAGCGATAGGTTATTACGAGTTTTTCGAATGTTATTTCCTATTAAGATGAACATTTGCGATGAGGAAGTAAAGGTGAAAATCATAAAGACGTAGTTACAGGAAAAAGAACTTTGTCGACTTTTCCAATATAATTAAACACATTTTTACGGAAAACCTTTTCCATTGCGGCCAGTCTCTTTCAGGACGAGAGTAAACTACAGTTTGACTTAACCGTAGTACGAAAAAGTTTTTACATTTTCTGACGATTCACATAAACATACATTGCTTCGTATATTGGATTGCTGCAAACATAGAATTGATTGGCAAAAAAAGTTTGTGTCCGAATTACCATTTACTACGTACGTAACAACCAACATGTCGAGAGAATGAATGAAGAACGATTGACGAAAAAAGTGTATAAGGCGAGTGTGAATGGAAGTGTTGGAAGGGGTAGACCTAGGCGGACTTTTCAAGACCAGATCAGAGACGTCTTGAAAAAGGGCCAGGTCAAGAGTACCCTAAACCGAAGAGCATGTATGAAAGGAATAATGAAAGTGGATGAAGCGAAACAAGTATGTAAGGATCGTAGCAAGTGGAAAGAAGTGGTATCTGCCTACCCCTACGGGAAAGAGGCGAGATTATATCTATGTATGTATGTAACAACCGCTATAGTGTAGTGGTGCGTGTGCCGTGTTAGGTTCGGTTTGCGGGTTTGATTCCTGCTCGGGATAGATATTTCTATTTGTACAAATATTTGTTTTCGGTTCGGATATCTGTCCTTGTGGGTCTCCCCATCGTGCCTCGATAAGCACGTTAAGCTATCAGTCCCGGTTCTTATCACAGACGCCTGATAGCGATCGTTACTCATGGTAGGGAATATCCGCCAACGCGCAGTGGATCAACGTGGCGAATTAAGCTCTAATCCTTCTTCTACGTGGAGAAAGAGGAAGATATACCCAGCAGTGGGATGAATATAGGTGAAACCGTGATCATAATTATAGAAACATTACATATATTTTAGAAGTAAACAATTTTGATAAGTGATAAACAAATGTCTGTATTTACTTCTCAAATATGTAAAACTAGTTTTATGGAATAAGGTCTTTATGTCTCAACTTAGTTTTAAAAAAAGTATGTTGCGTTATTCGTATAAAAAATATTTTATGCAATAATAAAGTACATGAGAAAATGTAAAACATTTCTAACATCAATGTCGCTAATTTCACGAATCTACAGCATAACCAAATTGAGATAGTACGGCTTCATCCTGACGAAGATTAATGTCTTATACGATTAATCCTTTACCAAAAGATACTCCAGCGACTAATGAAAAGCGAATCCGTGTAACGGTTACCGAGATATACCATAACAAATGCATACATATCATTTTATTCACATCAAGCTCGACCCACTTGTCTTTATTGTGATGAGATTAATCCAATTACTCTTAATGACGTTAGTAATACGAGCATAATTATTATTATTGTCTTAATCTAATTAACGAATAATCTACGCCATAATTGCTATGAGAATACAAGTAATGGAGTGATAATGATAACTAATCTTCGACTGTTGGTAGAATTGGATAAGGTATTAACGCAATTCGTGATGTATACTACCTATGTATGGTGTAGAATCTGCATTCTGAATCGGTGGTAGTTTTACTTTTACAAAAATAATATACAGTAAAATGTTAATTTGTAAAATGACTCAAAAGTGCTCTTTGGGCCTATTTGAATAAAGATATTTTTGATTTTGGTATGGGATACTAGACGCGTATCTCGGGTTTTCCCAGGTATAAATTCAGCTGGAACTGTGGTTGCGAGAATCATCTATGTAGTTCAAGTAAGTTAAATAACTTATATAATGGATTAGAATTAATTTTTATAATTTTCAAACTAAGTAAATCTGAGTATTCTACTAAAAAGTCTCTTGCGACAAGTTTTTATAATATATAATTTGTGTTAAATGTTGATAGTTAAAACTTTAAAAGAAAAGTTTATTATATACGTTTTAGCGTATTCAAAATGAAAGATTGTTTTTTAAAAACTTTTTTACTTTAAATTTTTAACATGAAAGCGTAACGAATCTCTATATCAATCGACACAAATTAAGGTGTTTTTTATGTATGAAATTCGGATGATACATAAAAATATTGCTAAAGTATTAAAACATTTTTCCTTTTCCGTTTAACGTGTAAAAATTAATTACAGTGTTAATGTTAGTTCGTAGAACGGATTATCATGTTACTAATTGGTTATTAAAAGTATGGAAAATTTGTTAAGATCGGGTAGAACTGTGCTTTGATGGACAATAGCTTAAATTAGTAAGGGTTTAATTTAGACTAAACATTTTTTTAAAATCTGAGTTCGATCATCCTAAGCTAAGACGATATCATATTTGTCGAAGCGTTTAGAATGTATTAATTAAATAATAAGTAATGTAGGTACGTATTTCTTTAAATTTTCTGAAGGTTTTCATTAAAATAAACCTTGTTCCTTTTTTTCTTCTCTAAAATAATATACTGCACTAATCTTTTAAATATTTATATTTCTTTACCTGCCAACGACTTATGTGATAAATAGCCTGTATTAGTACCATCAATTAATCCTAGTTTATAACAGAAATTATTTCAAATGCGCATACATTCACGGTAGCGGGTCACAAGTGAAAAACACCGCTGCACATAATAGTAATATTTCAAGTCATTCTTCCCACTTCTGGCGCCCATTTTTCATGTTTCAACATTTTATCTGCAAAGTCGCCTGGCGCCGTCTTAAGTGGACTTTTTGACTCTCGCCTCACGCTGTTTAAGTGTTCTAGTTTGTATTAGCAAGTTTAATTCTCGCGGATTTTCCGCATTATTTCGAATTAATTCTAAGTGCCGGTCCTTCTCTGCAGAATCTACATCAATCTATACATAGCGGTAGTTGATTTATAATAAAAATGTTTTTTTTTTAAAAGTCGTATAGTAATATAATTGTAAATATGGACAAATCCTGTAATTTACTAAATTAGATACCCAAATCAAATGAAAAACAAAATTTTATTTTTGACTGTTAAAGAAATTATTTTATACCCAAATGTTAAATAAAATCTTTTCTACCCAATTATTTCGTTCTCTGTATCTTAAAATAAGTACACTGTAGATTATGGTTATGAAATAAATAAAATAAATACATATATATATGTATCGACATAATTTGTATTTAAATGTTGTGTAATTTTCAGCGAATTTTTGAAGTTTGTTTATTTAGGTTATCGAGGAAAATTTTTCTTAAGAAGTAATTTAACAAAAATAAATATCTTGAAGGGATAAAAATTTGTTAGATTAATGTTAATCGTAGATTTTGATTAATTATTATTTTGTTTTGATTCTTAACAACAAAGGTTTCATACTTTTCAAAGAATAGTAGTATTGTGTAATCTAATTTATGACATAATAACTTACTCATTTTTTTATTAGGTTCACAAATTGAATGATACAATATAAAATAAAGTTTGTGTGTGTAACAATTTGAAAGGCGTAAAATGTTCATTCTTATTACAGTGAACACAGCATGCATAGTCATAGTCAGTGAGTATCGTCAGACCCTTAAATGAAATAGAAATTACGTAAAATCTAAACAAATACATATTACACATACAATGTTTATTTACGTATCTGCTCCAATAACTTGACAAAATAAGTAGATATAACAAGAATCTTGGTCACAAATATCATAAACATAAATACATATTCATATAAATATATCTAAAGTTATAACATTTTGAAAACTATCCAGGAATCAGTCACGAAGTTTATACAACGTCAAGAAAGAATCCGCAAATTTACGACGAAACAAATCAAAATTCGGTACAAGCAACGAACAATAAATCTTTCGCACAATTTCAGATGCGATCTTCAAAGAGAACTTACCTGTTATCGTGAGGAGTACGCGCCATTAGGAATTTCAAATGTTAAATTGACAGCTTGGCGAGATAGCCTAGATCTTGGCCGATAGGCTGAACTATGACAGGATGATATATTAGTTCGGTTTTCATATTTATTAGGTCTTTTACAATCTCCGTAGCGTGTCACGGGAAAATTTGCTGGTTAATATTATGACGTAAGGTTTATTGGTGCCAGTAAACTATAGCGCAATTCAAGTTAGTTTTCTTTCAAATAAAAAAAATAGTGTTGATGATTTTGTTCATTAAATACAGAATTTTTCAAGTACTACGAGTATGTCTTATATAAACATTTTAAATCTTTTTAATCTTTATTTTTATTTTTGTGTGGGTAACACAAAAAATAAAAATAAAAACGAATGTCTTATATAGTTTTAAAATAACAATAAAATAATAATTAAAAGAAAACAAAAAACCCGCCTGCATAAAAAACACATGATATAAAATGAACTGAAAAATCTGGAACAAGATAAAAATTCAATAATTACACTAAGCTAGTTAGTGGTTAATATGCAGTCGAAGACATGAAATTGAAGGATAAGTCAAATCATTCTCTCTTTGCATGTCTCCGACTGCAAATTAACTACTAACTAGCTTAGTGTAATTATTGAATTTTTATCTTGTTCCAGACTTTTCAGTTCATTTTATATCATGTGTTTTTTATGCAGGCGGGTTTTTTGGTTTCTTTTAATTATTATTTTATTTATGTCTTTTTAGTTAGACAAATTACGTAATCGGTTCAATTCATTAAAATAGTTTACATCATGTGGTTGATTAAGTAATTTTTTAACGACGAAAAAAATGAGGCCGTTCTAAAATTGCCACGTATATAGGTATATCATTTTTAAGTTTGACCGAGCATAACTTTTTACAGAGTAGTCCGAAGTTGATAATTCTTTTTTTTTTTTATGGGAAAGGCTACACCCCAAAATTGACCGTCGGACGTTGCCTAGGAGGCGAGGAAGAAGCTCGGCTCGCATCTTGCTTGCCTTAGGCATGGGAAAGAGCAAAGTCAACATTTTTTAATCTTTCTTATTGTATTTCTTTATTATTACGGTAATCATAATCATGATATACATTTTTGAAATCCTTGTATTAAGCCCTTTAATATGATACCCATATTATAGTATTCTAAAAAAAAAATTATTTCTTCATTAACTACAATGGCATCGCACAGCCGCCATGTTTGTTTTTTTTTTTAATGTCACCTATCTAAGAACACTTGGGCTGCTAAGACGAATCTAACGATATCTCAATTATGTAAATCCGTTCAGCGGTCCTAGAGATACGAGGTAGTTAAGAATATTACATACATACATACAAGATACGCGCGAAAAACATAACCCTTCCTTGGCAGTCGGGTAAAAAATGGGTAAGTAACAAATTCGATAAATTCAAAATATAAGAATGACCAAATAAAACAGGTAGCTTAAAGTGCAATTTCGAGGAATAATATTTTAAATAGTTTTTACTACTCAAACATTAATTTTCATTTGAATTATACAATAATGCAATATCGGTATCCAGGTATTAGTGATTTAATTACAACATAATTGCAGCTTGTCAATGATAGTGATAAACTAAACCAAAATTCAAATATGATTCATTGACTTCTAATTAATAAAAATGTATCTCGACCTACATTTAATATGTCATTATATTTAGAACTAGCCGACCCGTGCCCACTTCGTTGGGCGTTAATTATCTTTTTTAAAATGCAAAAATAGTTTTGAAGAAAACTTTTGACCAAAACTACGTCCGGAGTACCGATAAAGTAAAACAGAAAGTAAAGAGAAAATATATAAAATAAAAAATAAACGGCAGCGGGCGCCTACAGCGATGAATAAAATCGTAATAATATCGTGTATTTATTATTTTAAATTACAGAACCAAATAACATACTATAAAGAACAAATTTTAAACCACTTAAATAAATAATATGTTGCTCCAACGCCATCTATCAAAAAGCGTAAAAACTTCGTCATCGATAGATTCAAATAGACAGTAAATAAAATAGAGTATTAAATAGTTAAATCTAACAGCGATAGATGGCGTTCGTTTCTTTGTCATTTTCATAATATATTTTAATATTTTTCTTTTTTACTGAATTTTTTTGTACAATTACAATAAAATATAGCCTATGTCACTCCTGAATAGTGTAGCCTCTCACTATTTTCAGCAAATCAGATAAATATAAATGTTTTAAAATCACCAATTAATTTCTAAGGCAAATAATAATGCTTGATTAGATTGAATTGTTGACACGGCACGTCAGAGGACGCAGGTTCAAATCCTGGTGATTTAAAATATTTATATATTTTTATCTTTTTCCTTTTATCTTGTCACTCCTGAATAGTGTAGCTTTCTGTTAGTGAAAGAATTTTCATGATCGGATCAGTATTTGCGAAGATTACCCCGTATATACAAAGTTATAAACTTTACCTCTTTATAATATTAGTATAGATTTATATTTAGAATTTAACTTACATAAACTGTTAAATCACAATAAATGTCTGAGTTTACTGGTATTTTCTGACGTAGTATAGAAGTATGCAGATGTGTGCGTTTGGTGTATTTGTGTGTGTTAAATTTTATGATAAAACCAAAACTATTGCAGTGTTGTGGAACTAGACGTGATGCTAAAATGTCTTTGTCATAAAATGCACGAACTTTTGAAGGGAAATGACGTCACTAAGTATTCGTGCGATATCGTCGCATCGTTTCGCATCGCATCCTTACACTTACAACGTGAATAAATAGTACAATACTATGAGAAAATTTAAATGAAATTATAATTATAATATATTCTCGAGTGGGAAAGCACCTAGAAGTAAGGTAACCAAAGCTCCTGAAGAAGGATGACAAGGTCGACAATTCGCTGTCAATACTTCTGGCTGCTGGCGTCCAAATGCAGTGATATCCGCTTGTTTGCCAACTTTAGGAATAAAAAAATCTAATTTGCAGGTGGATTCTAATACATAACGAGTATGCTGTCACATCATTTTACTACAATATAAACAGTATTAGGAAAATACTGCATTTCTTCGCTTCCATTCTTATCGTTCATCATCTCGTCGTAGACCTTGGCATAGATATAATAACGAGATTACCGAGTGGGAGTGTCATTTGCTATCATTTAATTAATATTGCCTCAGTCTTTATAAATTCAAAACAAGGTCAACACTCCCACTTTTAGAAGATAAATATCTTCAAAGGGTTCTTGACTAAAATCAACTAACTGAGGGATTTATTGGGAATCTATTTCTGTACTTGGACCGTCGAATTCTCAAGAGGGCTGTGTATAACTGATACGGCCATAAATCAGGATTGTATTAAATTGTATCTTGAGAGAGCAAATGATATCGCTGTTAGATTTGTAAGAATTTCATTGGATATATTTTTGTTTTTCGCATTTAATTATAAATCTTTACCAGAATTGTCGTTTTTTGTGGCATTTTATTAAATGGTATTTTATTAAATGTTGTAGATGAAACTCTATTGTTTTAATAATAATATATTCTACTCAAAAATATTTATTTATTTATTTAATACTACATTGCACATTTTTAAAATGATGTGCATAAGGAAAATAACAATAATTAAACTTAAATAAAAGTGCAAAGGCGCTAACTTTATCAATAACTTTATTAATATATCTACCAACCCGCATTAGAGCAGCGTGATGGATTAAGCTCTGATCCTTCTCCTACATGGCGAAAGAGGCTTATGCCCAGCAGTGGGATATTACAGACTGAAGCTAATTTTATTAATAAGGTATTTTCGAATTGATTCACATTGATGTTTGTCAAATCAACCTCAAGTAAAAATAAAAAAATATTAATGATAATAACTGTCTGTTCGGAGGTTTTTTAAGTTATTTGTTTATACGAAAAGTTCAGCTAGTACAAGAGAGAGTAAAAAGTGTGTATACGTAGTGATTACAAGTGGATGTTGGTATATGTCGCGGCTTTGATCTTGGTATTTGAAAAATATTGGTAAAGGCATTGTTGTGGCCTGAATGTTTGTGTTTATGTTGTATTTTCCGAATCATAGCATAGAATGTTCTAACAGAAGTTTTTGAATATGACTTTATTTGTCTTGGTCTTTTAATTAATTTACTACATAAACATAACATAAACATAATAATAACATAATCGTGAATCGTGACTACATAAATAATTGTTTCATTTAAAACTTTTATTTGAACTTTTTTGTTTGTACCTACTATGTAATATCATAATAGCGTTGCACCGAGAAGTCTTTAACCGAATTTTATATAACGTTTTTGCATTATTTATTTATACTTTAGCACCGACAGCAAATGAGTTGTTTCAATTTTTACACCGTATATTTGTATTATCGAGAGGAGTTTCATAATGTGACTAAAAATTTTAACACTTATTGAAATTGCATTTTTTTTTAAACATTATACATATTTACAAGTCACAACTTAACAAATAAATATTTACAGATATTTTTGATAGAAATCATGTCCGCGTGGAATTGTGCCAAGAATGCTGGCAGCATTTCCCCGTTGAATCGCTATGCCGATTCTCTGGGCAAAAAATGCACCAGCCCTCTTGTCACCAGTGGAGGCAATAAGGCAAGGAGTTATCTCATTTAAGATATCGCTATATATAGTTTATAAAAATAAATTTCTTATTGAATTTTTTTTTTTATTTTACCATATTATACTTAAAGGAATACGCATTATAAGTTTTAGATTCGTATTACACTAACGACCCACCCCGGCATTACAGAGGCAGTGTATATACCCTAGTATGTAACTTATAGACAGCTAAGTGCGATCAATATCAATGAAAGTCACAGGCTTGACTTATTCCTACCTTTTTAACAATAATCATAATATTTCTACCCATTTACAATAAACCTTTACAAACGCACCTACTAGTACGCCTTAGCCTTTCTCTTAAATCACTCTGTCTATTGATGTAAATTGTATGACAATATAATTGTCAGTTTTTTGAGTTAATCGCAAACAGCAGACAGAAAGATGGGACGGAGGACTTTGTTTTATATAATACTAGCTGACCCGGCGAACTTCGTACCGCCTAATAGTACTTATCCTTCCCGGTCCCCTCTTCTAACACTTAAACTTTATGGTATGGTATTAAAGTTCAAATTGACTCTTAAGTATTATTACGAATCTTTTGTATGGGAATATAGAAAAGGGTTATTTTTTAGACCTTATTAGAGAATTTTTAAAATTTTTCTCTCCGTAACAACCATCCTCGTACTTCAAGGAATATTATAAAAAAAGAATTACCGAATTCGGTTCAGCTGCTCTCAAGATTTGCGCTTAGCAACACATTCAGCGATTCATTTTTATATATATAGAGATGTAGTAGTATTATATCGAATTATCTGTGTATTAAAACCTAAACAAATAAGAAACGTGGGATGTTAAACATCAGGCTTAACGTTTTAATGAAAATGAACAATATGAAGGCAACAAAAACCTCTTTTCTATACTAACATATAAATATTTACGTCGTCTATTTTCGCCATTCAGGAAAAAAGTTCAAACAGATATAAATATTTACGTCGAGTGACGAGTATAAGATAATTTAAATCGGTCTACTGGAAATTTTGTTTTTGCACTTATATTACTTTATTTAGGTCTCGACGAAAGGTAGGTAATTTATATTGTCGACTTGCTTATTTTATAATAATAATAATCTGGTTGATAAATTTTACCATACATTTTTACATTTTGGACGGTTTTCAAATTCATTTGAAAATAATTTTGACTAAGTTTCGTAAAAATAAAAATTCGTAAGGGTTCGTAAGGTTGCCAAAATATTGAGAATTTCAAAATGGCAATCGCGGTAAGTAAAAGCGTAAAAAATCACTAAAATCGAATAATTTAATCTAAGCCATAGGTTATAAAATAGTGGTCGTTAGCTAGCAGATGTGTTTGCAATAAGTGTACCTCTATTTTATTACTTTTATAATATTATTATTATAGAAATCTTATAAAGGTGAAATAATAACCGTTAAATTCAAAATATTTCTTGAAAATATTTGGTAATATTATGTATTATATACATGTAGTTATTTTTTTATCTGTTTTATATTATAGAAGAAATGGTACATTGCAATCGACTAAATAACAACAGTCGAAAAAAATTTATCACGATTCCCGATCACGATTCAGCCTGTAATATCCCACTGTTGGGCATAGGCCTCTTCCCCATGTAGAAAGATCGAAAACAAAAAAATTAAAATGTTAGTCCTTAAAAAATTATGTTTATTTGTTGAAAGTAAATATTAAAATAAGATGTGAGATAAATCTAACGATGAGATAATATATGAACTCCTCGTAGAGATGAGATATGGATCAAATTCGCAAAATAATATGGCATTCGAACATACATAACTAATTTTATGTATTAATGTCGTTCTCTATTCCACATTTAATTAATTTTTTCAAGTTTTAATTTATTAATATTACATCAGTCATAATAAAGATAGGTATACAAATAACAATGACAGTTAACTAATGAAAAAAAAAATGTCATCTATGTTACATCCCTATTTTAATTTAATTACGAAATATTGTATTGATATTTAATTTCAAACTTCGTTTTGATGTGTATAATATTATTAAACTCCTTCAATTTCTATTTCCGGTCCAACTCGCTCAAATTGAAACTACAATACATTACATACTATGATAATGTATGCAAAATTGTCTTCCAAACCAAAAATCTTATCAATTCAATTCACTCACTAAAACTTATTATTGTATTTATAACATCTCAATATGATATTTCAGTCATCGAATTTATGGTAATAACTGCATAATATGTATAAAATTATAAGCAAGAGTTTGATATCCAAAATGCGCCTAATAGATTAAGGTTTGCTTGTTGCCTTTTTTATGCATAACAAGGTCGGCAAACAAGCGTACGGCTATCTGATAGTAAGTGATTGCCGTAGCTTATAGACGTCTGGACGAAAAGGAGCTCTGGTCACCTTACTCACCAACAGGAACACAACACTGCTTGAAAACAGTATTATTTAGCTGTGATCTTCTGTAAGGTCGATGTACTAACCCAGACAGTCTGCTCCATATTTTGAGCAGGAAATTTCCTGCTGTCTCCTACCTCAGTTTCTCAGTTAGAGCTTTGTTTAGCATCTTAAGTTTTACGTGTATGATATTTAGACTTTTTTTTATTACAAAAAAGTAGTCTAGGGATTACTTTGACATTCTCTCCACCTACATGTAAAATTGTATCGCAACCAATTCAGTGATTTTTACCTAAAAAATATGAATATGTATGCCGAATCATTTTCTCAACCTTGGTACTTTGTGATATAAAATATATTTAATTCTACGAGTAAATTGTAAGCTTTCTAACTAGTACAGATTTTTGTTCCTAGTTAAAAATTTCTACACCAAGTGATTTCAATGACATGATGACAGTAGTCGGTAACTTAACTTGAGATGTTTTCAGAATCAAGTTTTCTTTTCTAAGCTACTTGGTATTAAATTATATATTTTTTACCAAGTATTTTAAATCGACTTCAAAAAAAGGAGGAAGTTTTCAATTTGACATGTTACCTCAATACCTCAAATTCTACTGGGTGGTTTGATGAATTTTTTTTTGAAAGATAGGGCTTGCCGTGTTTTCCTATTTAAATTCGACTGAAGATTGGAGAGCTCCTTTTAAGTAATCACTAATAATGCGTATTTAATGGACTATATTTTCGACTACACACATTTTTTAATTTTTTTACTACTTAGTAATGTAAATTGAAGATAGTTTTATTTATTTATGTTTTATTCGATAACAGACAATTATTAATGGAGCTGATTTTTACTTTGAAAGTTTACAAAAAAGTTAGTCTGATAGTAGATATTTTTAACACTATTTTTGCCTGGCCTTGGACTTAGTTGGTTTTTAGTCCTATTTATATCCTACATATTTCCTTATATGTGTTATATTATAAATTTATAATTTTCGAAATATCTTGAACGTTTTTATATACAATGTTTAAATGAAAATAAATGTAACACATTTTTATTCGATGTACCGTCAGTGCTGGCAACAGTAAAAAATTTCGATTTATTTAAGCATTTATGTGGTTTGATAGTGTCAATGGCATCGCGTCGCCTGCAGCTCGGTTATTGCGGAAATTAACCAACATTTTCAGATAATGTTCCAGTTTAAATCAGAATAGTTCGAATGCACAATAAACCTGTATCCGCATTTAAAATGTAATTTACTTTAATCACTTTTTTGTTACCTCATTGCATCAGCTGTATTGTATTGTTATTATCTTAGCGTTGGTTGTAAAGTTTTAACGAAGTACTGACTCCAAGGGATGTCTTTTTCTTTAATAAATACTAGCTTCTGCGCGCGACTTCGTCGGCGTGGACTCCGCTCCTATTGGTCTTAGCGTGATGATACATAGCCTATAGCCTTCCTCAATAAATGGGCTAT
This sequence comes from Melitaea athalia, assembly GCA_905220545.2. Lineage (NCBI taxonomy): Eukaryota > Metazoa > Arthropoda > Insecta > Lepidoptera > Nymphalidae > Melitaea > Melitaea athalia. The sequence goes on from HG992180.1 coordinate 4,231,351, forward strand.
CTAACAGTGAAAGAATTTTTCAAATCGGCCCAGTAGTTCCAGAGATTACCGCGTTCAAACAAACAAACAAACAAACAAACAACCAAACAAACAAACTCTTCAGCTTTATATATTAGTATAGATTATTTTTACCTATAAAGGGCATATTAGTTAAAAAGAACAGATAGATCGAATTTACAAAAGGCTCTCTCTCTCTCTCTCTCATTATTTATCTCTAAACTTATTTTTATATTTTCCTAACTTTTAATCACGTGTCACGTCTATATGATATTGACGATAAAAGTAGACAGAATCAAATTTAACTTAAACAAGACTGAAATAGAGCCATTTCTTCTGCTCCTCCGTAGATTTACGAACTATAAGATGCACTGTACGGATATCTACATAAAAATTCGAAATATAAACGAATATTTCTAATAACACAAATACGCATCTTTTGTTAATGGAACGTTTATCACCACTACAGAGGAGAAGTATGAGACATACCTTGATGTTGTCTAAAGATATGCGAAAAATCCGATTAAAATTTAAACCATTCACTTTTACTGTAAGGGCACATCGTATATTAGACGTGGGTTTCACTCGAAAATTTTTACGACCCGAGAACCTGCGCCGAACGACCGTAAAGTTTTGACAACGTAAAATAAAATGACTAATTTCATCACCAAAGACATAATTATGTTAAGCCGATATTGTTTCTTTTAACCCAGCACTGATGAGTTACTGTAAATTCTACACGATATTTTTTTAGTATTTTTTTTCTTTTATTGTTTCGGAAACAGTTAACAGAAATAAAGAATAATCGTAAGTTAGCATAAGTATAAAGTAGTGTGTAGTTGTGTAGTTCATATTTGACACTAAACTACACTAGACCACATAATACATATTTTAATGATGAAGATAACATGACATCCTATACAATATTATGTTTACAAATTACAAATAAACAATCTTCCGAATTCATAACATTTGTAAAGACTACACAGCGTAATACTATTCCTTCTCGTCTTCACTTGCTAATACAGCAATATATCTTACTCCATTATACGCTTAGTCTGAACCGTGCTTCAGCTAAACCAATAAATCGAATTAATAATGAAAAATTTAAAATCCAATCCAATTAAATTGAATTATAACGGATTATACTCAAGATTGAGTATAAGGATTGACATAAAATTAAAATCTATTCAATGTTCGGAGCAATCCATTAATGGCAGCCTGAGGGTATGATATGAAGCGAAGTGATTCAGTCGATTTTCTTTTGAAATATTGGTCTGATAATGTTTTTTATCTGGAATGATCTCAAACTTTTATTGGACAGATTAAGAGGTTTCGCCATTGAGTATGAACTGGGTTCTTAAGAACTTTGAAACTGTTATCGTTCGATCGCTATTCGATGTTCGTTACTTGGTTTATATATGTACGTGATTTTTATCACCATTAATCATTCCCATGATGTTTTCAATCTATTTAAATTATAAATGAATTGCAGATATATACAACTGCACCGAATGGTAATTAAATAATTACAAAAGACATAAATATACGCTAAATATATATAGTTAGCTGGGTCGGCTAGTTAAAAAAATAGCCTACAGAAAAATAAAGTAATTTAAATAAGAAAATTTATTTAAACGTATGTATTATATATTATGTAAGAATAATAAAACAATAGTTTATTAAACATTATACATTTTATGTAAAATAATTTTTCTGTGTCTAGTATAATCTGTTTTTCCCATATGGTATATATATTCAGATGTACCATTACATTTTCAACTGAGGTAGGGCACAGCAGGAAATATCCTGTTCAAAATCTGGAGCAGCCCGACTGGGGAAGTATCTAGACCTTACAGAAAATCACAGCTAAATATTACTGCTTTCAAGCAGTGTTATGTTCCTGTGATGAATAAGGTGACCAGAGCTCCTGGGGAGAATTGGGGTAGGGTTGGCAACGTGTTTGCGATGTTTCTGGTGGTGCAAGCGTCTATAGGCTACGTTAATCACTTATCATCAGCTGAACCGTACGCTAGTTTGCGAACCTTGTTGTATAAAAAAAATTTATGAAACCCACAACGAATTTCGAAAAAAATTTGATTCTATATTTTTTAAAACAAACAATGTTAATTAGTGTATTTGTACATATGTCTCTTTACATTAAGGTAGCTTTGTCACACTGACGAAAAAAAGTATATTTTTATAATAATATCTTAAAATATTTTCCATTTCAGTATGAAACATAATATCTTTCGACAATTCATGCTGATACATTCAATTGGTCAGAAAAGGTCTTTTAATTAACCAACCAAACCCTAATCCATCACTGGCGATCAATTGAAAAACGTCTCTGAACCTATTTAATTAACTTTTCCGGGGTATTATGACCGGTTTAGACCGGCTTTTATGCCCGGGTCTGGTATTGTGTAGACACAATATCGGTCGGCCTATTGTAGTTCGATTTCTTCATTCTCTGTCAAGTGGAAATGTTACTGATAATACGGATGGCATTTTAAATGACATGATGCTTGTTTAGTACGCACGCAGCTACATATTAAGCTGTAATAATATGAATATGCTGATGTTGCGTTACTAGAAGTCCTATACTTGTTACGTGACATTTCATATTGAAATATTTGTGTCATTCTACAAGTCATTGTACGATTTAATACCCTACTTATTCAATAGACGTTTGCGTATCGGTGTGTTATCTCACTTTTTAAAATAATGATTATTCCTGAGTTTCACTATATAATTGTTCTTTATTTTAAACTAGCTGTGCTTCGCAATTTTACACGCTTTATTTGAAAATAAATAATAGCCTATAGCCTTCCTCGATAAATGGGCTATCTAACGCTAAAAGAATTTTCAAATCGGACCAGTAGTTCCTGAGATTAGCGCGTTCAATCAAACAAACTCTTCAGCGTAATAATATTAATTAGTATAGATTGTACAACTTATTTCTTGAATACTTAAGATATTGTCAAAGTATAAATAAACATTTTTAAATAATCTATGTCGAGAATTAAAGAAATTTTCACAAGTAGTTAAATTTGTTTTTAGTTTATATAACGTTATTGATAAGTATTCATTATCAATACACAGACACTGCTAAACTATATTTTATGATTCATGGTAAATTTCTTCACATCACTTGTCCGAACACAATGTCGCTAGGCATCAATCATTTCCGCTGTGGCGCTTCAACACAGCGCTATAAATTACAACGAAAAAAAAAACTTCGTGTTTTTTTACGAGATCTGATTTTGTAACGTTAAATAATGTTTTTAGGAACTGACTTATTTATATAACTGTCATATATCATTAGATATACGAATGTAATATAACGTGAGAGGTAAAAAGGCTTTTTTATGTACCAATTTTACATAAAAATAAGCTATTTATTTGAAAGTAGCTTGATATCAAAAAATGTTATAATATAAAAAATAAACAAGATTATTATTTTTAAATTATGTAATCATACGTTTAAGAATACATACGACATAAGATAATTATTAATAAATTAGATAGATTAAGTTATTTTAAAAATACATAAGAACATTTTAATCGGCAAAAAATGTATACAATACCATCATTTCAATATATTAAAAGTTTTTCGATGAGATATTTTGAGGCCAAAATAAGCAAATTTTGCCTTAGTACCTTTATGAAAATTCTTGTAAAAATGTTGTTTAATAGTTTACTCATATCTGTATTGTACAGAGGGGCTGTAATCAAGTTTTTGGAGAATTATTTTAACAATCTATTTATAAACCAGATGTTTTAAATTATTCTACAAATTATTCTGATAAAAGTATAACTAATTTATATTAAAATACGTACGTAGACGTTAAAGGGAAATTGGTTGAAACCCTTGAAACAAGAATTAAAATTACTACTATATTTTAACTAATCAAAGTTATTTATCAGATAAATAATTAAAGTGAAAATTAAGACGTCGTAGAATCGTTTTTTTTTTAATTCTTTTAATGTTTTGAATCAAAAAGCCGAAACACAGGACTCTACATATTTGTAGCGGGTAACGCGTTTGTGGATGTTTTACTAGAGATTTTAAAGAATAATCGTGAAATATGTGATGGTTTAATGGTAATTTTAATAAAAATACGATTACTAGTAAGTTAACATTAACGCGCTCGTTACTTTGAATTTACATCGGATTTTTTCAATATTTATCTGAGCCCTGAAAAGTTAAAAAGAATTTTTTTTTTAATGTAACTAGGTTGGCAAACAAGAGTACGGCTCACCCGATGGTTAGACCGTAGCCTATAGACGCCTGCAACACCAGAAGCATCGCAAGCTCGTTGCCGACCCTACCCCCAATTCCCCCCAGGAGCTCTGGTCACCTTACTCACCAACAGGAACACAATACTGCTTGAAAACAGTATTATTTAGCTGTGGTCTTCTGTAAGGTCGAGGTACTACCCCAGTCGGGCTGCTCCATATTTTGAGCAGGAAATTTCCTGCTGTGCCCTACCTCAGTTATTATATATATTATTTCAGAATGAAAGAAAGAAAGATGTAAAGACATTTAAGTATAAATCTTTTGATCGCCGTTGTATCGAACTGTGAAAAAGTTAATCTACCGCTGTCAAGCTGAAAGTAATCTTAGGTTTACAAGATTCTATGAAAATATAGTTTTTTCTTTGATGGGTCACACCCACACGTCAACTTTTTTTTTTCACAAAAAAAAAATTGCAAAGGTCCGTTCTTTATGCGATACTATAAAATTGGTTTCTTTGTTACAGGTGACAACAAAGGAAACCCAACTCACAGATGACGTGTTTTAAATATAAACAGAGGGTATAAATATGTAGGGTATAATTTAGCAGTGTGTAAATGGGATAGAGTTTCTGGGAAAATATATAAATAACAAAAAAAAAAAAAATGGGGACAATAGTGGTGAGTGCTGTGAAAAAAGTGGTCGGTGTTTTGCTTCTGAGTTGGATCGCTGGTAAGTACGATAGTTATGACTATGGTTTTATTCTATTTTTAAAATTTCTAGAACTTAAGATTCGTTCGTTTAAAAGTTAAAAAAGTTTGTGTGTTAGCTCCGACGCACGACTGGAGTTTACTTCTTCAGGTCGACTGTCTAAATATGCACAAAAAAGGCTTTACTGATGGCATTATTAGAAAACGTCGTAACCGATACCGTCGTAAACGTCGTAGGCCGTAGCCGCTACTGTCTTAAACGTCGTAGCAGATAGATGGCGCAAAAAAACGTAACGAGGTCATTCGTTCAGTAGATTTTACTCCTCATATTTTTTTAATAGCGGGGGCCTTATATGAAAATCGATTCTTAAGGAGTCTTTTCGTCGTTATCCTTAATTTTTCTTAATTATCATTTAGTACTTACCACTAAAAGAGCAGTTTTAATACTTAAAAATAAATCCTAATCGTATTTACATAAATTTCATATTACATTAATTAGCAAGTTTAATGAATAATTCAAAAGAGCAACTTAATCTGACCGAATTTCCTCATCACTAATTATAACATAAAAAAAATGTTTCTTACCTAAATCCGAGTATCTATTCATGGCCTCGAATAAAGTTTAACCTTGGTTTAAATACAAAACAATAAAAAGTCGCACTAAAAAGCGTATAAAGTTTATTTTTCGCAGAAAGTAAACACACTTTATTATTTTAATGAAAAGAATATCTCGTTATTTCAGTGCAGATGTTTGTAGAACGAATTCGTTATACCTACGCTATCATTATAATTAAAAATATAAACACATGAAACATATTATCACCTTTATGCTTAAGTATACATAGATATCATTTAATGTAATTTGTTAATATTTATATAATTTGATGGTAATATTGTCCTACAAATTGTGTGGTACGTTATCCCGGTCCTACGCTCACTGCTGCTCTATCTCCTGCTAACTCTATTATCTAACACAACCGAGAGTTTTCGAAGAGGAACTTTTTGTTCGTCTCATCAAAATGAAGCTACTCCCGGAAAATTAGCTTGATAGTAATCAGGTGAAAAATATGTACTTGGGATCCATACCTATATTATACATTATAAGATTTTTAAAATAGAATAAAAGATGAAACAATATTGAAGATTTATTTTCTACAAGACGATACGCATTAGTAATAGATTATTAAATATTATTGAAATACTTTCACTACAGATGGCGTTGCATTACGAGACTACTAATACTTACTCTCGCCCCGATTTTCCATATTGTTATTTGTATATGTTACTTGCTAGAGAGTAAATTTTTGTCGTTTCAACATTTCAGTCTAATTTGTGTCTAGTTTTTTCATGTATTAAAAACTGGGAAACTGCTTTCATCTTTTGGCTTACATGGCAAAATAATAAATTAAAATGTAAAGCATGTAAGAAAAATAATACATGTAAAAATTCTACATAAATTCAGTCTTAAAGCAAGTAATTACTTCGAGCCTTACTCACTTTCATTTTATGTAAAATAAGTGTATATATACTTATGTATTCCACTAATAAGTTTCGCTTAGACATGCGGCTGTTACGTATATAAAATTAGAATGTTATTTTTAAATTCAATACTCAACTAAACCATTAAACCATTAATTACAAAGTAACGAACGTTCACGGTAAATGACAGCCAAAATCTGCTTTATAATTAAACTCGTTTCAAAATATTTCAATATCAATGATTTATTGTTTAATTTAATTTGAAATGTAGCTCATTACTTCTGAATTTTTCAGTAATATAATGAAATTTTGGATTGTACCAGATGTAACTGGATTAAACTAGATTTCATTGGGTATCGTTAAGCATACTTTATGAAAACATGGTTTTTTTCATAAATGTTATTTTTATTTGTAGAGATATAAAATCATTGTAGACGCTCATTTTTTTCATTAATTAAATTTTTTTGTTAAAGATAAAATAATAATTAATCATTACTTTTATTTATTTAGAAGAATTCCTTATTGTTTTATGTTGTTATTCTTTATTAGATATTTTAAGACGTTTGGGATAGAAATAATGAAAATGAATCCCTAGAGGTTACTAATACAAAGTAATTTATCTTTCGTGGATGAAATACACTGAACAAGTAGTTGTTTATTTAATAGTTTTCAGTGTAGGGAAGTAAAAAAGGTGTTTTACAAAGTAACAACTATTATACAACAATTTTAAATTGTTTTTAGTCATAGAAAGCTGTATAGGGAAATTTATTGTATACATAAGTTTACATACATACTTGTATTATTTATGTTTATTTATATATGTTAAAGATATTTATTTATTTAATATGGTCAAACTTTTTAAAATATAAATATGTAATGACATTTTCTTATTTCTTTGTAAGTACAACTATACCTGCCAAAAGATACTGGCCTTCATATTCTTCCCAACTTAGTTTGCCCCCGATTACCTCTGTGTGGTAAGGATTTGTTTATCGATGTCAATATATTGTATTTCACCTTTATATATAATAACAATGCTGCTGGGTGGTTACGGCACTAAAGAATGTAGCCACCCCTCTCTTCCCGTGGGTGTCGTAAGAGGCGACTAAGGAAAAATACAGTTCCACTACCACCTTGGAACTTAAAAAGCCGACGGATGGCGGGATAACCATCCATGCTGGCTTTGAAATACACAGGCACAAGACGGGCAGCAGCGTCTTCGGTGCGACAAAGCCAGCCCTGCGGTCACCAACCCGCCTGCCCAGCGTGGTGACTATGGGCAAAACACATGAGTTCGCGTCATAATATCGGGCGCGAACTTGTGAAGGCCTATGTCCAACAGTGGACTGTGATTGGCTGAAGTGGTGGATATAATAAAGAACATTAATTTACATACTATATCATATTTATTTATGTTCAAAGTTCATAGTGAGATTAACACAATCTTTCTTATAGCGCTATGTTGTTCAGAGCATACATTTTCAAACAAAAAAATTACGCACTTTGAATCAAAATTTTCTGAGAGAAAATTTAAATTAAACAACGACCTTAAATATAACCACCTATTTTCTGAAGTCGGTATAAATTGAAAAGAAAAATTCTAAAAGTCCGTAATTGATATATAAAAACAATTCCAACAACGTTAACCAAATTGAACCTTAACGCCCCTGGGAGCGATGCCGTTATAATTACGTAAAAAAGAGAGAAGGAATCTTCCATTCGCCATAAATTAACTCGTTTCTTAATCCGGAAACTAAAAGCCTTTTTAGCTGATTAACTTTTCAGTGAAAACTGGAACAAGTCCAAAGCATAAATCTAATATAACACAATTATACTTGACGGCTGATTAAATTGTTCTGATGTGACAGGCTAAGATTCCCCAAGTAAATAAATTAATAAGATTTATCAAAGTCACTAATAGGTTTAAAAACTTAACAAACATTCGATAGTATAATTATATGAAAAGCTAGTTGATGTAGTGTACATTTTTTTAAAATAACAAATTATAATAATGAGAATATAGTAATGAGAATGTCATTCTCAATTTTTAAATTTTAAATTGGTAAAATTCAAATAATACGCTCAAATCTACATGTTCTAATCAAAGCCCCGAATAAAAAAGTTTTAACTTTTTTAACTTCATAAAATGGCAGAACTCCAAAACAAATTTTCATCCCCCATTTCATTACCTCTGTGGTGGATTTTTCAAAAATTCGTATTTTTATTTTTAATCTCGTGATAAATTGAGCCTCGGCTCAAAAATAAGTTTTAATTTTTTGCTTTAAAAGTGACGTAGCCCCATACAAACAAAATTCATTTGATACAAATTTTATATTCAAATTTAATTTCATCGTTTATGTTAGAAGTTGACTTCTTCATTTCATTTTATATGAAGATTTATTAGAAATTTAATTTTCTACTCGAGTCGTTTTAAATTGTGTGAACCTCGAACGAATCGAACGTCAACAACATTATTTAAACTGAAATCAGAAAATAACTCAATTGAAAAGAACTAAATCGCATACTATCGCCCCGAACGCGAGCAACGCCATAAATAAACCGGACGCTTCGCCATAAACCGGTTTTCTCCGGCGCGAACCGGATCCATCCGGTTTCGAATATCCAACGCGTGGAATGCAGGTGCAATCTCTCAATCTGTCGTTCGCTAGAACATGCTATCAAATTGCTCCGTGTAACGTGCCATAGACTCCAGAATAGATAGCTACAAGTGTTTATCGGGTTACAGAACCCGTAAGATACGAACAATTTTTGATGGCTTTACCGCTGACGTTTTGCTTAACGTGATATATGAAAATACGCGAAATACCTGTAAGGAATCGGTGCATGGTTTAATCTTTTTTATACGTTTGCAAATCGAAAACTATAGTATAATTACAAAATAAGGAAGATATTTTATTTGTACAACTGATTGAGAAAGCAAATAATGTTTTTTTGATTTGGTTGGTTATTTATTATGTAACAAAAAAGATACAGAACCATATAACGTAAATACTGCCGTTATCTGTCACAAGGCTGTTTGTACTTAAAACCATAGTTGATAGATGTTTTATCGTGATGTACTTTGTATATTTGGCACTTTAGATTTTATAGTACTGAATAAATTGTTGCGTATATCGTATAGTTCTCTGTATATGTGTCTCAGAATTATTTCTTTAGAAACATTAGGATATTATCACGTTATTTTTTTCACTAAAAAGCACAACGTATTTTAATGCAAATTTAGTACTTTTAAATTCAGAAGTTTTTTAAAATTAATCCTTGATTTTAAGCCTTAAATTTTTCGGTTAAGTTACTCGTCTCTAATTTGGTAAGGTACTTTGTCTACACTATTATCTAGTATTTTATACATAAAATTCTCGTGTCACAATGTTAGTTACAATACTCCTCCGAAACGGCTGGACCGATTTTTATGAAATTGTGTGTGCATATCGGGTAGGTCTGAGAATTGGCCAACATCTATTTTACATATCCCTAAGTTATAAGGGGTGGAGGGATAAAGATTGTTATTAACATATATGGCAAAACAACGTTTGCGGGGTCAGCTAGTATTTAATAACATCTCTATTTCCTTATTGTATCTATAAAAATGACTAGGTAATCTCTGTCATGTTTGATTTTTTTATTAAATATAGAGCGAATAATAAAACTACAATATGAGATCGGAGCGAACGAAAGAATAAGGCTTATATGTTAATCAAACACAAAGCAAACGAAACGAAATTACGAGAACTCGCATAAGTTACGAAAAAAAAAGATATCATTCACGAATGTCCAATGAGATTATACTTTTGCGGCGTCTGCAAATCCAATAATTCGTTATATTGAAGAAAGTTTCCTGTCCAAAGTTGCCGCCTCCAAATGATTTTCTTTGACCCCGCTTCGATCATTATTATTATTCCAGTTTGCCAATATTCTGGGCTTCGGATCCGTAATTGTGAAATTGCATCCGACTTTTAAAATCTCTACCATTTTCCTATACAATTTATCTCTGATTATTTTTATATTACTATACTATGAGAAGCTGTAAATGCGGCTAATATAAGGAAGCTATATACAGCGGGACGAAGGCTTTTCGTACCTAATAAATGTGTGTATTTGAACTTCTTTGTAACACCTCGATCTATTTACATTTTTTTCGGTTGTCGAGTATGAGTCGAGTGTTGTAACTTATTTTATTACTGTTTGATTAATATACTCTACTTTAAGGAATGTTTTTTTTTACATATTTTCATTCAGCCTCTAGAATCCCACTGCTGGGCATAGGCTTTTTTCTCCATTTAGGACAAGTATTGGAGCTTAGTTTATCACGCTGATCCACTGCGGGTTGGCAGATATGTTCCTTATTATGAGTATTAATTAAATTGTATTTTTAGTCAAATAGCAAGTCAAACTATGGTTAAAACATCATTAAATAATAATATTATTTCAATACGTTTAACCTAGTTGTATTATTTTGAGAAATTAGAATATCGATTCTGTAGTTTATTAATTGAAACAACGAAAGCCTGAATTGCCGATCAAGTATTAAACAGCCCGATTTAATTAACTTTACATAATTGAATCTAATCGTAAATGTGTTATATCTATTTACTCGGAGCTATTTGTTAACATTTAATTAAAATGTCTACCAGAAGTAACATCGGTAATCTTTATTACGTAAATAAAATTGAATGTTATATAAAACGGTACCTAATAGGAAAATATAAGTCCGCCCATTGTACTTCACTGTCTGTAATTATCCTTATTATTTGTTTTTAATATTTTTCTGGTGTACAATAAAGTATAAATAAATAAAATAAATAATATTACTTTCGTGATACATGCTCTTATAAAAAACCCATTTATTTGCAAAAAACTTCTATTCGCGAAAAGGAGATTCACTCAGAAATTTTATTCAAATTTATTAAATTTTTGGAAGTTTCTTTATTTATTTTATTAGGACATACAGTAGTTGCAAGTTGCAACATTTTAATTTCACATAAAAAACTATACTATTATTGAGCTTAAATGCGCAACATTTTAAGATGTCACAACGTGCACAAAAAGAGATTTAACATTAGTATTATTAAAATATTATATCTACAAATTGAAGTAAAGATGAAAATAATTAAAAATAGATGAAGTTAAAGTTAAAAACAAACAAACAGCAAACACAAAAACAAAAAGTTTACTTCATAAGAATTGATTTTCATATAAGGTCCCCGGTATGAAAAAAAAAAATGAGGCGTAAAATCTACTGAACGAATGACCTCGTTACGTTTTTGTTAACGCCATCTATATCGCGTTACGACGTTTTCTAATAACGCCATCTATCGGAACCAAATGGGGTTCCGATAGATGACTTTATTTGATTGGTTTATTTACAATTTGATATGGTATTAATCTTTTTCTTAGACCATTAAGGCTTTTTTGTGTCTATTTAGACAGTCGATCTGAAGGAGTAACCTTCAGTCGTGCGTCTGCTGAAATGAAATGGAAACATTTATTTCGCCAAAATATGATACTCACACTTAACGAAAGTCAAAATAATATCATTTACAAAAAAATAAAAATACAACAATAAAAGAAAGTTAAGATAGCAAAATATGCTGACACACACACTTTTTTTCTCATCATACGTAGATTTCTGATATTTATCTCATCGTATATTACTAGACCTAACGCGTTTAAATTTTACTTTTAACTACTTGAATAATGTTAATATATGTGTTCTATTGAGAGGAGTAGTACAACTTAAGTCTTCAATATATTTAAAACTGACATATGAATTATTTATATTATTTTTATGGAGTAGATTCAGTGAATAGCAAACGCAGATCTCATACGGTCTAGATATAGCACATCCAAACCCATATTCTGAGAATACAAAATTCAAATGCTTGTTTAAGAATTCGTCCTGTACTCAGCAGTGGAAAACCGTTTGTCAAAGGAGAAATCCTTAGAACTGAATTCTGACAGAGCAAAAATCTAAGTGGAACATTTACAGACAGTCACCGTACTGTATATATTTCTTGATATTAACAAAGCTTCAATTTTGTTTCATATTCACGCATTCCTCATTCCGTCCTTATATCAATGGAGCCACAATGATCCTATGGAAAACAATTGCCCGGATAATTTATGTTGCCACAACAAAGCCTCTATATGGGTCACACGGAGCTATTTGCATGCATCATTTTCGGGTTAGTCAGCTTTTCTTTTGAATAATGGTATATACATTTTTATCCCATTATCTTTCTCGTTTCAAACGATGGAATAAAGTAGTGAGCAATTTAGAGTTTAAGTATATATACAAAGATATAATGAATGCGCTTTATATTAAAAGCTTTGTCTTAAAAGACGGTAAATTATTTTCGACGTAGTAATATTTTTAATGAAAAAACGGTTTCGATTAGGCAAAATGAAAATTGTTTAATAATAGCATAGTTAAAGGGAGTAAATGAGTCAAATATAAAATGTTTTATTAAGATATATTTTTATTAAGATTTAAGAAATTCTTACTGTTACTATTATAATGAACTACATTATTATTATTATTATCGATATCTGCCCCTAATAGTAATAACGTAATATTTTTCACTTATATACTTTTCGTGGAATTCTACAGTACTAATTTCTGCAATAAGCGCTAGAAAAAAAATAAAGTTTTAATTAAAATTAATACTAAAGTAAATAATAAGGAATCAATTAATAATATAATCGTGTTTTCATCGTTACAGTAAGATCTTAAACTTTTCTATATTTTATAACTATCAAAGTGGTACGGAACCCTTAGCCTGCAAAATAGCTCGAAGTTGGTCGTTTCTTTAACGTATTGGCCGATTGCTGAAGTAATTTGAAGAATACTTGTAATATAAGAAATTAAAGCATTAAATTGAATAAATATTTTATTTTTTATTTTTTTTATTTTATTTCAAAGTTGCACCAACGAAATGAACACCATTACATATTTACAGTTTCTCATACAATATATTCTTGCTAAGTGTCACCTCAATTATAGGTGCAAACGGCGTTTCCAGATGGCAATATACATTTTAACAAACACTTATTACATTAAAGCATTTAAGAAAAATTTTTAACAGTCATTGATAACATAAAAAAAAAACATAAAAAAATATGAACGTGAATTAAAAATAAAAACATACATAATGATTTTAAGTATAAAGTAACATTGTTTCTCGTAGCGGAGCTACGTAGCGGAGCTACGAAATACGGTAGTCTCTAATTGGTAATATAATGATTTTATTTTAATAATACAAAACTCGATGAAATTGAAATAAATATGTATTTATTTTCATTTCATCAAGTTAAATAATATATAGAGGAACTAATTATAATAATAACGCCAAAGACTCAGCGATCTGTTATTGTTGGTAAACATTTCATTCAATAAACAAATAGTTGAATAAATCTGGCATAATTTATTTCTAAATTTATAATTCTTAAAACATGAGAACAATTGAAATATTAATTAATATTAATTAGGAGAGAAAGTAAAATTAATTAAAATAATAAGCTTAAACAAAGAGAGTGCTTGATATAAAAACCTGATTATTTTAAGATTATTTTCAAACAGAGTTACTCTTATATATTTTAGGTTATTTATTTTTAAAATTACATAATTAATTTTTTAAAGATAAGGAAAATAATTTATATTTTATGTATTACTACTGCCGATACTTCTTATATTAAAACTGTATCACAGAATTAGATTGACGCTAATATACATAAAGTTGTATAGTTATGACTTAAATATTTTTTAATGGTATACATACTAAGTTTTGTCATAACAGCATTGCGTAAAGAAAATCGACGGAAAATCTAATATCCTGTGGACTATAGATACTATTGCGGACTATAATTTGCAGTCCACAGTCAGTTCAGCCTATTGCAGTTAACTACTGGACATAGTCCTCCCCAAGTTCGCGCCAGACATCCCGGTTTTCCGCAATCCTCATCTGGCCTAAAATAACTTGCAGTACACATTGGTAATATATTTTTTAATCTTTCATGGTTACTGTAATGTCTACGTAAAAGTACGATAGGCTCGAAATAACAGAAACTTAAAATCAACAACAACAAACAAATAAATATCAACTACTTAGTCATATTACTGTAAGCAGTCAAAAATTACTAAAAACTTACTAAACATATCTAATGATATTAGACAGAATAAAAATACAACATTAATGAATGAAATCTATATTATATATTTAAATCGTAAATAGATATAATTAAAAACAATCAATAATGAAATTGACAAATATACCTATTATTTGATTAGTTTAAGCCGTATTTATTGATAAGGCTAACATACATATATGTATATCAATATACTAGCGGCCTCTATCCGTCCATATTTTTACAGGATAAGTAATCACCAACATATTATATACTAAAACCTTCTCCGAAACACGCTGCATCTTATGGTATAAGACATGGGTATTATTCCGATCGGTTAAGTAGGTAGTTCTCGCAGTATAACCGAAAAAACAAACCGGCTCTCCATAGATGAATCTTTGAAACATAATATTCCTGCTAGTAATGAACATCAGCTTCTATAATATGGTTCATTCAAATAGTTTCTAAATATCGTTTCTCAATAATTTAGGTGTTAATTACATACTCTTAATTGTGCTCTTTGTGAGAAACTCCAAGTTGGTTTTGTATTATATTGCTGATTTAGTATATTGTTGGGGAACCTTCTTTACATGTATTAGAAGGATTGGTTTAATTTAATATAAAATGGTTGATACCGTAATATTTTTACCCTGGTGATGCTTGTTAACATGTAACGATCTGTACAAAAAGAAATCAGATTTTTACCAAAAAAATTATTCAATATTTTATTAAGATGTTCGGAAATAAAAAAAAACGAATTAGTTGAATTTGAGATCTAAATTATTTTACAGTTATTTTAAAAGTTGTTACTAATATACTTATATTTTATTGACTATGCTGTGAGGTAGATTCTGATAAAAAGGCGTTCAACTTCCGGGAACATGTTTGTGTTTATCAATAGATATACAAATGATTGAATATAGCACAAAACACAAACTTTATTTTTATGGATCAAAAAGTTATTTGTCTAATAAAACTAATAAAATATTACTTAAGAAACATAATAATGTCTTAAAATGTATTTGCTTAATGTTTAAGTAAATAATAATTGAAAGTAATGTTATGTATATCTTTTTTACTGTCTTGTCTGAGATCGCGGTAATTACTGCTTTGCATATTTTAATAAAACATCGTCAAAATCTGTTTCAAGAAGATATTTAATCATCATAGCGTATTATACAAATTATTAGAATATCGTAGTAATCCTAAAAAGTTTCACCTTAAAATTTAATATTAAATAATTTTTGCCAACTTCGTTTGACTATTCATAATATATTGATACTACAATTTCGTGTATAAAATAAATACAATTTAAATTATATATCCTATAACCTTTAAAATTTTTATGTTAAAACATTTAAATGTGTAATTTTAAATTTACATTGAGCAACACCAGATATGTATGATTTATAAATTAAAATTAAGTGTTAATACAGTACTTCGAAAATAACCTGAAGTGGCTATTAATCAAAAATTTGTTCAAATAAAAAAAACAATTTAGGTGTTCAATTATATTTGTTTTTATAATGGATGTATTAATAATTTGTTCACACTTCTTTTTCATAATTTATTATCTAAAGTAATTATTTTAATTAAAAATAAGGTGGGCCCGTATGATCGTTTCCCGGTCTAGTCGTATAAGAAAAATAACGAATGAGGTAAAAATAATACCACACCCTAAAATCTCTGATTTAAGAATATGGTTGTTTTGTACTTAAATCCTTCTCCTTTGTGGGGAAAGAGGCCTATACCCAGCTGTGAGATATTACAGGCTGAAGCGTAGCGTAGCGTAGCGTGGCGTACTTAAATAATATTACGAAATGCAAACTAATAATGAAACTGCATGAGCTCCAAATATTTTCCGATTTTGTTAGAGTTTGTATACTTGTCGTTAATCTCTATATAATTACTAGCTTCTGCGCGCGACTTCGTCCCCGTGGAATAAAAGGAAAAAAAACCCCGATTTTGAAACATTCTTCATTGGTGCTACGCTCCTATTGGTCTTAGCGTGATGATATATAGCCTATAGCCTTCCTCGATAAATGGGCTATCTAACACTGAAAGAATTTTTCAAATCGGACCAGTAGATCCAGAGATTAGCGCGTTCAAACAAACAAACAAACAAACAAACAATCAAACAAACAAACTCTTCAGCTTTATTATATTAAGTATAGATATAAAAATGAATCGCTGAATGTGTTGCTAAGCACAAATCTCGAGAGCGGCTGAACCGATTTCGCTAATTCTTTTTTTATAATATTCCTTGAAGTACGAGGATGGTTGTTACGGAGAGAAAAATTTTGAAAATTCCCTGAAAAAGTCTAAAAACTACACTTTTCTATATTCCCATACAAAAGATTCGTAATAATACTTAAAAGGCAATTTGAACTTTAATACCATACCATAAAGTTTAAGTGTTAGAGGAGGGGTTCCGGGAAGGATAAGTATTAAAAAAATTAATAAAAAAATTTGAATCGACTGTTAGGCGGTACGAAGTTCGCCGGGTCAGCTAGTATTAAATAAATAAATGATAAATACGTATACATTATAACTTCAGTAATATCGTAAATGAACTGAAACTATCGTTTTATCCGGAATAATTTAATATCCGTAACCGTACTGTAACAGATTAGATACTGTTCTTAATACATCCTTACCCGGATTCATTTCCGGCGATCCGAATCCATAACATTTCTTGATAAATATTATATTGTACTTCGTAAACATTTAAAATAATGCCTCTGAGTTTTATCTTATTATTTTAGTCTTACGCTAAATGATAACTTTAATATGTTAGTACAAATGGATTGTATTTTTAGCCGAATGTTAAAAAAGGCGGAGGTTTCTCAATTCGACCATATATATATATATATATATATAACCGCATAACTTTTAACTGGGTTTATCGATTTTGATAATTTTTACTTTAATCGAAAGCTAATACTTGTTATGTAGTCTTGTTTAAATTTGATCGAGATCTGATTATTATTTTTCGAGTAATCTTTGATAGCGCGTATTTACTTGACATTTTTTTTCGTCTTATTAGATTGTATTAGTTGTCGATGTAATTGAAGTCGGTTTTTTTTTCGTTTGCGAGTAAACACAATTTTAGTATTATATGGTCTGTCGATATCAATACTTAATGAGTATCACGAAGTAATCCATTGAGTATTGCTAGAATTATATTACTATCAGTAACTTGTAACTGAATAATTGTAGGATTTTGTACACAAACACTACTACACAGGGAATTGATAATAATTAATTCGTTCAATATCGCTGGTAAACATATAATGTAAACAGGAATTGTTTACCGTAATTACAAAAATTATATTATCTTTGACCTTTTAACTAAGCATTCCATATAAAGTGTAATCCTATATATTATAATTGTTTTTGTTTGTAACAATCTTACACTTCTTATACTTATAAACGTACTTATACGAAGTGTCGGCATTTGTAAATACGAAAACATTCTAAAACAGCGCCGAGACAATTAAATTGCAATTGACAATGTCAAATTAAAGGTGTCGATTCGTTGTTTCATTGCTTATATTATAAACTAGCTTCTGCGCGCGACTTCGTCCCCGTGGAATAGGACCAATTCTCTAGGAAGCTCTCAAAAGGAAAAAAAAAACCGATTTTGAAACATTCTTCATTGGTGCTACGCTCCTATTGGTCTTAGCGTGATGATATATAGCCTATAGCCTTCCTCGATAAATGAGCTATCTAACACTGAAAGAATTTTACAAATCGGACCAGTAGATCCTGAGATTAGCGCGTTCAAACAAACAAACAAACAAACAAACAATCAAACAAACAAACTCTTCAGCTTTATTATATTATTAGTATAGATAAAATAAAAATAAAAAATTATGAATGACAAAAAAAAACATTTGTTAATGTTTTTCTATCTATCTGTACATCTGTCTATGGAACGGCTTATGTAAGACTAGCTTCTGCGCGCGACTTCGTCGGCGTGGACTCCGCTCCTATTAGTCTATAGCCTTCCTCGATAAATGGGCTATCTAATACTGAAAGAATTTTTCAAATCGGCCTAGTAGTTCTAGAGACTACCGCGTTCAAACAAACAAATAAACAAACTCTTCAGCTTTATATATTAGTATAGATAAAGTCGATGACATGGCAACATATACCTTTTATCCCATAAATCTCATGGCCTCAGTATCACGCTGTTAAAAAAAATATGTGTATCCAGATAGAATCTCTCACGCGAATGAAGTCGCGGGAACAGCTAGCACTGAATAAACATAACTAAAAAAAAACATAAGCGATAAATTTGAAACGAGTTTATTGTTAAACTGGTTCGGGAGTATATTTGTTATTCTATACCATTTGTCATTCCAGTCATCGTGATACATCACTTGCAATATTTAGAGTAATCAAATAAATCGACCGTGCGTGCTGGACAAGCATTAATGCCCCTACCGGTCTTATTTATATGAAAGTTAATACGTGTGAACAGAAATAATGATGTAATTTTCAGTCTGGTGTCTTGATGCTTGTATTTTGTTTTGGATTATATAATTGTTAAACATGATCTGTGTTATAATGAATACTTGCGACCCGCCCCGGCTTCGCACGGTTGCAATGCTGAAACTAAATACTGTCTACAATAAAATATACGTTAGAAACCTCTAAAATTATCAGTGTTCCTCTACTATAATATGCATGTATTATACATAAAAACCTTCCTCTTGAATCATTCTATCTACTAAAGAAAACCGCATCAAAATCCGTTGTGTAGTTTTAAAAATTTAAGCATACATACAGACAGACAGACAGCGGGAAGCGACTTTGTTTTATAATATGTAGTGAAGTTAAAATAATAAGTAATTGAGGAGACGAAGTACTAGTTTTAAATATAATAATATATTTTACTAAGTTAAAGTACTGTAAAGTGAATAATTAAATATTATGCATTCAGACTGAAATATCTTACTGCTGGGCATAGGCCTCTTTCTCCATGTCGGAGAAGGATTGGAGCTTTATATACTACGCTGTGCAACTGCGGGTTGGCGGATTATGTTCCCTACTATGAGTAACGATCGCTATCAGGTATTTATGATAACAACCGGGACAGACGGCTGAACGTACTCTGCGAGATTCACAAAGACATACAAGGCAACCGGAAATAAATTTTTGTACAAATACAAATCCATCCGGAGCGGGCGTGACCTCAACCGTCGGTATTTTCAGTGACTACTCGCACCACTGTGTAGTTGTTAACGTAAATTATAGTGAATTACAAAATAACAGTAACTACATGTTATATAATTTTTTTTTGCTCGCAAACGAAAAAAAACGACTTCAACTACATCGACAAGTAAATACAACGTAATAAGACCAAAAACGTCAAGTAAATACGCGTTATCAAAGATTACTCAAAAAGTAGTAATTAGATCTCAATCAAGTTTAAACAAGACTACATGACAGGTATTAGCTTTTGATTAAAGTAAAAATCATCAAAATCGTTAAACCCAGTGAAAAGTTATGCGTTTTAATACAACGTAGGTCTAGGTAGGGTCTCAACGTAGGACGAAAAAGTAGTCAAGTAAATACGCATTATTAGATATAACTGTAAAAGTACTTGTCAGATCTCAATTAAATTTAAATGGGACCACATGACATGCAACACCTTTCAATTAAAACAAAATTCATCAAAATCGGTCCACCCAGCAAAAAGTTCTGATTTAACATACATAAAAAAATACAACCGAATTGAGAACCTCCTCCTTTTTTGGAAGTCGGTTCATAAAAAGACGAATAATTAATCGGAGTGGATTAGCAGTGAAAAATGTATGGTATTTTTTATTGTACTTTTAAATTTCGTATATACTTCGTCTGCGCGCGACTTCGTCGGCGTTTACTCCGCTCCTATTGGTCTTAGCGTGATGATACATAGCCTATAGCCTTCCTCGATAAATGGGCTATCTAACACTGGAAGAATTTTTCAAATCGGCCCAGTAGTTCCAGAGATTACCGTTTTCAAACAAACAAACAAACAAACAAACAAACAAACAAATAAACAAACAACCAAACAAACAAACTCTTCAGCTTTATATATTAGTATAGATGTCTAAAATACGAGTAAGTAAAGTGAATCATTACACGTTACAGTGAATAATAAAATTGAAGTAAACAATTTCAAATACATAAATGTTTCAGTCGATTTAATCTATCAAGACTAACATATTAACAGAAGGTAAATACATTATCCTGTTTGGCTTGATTATCGAGAAAACCAGGTCTACGTGAACCGGGTACATCTGGCAGTATTTCAATGCTAGTAGACTCGGAAGCAATTTGCTCAAATTTATTGCACCGTAGGTATAGAGATCAGAAGATTTGGTCGAGCGATGACAGTATATAGACTATCACTATTGTGGCGATATCTTTCCGGATAAATTGCTGAGCCAAGAACGAATTTGTTATCCGATAATCGACTGTTACGTTTTAGTTTTATGTTGTATGGATACACGATTTGGCCTTTTTTGTGAGTTAGAAAAATGTCTTTATAAATTAACTGAATACATTTTAAGCATGGAATGTTAATTCATATTCAATATTTTAACGAAAAACGAAAAATATTTTTTTTTATTAAAATTAAAAATGTTTTCGAACTGTTTAAAAATAAGAGTTACATTGGAACATTTTTTTTTAAATTTAAACCAACACAAAATAGTTTTAATAATTATGATATAGGATTTATAGCCTAAATTAGGTGTAGCTCACAGCTATTATTAGGATGAAAAGCTAAATAATCTTTCATTTTGTTGACTTATACAGTGATTTCATTTGACTAGTCTCAGTGATATCAGTCTGGATTTCCTTTTATTAAATGTGTTTATTTTAATTTTCATTGTCATCTGAGTGTTTGTAAACATTAACAAGTTATGTGTGTTCCTGGATCTCGCAAGGGATCTTATCCTTCTGCCTTTAGCTAAACTCCTTGTGTTGAATGGAGTTGTGTTTAATATATATACTTATATATATGTGTGTGTGTTTTTTATGATAATTATAGTGAAATCCGGCTTATTTTGCAATATAATTTGCATAATTATGTTATAATGTAATTTGCATGTGTGTTGTGGTTAGTTTAATTACTTCTTGCTTATATACTGTGTATTGTATACCTATTGCAAAACTATTTGTATATACAAATAAAGAGACAAAAAGTAACTAAATATAATAATAAATTATTTATGTTTTCAAATGAAATAAGTACAACAGTAATTCTCTTAGAAGTAATGAGTTTACTTAAGCATTTAATAAGTAACAAAAAAGGTGTTCGTCTGCAGTCTGGTATGATTAGAATATGATGAATTTTATCAAAAATCATAATAAAAATATACAATTTAAAGTCCATTGTTATATTATAAAATTCTATGAAACACAAATACAATGAAATAGAAACGCACGGTTCACACAACGAAATTTAAAAAATCTTTTTGAATTTGCACGTCCGAAAGGTGTACAAATTCTGCAACGTCAGGGCATTACATGAAAAGAGCATGGCTTGCGAGAAATGCATAGCTTGAATTTTGTAACCTACCAATATTACCATCGTCGGCGTCGTGCGGGTTTAAATCGAAAATAAAATTTTATATAATTTAGTTCTATTTTTGAAATTATATAATTTCATCATACGCTCATCATTACTTATTGTTATCTTTATTTATTTGACGTTGTAATATGCTTTTAATAAAAATATATTATTTTTGAACGTGTAGTTTTTTTTCTGTTTAATTAATTATTTAATTTGATTGTTTGACATAGCATTTCCTAATTGTACACATTTAAAATATATTTAATTTAATCTTTATAATTAAATGTATGTATTTTAATTTAGGTTTTTTTATGTTTTTTTTTGTTTTGTAATGTTTATTTCTTTTTTCTATTGTTTGCTTATTGTTTGTTTATATTGCTAATTGTTTTGTTTACTGTTTTTTGATGGTAATGGATCTTGTCTAAAATAAAAACATTATTTATTAGATATTATTCATTATTCGGGAAAAAATTATTAACAGAAAATGTCATAAAAAACCTCTAAAAAAGGATTAAAAGTGAAAAAAAATCAAAGAATGTATTATAATTTGTTATTTAGTTTTATATAAATCTTGTTACATCTAGATTAATTTTTTGTTGAATTTTTGTTACGGCTAAGTGATTGAATGATACTCTTTCTTCAAATTGACGTATATAATTTCTGAATGTAATTACTATTTTTTATCTGTATTTCTTTTACTACAAAACTTGTATTACGATGACAATTCATCTCAATCTCTCTAACCCAGCCTTATAAGTCTATACAGAGTCCTGTTATCGGATAAAAAGAAAGCCAAAACACAAAACTTTAAAATGCGTGATAAATAAATGACGATCGTACAATAGCCTTGAAAAAAAAAAACGTTCTCAAAAGATCCTACAAAATACCAAAATAATCATCGACATCAAATAACAGTAGCGAAAATCATACACAATATTATCACAACGTAACACGGGGCTCACAAAGGGACGACCTTTGTCCTTTATAGGTACATAGATTATTAGACGAAAGATAGAGACCCGAAAAATAGGAGCTATTGTGTTTCCATGTGTGCGTGATTTGTATATATGGGGTAATGGTTATTTTGCAAGTTATTTGTCTGTCAGTGCTCGACAGTATATGACTGTCGAGTCGTCAAATAGCTAGGGTTGTCTGCGTGCCTCGGGAACGTAGAGTAAGATTTACTAAAAGTGACATGGCTAAGTTATTTTTATCCAATTTTACTGTGCAGTCGTTAAATGAGGTAGATTAGAACAGATTATTTCTTTAATCACACATAAAATTAATAATATTTTATGATTATTGGGCTGCTTGTCTTGTCTTGAAGTTGCTAAGAACTCAAGATTCGAAGTTCAGTATTCAATGTATGTGACTGATGCCCTGGCGGTAACATAATATAAAAAAACTTTATATAAAATATTTGTATCTTGATTTTGGATCGTATAATATGACTAATTTGAGATATTTAGTGATAAATTAAGTTAGGAAGCACTATTTCGTTTTCTCCAATTGGAAAAACTTTGGAGGCTTGGTTCACTGCATTTAAGATATATTTTCAATACAACTATTTGCTCTTTCTTAAGTAAGTATAGTGAAATTATGATGATTGTACTTAATGTAAACAATTATATTGGTATTTTTTATAAGCAGATACAACATAGATATTTTGTCAATAATTTATTTAATAAGTCATTGGCTTATCCAGTAACTTAAACTCCGAATTTCTTAGAACGTGCTTATTATCCTGTTGACGTGTTTTGACCAACAATATGATGCATGTGAACATCGTAACGACAGTATGGTACATTTATTTTTTTATATATCTCCGTTGTGTGCTACATCTTGTACAATATTTTTGAATAACAAAAACGTATAAATCATTTTTATATCCTTACTCCATTGATGGGAAAAGGCTTTATTTCGTATTTAAGACAGTAATTGTAATTGAATTCGCTATGCTATTCCAGTGCTGGTGGGCAAACAAATGTGTCTCCTAATTTCTTCCAAGTTCTTATGATTCTGGTAGGTTGGATTTTCTTTATGATTTATGGTTTTTAATTTAAATTTATTTATTCTATTGCTTGAGAAAAAAAAATGAGACAAAAAGATCGACGACAAAATAGTTTAGTGGCGTGAAGTAATCTCTATATATATAAAAATGAATCGCTGAATGTGTTGCTAAGCGCAAATCTCGAGAGCGGCTGAACCGATTTTGCTAATTCTTTTTTCATAATATTCCTTGAAGTACGGGGATGGTTCTTACGGAGAGAAAAATTTAAAGAAAAATGCTGAAAAAGTCTAAAAACAACAATTTTCTATATTCCCATACAAAAGATTCGTAATAATACTTAAAAGTCTAATTGAACTTTATACCATACCATAAAGTTTAAGTGTTAGTGGAACGGTTTCGGGAAGGATAAGTATTAAAAAAAATTAAGGAATCGACTGTTAGGCGGTACGAAGTACGCCGGGTCAGCTAGTACGTAATAAAAGTAAACATTAAAAAAAAACAAGATAAAAAATTTCAATTACTTCTCTCGAAATTTCGTGGTTATGGATGTAATATAGAAGCAAAAAGCGTAAGAATATTAAATTGCTTGAATCATAATAACAAAGTTCTAATAAAACTTTTACACTAATATAAGTAACTAAATCTGAATCGGCGCCAATAATAAAAAGCGTCATTATGATCAGACTTCGCTGTAAAAAGTTATCGCTACCATCGTCATACATAAAAAATAGATGCTCGATCAAGGAAGTCCTCATTGGTAGTTAAAAAGCAATTTAAAACTACTTACACGACACATTATTAGACATTTTTTTTAAGTGAAACTTCTTTAGGCGCATGAGGGGTAAAATTTGAGCAACCGCTAACACGACAACACGTCACGCGGTCAGTACTTGGATGGGTGACCGCCTGAAAAAACCGCGTTAAATAACGTTGGCTTTTTTTTCATTTTTTTTTTTAGTATTTTAAATTCGTTTCTTTTATTAGTTTTTTTTAATTAGTTTGCCAAAGATATTTCATTTCTGACATGTGTACTTTGTACGCAAACAACTTTTTTTAATTTGAGTACATGCAACGCCACCTTAATTTATCGCAGGGATACGTATAAAGAAGAGTCTGAAGAAAAATATGTTGGTATTAATTATTTTTACATTACTAAGATGGTTTTAATAAAAAATCTTAGTAATTTAATAAGATACTAAGACATTTATAGGTGGTGATATATTACATCGAATACAGGAGATAGTATTAAACTTCGTTCTTAGTTAACATAATTAGGTTTTATTGTTGATTTTTTATTTACCCTTTTGGATTAAACAAAAAATATCAGTGGAAAACAGGAAATATCAAAGAATCACGAGTATAAATAGACTTGGAATTGTTTGTTCAGAAGTCAATACCTACTTAGAAAACTATTTGCAGAAGCAAATAAACAGTTCGACTCTATATAAAAACAATTTTAGAATATAAAATCGAGCTTCTTTAGCTTACCTTTCAAAGTTTATTTCTGCTTACGTCAAAGGACGACTGCATTTCTTGGAGAGAATATCTTTTATTTTATGAAAGATCGAAACTCAATACGTCAGAATCATTTCGTTTTATTATACATTTTGTTAAGAAATTAAGAAAATTTACAAATGAAACGAAGGTTGAGGAAGTTAAAATATTTCCATTTTCAATTGTGCCAAGGATATTCTTTTGTACATGAGTTGGCTGATTTAAATCTGTTGAATTTCCTCTTTTTAAAGACCAAGAAACTGTCCTTTTTTAATTTTCTTTCTAAAAGAACACAATACACTTATCTACTGTATCTTGTTTTAGCTGTTTTGTTTTTCCTAACGTTTGTTTTTTTTATTTTGATTCCAAATTAGAGAAGGATGCGATTTATTATTCTCTGCCCAAATAATTTTGGTTAATGAATTTTTAACTATAAAAATATTAAATTTAGCGTTTAAATCAGTTATATACTTTTAGACTTTTATGGACTAACTAGCCTCTTATATTTTATATACTTTATACTTTTTGTATTGACTGCTACAAATAAGCGTCGTTTCTGCGACGTTGCCGCTCTGTGCTCGTATTTGGGCACGTACGAACTAATATTATTGTACAACGTCCAGCATAGGCTTCCTACGATTCGCAGTGTACAAAACGTATGACAAGGTCCTAGAATATTGTAGTGGAGCTAGTGCAAACTATTATGCGATGAATTCACAGTAAATTTTCTAATACGTGGAGTTAGAATGTAGCATGGACTTAGATCCCATTCAGTCGTGTTCTCACTACACGAACATACTACATACTAAGAACACTGTGTTATTTCTTACTACTTGAATCATACTAAAAACCTTGTAAAGGTTTAATCTTCTATTTTCTTCTTCAATAGCAAAAAAACTTTGGTCGTGTTGTGAGATATTTACAGATTATTACAGAACAGATCCCCATATGATACCGTATGTCAGAAATCACAAACAAACAATAATCCATAGACCGTTACAAACATTGTTGTTTATGACAAACGCTTGCTATGTCTAAACATTTTTTATTGACATAGGGCACAGCAGGAATTATCTTGCTCGAAATCTGGAGCAGCCTGACTGGGTACTTCCCAGTACCTTTATCTCAATCAAAGCCAAATAATATGGATTAACTAATGTTTTGTTTCTGTGATGAGTGAGGAAACCAGAACTCTTTGGAGAATTGAGAGTAGATTCGGCAACGGGTTTGCGATGCTTCTGGTAGTATAGACATCTAAAAGCTATGGTATAACCAGTTACCATCTGATGGGCTGTACGTTTGTTTGCCATCTTTATCATAAAAAAAACATAAATTTCATGAGCAGTTGTCGAATTATCGAAGTATATCAATAACTTTTACATGTTATTTAGTAGTACTGTTGCAAATTTTGCGGAAAATATTTCTTCAGAATTGTATCAGTGCGTGCGAAATTTTCTGTTTTATACTTTACGAGACTAACGAAATAAATTCACAACTTAAATTCATAAAATTGTTATGTCTGAAAGTTAAAAAGATGTCAAGCGGTGCAGTTTGAGTTCGTAAAGTTTACGCTACTTTAGCTTTTGTGTAGCACGCAACAATGTTTATAATTGAATACATTTACATAATAAAAGACAATATACCTTCGGAGTGATATACAGTTTTTGATATGCAAATTTTTATTGATGTACACTTTGTAGAGAGTTTGATAAATACAGTTTTTTGCTTAGAGTTTACTCTCTCAAATAAAGTCTGCAACTTGATTAATCTGCAACTTGTGTGGAGTGTGGCGACATGAGAATTGTTGTAATTATTATTAAATGATACCAGAATAATGACTGATTCAGGAAAATAATCTGCCCTTGTGTTGGTGAAATACAATAAACATTTAATTAACAGCAAGGATGTTAGACGACCTACCGCTCTGAAACCATTTGAGCGCTTGCTTTGATATCTGAATATGTACTAAATATTTATCTAAATTTTGGGTGCTTGTCTATATCGTTTAGCCTCTGATAGCACATAAAGTGTATATTACGTCTCGCATGTTTCACGATGGTAACACGAGCCTTAGAAATTATTTGTCAATCTGCAGAAGAGCGTGGTGGATTCGACTCCAAAACTTTAATTTAGAAAAGGTTTCTCGCCAATTTTAAATTATAATTTTTTTTCAAGTGAAACTTCTTTAAAATCCTTGAATGAAGATAAAGAAAAAAATACATAAATGAAAAAAGTATGTGTGTCAGCTCCGACGCAAGACTGGAGTTTACTCCTTCAGTTCGACTGTTTAAACAGGCACAAATTAGGCTTACTAGTCTAAGAAAAAGATTAATACCATATCAAATGATGAAAAAACTAATCAAATAACGCCATCTATCTGGTAGATGGAGTAATTTATCGGCGTAACGCCATCTATCGGAATCCAATAGTTCCGATAGACGGCGCACAAAAACATAACATCGTCATTCGTTCAGTACATTTTACTCCTCATATTTTTTTCATACCGGAGGCCTTGAAAATGAAAATCGATTCTTAAGGAGTAAACTCCAAAAAAAAAACAGAAGAGAATGAGATAGAATACATTACTGCTCAAAACGCGTAAGCGACGCGTTTTGCATGACGCTTACGACCTTTTTCACGAGATTGTGATCACCATCGATAGAACAAATCGCAACAGCCAACCTTCCTATGACTATTTCCTACGATGTTTCACTTCTTTCGCGCGTGAATTGCACACACGCACATTTTTTATTGTCACAATAAATTCTACATAAACTGTGCGTAACGGTTCTATGTTGAGATGTCAATTCCCAACATTGTTGGAATACCAAGGGACGTGTAGCAAATGTAAAATTGTCATATACATTTCTACGAATATCAATGACTACGGTACAAAAAGTTTCCTTTGTTTTATTACAAGCTTTTATTTAACTTGCAATGTATGTATGTATGTATGTATGTATGTATGTATGTTGAATGTTTGTTCGGGTGAAATCTTGCAACTCAATTTTGAAGCAGATATCTTCAACCGATTGAGCTGAAATTTTGTATACAGGTTCAATTTAGATGACAATGCATGATTTGTATCTATTTATGTATGTATGTATGTTTGTTCGGGTGAAATCTTGCAACTCAATTTTGAAGCAAATATCTTCAAGCAATTGAGCTGAAACTTTGTATACAGGTTCAATTTGGATGACAATGCATGGTTTGTATGTATGTATGTTTGTTCGGGTGAAATCTTGCAACTCAATTTTGAAGCAAATATCTTCAAGCAATTGAGCTGAAACTTTGTATACAGGTTCAATTTGGATGACAATGCATGGTTTGTATGTATGTATGTTTGTTCGGGTGAAATCTTGCAACTTAATTTTGAAGCAAATATCTTCAAGCAATTGAGCTGAAACTTTGTATACAGGTTCAATTTGGATGACAATGCATGGTTTGTATGTATGTATGTATGTTTGTTCAGGTGAAATCTTGCAACTCAATTTTGAAGCAGATATCTTCAACCAATTGAGCTGAAATTTTGTATATAGGTTCAATTTGGATGTCAATGCATGGTTACCTTTGTGACGTCATTCTAAATCCAATATGGCGGCATATCCAAGAGTGCGGACTAGTTATTTTTAGTGCACTTCTACAATAATATGGGTATCAAATGAAAGGGCTTGCTAAGAAAAATTCGAATAAAGTGACGTGATAACCGACTAAAAAGTCAAAAATAAATTAAAAGTAAAAAACCTTTTTAAAAAACAAGCTTTTATTTGAATGCACTAAAACGAAAAAAATAAATTTTTACTTTAAAACTTTTACTATCTACTTATAAAGTCATTACACATAATCTATATGATATAAAAGCTTGTCGCGAGATTTGCTTGTAAACAAGTAAATTAAATAAATTGATGAGATTGATTTTAACTATTAAAATTTTCAAACTAAGGAAATACGAGTACTATCTCGCGACAAGCTTTTCTATCATATATATTATGTGTAATGACTTTATAAGTAGATAGTAAAAGTTTTAAAGTAAAAATTTATTTTTTTCGTTTTAGTGCATTCAAATAAAAGCTTGTTTTTTAAAAAGGTTTTTTACTTTTAATTTATATCAGATAAATTTTAGTAAAAAATATTAGCACCCATAATATATTCGCGTGAACTCATTATACTGTGACTTAGTTTAGCCCTGCCCCTTGACCCGTTAAATCAGTAAATAAGGAACGGCTTTCAAGTTGACCAATTGAAGTCCTTCGGGGTCTAACATTTAGCCATGACCAACTACTTTCATAACACGGATATACTACAATATCAGCTACTTTATTATCAGTATAGAGAAAAATATCTTATTGTAGTTTTATCTACATTCTTCTAACCACTGAGTGTTATATTTTAAACTAGCTTCTGCGCGCGACTTCGTCGGCGTGGACTCCGCTCCTATTGGTCTTAGCGTGATGACACATAGTCTATAGCCTTCCTCGATAAATGGGCTATCTAACACTGTAAGAATTTCTCAAATCGGCCCACTAGTTCCAGAGATTACCGCGTTCAAACCAACAAACATACAAACAAACAAACAAATTCTTCAGCTTTATATATTAGTATAGATTAACATAACACACAGAGGTCAGTAGAATGAGGATTCTACATAGAAGTCACACAAAACACAAACGCCCAGACCTCGACAAACATCTGCATGACCTACAAAAACAATTGTCATTTACATTCAAATCCGCAAGCGTTATCTTGATAGCCGGTTGCTGTGACCACCGCACCAAATCGTTGCCAATATAAAACATGGCACTAAACAATAGATATAAGTTTATAAATTATACTATAACTGTTACGGATCGAAGTTTATATAAGCAATATTATTGATCGTTAAATTGTTAGAATCATAATTATTAGCTTTTTTTATGTTTTCGTTCGTAAATTTGAAATTAACGGAATCTTTATGTTACTACTAGCTTGTGCGCGCGACTTCGTCTCCGTGGAATAGGACCACCCGATTTTGAAACATTCTTCATTAGTGCTACGCTCCTATTGGTCTTAGCGTGATGATATATAGCCTATAGCCTTCCTCGATAAATGGGCTATCTAACACTGAAAGAATTTTTCAAATCGGTCCAGTAGATCCTGAGATTAGCGCGTTCAAACAAACAAACAAACAAACAAACAAACAAACAAACAAACAATCAAACAAACAAACTCTTCAGCTTTATTATATTAGTATAGATGAGCCGATCTGTCCCTACTTCGTTGGGCGTTATTTATTTTTTTTGTGACGCAAATATATGTATAATAAAGTTTTCATCTCACTCGCATTTCTCCGACTTGATTTATATATATTTGTCGCAGATCAGAAGTAGGTAGGAGAGGAACGGACGGATGACCGAACTACTAAGTATTAAATGGACTCACCGAGCGGGTACTGGATCTATCGCGTAGCAGAGAGACAACTCGGGGTCAGTGCCCGGGAGTTGCGACCCGAGTCTAGGTTTAAGACGGCCGTCTTTAAAATGCGCATTAACGCTCGCCTCCACTGCCCGAGTTGCCCACAATATAAAGTAACAATTAATTCGTGTACACAAACTAACCCTTACAAGAGTTGAGGTTAAGCTACTAGCAGGATACACAAGTGCACCGCGCCACGCCAGAGCCAAGACTGCCCTAGCTGCGGCCGCATCGGTCTTTTATGCACAAAGGAATGACTCGAATAATAGAATGAGGGTAGTTGAATATCGACAACAGCGCAGGTACCGACCTATAAGTCAGAATAACTCAAATAATAGAATGAGTGAGGGTAGACGAATAACGTATGTACCGACATTAATAACTATCTGCATTGACTCTCCGACACGGCCATCCTGACAAGTCACACGTCCCCGTGTGATGCCGTAAAAAGCAAAAAGGTACTGCGATATCAAAGTCTCGTCTCGGCCTATCCTGACTCACACTTAACCAAGCATAAAGCGATAGTACAACCACTTTTTGTTGACACACCATACAACCATACGCGAATCTACCATTAAATCAAAATTGACCAATCGTTTTGGTATAAACGTTACTCCATTATTGCTTTCCACATATTAGTCGCCACTGTCACCTAAATCGAGTGACAGCAGCTCATGCCACCTCCATCGAGTGACGAAAACCAACCAAAAGAGTCGCTACTGTCACCTAAATCGAGCGACAGTAGCTCATGCCACCTCCATCGAGTGACGATAACCACTAAGACGCCACTGTCACCTAAATCGAGCGACAGCAGCTCATGCCACCTCCATCGAGTGACGATTGCCAACCAAAAGAGTCGCTACTGTCACCTAAATCGAGCGACGGTAGCTCATGCCACCTCCATCAAGTGACGATAACCAACCAAAAGAGTCGCTACTGTCACCTAAATCGAGCGACAGTAGCTCATGCCACCTCCATCGAGTGACGATAACCACTAAGTCGCTACTGTCACCTAAATCGAGTGACAGCAGCTCATGCCACCTCCATCGAGTGACGATAACCACTAAGTCGCCACTGTCACCTAAATCGAGTGACAGCAGCTCATGCCACCTCCATCAAGTGACGATAACCACCCAAAAGAGTCGCTACTGTCACCTAAATCGAGCGACAGTAGCTCATGCCACCTACATCGAGTGACGATAACCACTAAGTCGCCACTGTCACCTAAATCGAGTGACAGCAGCTCATGCCACCTCCATCGAGTGACGATAACCAACCAAAAGAGTCGCTACTGTCACCTAAATCGAGTGACAGTAGCTCATGCCACCTCCATCGAGTGACGATAACCACTAAAGTCGCCACTGTCACCTAAATCGAGTGACAGCAGCTCATGCCACCTACATCGAGTGACGATAACCAAATGTATTGCCTCCATCGAGCAATACAACCAAAACATGTTTCAGCAATGGATACTTAAAAACAATGGCACCAACAAAATTAATCTCAATAAAATTGGTTGTATAGTGGTCTACATTGCTACGCCAGTTGACTTTAATCACAAAAAAACTACCAATCTATCCTATTCGTACACAGACGAAAGGTTCCTCTAACCGTAAATAAAAAATAAAGTTTTATTATTGACACCTTAAGATCACACACAACTCTCATGGCCTGGCTGCCTCTGCAGCTAGTGACAACTACCATTGGCACCCATATAGTCATCACCAAATGTGATACGACCAACACATATCGTCATCAACTCATATGATGCGAACAACACATATCGTCATCACCTTAACCTTTCGTGAGCAAATTTGTAGGTACTTTTACAATTTAAAACTTTTAAGGGTATACAGATTACCTTCGAGAACTTCTATTACGCGAAAGGGGCCTCGATATTTCGGATCAAGTCTTATTTGATTACGCTCCTCACTTTGTAACAAAACAAATTTTAACAGTTACTTACAACGACTGCCATAATGGGCCCATGATTGTACCAAGGTGCAGAACAACTAAATAACTTTTGATCAGTTTAAACAAATCAATCAAAGGTAGAGAAAGACTGAAAACCCTCGATACTACACAAAAATACTCGTTACAGAGGGTAATCGGAAATACTCAAACTAAGACGATATTAACACTTAATCACCAACAAGTGGGTAAACACAATAATAATTTAACTTAACGCAAATATAACTGCCCAGAGCCATGTACCAACGTCAATCAAACTTTTAATAACCAAACTCTTTTTCTACAACACTAACAACTAACGTCCGTCTGGCATCTTTCTTAAACGACTGTCGCTGCGACTAACGCGACGACTCACACTACGCTCACGATCTGACATTGTGACTGAATTGAAACAAAAACTGAATCTTAAAATCTTTTAGCAAAATTAATCACTACACAACTACCTACGTGTCACAATAAAACTAAATTCAACAAATAACTGGTAAATTGATTTACGTAATCGAACACTGAACAAAAAAAACACTTGTACACCGATAACAATACGACAGAACGACCGAAAATAACTGAAACATCGATGTACCCACGAAATATTGCAACTTACTTGCACACTCGCTAACATAGAACTTAAAGTTCAAAGAAACCAAAAACTCTGAACTTAAAAAAACAATTAACAACTGCAGCAAACAACAAATGAAGTGGGCGTAGTGAGATCTTTATCCCACTTCTGATGTCGCAGATCAGAAGTAGGTAGGAGAGGAACGGACGGATGACCGAACTACTAAGTATTAAATGGACTCACCGAGCGGGTACTGGATCTATCGCGTAGCAGAGAGACAACTCGGGGTCAGTGCCCGGGAGTTGCGACCCGAGTCTAGGTTTAAGACGGCCGTCTTTAAAATGCGCATTAACGCTCGCCTCCACTGCCCGAGTTGCCCACAATATAAAGTAACAATTAATTCGTGTACACAAACTAACCCTTACAAGAGTTGAGGTTAAGCTACTAGCAGGATACACAAGTGCACCGCGCCACGCCAGAGCCAAGACTGCCCTAGCTGCGGCCGCATCGGTCTTTTATGCACAAAGGAATGACTCGAATAATAGAATGAGGGTAGTTGAATATCGACAACAGCGCAGGTACCGACCTATAAGTCAGAATAACTCAAATAATAGAATGAGTGAGGGTAGACGAATAACGTATGTACCGACATTAATAACTATCTGCATTGACTCTCCGACATATTATAATTTTTCACTGAATTTTTTGTTCAATAACAATAAAATATACCCTATGTCACTTCTGAATAGTGTAGCTTTATGTTAGTAAAAGAATTTTTATGATCGGATAAGTATTTGGGAAGATTATCCCCTACAAACAAACAATGTTAGAAACTTTACCTCTTTATATTATTAGTATAGATGAATAATTTTACTACTAAACGAATATATATAAAAGGACTTGAGACAGACATTCAGTAATAAAATGTAAAAACTGCATATACTTTTCTACAACATTTTTTTAAAATGCTGGAACAACCATCAAGGTAACCTGACACTCAGATAAACGTCTGCTCTTATGAAGATTGCAAACATTTGTTTGTTTTTAAATATAATTTGTTTTAAGTATAAGAGTTCTGTTGGTTAAAGCAATATATTTCTTAGGAAGTCGAGAATATTTTAAGCTGGTATATGAAAAACGACAACATCCATCAATTTATAGCGAAAGGATTTTATTGGAAGATATACTTTGCTCGATATTCAAGTATATAAAGTCGACCAATAAAATTGAATTTCTATGATTTATCCAGTGGAATGTGGTGAAAATGATATACTTATATTGAAGTAACTTAAGCGTATCGCTTTGTTGGTCTAATATTGTAAAGCTGAAGAATTATCAATTTTTTTTTATTTATAAAATTTTATTTTCATAAAGAAAAGCTATATTACATTAAGTTACTACATTTTGAGAAGAGGTAGTTATTAACAATATGAGAAAAATCGCGCGGGTTGTTTTGTATGTAATTAAAATTATGTCAAAATATATTTTGTTTTCAGACAAGACTTTATGTTGTGTTTTAGTTTTTAGTACCTGGGTGACCGAGCCTAGCTCGGTATTTTCATTTTATTTTTTGTTTTTTGTTTTTTCTCGTTATTTTTATATTGTAATTTTATTTAAATAATAAATCACGAGTGAAATTAAAAAAAAAAAAGAAAAAAATTAATCTGGAGACTGAGATTCGAACCCGGGTCAAGACGATTTGACACCCGCCGATTACCTAATTACGCTGTTACAGCTATGATGACTGTAGTGAAATTAAGCTTCGTATTCTAATGATATTTTTTCATTGCCTAAAAACAGGGATAAAACGACATTTTTTTAAAATGAATCTTAGCTAGATCAATTTTTCGCCCCCGAAATCCCCTGTATACTGAATTTCACGAAAATCGTTGGAGCCGATTCCGAGATTCAGATTCTATATATATATATATATATATATATATATATACAAGAATTGCTCGTTTAATAGTATAAGATAAGATACTGTTTCCTGTTGGCTTCGTCAATCTAGCGACATTTATTCTATTTTTAAGGGGCTTTTGATGTATTTTTTTATTATAAATGCTTATGATAGTGTTGTTAGTAAGCAAGGACGTATAGGCTCTTGCAACTATATCATATAGGATTTAGAGGCACCCCCCCCCCAAAAAAAAACCACGCAATAACTTAAAATGTACTAAAGCATAATAAACGCTACGCAAAATAACGAGTTCAACCATCTCTGAGTTTCTTAAAGATCCAGTAATATACTTATATACTATTATTATCTTCCTTCATAATAAAGTCTTGTTCCATAATCCACCGATAGTGCTGTGATCACTATCGTCGTGCAAAATGAAATATCAATAAATTTATCAGAATTATAAAAAAAAAGTAATACAGACAGCTTAATAAATATTATATCGTCTCCATCACGTATACAAATGATCATAAGCGATCGGTGCGTCTACAAATTGTTTCTCAAACTACCCCCCGGTTGAATACGAAGCAGACGCCTAGGATAATATAATAAAGATCCTATCTGGCAACACAATGATGAATAGAGCAAATAGAATTACATCTCGAAATATGTTGACATTTTGGCTTTTACGTGATAATACTGGGTTATGAAACGATAAATGAAGCGCTATTGTGCTGTATAGTTGCATTTATAGCGCTTTTAATAATGTTTGGTAGGTTATTGAATATATTAATTAATTCTTACGATTATAGTAAAGATGAACATCTTCTATTACATACTAGCGACCCGCTCCGGCTTCGCACGGTTGCAAAAACTATCAGTGTTCCTCTACTATATTATGCATGTATTATACATATAAACCTTCCTCTCTTCCTATGGAATCACTCTATTTACTAAAGAAAACCGCATCAAAATCCGTTGCGTAGTTTTGAAGATCTAAGCATATATAGGGACAGACAGGCAGCGGGATGCGACTTTGTTTTATACTATGTAGTGATGTATAAAAATTAATGGCTGAAATATACTACACGAATAACTTTCGAACGACTGTACCTATCTGAATACTTCTTTTTTTGTTGTGCTCGTTATTGCCAGGACAAAGTTTTTATAAAAGAAAATCTAAGAAATATTGTCGAAGTTCGCTGGATCAGCCAGTTAAAAATAAAAATAATTTTAGATTGCGTTTTAGTGTTTATTATATTTACAATTTATATTTATAATTTATTTTTAAATAATTAATTCTTCAAAACAAAATATAAACATATTACGGTTGTACAATATCGATTAAATGCTTATTAAATTACAAATAATTATAAAAATATTATACTAAAAAAAATGAAACTAAAACTAAAAACCTTAAAAATTGTAATATAATAATTAAAATATATTATTAAAAGATTATTTATTTTTCCATCACTCAATATTTTAAACGTCCGCTAAAAAGTAAAAGGAACTTTGATCACACCACTCACGCCGTTTTTGTTTAATTGTGTGTGTTTGTATTTATATTTGATATTTGAGCACAATATTTTTATTAATATAACTAGCTGACCCGGCGTTAGTCCCCATGGAGGAGAAGTCTGGCCTTTTCGCCGAGGCCAGCCTGTCGCTGGAGGGATCCTGTTGCCTGCAGATCCGGGACCCTCCAAGTATAGCGGCTGAAGGCTCCCGCAGGGGGTTTAGTGCGGTAGTAGCACCCCAAATGCTGAGTCCGACATACGGTCTAGGACTGCCTACCCGGGCGTCCTGGATATCACCCGTAAATGGGTTACCCTGCGATACCAAAAAAAAAAAAAAAAAAAAACCCGGCGTACTTCGTACCGCCTAGCAGTCGATTCTTTAATAATTTTTTTTATACTTATCCTTCCCGGAACCCCTCCATCACTAACACTTAAACTTTATGATTCAAATTGACTTTTAAGTAGATATTATTACGTATCTTTCGTGTGGGAATATAGGAAAGTGTTGATTTTTTTTCTACAACACACCATACCTTTTTTTACCTTTTTTAAAAATTTTCTATAACAACCATCCTCGTACTTTAAGGAATATTATAAAAAAAGAATTAGCGAAATCGGTTCAGCCGCTCTCGAGATTCGCGCTTAGCAACATATTCAGCGATTAATTTTTATATATATCTATAGAGATAGCTGCCCGGACAGACTTCGTTCTGTTATGTTTTTTTTTTTTTTTTTGTATAAAAATCTTACGTGAGATTTAAGGAACATACAAAAAAAATTAGGCGAATTGGTCGAGCCATTCCCCAGTTATGAATAAATTTATTATAAGAAACCATTATAAGAAACATTCATTTTTATTATATGTATAGAAGATATATTTTAGATTGTTAGTGCAGGGCGCTGTAAATTTACAGACGTATTTCCATCAAAAACATTTAAACCTCGAAGTTTTCTTACTAGTCTGGCACATTCTGATAAGCGTATAAGCTATATTCATTGGTTTGGAATAATTTACTTATCGCGACGCTACATCTTTCACACTTGTGAAAACTTAAGCGGTTTTTGTATTGACTTACATATGAATACGATTACAGTTCAGTTTGTAATATACCACTGCTGGGCATAGGCTTAAGTCTCTATGTAGGAGAAAGATTAGAGCTTAATCCACCACGCTGCTCCACCGTTGGTTGTCGGATATATTCCCTACTATGAGTAATTATCAGGTAGCTATCAGTAAACGCTATCAGGTAGTTTTGATAACAAATGGCACCGTCAGCTTAATGTGCTATCTGAGGCTCGCTGGGGAGACCCACAAAGACAGACATCCAAACCGGTAAGAAATATTTATAAATAGACATCTTCTTCTTCAACGGGGGGAGTATGTTAAGGAACGTCCAACAATTTTCTAACGCAGCAACATTAAAGCAAGCTTGCATCGCGTGTCTCGGATCTTATTCGGTGTAAACTATGTATATAAACTGTGGTAATAGTTGTGACTGTGGAGTGAGTGACAGAACGTTCTATAAAAGACGGTGATTTGACATTATTCATCCTCTTTCCCATTTTTCTTCTCGTGTCGTGCAAACTATTAACTATCAATATTGGATATACATATATCCAATATTTGTTAAAATTCAACATAGTTCAATATAGTTTATTTCAGTCTTGGCTTTTATTTTGTACTAGCTTCTGCGCGCGACTTCGTCGGCGTGGACTCCGCTCCTATTGGTCTTAGCGTGATGATATATAGCCTATAGCCTTCCTCGATAAATGGGCTATCTAACACTGAAAGAATTTTTCAAGTCGGCCCAGTAGAACCAGAGATTACCGCGTTCAAACAAACAAACAAACAAACAAACAAACAAACAAACAATCAAACAAACTCTTCAGCTTTATATATTAGTATAGATAATCATTCATCTCTCATCATATAAAGTCAAGATTGCAATTCACCCGCTAAGAGATGAACATTGGATAGGTATCCATCCCGAGCGGGAATCGAATCCGCAAACCGCTGGTTTGTAGGCGCCGACATGGCACACAAACTACTAGACCAGAGCCGTTGTTACGTAGATATGAGGATAACTGAGGTAGGGCACAGCAGGAAATTTCCTGCTCAAAATATGGAGCAGCCCGACTGGGGTAGTACCTCGACGTAACAGAAGACCACAGCTAAATAATACTGTTTTCAAGCAGTATTGTGTTCCTGTTGGTGAGTAAGGTGACCAGAGCTCCTGGGGGGGGGGGATTGGGGATAGGGTCGGCAACGCGCTTGTGATGCTTCTGGTGTTGCAGGCGTCTATAGGCTACGGTCTTACCATCAGGTGAGCCGTACGCTCGTTTGGCAACCTAGTTACATAAAAAAAGAAATTTATATATATTTGGTATAATATATGTTTTGCATACACACACATACATAAACAAACAAGTGCAAAAGGAGAAAGATGTGCACTGATCATTCTACCGTAAACTCGCTTTGATTATCCTTATAACCGGCTTAAGCCCCATGAAGCTTCACCTTTTATTTTCTTTTATAACTAGGCGACTGAGCTATTTAAAGAACACGAATGCTAATATTATTCTATGATAAAATATATAGAAAATTCTCTTCAATGGAGAAATAAATCTTTGATCAATACTAGGACGTTACAGGCTGATTCAGCTAAGCTAATATATTGTTAATATTTAACTATGAATTTTTAATTAGAATGTATTATTATATCGATTTCAAATCATATACAAACTTCAAAGTAAAATCTTTTGATTCGTCATTAGAAAGTATAAAGTGTAAGACGATATCTCTGGAACCATAAGGCGTAGAGACTTGAAATTTGGTAGGAATATTCCTTTCGCCGAGTAGAAGTCAGCTAAGAACGAATTTTACAAAATTCCACCGACAAGAAGGGGTTAATATCATATATGGCACAACAACGTTTGCGGGGTCAGCTAGTATATTATATACTAGCGATCTTTGTCCGGCCATATTTTTTACACGATAAGTAATCACAAAACATATCATATACTAAATCCCTCTCCGAAACACGCTGCATCTAAAGGGCCCCGTAGACGATCAAATATTTGATCAAACTTCATATTAAATTTCTGTTTGACAAACGTGTTTGTCAAATTATTTGATCGTGTGCGGGGCTGCGTGTTTTTTTGATATGTTTGTTATATGAAACATGAAGTTTGATCAAACATGTTTGACAAACAAGTTTGATCGTTTACGGGCCCATTAGACATACTGTCAGTACGTATAATTTTTTTTCTTTAAACACATAGGTGCATTTTTAAATAAAATATTTTTTTCAATTTTGAATTAACTACAGCCTGTTTAGGAATTTTTTAGCCAACCCTTTCACGATTTTTTTTCTTATATACTAAAATAAATATAAAATAATTTTATTTTATTTTATTTTGATCCATTAAATAGATAGACGAAATTCGTCTCTAGTTCGGATCTCCAGCAAGTCAAAATAAGAATTTCTTAATCTAAGGTTTTACGCAATAAGAAAATAATATCTACATAAAAATATTGTTTGATAATAATAAACACAATATACGCTTTAATTGCACTTAAACTGCCACACAAATCTTTTATAATGTTTAGAAAATATTTATTTAATTTTATAAACACGAATAGCGGGCAAGGGTTTAAATGGAAGCTGTTTGTCTCAAAGTTGTGATGTCCCGTGCGGTAACTCTGGAAATAATGGCACGTACAATATATTTTAAGACTGGTAAACTTTTAAGATAAACACAAAATAATTGTGGTCGTCATTTAATAGTGTGTCTATTATTTAAACCGTTACAGTGAATTTATTTTCGTTTCGTATTGCATTTGTTCGTATGTAAGATATGTATCTATTTTATTATAATATATATATTTTTATACAACTAGTTCGTCAAACAAGCATAGGGCTCACCTGATAGTAAGCGATTACCGTAGCTTATAGACACCTGCAACATTAGAAGCATCGTAAGCGCGTTGCCTACCCTACCCCCAATCCCCTGCTACGATCTCTGGTCACCTTAATCACCACAGGAACACAGCAATGACTATTTAGCTGTGATCTTTTGTAAGGTCGAGGTACTTCTCCAGTCGGGCTACTCCAGATTTTGAGCAGGATGTTTCCTGCTGTGCCCTTCCTCAGTTAAAGTTTAGGAAAAACTAGTACCCTTGATAGTGCTAGTCTCAAGATATATGTTTAGTTATATAGGTGTCAAATATTATAAAATATCTATTTATAAAAAATGAATAAAATATCTATTTATAAAAAATGAAATATTTAAATTTTAAACTGTATACTCGTACTTTGTAATACTTATTTGTCAGACATTTCTATTCGTAACCTGTGCATCCAAAAGCCCTAGTTTATTATTTAAGGTAAAAGAACCCCTAATGGCATGTTTTACCTTCTGATAAAGAATATCAGTAACTTATATGAGAGATAAAATTTATGAATAGTCAGTTAAACAGACCTTTAATTTTACTAAAATGTTACTTATTATTATATATCAAACAGTCTACCGAAGCGTTAGAACATGAAAACAAGAACAAAAGAAACACATTTATAATATTAGCAACACTGAAATAAATGGAACATAAAAGTAACAAGTCACGGTCGGTTTGTTTGTCGCATGTATG
The DNA here is from genome assembly GCA_905220545.2 of Melitaea athalia. Lineage (NCBI taxonomy): Eukaryota > Metazoa > Arthropoda > Insecta > Lepidoptera > Nymphalidae > Melitaea > Melitaea athalia. Next base: position 4,273,040 of record HG992180.1, read on the forward strand.
TCAGAGATACATGGGCACATTAATCTGGAAAGTTCAGGAGTACTCGACATCTAGGTAAGTTCGTATATTGGGTTGTGCGTTTCAACTGCACGGTATTGCAAGGTTTTTACCGTGACACATTTTACTTGTTGAAGATTTAAGGTATTTTTTTGAATGTGTAGAGATTTTTTTTGACTATTTAGTATATTCTTTTTTAATGTTTTTATTGCATTGTATGAGTGACAGCCATGAGTTGTTTTTTATTGTTAAATTTATAATCTGTATAAAAATCATACCCGTAACAGGCGGTGATTAAATCACGGAATATACCTAATAACCTTATACCGAATAATCTTTTATCATTCAGGTTGGTGTCACAGTTATAAGGCATTATATCTAATGTATCAATTTAATTATAATGCATTTTATAATTGCATTAATGCGAGAAGTTTTGCGAAGAGAGACACCACTCTTTTCTATGTGAGTGACTAACGTAGCTACAAAATAAACATTCTAGAATTAATTGTACAACATGTCCTAAGATGTCACAATTATTTCATTATCAAACAAATGTTAATTATAATTTTAAATTCTTCTTATCATACTGCATAGTTAAAAAAATTACAACTCTAAAAATCTCGGACTTCATTACAATTTCAAGTAAAAAACAAATTGAAACAAATTTATAACTGACGAAATATCAAAACTTGTATACAATAAACAGTGTCGTCACATAGCTATAATTTATTGCAGGCAAAGATAGCTTTTACTGCATTAGAATACGATATTAAATCGATTATCTCACACCGTAGATGGTTTACTGTATTAGTAGCAAAATTGATCACTAAGAAGCTTCGAACTTGGGCATTAAAGATAAAGTTGCGTTCTAAAATCGTCCGACCTACAAACGGAACGTTTTTGGCCCATTGATCTTCGGTTTCGTGATAAATTGCTGACGTATTACACTTACACATTCAGATGAAACGTGATTCGCGTGTATAATATATGTTAGTGATGTGATTCTTTCTTTTGTAGGGTTACCTTTTTTACCATTACTGGAGACCCGAGCATATGTTTACCCTAAAATAGTAGTATGGTTACGAATATGCCGAAAGCTCAATTGAAGTGAACTAAGAACGAATGTTATAGGATTTCTTGATTCCGTTCATACATTGTTGAGGAAAGACTGCTCTTCATACAGAGGAAAAGTAGATGCTTAAGACATGCTGCTTCTTTTGAAGTTGATGGGTAATTTCCCTGCTAAAAATAAAGTGTAACGTATTTGTTACAAGTATTGTCAATAGCTGGTTTATTATATTTAAATAAATATGTGTACCTACTATCTTAGATTTGAATTACGAATTTTTAATTTTACAATTTTATTTCAGAGAGTATATCAGAAATTTTTGTCTTCTTAATCATTACTTAGCATAAAACAAAGTCGCTTCCCGCTGTCTGTATGCTTAGATCTTTCAAACTACGCAATGGATTTTGATGCGGTTTTCTTTAGTAAATAGAGTGACTCCAGAGGAAGGTTTTTTTTATATGCATAATATAGTAGAGGAACATTGATAGTTTTTGCAACCGTGCGAAGCCGGGGCGGGTCGCTAGTTCGTGATAAAATTAAAAAAAAACTGTCAAAAAGGTTTCCTCTATTATTTGACATTTTAGATTAAAAAGCAATGTTTTAGGGCATAAAATTGTAGGCTAGAAGTAGACAAAACAACTTTTTTAGAGTTTTTTAAATCTAAAATTTAGCTCTGAATTACTACTTGACCTAATTTTTTAGGACATTGAAAAAGAAGAATTAAAGCCTGGAATGCACAAAGATGGGTATAGAAATCAGGTTATAAAGCAATTTTACTTAAGGGAGATTAAAATATCTCGTTCACGATCATTATAATACTACTGCTAACCACAGAATAAAAATGAAATAATCATATACTCCGCCGCGTTGGCGCAGCGGTCACAGCACTGGATTGCGATTGGCTGTTGCGCGGGCGGTTGCGGGTTCGATTCCCGCACACGACAGCATTTGTATTGGCCATACAGATGTTTGCCGTGGTCTGGGTGTTAGTCCTTGTGGGACTCCCGCCGTGCCTCGAAAAGCACGTTAAGCCGTCGGTCCCGGTTGTTATCTTGTACACCTGATAGCGATCGTTACTCATAGTAGGGAATATATCCGCCAACCCGCATTGGAGCAGCGTGGTGGATTAAGCTCCGATCCTTCTCCTCCATGGGGAAGAGGCCTATGCCCAACAGTGGGATATTACAGGCTGAATCGAATCATATACTCGTAATATGTCTCGTACACATACGTGGTTGTCTAATCATAAGTAGGCAACTTACTCCCAGTGTTTTAAGTAGCAGCCAACTGAAATGAAGATTTATATATTTTTAAATACACAAATCGCATCTATACTAATATTATAAAGCTGAAAAGTTTGTTTGTTTAAACGCGCTAGTCGCGAAATTGTTCGAATAGAATAATTATTTTTGTTTCGGAAAGCCCATTTACTGAGAAAGGCTACCTATAGGCTATTTTTTTCCCCATATTACGCGTTTGAAAACACGGGGCACAGCTATAATGTGTAACAAATCACTGACTCTGGAATGGAAAGACGTTGTGTTGGAGTAGCTGTCTTGGCGCAATTGGTAGTAAAGGTTACTTGGTTTGTTGATAGTCAAAATATTTATATTTAAAAACGTTTCTATGAAGTGAATTTTAAAGAAAATTAGAAATTAACTAAAATTATTAAATTTTTTAGATTTTTATAAGCCAGTTGGTCAGGTTCGGCATTAACCTTCAAAATTCCGTCCCAGTATTGCCAGAATGTGTAACATTGATATTCACCGCCAATATTGGCTCACACCCAAAATCTTTATAAGCAACTTTTCTAAAAGCAATCAAAGTTATAGGAAGCGAGTTTTGGTTATTATTTATGAATAAGATATGTTCTTTTCCTTTTATATTGCGATTGATAATAAAAGTAAATAAATTGGTTTGTATGGGAAAATTTATATATTTGGGTACGAAACGTACATTTGGTTTACTAAAGGGAAGCAATAAAATCAAATGCTAAAACATTTGTACTTCAAAGTATTTCCACCACCACCACCACAACAGCCTCACAGTCCACTGTTGGACATAGGCCTCCACAAGTTCGCGCCCGACATTATGACGCGAACTCATGTGTTTTGCCCATAGTCACCACGCTGGGCAGGCGGGTTGGTGACCGCAGGGCTGGCGCCGTCGCACCGAAGACGCTGCTGCCCGTCTTTGGCCTGTGTATTTCAAAGCCAGCATGGATGGTTATCCCGCCATCCGTCGGCTTTTTAAGTTCTAAGGTGGTAGTGAAACTGTGTTAGCCCTTAGTCGCCTCTTACGACACCCACGGGAAGAGAGGGGGTGGCTACATTCTTTAGTGCCGTAGCCACACAGCACCCGTAGCCACACAGCACAAAGTATTTAGTTATAGTTAAATATACATTTAGAACGAAAATGATATTAAAATTATGTTTTAAAATAGTATTATATAATTATGTATGTATTGAAGTCATTATACAAATAAATTAACCGTTCTCACTTTGAGATTTAAATTAAGAATCATATTACGGTGCTGTTAAATCAGTTTATAATCTGTAGCATTCACGAGAAATTCTATACGTCCATTATCCGTGTAATGGCATGCGTTGTTTGTCATTAATGCCATGGATCAGATCAATGGTGTATTGAGAGGCGACATCAATTCTGTGTAACGAATAATGTTGATGCAGCTGTAATTATCTGCTACTCACATATTCCCTTTTTTATTTGACGTGTTTTATTGAAGTTAAGTTAAAAAAAAAGATTTATTCGTAAATTAACGTTGAATTTAAGATACGACAAAAATATCTATTACTACAATTGCTGTAAATATAATTTTATAGATGTGTTGTCTTATTTTAATTCACAATGATTTGATTTTACATGTATCATGTGTGTGGTGTGGTATCGTCGCTGGAACTTTCAGTATTTTTGATATCATATTAAAAATATTTACATTTATCATTTTACCCTTTACAAATATTTTTTACTAGCGGACATTGTATACCTACGGGACCATAGAATAGCAGCCAGATGCAGCGGCAATTACGCTAATCGATTGGAAAAATACAATGAAGGATTTACAGTAAAATATTAGTCTAATATTAGAATACATTAATCAGCAATGCAATTGTTCTACAATACGTACTGTAAATATACGATTCTCATTTCATTTTATTTTACTCAAATTAGTTTAGTGGGTATATATATAAAGAACTAGCGTCTGCGTGCGTTCACTGCTCGTTCCCCGTAGGTGATAGCGTGATAATATGTAGCCTATGTTCTGACCCGACTTCTTAATAATATTAGTGCCAAATTTGAAGTAAATCCATGCAGTACTTTTTGAGTTTATCACGGACATACATTGACCTTTCTATCATTTTATTATATGTACAGATAATGTACTTAAATAAGCTATATAAACACGGATGTCTTCGCTTATGATGATTGTCTTTAGCTGGCGTATGTTGAAACTTGAGACTATCGACCTAGCGTCAGATGGTGAAAATTGTGGATAGGTACACTTCGATGATGTACGAACAAAAATATTCAGCGTAATTAAATAAAAACAAACGTAAGTAATCGTTCTTTAAATATAATCTCTGAAAACTAATTTTTAATTTTTATCTGTAAATTTTTAGTAGATTTTATTTTTTAGTCGAGTCACATCAAAAGAAATAAATATTTAAATATAATTTAAATTAAAAATGCATTGCAAAATCAGAAAGATTTCTACTCGTATAGATCTTTAATGAGATCACGTCTGCGGTCTTTTAGTTTGTCGCAGAAAGTTAGTTTTATTTCTCTTTTCCTTATTTTATAACAAGATTCGAGACGCATTTTCATAATGTATTAACGTTTACTTTTACAATGAAACAAAAATGTAACAGCAATTTTGTGATAATAAAATAATGGACGAAATTTTCGAGGATGTCCCTAATAAAGCTTAGAAAAGTCTAGATACGGTACCATCTTACGTATTTATTTTTACATTCAGACTATGAATAGTGTCGTAATTACGAGCGTGTAGTCCAAATAGATACGAATTAGTATTCTAAGCGTCGACGCCAGTGATTGTCAGTGTGTGGGGGTTTTCAAGCTGACCCTAGTTACCCAGGACGTAATAATCCATTTGAAATTCACGCTACTTTGAATTATATAACGAATATGTTGTACCGATATTAAATTGGATATTGTGTATAAATTTTGTTTTAGTGGCTGTTAAAATTAGAAATAATATTTTGAAACCATTTTCCCACATACCTTTTAAACAAACAATAGTCCAGATTAAATTTGTGTTTGCATTTACCATAATTATTATGTTTGATGTATTTTCTGTTTATAACTTATTGTTGTTGTTTTTTTTTTTCCAAAGCATGTACTAGTAAAAATGTATTGGGAAAAATCAGAGGGGAGTTCTTGTTATTTTTGATGATGCGTTGGCGAAGCGGTCTCTGACCACTGGCTGTTAAGCTTGCGGTCGCGGGTCCGATCCTGGCTCATGATAAATATTTGTACTTGCCATATAGATATTTAAGACGTGTCTTAGCGTTTGTGCGCGTATTATTTGAGTTTCCGTATCCCTAACACAGGAGAAAATTCTACTGTGAAGCTTCTATTTATTTAAATATTATCAACGAAAAATCGAGGACGACAACCACTCTAGTCTGGTGGTACGCGTGCCGTGTTGGCGTATACACAACAATAGTCACTGGTTGGATTCCCGCACGGAGTGAATATTTTTATTTGTACAAATATTTCTTAGCGGTCTAGATCAGTGTTCCAAAAACTTTTTGTGTTCAAGGTACCCCTAGGAATAGGAAAATATTTTGGAGGTACACCACAAATAAAAAATAATTTTTTATGTAACATTAACCAACATTTATTTACTAATCATTGAAACAATATTAATTATTAATCAATAAACGTAAACTTCATTTTTCCGAGGCACACCAATAAACGACCACGGCACACCAGTGTGCCGCGGTACACCCTTTGCGGAACACTGGTCTAGATGTATGTTTTTGTGTGTCTCCCCATTGTGCCTCGGAGAGCATGTTAAGCTCTCAGTCCCGTTTGTTATCATAGACACCTGATAGCGATCGTTACTAATAGATCGTGACAAACCAGAGGTGAGCAGCCTAGTGGATTAATTTCCGATCTTTCTGCCACATGAAGAAAGAGGGTACGCTCAGCTGTAAGATATTACATGCTGAATCAATTAATTAATCAACGAGAAGTCTCTCTTAACATAGACACAAGACATATTCAAAAGTGGTAGCAAAGAGCTTCATCAAATTACATCGCATTGTTCATTTTGCCTCTTTGTTTTCGCAGTCGAATTGGTTTTGCAGTCTCTGTCTACATGTCTGGTCTGAGGTTTGACATGACTAAGTCTCGACTTAGTCATACAAAGATTTTACTGCCTAGATATACCAATGTTAGACATTTATAGCCACGTCAGTAGAATAATTGAAAATACGACTATTGAAAATACTCTTATCCTACATCGAAAATAAAAAAGATTTACACTCAACGGTACCTAGTAGGAATTAAATTGGAATAATAGTAGCTATAGCCAAGGGATTTTTTATATGTAAGAGAGCCAAAGATATTAAGGACTATATGTTTTACGAGTATAATGTAGCTGAAAGACTTTGAAAATGCGTTTCTTGTCATTTCACAGTATCCTCCATGTTAAAATTTATCATGTATAGAATTAAAAGAGTTGCATAGAAATAAACATACATATATGCAATACACGTAAAAAAATCTACCCCTAACAATGCATAAAAGAAAATAGAAGACCAACAAGGGGAACATAATCGTTCCAGGAGGCGAACGCTGAAATTACTAGCTGCGGGCTTGCATTCTACTACTACGATCGCATCAAAGTTGTAGATCACTAGTCGTACAATACCTACGTAATAATTTGTGTTTCGTTTACTAATTCAATTGTATTGTAATAATTTGGTAATTATTTTCCAACCGTGCTGGTAACATTTTTATTTATTCGAAACTCGCCGAATTTTCTTTTGAGATTTTCGATTATTCGGTAGCGTCGCAAATGTAGTAATCAGGAACGACACATTTTTGAAGGAAAATATTAACAAAAAACCGTGAAAGCTTAAAAATTTAAACCTTCCTGTTGTCATGGTGTGGTGGTGGAGTGAATATTGGTATATATTTAAATCTTTAATTGGTTAGGTATTAGTTTTCTTTTTTCAGTATGTTAATTATCAGTTTTATTTTACTTTAGAACAATGTTCTAATAGCATTGCAGTGAATAAAGTTTATAAAATGTTTCATAGATAGTAAATTATGACGTAACATTGCAGTAACAGAGCGCCTCTGATAATATATTGGTGTAGATTAATCAATCAAATCATTATTAACATACTACGTGTCATCAAAGCTATTACCGTTAAGTACTTAGGTCTTAGGTATTGTCTATATTACATCGGAATAGTACATATCATGAAAATACTGAATGCTTAAATGAGCTTTCATTTTAAAAAAAAACTTTGTTTACACAACTTAAGCTTAGATAAATCTTATGGACTAATTAAAAATACTTTGAAAAGATTTTGAATAAACTTAAAAAAAATCAAATAAAAAGTCGCATTTTTCCTAAAAGAAAATATAATGACAGTTAAGCGTCCTCATTTCTATAATCTGTTGTTATGACACGGATAAATAAGCTCTGAGCGTACTATAATACAAATAAGCGTTTAACGTTGTTTAACTTTTTAAATCTTTTTAGTTAGTATGTGCTATTCTCATTATTTGGGTAAAAAAACAGTATTACAATAGGTACAACATACACAGAATGTAAACAACTTACTTAACGTAACACCAATACCGTTTAATACAGATTGTTATAACCTAGAATGTCATAGACACATTATTTTGGTGGTTTCCCAAGAAAAAAAGAAATTCTTGTCTGGGTATTTGTCCCTTTGGGTATATTCATCCAAGAAAACTCGAAAAAGGGAGTCTTTGTTATTATCATATACTTCTGGTAATGTTCGTGACTCGTAGGAAATGATCCAGAGACATGACACATGACATGCAGTGGAGCAAGATTATTGATTAGGCTTTAAACAGTTTGACTTTTAAAACCAGTTTCATTTAGTGAAGATTAGATATCTACTCGGCAAATGAGAAAGAAAAAAACAATAAAACAATTCTTATTACGGTAAGCATTTAGACTAAGAACGGTCGATCTACGGGGATATGGGGGGAGAGGGGGGGTGGGGGTGGGGGGGACTACCCCCAGTACCACTGCCACACTTTGAAAATCCATGGTTATGGAGATATCTATGATTAAAATTTTGAGACAAGAAGAAGAATTCCGCAGCTTACACACTTTAAAATTTTCACATTTCACACGTAATTTTCACATTTTCCTCGTTATTTTCACATTTCCCGCGTTATTTTAACGTTTTCACAAGTTATTTTCACATTTAACACGTTATTTTTACACGATATTTTCGAATAGAAATACGTAAAAACGATTTCAACTGCAAGATTAACAAACAATACAACTTACGTTAGGTACTCATGTTCCGTTCCGCAGATTTTGCATGTAATTTTCATATTTAACATTTTTACACTTCACTTAACTTCATTTTAGGAGTTTTACATATTATTGTGATGTTTTTACAAGGTATTTTAACAATCGATATAACTGATGTTTAATGACTAAGAGATAGATGCTTTGATACAAAAATTACAAAATGGCGCGAACTTATTGTTTCGTTCAAAAGCAATGTAAGCACAAATGCAAAATGTCTAACGCCATACAGCCTTATTTCATTTAAAACAAATATAACAAAATTTTCAAAAATTAAAATATAATTATTTGTGATTTTCAGCTGTACCAATATAAACTGATGAATAAATTTTTATTTAATAAGTATTTTAATTCATTAATTATAGTACCTATATACTTCCAGTTTATTTCCGTTGGTGATTTGATTACGCTTCATTGCCAGTCTTAAAAATATAATACTTATCAACAAACAATCGAGTTTAAAATATTTTTAATCGATTTTTTTTAATATCGATTAAAAATATTGTTAAATCAAATTAATAAGAAAAAGTTATCTACAAAAGTGCAATTAGTAATAATAAAAAAAACATTTAACTTTGACGAATAATAAACTATTTTGAATACATTGTTATTGAATAAATAAAAAGCAGGGACTTAATTTATTATATTAACTTCGATTATCAATTTAATCGATTATCGATTATCTATTTATTTAAATTAAAAAAAATAACCCTAACCTACCTTACTTCAAAACTGGTCTAGTTTTTTTAGAAAAATTTCGTAACAAAAAAAAATAACCCTAACCTATCTAACTTTAAAATAAAACCATTTATCGGCATAGTTATTAATTAAATTTAAAAAAGGTAAGTCTTTAGATTAACACCCGTAGAGTGTTTATTTACCGATAAACGTATCGGCATAGTTTTTGTGACAGAAACAAAAAAAAAATAACCCTAACCTATCTAATTTCAATATTAGACCGTTTATCGGCATAGTTTTTGTGACAGAAACAAAAAAAAATAACCCTAACCTATCTAATTTCAATATTAGACCGTTTATCGGCCTAGTTTTTGTGACAGAAACAAAAAAAAATAACCCTAACCTATCTAATTTCAATATTAGACCGTTTATTGGCATAGTTTTTGTGACAGAAACAAAAAAAAATAACCCTAACCTATCTAATTTCAATATTAGACCGTTTATCGGCCTAGTTTTTGTGACAGAAACAAAAAAAAAATAACCCTAACCTATCTAATTTCAATATAAGACCGTTTATTGGCATAGTTTTTGTGACAGAAACAAAAAAAAATAACCCTAACCTATCTAATTTCAATATTAGACCGTTTATTGGCATAGTTTTTGTGACAGAAACAAAAAAAAATAACCCTAACCTATCTAATTTCAATATTAGACCGTTTATCGGCATAGTTTTTGTGACAGAAACAAAAAAAATAACCCTAACCTATCTAATTTCAATATTAGACCGTTTATCGGCCTAGTTTTTGTGACAGAAACAAAAAAAATAACCCTAACCTATCTAATTTCAATATAAGACCGTTTATTGGCATAGTTTTTGTGACAGAAACAAAAAAAAAATAACCCTAACCTATCTAATTTCAATATTAGACCGTTTATCGGCCTAGTTTTTGTGACAGAAACAAAAAAAAATAACCCTAACCTATCTAATTTCAACATAAGACCGTTTATCGGCATAGTTTTTGTGACAGAAACAAAAAAAAATAACCCTAACCTATCTAATTTCAATATTAGACCGTTTATCGGCCTAGTTTTTGTGACAGAAACAAAAAAAAAATAACCCTAACCTATCTAATTTCAACATAAGACCGTTTATCGGCATAGTTTTTGTGACAGAAACAAAAAAAAAGAACCCTAACCTATCTAATTTCAATATTAGACCGTTTATCGGCCTAGTTTTTGTGACAGAAAAAAAATAACCCTAACCTATCTAATTCCAATATTAGACCGTTTATCGGCATAGTTTTTGTGACAGAAACAAAAAAAATAACCCTAACCTATCTAATTTCAATATTAGACCGTTTATCGGCATAGTTTTTGTGACAGAAACAAAAAATAAATAACCCTCTCTCTAACTCATTTCATAACTCATTTAATAGTATAAGATTACTTATATAATCGATAATCGATTATTAATGTAATCGATTATCGATTACCATTTATTTGTTTATTAAAAATTATTTTAATGGCAACCCTAAACTACAGACTTCAGACTTATTATTAATGCGAATGAAATTTGAGCGAACGCTAAATTACGCGCCATTTTATTTAAAAGCATCTCAGTCGTTATTATTAAACATAATTACATAAGTTGTATCGTTTGTTAAAATAACATGTAAAAACATTAAAATAGTGTTTTTTCTTTTAAAGTGAAGTTAAGTGAAATTTTATATGCTAAAAATTACATTTTAATAGCTACGGAACGGAGCATGAGTAACCATGCGTTATCATTAAATATAATAATTCCATAAGTTGTATCGTTTGTTAAAATAACTTGTAAATACATTAAAATAGTGTTTAAACTCTTTTAAAGTGAAGTTAAGTGAAATTTTATATGTCAAAAATTACATTTTAATAGCTATGGAACAGAGCATGAGTAACCATGAGAGAGAAAAGTGAGTAAAATTTTAACCATAGTTATCTCCATAACCATGGATTTTCAAAGTGTGGCAGTGGTACTGGGGGTAGTCCCCCCCACCCCCTCCCCCCCTCACCCCCCAAATCCCCGTAAATCCACCGTTCCTAATCTAGATTTTAGCCCTTATTACTTTTAAGACCAGCGTATTCTTTGTCTTCACTTATATAATTTAATGTTATTTTACTAAAAAGTAGAAGTAGTTTATATGTATGCTCGGATGCGATAAAGGAATTTTACTTAAAAACTTAAACATCAATAAACGTTGGAAGTTTGGAACCAAATACTATATGTAACAATATAAAAGAGGGGTAGGCGCTACTGAGCCACGATAAACATCTACTCCGTTTTAGTGTAAAATAAAAAATATAAACTAGTGACATTTAATATTAAAAATAAGTGTAGTGGAACTATAAACAAGTGACTATCGAAATACATTGTGGGCAAGTTACATAAACAGTGAATAATAAATCATTAAACGTGCAAAACAGTGAAGTGAAAAATACCTCAAAACTGATTTATTTAGCAATATTTCCTGCATTTTATTTCTAACAGTGGTCTACAAAAATAAATAAATAAACAAAATGCAAAATCTATAATTCACCTTATTCAAATATAAAACTTACAAAAAACAATAAAAATTGATGCATGATTTTGCAGTTTCATCAATATAATCAGCACCATCTAGAAAAAATTGTTAAACTTGTTACGCCCGCCTGTCAAGACTGTCACGCACCAAACAGCTTCTCTAGTACCTAGTTGGACCAACAGAGGGCAGTGCAAGTAGCAAAACAAGATTAAAAATAAATACAATAATTATTATATTACCGTAAAACATAACCGATAATCATGGAAGAAGTTTTAAATATGCTCAGAAAAATTCAAAATGAGTTAAATGAACAAAAAGCAACAATTTTACAGTCAGCTGATAAAGTTACGGAACAAGTTACGCAAAATATAAACAGCACATTGGAGGAAAAGTTCAAAACGATAGATATAAATTACGAAAATCTCAAAGAGAAGCTGGAAAATCAAGAAAAAAGATTATACTTCCTAGAAAAACAATCAAGACAGAGGAACATTGTAATTTTTGGTTTAGCAGAAACTGAAACATCGTATGCAAATTTAGAAAAAACTGTATTAGATTTCATAAATCAATACTTCTCGGCAGGGCTAGAACAGAGAGATATACAAGAAACTAGAAGAATAGGGAAGAAAGGAGAAAGACCCCGTCCCATTACCGTAACTTTTACTACATTGGGCACGAAAATAGAAATCTTTAAAAAGAGGAGATTATTAAAAGATACCACTTATTATATAAAAGAAGACTTTCCACTGCATATTTTAGATAAAAGAAGGGAACTGCAAGAGCAAGTAAAATTTGAAAAAGAGAAAGGAAACTCCGCCACTATCAAGTACGACAAACTGATAATACACCACAAAAATGCCGATTCACCAGGCAACAAGAAAAGAACTCTACCGATATCACCAAATCACAATGATCTTACGCAACCAGAACCACGGGCACAAGCTAATAAAAAGAACAAAACTCATACAGGAGTGCAAAGATCGTCGAGTCTATCAGAGGGAGTTATTAAACCAGGAATACTTAGTTTCCTAACAACCAAAAACCCAATCACTAACAACCAAAACAACCCACCAAACGACCAAACAAACAAAAATAATGAACAGTAGCAATTACCGCCCTCTCTCAAGGAAAACATATTACAAATAAAAACGAACACCAAACCATATCTTCCAAGCCGGCTGGTCACCGAGGAAGATTACGACCGAAACCCTCCAGAGGAAACATTAGCAGGTTCTTCAAGCACTACAAAAAACAATTTTCATAACAATCTATATGTACTTAACAACTTACAATGTTAAAACCCTATCGACTTATTCAGGTCTACTGGAACTATTAGAATCATTAAAAAACGTAAAGTACAATATTATTGGTCTCCCAGAAGTTAGAAAACTCAGAAACAAAATAGAAGAAAACTTTAAAAGTTTCAAGGGACTCTCAGAAAGAGTATTATCTCTGGAGGAGGCCTTTACCCTCCGTTGAGAGGGGTTCTTGCAACTGTACATTTACACCCTAAATTCAATTTACAAAGTTCACATAATTTTATTTTAACTACTTACTTTTAAAATACACTTTTATAATATTGTCTAAAATTAATTTTGCATGCACACTGTTTTAAATTGTAAATATCTACTACGAGTATGATGCAGGAAATAAAAGGCTTTTTTATTTTTTTTATTTTTATTTTATTTATTTTACAACAATAAAAAGCGATAATACCGTATACTTGACATTCATTTATGTATTTGAAAGGTAATTGTAGCTGCACAATAAGATTTTTTCTAGAATTTTTATTAAAACAAAAGATTGGTCGTGTTTACTCGGCACCTGTCTTGATAAATGAGAAGAAGAATTGGTTTAGTTGAAGCGAAACGTTAGCTTTGAAATTGGAAAAGTGCGCTCGATTAAAGGCATAACGCATCCTTTGGGAGAGAAGAGTGAAATTGGTAGCTATATTATTATAAAAATGTTATTAAAAAAAAAGTGCTGACGTAGTTCAGTCGCTTTGTAATTTATTAAATAATTCATAGACTATTTTTATATTTAAGACTAGCTTCTGCGCGCGACTTCGTCGGCGTGGACTCCGCTCCTATTGGTCTTAGCGTGATGATACATAGCCTATAGCCTTCCTCGATAAATGAGCTATCTAACACTGAAAGAATTTCTCAAATCGGCCCAGTAGTTCCAGATATTACCGCGTTCAAACAAACAAACAAACAAACAAAAAACAAACAAACAAACAAACAACCAAACAAACAAACTCTTCAGCTTTATATATTAGTATAGATTTTAGATTAACATGGTTACTTCTATTACGAAAATTATTCGAAAACGAGATATTTACCATTTTTATTATTTTCGCTTTGCGAAGCTCGATATTTCGACAACTGCGAATGTCTTGTTCACGAGTTCAGTCTCGTATTTTTATATTACTACTAATTATACTAATAGTATAATTGATACTGTAATATCATTTTAAAATAGAATGAACTCAGTTAATTGAATGAAAAAATGTTACCTGCTTTTTACGTCGATTCTTCTCGTAATGATCGTCAAAGTCACATGTCAAGAGACTGAACAGGCTATTTCTTAACAAGTGCTCTTTAAGCTAGATCTCATTTTCCTGTATGTTCTGTTCGATGAGGTTGTCATCAAGAGCAAGTTTGTATATGTGATCTTGTATGCAAATAAATTTTATACGCAATCTCTATAGCCACGTCTTACCATAAATTGTAACTTCGAGAAATAAAATTAAAGGCATCTGCTATTAACAAGAGTAAAGTCTATTTAACTTTACAGACTGTCTATTAAAATGTGTCACGAACACACTGCCTCTTATAACAACATACAAAATATCATAAATTTTACTGTTTATGTTGTCGACGCAAATATTTAATGAGCCGAGCTTAACTAGCTCTGTGCCCAATATCCAGTACTCTAATCTAATACTCGAATGACGTCACCGAGTCAGCTTAATATGCAGATTTCGTATTGCCATGGGGCATGCTGACAGTGCATACTGCTATATTCAACTTTGTCGTCCACTTCAACTGGTCCCATGGACCTTATTACGACTATTAAGCTCACCAGCAGAGTATGTACTAAAAATAAATATCGTGACATTACTTTAAATTTACGAGTGTTACATTTGTGTATGTTTGGGGACAAGTAAAGTTTAACTCGTGTACATTTGGTTTACTAATTGTTGATGGAACTGTGATTAAAACTCCGTTCGCCGAAATTGAGCTAAACTTAATACTAGATTGGGACTTAAATGAAACTACAAATCAGTACAGAAAATGTTTCTTGCTTGTACAAGCACACTTTAGTGTAGAACGTTACAATTACTAGGTACTTTAATTTAAGGAAATTATTTTTTAATGTATTAAATTACCATTTGCATCTTAGGTTGCAGTCGATTTTTTTTTTTTGTAAATTGTCTGCAAAGTTTTTAGTTTTCTAACTTATGATGATCTTACTATTATGAGTGTATAGGAAATTACTAGTTTTTTTTTCGAGTGTAGGCTAACACAACCGAATTTTGAATCTAGAGGAAAATATGACCTACCTTGCATGTTTTATAATCCATTCTAAAACATTTTTGTTTAACCTGTACGTGTCAATTTATATTCTGAAACATGTGCAAACATGTGTAACGTTAGCAACAAAACAACAAACTACAATAGAGAGCATATTTGATTAGACTTTTATTGAAGAAACCTGCTCCAGCAGTGAGATTTGCAAATTCTTTTAGATTTTATATTTCCGTATATTTTAGAAATATTTTTAGCACAAATCCCATTAACTATCAACATTTACCTTCTAAGATGCTCCACTTTAAAGTATATGTTTTGAAATTAAGTTCCATCTACTTCACACATACGAAGTGAGGGTATCTCATTTCTTCCAAGAGTTCGGTCACGTTCAATACAAAACGGAGAAGTTAGCTTGGTTGCAACTTTTACGAGAAACAGAACAATTTTCTGTCTTAATAAACTTCATCTTTCGTTGCTGTCACGATAACAACTTTATTGGCGAAATTAGATTTCTAACTTCCTTTTGACATTTAAAGTTTTTTTTTTGTGAAAAAAATACAGTGGTCAGTCGAAGTTAGCCCGGTTATCTAGTATAGTGAAAATATCAGAATATTGAATTTTTCGATGTTACGTGTGCTGTGTGGCTACGGCACTAAAGAATGTAGCCACCCCCTCTCTTCCCGTGGGTGTCGTATGAGGCGACTAAGGGATAACAGAGTTCCACTACCACCTTGGAACTTAAAAAGCCGACGGATGGCGGGATAACCATCCATACTGGCTTTGAAATACACAGGCCAAAGACGGGCAGCAGCGTCTTCGGTGCGACAAAGCCAGCCCTGCGGTCACCAACCCGCCTGCCCAGCGTGGTGACTATGGGCAAAACACATGAGTTCGCGTCATAATATCAGGCGCGAACTTGTGGAGGCCTATGTCCAACAGTGGACTGTGATAGGCTGTAGTGTGTGTGTTTGTGTGTGCGATGTTACGTAACGCAATATAATTCGCGCTAAATTCGAAGTGAACTGGCGGGTGGTACCTTGTTTAATTAATATTGGAAGGAAACTATTTCATTTCCCACGGGTCTATTTTGATAAACTATTATGTAACTAAATTATTAAAATTTATATTATTTACTTCGGTTTAAATAGTAGAGACTACCACCGGATTTAAGGTTCGGTTTTTATTCAAATATTTTCAAATATTTTAACTTTGTTGATGAATAAAGTGTTTAAATAAATTGATAAAGTATTATTTCTAAACTGATGATATTATAATTGTTATAATTATCTTGATAATTAAAGTCTCTTAAGTTTCGGCTACTAAAAATATTATGTTCAGTCTTTTATAAAAATATAATTAAATGAAATGGTCAAAGTATTTTGTAACACATTTATTTTAACTTTTTTTAAACTTATTTTTTTTAATGAAACAAGTATAACTTAGACAAAAAAAATCAGTGAACGACCTATTATAGACTTAGGTAGAGACTTTAGTCATACAAAATTATAGAGACGGACAACGAAAAATGTTAACAGTTCCAAAGCAACTCTGGACGTATAGTCTATGTTAATAACACTTACGTTACATTTTATTATTTTATCGCAGAAGCGTTTTATGTAAAGATAAGTTTTCTATATGTTAGAAAATAATTCTGTCCCAATAAGCAAGGAATCGCATTACGAATAGCCATTATTTAAATACCAGAACCTTTTAAATGTTCAATTGCTTTTAACACGTTCTCTTTCAGCATTAGGAATTTGCGCTCCGGGAATTGATTTCTAGTATGCAAAGCGAACGCTCACTGACTGAAATCTCAACTATCGGATGTAGTAGTCCCAAGACACGAAGATGTTAGTCGAAATTCAACATTCGGTTCCCGATAGCGAAGCGTTGTTGATCTTATCAAACGAAATACATTTAGAAACGGTTTTCCATATAAATTGCTTGTGGCTTGTAATATACAATGCGAAAAGAGGCGATGGCTCGCGAGGGAGCGACCCTACTGAAGGTTTATTAGGCCAATTCAGTAAACGTTTGCGGTACAAGTTTTACAGAAGTTACATCGGAATTTACGAGTCTTCAAATGTTTTGTACGTGTATGTTAAATCGAAACTCTTAATATACTTTTGAACAATATTATATCAAGAACAGACTTCTTATAAAGTTGTTCGTTAATATTATATGATATGAGAGTATATTTTAGTTTATTTATACTTTTACCTGAAACAAAAACATTTCCATTCAATTCTCGGTAAAGAAAATTCCAGTGAGAAATAATGGTAAAGATTTTGCCGTAATCCGCCTGGGTGATTCCTTAGCAATGTTCGCCTGAAAAAATCAGTCAAAAGCCGCTGGCTCCGTCAAAGGCCACTTTATTTCGGTCACGCGCGAGCTTGTTAATGAAAATAATAGAAGAGAAAGGCCTTTCGTGGAACTAAATTGCCTGGATGTGGCAGCGATCGGAATTACAATCGTTGAAGATTTCCGATTACGTGTCACGAAATTGCATGTTATTATATATTTGAAAGCCGTGAGAAGTTTGACGTGGTAACGCATACTTTTTGTTGAAGTCAAATAATTATAGTGCTTTGTGTTTTCAATATCTAAATAAAATTTAATTAATGTTTTGGTAAAAATAAAATTAATAAATAAAATATTTCTCAAACATTTTCTTTTCAGTTTTATTTTGTTACGTTTCAAACTTTTTTCAAAATAAAAAAAAAAATACCGTCAAATTATTTCATAGAATTAATTCATAGAATTTATTTTGTATTAATAAGACAGAAAAAACACTAAATATCTAATTAAAAAAAAAATACATCTCAAAGGATCATTCGTATGTAAATCTAATAGAATATTTTCTATAAATAAAATGATATACAAAATAAACTATAATAAAATAAAATAAAAACGAGTGTGCTTTAGACCACACGACTGAAGTAAAACTTACGGCACGTTACTCTCTCTCTTTCGATCTTCACTAACTTACATCTCCCTCTCAACTTCCGTTCACCTCACCCGATCACACTTTTCGTAACACTCTCGTCACGTACTCACCAGCCTCCAAGTCAAGCGTGCGTAAAAAAGTATTTCGTCAAAACCTTCCAACTACAGAAGCTCCGGTATTTTGGCGCCAAACTATGGTCATCATAATTATTATACAATCACGATATGTACCTTAGAATCTAGGTTTAATGTGGCCGTAAAATTTAAAAACTTATTTTACTAGCCCAGCTATTATTTGACTAGCCCGTTGGCGCAGTTTGTAGCGACCCTGCTTTCTGCTCCGTTCCGGTTCGATTCCCACCCCGAGTCTGGGTGTAATATACATATTCATTTATATATTTATATATGTATTATTTATAAGTATGTTTATCGAAAAAAAAATATGTAGCTAGACCAGTCGGCTGCTACCTATAACACAAGCATTAAGTTGCTTACTTTAGGAACAGACGACCGTGTGTGTAATGTGTAGACATTTATTTATTATTATTTATTATACAATAAAAATAATAGTTGCAACAGGCATGTAATTGGTATGTCGCTTCTAGAATCAGTAATTCCACGTCGATCTGCGGTTGTCCGCGTTCTGTATTCAGCAGGCTGGTGGACAATAAAGGCCAGCCTCGGGGGAGGCCGCGCTGTCACTAAATATCAACTTTCTTTTTTGTTCTGTCCAGTCCTTCCTCAGCATTTGTGTCTATTGCGTAATTATTTCGATTGTGTTTCGAATTTGGGGTTATGTTTTTTTAAAAGTTATTTTTGATAACGATTGTTGAATTTAATTTTTGTAATGTTTTTTTAAAGCTTGTATTGTTGTATAAGATATTTAATTTAGGTTATTTATCAAGTTAACATTGCTCTTAATTATTTATTAAGGTATGAATATGCATTCTGTAGAGATATACATCAATGTATTTTGAATGATATGATACATGTTTTATTTCATTTAATAATAATAAAATAATGTTTAATATTAATTATTTCTTTTTGATATTTTTTAAAGTGTTGTGTAATATCAAATTACATAAAGTTTAGAAGATCTTAAATATACCGTAGGTAAAATGGTAATTAAAAATATTATAGACTTTGCATCATAATAATCATGTCCAAAAAGAGGGAATTTAAGAGGTGACTTGCTACTGAATATTATTTTGTTTCTAATATTGTTGACTTGATTGAGCGATATTCAATAAATGGTAACATGAGGTTCAGAAAACGTCCTTGATACTTATGTTATTGCGTTGTCAACAAAATGCAAATAAGATAGTGTAGACAAACCGTTAAAATTGAAAAACTAATTTTGAACCAATTCTTTTTAATTGTTGATAAACAAAGAGCCGTTAAAGTCACATGGCGTATAAATAGACAAAAAAAAATAGAAACGAAAGGGTAATCCATTTGAAACCTAAACAAAACACCCAACAAACAGTTACAAAGCTCGCCAATACCGCAAAATCTTTTTGCACCAACAAAATATAGGGAGGCTTAGGGACGAAAACGTGTGACCAACATTTACATACAAGTAAAATATACTTTTGGGGTGAACATTCACTCTTAATAGCATCGTGTTTAGTATCTTTCTATATAATTTCTTTGATTTCGAGTTAGCTTTTATATTATATATTCGGTTTTATATGGAGATCAAAGAAATCATCCTATGAAAATTAGTAGTATATTATAACTAATTTAAACGTGTACATCGTAGAAATACAATAAAATTCAGGCTGTATGTTACTTATATGGTCTAAATATAGTTTCATTGAGGTAAGGCACAGTAAGGAATATCCTGCTCAAAACCTGCTATAGATAAACTGGCCAAATATCTCTGCCTTACAGAAGACTAGCCAAATAAAATTGATCTCAAGGAGTGTTGTGTTCCTGTGGTCAACCAGGTGGACATAGTTCCTGGGAAGGTTAGTGGGAAGGCCGGCAATGCAAGCAGTCGTTCACAAGATAATTATATTAATACAGTGTATTGTAGGTGAACCGTAGGGTTATTTTCCATCTTAATCGTATAAAAAACCCAATATTTATACTAAGAGCAGGAGTGCCAAAGGCTTCCTCTTTGCTCCTTTTGCATTAACTAACGCATTGCCCATAAAATGACGTACTATTCCGATAACAATTGGTCATTTATCTACATATTAACTGACAAAATCATATCAGCTTTCCACATAGTGATTAATAGATAGAGCGCTTGAATTAACTTCAAAAGTTTACTAAATGGATTTTGCATCGAACCGTTTACGGGCTACTAGATAGAGAATCTATCCATTTTAGTATTTCGAGCATTATCAGGATAATTTGTTTATCTGACAGAATTGCGATTAAAATGAAATTTGTATTAGAAGCGACATAATGTATTTTTGAATGCATTTCAGTATAGTAATTTACCGAGCCAAACAATAAATCTCAAAACGTTTTCAAACGATAATTTATTGAAAATAAATAGCTATTTTTACAAATTTTTTTTAAACAACTAGTTTGTCAATCATGCGTACGGTTTACCTGATGATAAGCAATTTCCGTAGTTCATACACGCTAGCAACATTAGAAGCATCAAAAGAGCGTTGCCGACGCTATATCTAACCCCCTTAGGAACTCTGATCACCTTATTTACCACAGGAACACAATACTGCTTGAAAGTAGTATTATCTAGCAGTGATCTTCTGTAATGTCTGAGTACTTGCCCAGTCGGGCTGCTCCAGATTTTGAGATATTCCTGATGTACCCGCCATACCTCAGTTATAAACTTATAAATATGTAAAAAATTAAGTAAAATAAATATTACAATAATATAATTATATTAATAGAAAAAAACAAATGATTTTTGTGTGTATTCAGATAGAAGAATCTTACAAAATCACTGAGCAATAATTTCGGAATCGACAAGACGACTTTCGAAAACTCATTTTATTACAATCTCGTTATTTAAATTTTACGTTTAAAACCATCATTCTCTCAAACACGAAGTACCTAATAATTAATTACTTTAATACGAGTAAATACAAACTTGGGGAGGTCTATGTCCAGCAGTGGACTGTGATAGGCTGATGTGTGTGTGTATGTGTGAGTAAATACAATAGGCATATAGCTGTTAAATAAATAAATAAATAAGCTATCCACACTCAACGTAGTAATATGAAACCCTGTGTCAGGAGTCCGGAAAAACACCGGAGCTGCGTCACATAATACACACAAAAGCCCAGACGATGTGTCCAATTTTTGTCATGGGTGGGGACGAACCCGAGACAATTAACGTAACAACTTGTCAAAATAAGTCTCCAATAATAGTCCACATTATTATCTTATCCATGCATTAAGAATCTGTTTTTTATTATGTTTTAGCTTTAATTTGGGTATAATATCTATAGATCATAATATCTACACAATATATATTTATCGTTATCTATATTTTATCTTTGAAAGAAATAAAATAAAAAAGATTTAAAAATGATTTTCGTTTAATATTTTAACGCCTTGTAAGCTAAATATCGACCTAAAGGTATAGGTACACTCACCGACTCACGTAAGCGTGTCTCCGCAAACAACAGCGATGATATTGTGTAAACTCAGCCTTTGTTACCTTAGCACGTTGTTGTATTTTTCTTGGAGTCGTTGAATTTTGCTTTTGAGCCTCAAGTATGTCGAGTTATTATATTGTTCAAAGCTCACTTTGAACGTTGCTTATTTAATAAATTAAGACTTTAAAGAACTTCTAAATGTTTTACTTTATTTATTAAAATTGACATCGATTTTTTTGTAGAAAATTGTAATAACTAACTTCAAAGTTTTTTTAATGGATGCTTATTTCAATTTCCTGTACTTCGGGTCTAATTTAAATAAACGTTTCCTCTGAGAATTCGTTTGTTATTCGTCCGTTGCGTTCAGTTTGTTAACGTAATATTGGTTTTTAATATAGGCATCCACTTCCTCCAATATTGTCGATCCTTAAAGTATATTAATTCAATTGATAAGTACGTCTTCGTTCAGTTTCTTTTCCTAAACATTGAAATTTATTTTCTAACAATGTCGGTAATAACATTTTAATTCTAAGAAATATTCTCAATAGTTAATTATGTTGCTGACTTTAGTTTTTTTTTTTTTTTCACCACTGGGGAGCCAAACAGCTATACATCCCATCTGATGGTAAACGGTTACCGTAGGTTTAGAGATCTTTAGAAAATTTTACTGTGCAACTCATAACAGGCACACAATATTGAGAACAGTCTTTTATGGATGTGACCTTCTGTAAGGTTGAGTACAATTCCTTCTGTTCCATATTTTGAGCAAAGAACTTTTTACTAGATACTTATATAAAGCGAAATCGCTTTTATTTTTAACTAAAGATTCAAGTGAAAAATATGTATATCTAAGGTTCAAATTGCTGTTATTTATTGCGTGTCTTTCTACTTATGGTAAGCAAAAATAACGAAGTTTTACACGAACATTTCTTTAATAACTTTTTTCCACAATCCCTCTCCATACTAGGGCAAACTTATTGGTAGCCCTTAATAATATCTTTGATATAGGTTATATTATTTAATAATAAATAATTTTTGTTATTTATAATCTCTTATACATAAAGTTTTTAGTCAATTCTACTCACAAAAACGTAATTATTCAAATATTTTTACTGTAATTTTGTTTCGTCTACCTTAAATTAATTTATTTGAGGACCTTAAAAATAATATAACAAACAAAATTGTTATTCATTTAAACCTAAGTCTGACATATTTCATGAATAAAATTGAATCCACCACAGTATGAGTTGAAGGCTATGACTGGTATTGACAGTAGTAAGCTTTTTGGAAAACTGTGTCACCGCAGTATTCGTCATGTACAAAGCATTTATAAAAATACTTTTTGTGTTACTATTATATAACTAAATTTATTCATGTAAGTGTGTTAACTAAAATTACTCGTTCTTCTTAATTTTATTTTTGTATTTCCCACACATGAGGAATTTCGAATTTTTTTTTTCAATTATCATATAAAATTTTTCGATCCAGTGGGATTCGAACCCGCACCCCCTGGCACACCGTGTCCGGTGCTCTAGCCGTTAAGCTATGGATCTACGTCCAGCCTAATCAAAATTCTTGATATGATTTTTATTCGGTTTCAAACAACCGTGGTGCCATCTATAGCGAGTCCTTTTAAATTACTTTTTATTTTTAAAATTATCGTTACTAAAATGATATTGCTTTTCTTTCGTTCTATATTTGTGCTCAATTTTAATTATAAAATGCATTTGTATTCTTAGTTAATCAAAATACTGAATTTAATTTTTATGAGCTACTAGCTGACCCGACGAACTTCGTACCGCCTAACAGTCGATTCTTTAATACTTATCCTTCCCGGAACCCCTCCTCTAACACTTAAACTTTATGGTATGGTATTAAAGTTCAAAATGACTTTTAAGTATTATTACGAATCTTTTGTATGGAAATATAGAAAAGTATTGTTTTAAGAGTTTTTCAGGGAATTTTTTTAATTTTTCTCGCCGTAACAACCATCCTCGTACTTCAAGAAATATTATAAAAAAAGAATTAGGGATATCGGTTCAGCCGCTCTCGAGATTTGCGCTTAGCAACACATTCAGCGATTCATTTTTATATATATAGAGATTTATCATATTTCTAATGTTACATCCTTAAAGATGGATTGATCGAGTCACGTAAGGATTGAGTTGGATTAAAACTTAGTTTTAAATAAAATATACAGTACTTATTCACAATAAATTACTCAACTGTGGAATTATTTGCGCATAATAATTTCCACGTGGAATGCTAGCAAGAATACTAGCAAAATTCTCGTTGAATAGCAATTCCGATTCTCTGAGCGAACAATGAACAGGACGTCCTGTCGTCAGTGGAGGCTATAATAC
Organism: Melitaea athalia; assembly: GCA_905220545.2. Lineage (NCBI taxonomy): Eukaryota > Metazoa > Arthropoda > Insecta > Lepidoptera > Nymphalidae > Melitaea > Melitaea athalia. The sequence goes on from HG992180.1 coordinate 4,297,344, forward strand.
TTGAATCTTTTAGTATTTTTTTTATTAAATAGTGGTATTTTGAGTTAATATCAATGAAGAAGTTGAAACTATTACTGACACATGCTTACACTTTGAGATTCTATTTCAGTGCCAGGAAGAAATTATTATTGATTTAAGATACATGTATGTATAAGTTAGCGCTGTTTTTAAAATAGTCTATAAAATAGGTAGAAATTAATTTTCGGTTATTGAGACTATATTTTATTGTTTATTACACAGTTTAGTACATGCATTTAAGGACCAAGATAAAAAAACGAGATTAAAATCTGCTTAATGACTTAAAATTACTTCGTATTACTTGATATGACATTAAAAAATATATTTAAAAATACTTATTTCTTTTTGAAGTTTTGTTATTATTTTTTTTTACCTCAATACATATTATTGCAAGATATTAGACCACCTTTTAAATTTGTTCCAACTTTTTTTTTATTGTTGGTCAATAGCGTTTAAACAAATAAACAAAATAAAATAGATGAATTACTTCATCACAAATATTACTGCCATAATAAATATATGTCGGAGAGTCAATGCAGATAGTTATTAATGACGGTACCTGTGTTGTTATTATTATTCAAATACCCTCATTCTATTATTCGAGTCATTCCTTTGTGCATAAAAGACCGATGCGGCCGCAGCTAGGGCAGTCTTGGCTCTGGCGTGGCGCAGTGCACTTGTGTATCCTGCTAGTAGCTTAACCTCAACTCTTGTAAGGGTTAGTTTGTGTACACGAATTAATTGTTACTTTATATTGTGGGCAACTCGGTCAGTGGAGGCGAGCGTTAATGCGCATTTTAAAGACGGCCGTCTTAAACCTAGACTCGGGTCGCAACTCCCGGGCACTGACTCTGAGTTGTCCCTCCGCCACGCGATAGACACGGTTCCTGCTCGGTAAGTCCATTTAATACTTAGTAGTTCGGTCATCCGTCCGTTCTTCTCCTACCTACTTCTGATCTGCGACATCAGAAGTGGGATAAAGATCTCACTACGCCCGCTTCATTTGTTGGTTGCTGTTGTTAATTGTTTTTTTTTAAGTTCAGAGTTTTTGGTTTCTTTGAACTTTAAGTTCTATTTTAGCGAGTGTGCAAGTAAGTTGCAATATTTTGTGGGTACATCGATGTTTGAGTTATTTTCGGTCGTTCTGTCGTATTGTTATCGGTGTACAAGTGGTTTTTGTTCAGTGTTCGATTACGTAATTCGATTTACCGGTTATTTGTTGAATTTAGTTTTATTGTGACACGTAGGTAGTTGTGTAGTGATTAATTTTGCTAATAGATTTTGAGATTCAGTTTTTGTTTCGATTCAGTCACAATGTCAGGTGGTGATCGTAATCGTAGTGCGAGCCGTCGCGGTAGTCCCAGTGACAGTCGTTTAAGAAAGATGCCAGAAGGTCATGTACCAATTGAGTTTAATGTAGATGACGATCATAATGGTGAACATCTTAGTGATGTGACGGAAAACTGATGTAAGCACTCTAAAGACTAGTGTGTAGTCATCAAGAGGATGGTACACGAGGGATACACGTGGATTGTGGAGCAATTGTAATTGCTGGTTGGAAGGGTGGCTTACATAGTTGTTAGTGTTGTAGAAAATGAGTTTGGTTATTGAAAGTTGGATTGACGTTGGTACATGTACACTCTGGACAGTTATATTTACGTTAAGTTTTTGCGGTTACACACTTGTTGGTGATAAAGTGTTAATATCGTCTTAGTTTGAGTATTTCCGATTACCCGAATACCGTTCCGTAATACCGTTCGATTGTAACGAATATTTTTGTGTTTGTAACTATTGTTGTTTGTTGAAGTACCGAGGGAGCGTAAAGTTAAAGACGCCATCTTCCGAATAGTTAATGATGGTTTTCTGATAGGTCGGTCGCCGTTTTTATCGTCTTTTGGCGGGATTGTTGTCATTTGTAATAAGCAGTTGCTGTTTAATTATTGTGCAGCTAACTTTACTACACGATACGTGACGTATAAGTGACTACTGTGATAGCTTAGTCAATATAGTTAAAAGTGTGTATCGTGAATGAATAAGTAGTGTAGGTTTGAAGTGAGAAATAAGTGGTTTAAACTGTTTAAAAGTTATTTAGTTGTTCTGTTTAAAAAAGTTTAAATTACAGAAGGTTTATAACACCTTGGTACAATCATGGGCCCATTATGGTAGTCGTTGTAGGTAACCGTTAAAGTTTGTTTTGTTACAAAATGAGGAGCGTAATCAAACGAATCTTGATCCGAAATATCGAGGCCCTTTTCGATTGTAAACGTACCTATTTTGCTCACGAGTGGTTAAGGAAAATGCTAGCATGTCATGTACCAGACGATGTTGATGAAGTTTATGATCTTGTTGATAATGATGATGTTCAAGTTTAAGTAGATGGAAAGACTCGAGTGAATGACTCTATCGACCGTAATGTGTTCAACCGTACCAGTATAGTTATGCGTAGTCGTAGCCCGGTAGAATTGTCTCTTGGGGCAACCCAAGAGTCCAGGGTGCGCGGCGTGCGTTTAACTCTGGCGGAAGTCGTGGTCTGGTCTGTTGAGAGCGTAGCGTGTAGTCGCAGAAGTGACTGACACGGGCGATCCATTCGGTGGATATGTGTACTGAGAAGTACGTGACTGACACATGTACTGTGATTGCTCTTCGTCTAGAGAGCCGTGGTGTTAGAGGTCTTTACTCGAGGATTTTTGGTTGTAACTTGTTGTAGAAGTAGACGTACGGTCTATAGTTTTGGTTGTGATGACGTCGATGGTACATGGCTGTGGTAATTGTGTGAAGTGATTAGTTATAATTGGTTTAACGACGTTTATGATTCAGATTATTGTAAAGTTCTTGAAATAATAATAGAACCTATAGGTATGTTCACGATCGTTTACGAAGGATTCCTCTTACTGATGTAGCAGCTGAATTCGATTTGTTTAATGTTGTTGATGCTAATTTGGTCGTATCACATGAGGTGATGACAATATATGTTGGTCGTATCACATGAGGTGATGACGATATGTGTGGCAATAGTAGTTGTCACTAGCTGCTGAGGCAGTCGGGCCGTGAGCTACTGTCACTCGATTTAGGTGACAGTAGCGACTCTTTTAGTTGGTTATCGTCACTCGATGGAGGTGGCATGAGCTACTGTCGCTCGATTTAGGTGACAGTAGCGACTCTTTTAGTTGGTTATCGTCACTCGATGGAGGTGGCATGAGCTACTGTCGCTCGATTTAGGTGACAGTAGCGACTCTTTTAGTTGGTTATCGTCACTCGATGGAGGTGGCATGAGCTACTGTCGCTCGATTTAGGTGACAGTAGCGACTCTTTTAGTTGGTTATCGTCACTCGATGGAGGTGGCATGAGCTACTGTCGCTCGATTTAGGTGACAGTAGCGACTCTTTTAGTTGGTTATCGTCACTCGATGGAGGTGGCATGAGCTGCTGTCGCTCGATTTAGGTGACAGTGGCGACTTTAGTGGTTATCGTCACTCGATGGAGGTGGCATGAGAAACATGTTTTGGTTGTATTGCTCGATGGAGGCAATATCGTCACTCGATGGAGGTGGCATGGAAACATGTTTCGATTGTATTGCTCAATGGAGGCAATATCGTCACTCGATGGAGGTGGCATGAGAAACATGTTTTGGTTGTATTGCTCGATGGAGGCAATATCGTCACTCGATGGAGGTGGCATGGAAACATGTTTCGATTGTATTGCTCAATGGAGGCAATATCGTCACTCGATGGAGGTGGCATGAGAAACATGTTTTGGTTGTATTGCTCGATGGAGGCAGTATCGTCACTCGATGGAGGTGGCATGGAAACATGTTTCGATTGTATTGCTCAATGGAGGCAATATCGTCACTCGATGGAGGTGGCATGAGAAACATGTTTTGGTTGTATTGCTCGATGGAGGCAGTATCGTCACTCGATGGAGGTGGCATGGAAACATGTTTCGATTGTATTGCTCAATGGAGGCAATATCGTCACTCGATGGAGGTGGCATGAGAAACATGTTTTGATTGTATTGCTCGATGGAGGCAATATCGTCACTCGATGGAGGTGGCATGAGAAACATGTTTTGGTTGTATTACTCAATGGAGGTAATACATGTGGTTATCGTCACTCGATGGAGGTGGCATGAGAAACATGTTTTGGTTATATTGCTTGATGGATGCAATTCATGTGGTTATCGTCACTCGATGGAGGTGGCATGAGCTGCTGTCGCTCGATTTAGGTGACAGTGGCGACTTTAGTGGTTATCGTCACTCGATGGAGGTGGCATGAGCAACTGTCGCTCGATTTAGGTGACAGTAGCGACTCATATGTGGAAAGCAATAATGAAGTAATGTTTATACCGAAACGATTGGTCAATTTTGATTTAATGGTAGATTCGCGTATGGTTGTATGGTGTGTCACAAAAAGTGGTTGTACTATCGCTCTATCCTTGGTTAAGTGTGGGTCAGGATAGGCCGAGACGAGACTTTGATATCGCAGTACCTTTTTGCTTTTTACGGCATCACACGGGGACGTGTGACTTGTCAGGATGGCCGTGTCGGAGAGTCAATGCAGATAGTTATTAATGACGGTACCTGTGTTGTTATTATTATTCAAATACCCTCATTCTATTATTCGAGTCATTCCTTTGTGCATAAAAGACCGATGCGGCCGCAGCTAGGGCAGTCTTGGCTCTGGCGTGGCGCAGTGCACTTGTGTATCCTGCTAGTAGCTTAACCTCAACTCTTGTAAGGGTTAGTTTGTGTACACGAATTAATTGTTACTTTATATTGTGGGCAACTCGGTCAGTGGAGGCGAGCGTTAATGCGCATTTTAAAGACGGCCGTCTTAAACCTAGACTCGGGTCGCAACTCCCGGGCACTGACTCTGAGTTGTCCCTCCGCCACGCGATAGACACGGTTCCTGCTCGGTAAGTCCATTTAATACTTAGTAGTTCGGTCATCCGTCCGTTCTTCTCCTACCTACTTCTGATCTGCGACATATATTATATATTTTTTTTAACTAAAGCACTTGAGTTCTATTCAAAGATTAATTTCCTTCTGTGAGCAAGATTGAGTAATGTAAAAAATACTGACTAACACTTTATTTTTGGTGACATGAATGAGATCACACTGACATAGTGTAAAATAAAATTCTTGATCAGTTTCTTTGAAATATTATCTCGAAATGTATAGAAGATTCAAATCTTCAATACCTTTATTCAAGCCAGCAAGACCACAAGTCTCAGTTAGTAACTCATACATGTAAGCTAGCATCCGTTGTTATAAATCGTGGAAGACAGAATTACAGACATTAATGTATGCACGAAAACACCTGAATGTGGCTGTTATACTCACTTAAGCACTAAATTACGCTCCAAATTTCGTATAGGTACGTTAAATTAATTCAAATAACCGCGTTTCAGTATAAGACTTCCATAATGGATACCTATTTCATGAAAGTTTGCGAGAATAGTTTTATTAGTTTAGTTCAGTGATGGATTTTGCTTGTAATGTTTCACGCTAGGTTTTGTCTACGGCTTCGTTTGTTCAGGATTAGTATTAGGAGTAATATGTTTAGTGGGTTTGTAAATTAAATAGCCAAGGCGATAATTACAATCTATCTATATTTTTGAACAGTGTAACTATAAAAAGGAATATTTATTCGATATTGATTTAAGAAATTATTACATGTAGTTACTAAGCTATAACATAACAATTAATATTAACTATGCCATAACTGTTGGACGACTATTGAATACTTGATAACATATGTTTTTGTTACCTTTACTTTGAACTAGTTAAAATACAGCTACAAGGAACAACCTGTTTACAGCTTCTTATATATGTATACGAGTATTGAAGATAAGCGTTATACGGCTTTAGAATTTTCTTTTATCTTTCTATTTTTTTTATTTATAAATGTAACAATACAAACTATATTTGTGACCCTAAACTTGGTTTTTCGAGCCAAATCAGCAAACTAACTATATTTTAAATATCAATCAGCATTTCAGGCGAAAGTTTTTTTTTATACAACTAGGTTATATATATATAAGCGTACGGCCCTGATGGTAAGCGATTACTGTAGCTTATAGACGCCTGCACCACCAGAAGCATTGCAAGGGCGTTGCCGACCCTACCCCCGATTCCCCCCAGGAGCTCTGGTCACCTTACTCACCAACAGGAACACAACACTGCTTGAAAATAGTATTATTTAGCTGTGGTCATCTGTAATGTCGAGGTACTACCCCACGGTCTGCTCCATATTTCGAGAAGGAAATTTTCTGCGCCCTACCTCAGTTAAAATTAAAAAAAAAGTACAATAGATCATAACGTGTATGTTTAACAAGTTAGGATCTCTTGTTCTCAAATTATTCTACGTAGCTTGTCTGAAACATTATTATATTATTACACACTTATACCAAATATTGATAGTTACTTAAGAAACTTGATCGTTATTACTTGATTCATTGAAATTTCCGAATAATAATTAAATTGAAACAAACATAAACAACAACATAACATCAATTCCGGAGTTACAATATCAATAGTCAGTTTTGTTAATAGTTTGTTTGTTTGGTTAATTGGATGTAAATTAGGAGAGTATGGCAAAATGTACAAACGATTAACTTGTGTACAAATATTTCAGATGAAAGTATGCTACAAGTAAGCGGAATATAACATAATAATTTAATTATTAATATGTATTAGCATCATATTAGTTCCTAGCCTAAGTTTAAAATTAATATTCATCACAGAAAGAAATTGAAAGAAATAACACAATAACTCTGTCTCTGTCTGGGCGTTTGTACTTTTGAATTGTGTGTTTCCGGAATCCTGACGCAGAAGAAATTCCTATCGGAGGCCGTTGAGTGTATGGTGTTTATTTATTTATTATTAAAAGTACAGGGGTCCTAGCCAAGTTACAAACGTTTCGTATCGAATCTCTTTCCGGTCCGGGAGCCAGTGACAGGTTTTCATGACTTTCCTCCCAATCGATACTTCGTAAAATGCATAAGGGATTTTTATTATGAATATTCACGATTGTCAGGTGCAACTCCGTGGCTAGGATGGACAGTGGCGGCCTCCCACGCATGGAGAGAAAAATTTTTTCTTATCATTTCCTCCCACCTTACAATTTGTCGGAATATAGTTATCTTATCTTGGGTATTTTGAAGGAAAAATAATGTAAGCTGACCATAATATGTGGATTATATGTCATAATAATAATTAATATAAATAGATTTATTCTTTAATACTTCACCTACAAGTTCAAACAATTATATTCTCTGAAGACTGGTTTTAACTTCTTTTAAAGTTTCCTTTGTTTCTTTAATGTAGTCGAGGAACTCTGCACAGCGTGCAGCGTGGTATTGCATTGGATAGGTAGGTAAATTAGTTTGCATTAAAGTTATGAAAGGTAATGCTATTTAGTTGTCGGTGTTAATCTCGGAACGGTGTAGATTAAAGTGTTTTACAGATCTGAAGAAATGATGTGTGAATATCGACTTGTCATAATAGTGAAAATTACGTACGCTGTAGTCGAACGTTTTTTATGTTTTGTTATTGATAAACATTTATTTATTTTTTATTTATTCGTTTTTAATAAACGTGTATGGTTTAATCTTGTGAAAACTTTTAACCGACTTCAAAAAGGATCAGGTTCTCAATTCGGTAGGTATTTTTTTTCGCTAAGATTTGAATGTTTGAATCTAAAATAATTTTCAAAACCTTGGACGTGACGAATAACGACTTTACCAAGGACCTGGTCTCCATGTAAGACTAAAGAGCCCCAATCACGAAACCTGTTCATATCGCGGCTGCAAATGAGAACCTTTTCAAAACTACTCCAGTACAACACAAAGACAAACAACAAATTACGTAATAGGTCACGTAAATATAGTCCCTCTGTCACCACAATAGACCCTATAGTTGCATGAACAGTTTCCGCAGACATAGGTAAGGATAATCTGTTCACCCTTTTAAAGGGATGCTCGTTACATCAACGTACATCATTGAAATATGCTAAGGGCCTGCGGCTCGGAGATTTCGAATAAAAAAGGGTTGATATTCGCCATGTCAAAACAAATCAACAATCCCTTTATGGTAAATAGGTTGGGAGCATCGCGGCTTACAAAATAAATCTACGAAACAATTTTTTTTAAATTTTATGTTTTATGATTTTTACTGTCTTTTACTATGATTCACGAAAAATATTTTAATATATTATGTACTAGTCGATATTCATAATTATGTTTTATAATAATTGATAAACGCTTCATAATTACTAACCCTAGTGGTATGAAATCGTTGGTTGGGTGCAGAAAAAAAGATCAAATATCTGTGTGATATATTTTATAAATTAAAATATTAGGTATATGAAATAAGTTAAATTGTAATTGGCTAATACAATAGTATTGGTTAATAATAATACAAGAAAACTCTAAAATAAAATAATAAAAGAAAAACATAAATTGTCGCTTTCTATTCGTCCCTGCTGTTTGGTCGTTTCAAACGAATTCATTCCCCATATATTTTTGATATCACGCGACTTTTATCGTTTTTTAAGGACTCCAAAAATGGTTATGGGCGGGAATGGAATACGCTATTCCTAGCGTAACGAAAACGTCATAAATTTTTTTTGATAACGACGTCGACGAATTTTTGTTTCGAACTACTCGTAATTTTAACTTTGCATTTTCTTCTTCAAATTCAGTTACAAAATATATATTAGATTGATATAATCTAAATAATGAAAAATTTATCCTAAATTTGGTGCTAAGCACAAAACTCAAAAACGACTAGAATTTTTTTTTTCAATTTCTATCTTTGTAGATGATTCTTACGGAAAGAAAAATTAAGAAAATTGCGCAAACAATTTCGTAAAGAGAACATAATAAACATTATTTAAATTGTTCGCGTTTGATAATAATTTACAAGGCAAGAGAACGTGTCAGTTCAGCTGGTCACATAATTATCGTTACACACGATTCAGAATAAGTTTTACATATAATTTGATTTAGGTAATAATAAAACTATCTATTTTTTATACATTGATGATAATATCGAAGTTAAAATTTATATTATCATTGTTTTCTTCCATCTAATTACGGAATACGACAGCAAATTTAAGTAACTAAAAATCCATATCTTCGTACAACTGTATTAACTCATCGGCAACCATGTACCCTAATAAATATTAATACTATTTTTCATATTTTTTAAGTATAAATAATTGTGTTTGCTCGCAAACGAAAAAAAAAACCGACTTCAATTAGATCGATAAGTAACACAACGAAGGTAGACAAAAAAATAGTCAAGTAAATACGCGTTATTAGAAATAACTATAAAAGTTCTTATTGTCAGATATCAATGAAATTTAAATGGGAGCACATGACACGCAACACCTTTCAATTAAAACAAAATTCATCGAAATCGGTCCACTCAGTCAAAAGTTCTGATCTAACATTCATAAAAAAAAAGCTTTAAAATGTTAATTTTCCTACACGTTTCAATTGTTGGAATTTCGATAATAGGGTAGTAAGAAATTTTTTGGGATTTATGTACAAAGGATATTATATTCTTAAAGTCAGATACAGAAATTTAAGTCGATTTTTATCACTATTCAGTGATACACAAAAAACTGTCTTATAGATGTTTTGTAAAGGATTAGATTCGATTGTGATCTTTTTAAAAAAAATCTCGAATAACATTATTGTAATCTGGGGCGTGAAAACTTCTGTTCGAATCGGTAACAATGATCTTTTTGTTCAGATTCATCGTACAATAAATATTTTAATAAAAATAGAGACTTGTTGCATAATTTTAATGGTTGAGTAACAAAAATGATACAATAATTTTCAATTAATATTAATAATTACAACAGTAATGAAACAAGTTAATTAATTTTTACTGAAAATCTTTCTCCTCTTGTTCGGGGTTTTCTATGATTAAAGTCTTAAGGAGTACTGAATTGATAGACGTAATTAATTGCCCTTTCTTTGCCATTGAGATTTGTGATCTTTTAAAGCTTTATTTATTTTGTCCGAACACGTAAAATATAAAAAATTAAATATAATCTTATTAGACGCAAACCAAATATCCAGCCCCCTTAGCCAAGTTGACAAACTACAATCGATAACGCGACGTTGTTCGACGAACGCTAGTGTCATTCCCATACATTTGTTAGTTTTCTAATAGCGTTATCAATTGTAGATTTTCAACTTGGTTATGGGGGCAGATCCCTTATTTTTTCGTATAAAATGATGAAGGCTGTAGATTTACTTTAACGTAATCATCATTATTATTATAAGTCACTTTACATATTGTATCACTTACAGCTGAGTTCTGAAGTGTTAGATATTAAAAAAATCACAAAAAATCTTTCTGATATGCTACTATGACAGAAACAGAATATTTTGTCAACTGCTATTTTTGTTTCAGAGTCTGTAATTGTGAAATACATACAATAAATAATGTATTTTCTTTAATTGACGGGCTTTCTGAACAGTATTTTTAATTATGCTGATAATGACGAGCATTTTTAATTAAAATATAATTCTAGCTTCATTATGTTACTACAGATTTTTTTTTAATATAAAAAATATATGTTAATATAATGATTAATTAATAAACAATGTGATCAACCCCAAACTTTAACATATCTGTCATTTTGTCTTAAGTTAAATTGGGTAGGTGTTTTCTTCAGGGTACCCATACTGCTACTCGTTTTTGACACCTCGAAATCCTAAATGTTGTATTTAATTTGTGAAAACTTTACTGGTCAATGAATATGTTAATGTGTACCAAAATTATTGTGTTATAAATACTGTTTGGTGTCGTCGCATTGCTGGGCATGGAGCTAGTACAGCCTGCTTTTCATTTTGTAGACTCAAAAAATTTTTTTATTGTATTTTGTACACTACAATATAAAATTATCTAATATAACAAGTATAAATCTACCAATCGTAAAAATTACGTTTACAATTTTTTGAAATATCTATTTATATTTTTGACAAACTTTTTAAAACATGATAGACTGTACGCCAGCGACTGCTTCTCTAAGTTTATTTAGGTATAAAGTTGGTTTTACAATCTGAAACGCCATATGTGTTGCTTCTTGCTTCAAAGCGTGTGTAAGGTCATGTACACGCTAGTAAAGTAATTTATAAAAATGATCATAAATCTTAGTGAAACGGACTTTATTGATAGGTAAGACGTGCTGCTTTAATATGTTGAATATAAGTTTCGTATATCCACTTAGTAGATGTTTGCCGTGGTCTGGGTGTTTGTGCAGTCCTTGTGGGTCTCCCCACCGTGCCTCGGAGAGCACGTTAAGCCGTCGGTCCCGATTGTTATCATGTACACCTGATAGCGATCGTTACTCATAGTAGGGAATATATCCGCCAACCCGCATTGGAGCAGCGTGGTGGATTAAGCTATGATACTTCTCCCGCATGGGGAAAGAGACATAGGCTCAGAAAGAAACAAGACAAATCCTCTCTTAAACAGAAGCTTAATCACTACATAAAGAAACCGAATTTTATAAGTGAAAGCCTTAAAATGAGGGAATATACTCGCCAAACCGCATTAGAGCAGCGTGGTGGATTAAGCTGCGATCCTTCTCCTACATAGGAAGAGGCCTATGCCAAACAGTGGGATATTGCAGGCTGAATCGTGATATCTAATTATGTTTAAAAATGAGGTTAAATAAGTTAAAATTTTAGCGTTTGTAGCGTTACTTCCGATCGTCAATGTAATATATATCGAATTTACTCAGAGGCATCGCAAAGAACTGCACCCCTACGTAGTAGATCTTCTTTGAACTCGAGCGAAGCGCTTCGTTTTCTTATTTCTACTACACATTTCTCGAGAAATTTATTGTGTAATCTAGTCCAAAGTTTATTGACTGACAAAAAATATCAGTTGTTACTTAGGTTCAGTATTCTATCGATTAAGAATATTTTGAAAGTAGACGTCTGTATTGTTAATCTGTGAGGCGATGGTTATAATTATAATATGTACATATTATAATAAAGTCAATTCGTTAGCAATTGACGTTAAGCTTTTAAGTATTGAGTTTTTTTTTTAATTCCAGTCCTAAACAGTATATTTAAATTTCCATTTTAAAGATGACATAATTTAAACATTCTGCTGAGTCAACACGTCGCAGTACTTACAAAGCTGAAAAATATTATATTAACTATTATATATTATAATTATATTATTTCAAAATATTCTGTATAAAACTTCAAAATAATAATCTATATTGTATATATAAAAGAGTTACCCACCCATTGACTCATCACGATATCTCTAGAACCATAAGGCGTAGAGACTTGAATTTTGGTGGGAATATTCCTTTTGCCGAGTAGAGGTCAGCTAAGAACGGATTTTACGAAATTCCACCCCTAAGGGGGTTAAACGAGGGTTGGAAGTTTGTATGAAAGTCCTATGTTTTTGAAGTAAGAGACTTGAAATTCAAAATGTATGCTCTATAGATGGTGTTGACGTGTACTAATAATGTATTTTGAGAAATCAACCCCATTTTGTGGTTAAAACAGGGGATAATAGTTTGTATGAAAGTCCAATAAAAATTCACCTACAAACTTGAAATTAGGAAAGGCTATGATTTTCCTCAAATTAACGCGGGGGTAACCGCGGGGCACAGCTAGTATGTTTTATATAATAATACACGAAAAGTATTTAAAAGAGTATATATACTTTCAAATTGGAACTTCTCAAATATTTTCCTTGGTAGTTAGTTATCTTTGCGATCTTTGCAAATAGCATTAGCTTCGAAGGATTTTAGAGGAATGATTTAGTTTGCTAACTTTAAGAGTTTAAAGTTATGCTAGAAATTTCCTATTTGGATTTGAACACGTTACTCAACAATCTTCATAAGTTCTTGTATGTTTTAGTTTTAAGGGAATTGAAGCGTTTAATGTTTTCTATTGAATAATGATATTATAGAAGTTAGTTCTATTGTAAGTCCTACTGAACGATCATAGGACACATACATACAGTAATAAAGACATCATTTTCGGATAAAAGAAGCGTCGAAGCTGAATCCACCACGTTGTTCCACTGCAGGCTTATACAATTTTCTTGATATTAGTAATGATCACCATTTGATATAAGTTCAAATTAAAATTGAATATTTTAATTATAATTAGATAGATTGTCGTCTTCTTTACCATTTTACCATAAAAAATCTGCTTACAATACTTCACAGCAAAAAAAGTTAAAGAATTTTCTTTGCTCGTACGCTCAAATTTATTTTAACTCTATTCATATATGTAGGTAAAAGAGCTATAACAGTGCCATTCCAACTTTGTTCCCCACTGCAAATTTTGAACTACTGCTTAACCTTCGCCCGTGCGCAGCCTTGCGAGCCGAATTGGCACAATATATGGCCTCGGCATGAATCCAAGTCGTATATGAATGTGGCAGTGTCAAATAATGAATACCAAGTATAGTGTGTCAAGTTAAAACCAATATTTGTTAACCAAAACATCGATATATCGATATCGAGGCATATAGGTAGGTTTTTCTTAAATACTATTCTTATACTGATACAAAAAGTCAAATTCGTGAACTAATTACAAGTTCTAAAAATGCTACTGTCAATACCCACCATATTAAATTGTACTATGTAATAATATTTACACACAGGTAAATAAAAATCCACCGTTAAATAAATTAAAAAATATGATAGCACTGTATTTTTAAAGCAAAAAAATGCATTAAAAATGTTTATGAAAATATATAAACATAAATTGGTTCATTTCATATCGCTTTAGTGAATACAAATATTTGAATTCGTCCAAATATTTGTTCCTTGTGTTGACGACCAATGGTTGTCACCCTACTTGTCCGGGCAGCACGTAAACCGATCAGCCCCGGCTGTTTTCATAAGCAACTGATAATGATCGTTACTCTTGGTAGGGAAGTTTGCTATCCAACAGCGAAGAGCGGCTTAGTACAACAGTAGAACGTCTAATACTCTCTGTCTCGACTCTGTTGTAAAGCTACATAATTTAATTAAACATTTCATTGGTGTACATAAAACGAAAATCGTAATTATAATAATATCATATGATTTCATTATAATTATATTAATACAAATAATAGCGTATTAAATAAATGCCTACATTTAATTGATTCAATTCAAATTTAAATTCAAATATTTTATTAAGCATAAAATCATTACAATTTCATGAGTCTACTACCAGTTCGGAAAGAAGAAGCCTCTGACCTGAGAAGAACTGGCGGAAGAAAATCAGCGGGACTAATATATTTTTTTCTCGTAATTTTTTTTTCCAAAGCAGATTGAAATTAACAATAATTTTATAGGTTGAAATAGCCTGGCGGCGATCACATCATTCCCAAAGCGTACTGTCAGTGAAACACTTCGTACTGTCAGTGAAACACTTATCTTATAGGTCTAAATATTAAATATGACATCGTAACACGTATTAATTAATTTGATTAACAGTAATAACTGACCGCAAGCACCCCGTGAGACGGATATTATTAATTACGTGCAAATGTCATATACCCAAAGGCGACACAAACACGGCTGCAGCTACCGTAGCAAACTGTCAACATCTTGTAATAAATAGTCTGACGAATATATCATATACATAGGCTGAAATGCCTATTAATCGTACACAAAGACGTCAAGATTGGTTCAAAACAAATCAATCTAGAGTCAGCCTCATACTAATTGCTCAATGACCCTGGCTCCAGGTATAGCTCGAGTTTAATCTGAGAACTGAACCTTTAGTTACATGGTGCATATCGCTCTTATGGCCAAAGACGTAAAGGCCATAATTTAATAGTCACGTAAGCCGTTTGGTCCACGTTGATAAACGTTGGAACCTAGCTTAGACTCTAGTGTATATGCTTCATTAGCCAGGTTTGTGAACGTATGGTGACTAACTTTGTGGTCATACGTTGAATACATAGTAAAAATAATTTGAAATTCAGATATTTTAAAGTATAAAATGATGGATTACTTTACTTTTGTTTTGAGGATAGAATAGATAAAATTACTATTTTTACGTTTTTTCATGTCATTCTGAAAAACCGGGTACTTGTGGAACCGCTGCCTCGTTTGTCGATCTGTCGGACTTTTCAAATTCAAAGGATTAGTTTTGAGAGGTAAAATGAAAAAAGAGAAGTTTCGGTAAAAAAAGTTTTTTCATAAATTTTATGTTCTCTTCCCTAACATTTTCTACACCTAAATTTTTCTAAGGCATCCCTAAAAATGTTAAAAATAATAAAAATAAAGACCACAAGACTAGTGATGTAAAACAGTACTCGTTAATTTATTAAAATTGAAATAAGTTTTTTCAAAACCACATTCGATTGGTAATTTTTTCTTAGTCTTATAGATAATCTGAAATTACTAAAAAATCGTATTTGGTCAATGTACTTTATTTGTTAATAAAACTGGTTTAATAATTGCATTACTTAACGGTACAAAATTGTTTTTATTTTAACGAAAGATTGGATTCAGACACATGCTTCAACTGAAACTGTACGTTGTGCGAAAAAAAAATGTCCAAAATAGATAACTCTACGACTTATGACCTCCCTAATATAATGGATAATGTATTTTGCAAGTCATAAGTGCTATGCAATACGATTGTCATCAGCTATCATTTGTTTATTTATACTAATATTTTAAAACTTATTTTAAATACAATCCGCTTCAGAATCTTCAAAAGCTTTTGTCCTCATGTGTTTAATTTCATTGCAATTAAATTAGACTTTTTAAGTTGTTTCAATGTTATGTACATATTTTTGTGATGGTATACATATATAATGTTTATTCATTATTTTATTTATTTGATAAGCACACTTAGAACATACATACACCTAAAAGAATTAAAATTAAACAATAGGTATATCATAATAATGTATCTAATATGCATGCCACTTACAAGTGCACATAACAAAAAATAATAAATAATTAAAATATTTGAACTTTAAATATACATTAATACGATTAAATATTTGTGCTTTTTTCCAAACATAAATATAACACTGTCAATTTTGTTGCAAATATTTTTTTATTTTATTTTTATTTTATTTATTAGGCTCATCAACGCATGATACACAGCAACATATTTAAGGTACATACATTTTGTTAAATAAGTCGTGTACCCGCAATTACAGATGGGCACGACGTTCGCGAAACTGACGCTCGGATAATATATAAAAGTCATATGTTACAATAATAACTAGATAGAATATCTTTTTCTCATACGACGAGTTTTAGTTTGACATTCGACGATCCTCGAATCAGTGCTATTAATAAAAAAATCCTTCACCGCTATCTCGAGCCACCAGCATGTAAAGGGTCGGTTATAAATATGGATAAGTCAAACATTATTAGACGCTGAACAAACCTTTGTTCAGCCTTTCTTTAATATAATACAATTGTGATACAGTTCGTAGGATATTATTGATCGTTGCATTCTATGCTGATTAAATACGTTAAGATTTTTTATTTATTTATTATGAAAGACCTAACTAAGGAAATAATTCTTCTCATTACAAAAGGTCATTACAATCTGACTATAATCAGTAGGTAGTTGTGCCAATAAAACCAAAGTAAGTTAGTTTATCGCAAAAAGAAAAAGAGAAGTTACGGAGTTTTTCTTTTTGACAAACAAAGAGTTGTTGAAATAGGTAGTTTAATTTTAGATATGGTGCGAGATATAAAACGGTAATATCCAGTTCCCTCATTTTTTTGTATGAACTTTAGCTAAAACATCCAAATCATATTCATTTCCTGTGAGAGCGTGTCCTTAGTCTAAGTATATGCCAGCCCTTAGGGCGCGTTCCCACTATGTCGTGACGACAGATAATCGTGTAGTTTTAAGTGTCGTGGCTCATATGCTTAAATGGAGGTGTTCACATATAAAACGACACGACTAACTGTCGTCTACGACACTTTTGCACTGACGACAGATTGTCGTGACAGTAGGAACGGCTAGCACGACAGTCGTAAAACGATAAAAAATCGTTACGACTAAAACGTGACTGCAAATCTATCGTAGCCACGTAGAACGTAGAGGCGACTTTAGATTTGTAGCTTGCTAATGATGTGTACACGTAAATAAAATGTCGTCGCGATCCAATGGGAACATTGACGCTAAACGACAAAAAAATTTGACGACAAACAATCGTTATAATGGGAACAGCTAGAGACGAAAGTCGTAAAACGATAATTAATCGTTACGACATGGTGGGAACGCGCCCTTATTCGAACTTTTGTCAATGACTCGTCTACTTTAACGGAGTTAGTCTCTTTCGCGCTAGAAAAAAACTCAGATTAGGTGACATGATTGTGACACGATAGTGAAAAATTGTGATGATGAAAATTACAATGTGATGATTAACATTACAATGTTTCACTATCGTGAGCAGTACCGGGACTTTTGCAAGTAACTTTCCTCAATAACTAGACCTTCTAGGAACTTAAACTTAAACAAAGTTCTCGAAGTTACTAAAGAACTGTTACTTTATCACTCATCATCACTTCAGCGTATCGCAGTCCACAGTTGGACATAGGCCTCCACAAGATTGTGCCAAAAATGCCGTGAAATTACGTGTGTTGCTCATAGTCACCGCGCTGGGCTGGTTTTGTCGCGCCGAAGACGCTGCTGCCCGTTTTCGACCTGTGTATTTCAAAGCCAGCAGCCGGATGGTTATCCCGCCATCGGTCAGCTTTTTAAGTTCCAAGGTGGTAGTGAAACTCTGTCATCGCTTATTCGCCTCTTACGAGACCCACGGGAAGAGAGGGGGTGGCTATATTCTTTACTAAGAACAAAGAACTGTTACTTAGTTATAGTTCAGTTTTTACATAATAATATACGTTAAATATACACGTCTTTGTTTTTCTAGGCAATCTTTGAACTGTTGCCATGGAGTTTAATGTAAAGTAAAAGCTTACGAGATAGCTTACTATGAAATCCTACTGTTAGCTTTCAAATATTTTCTAAACGGAGACCTTTTTAGTCAATTTTATAGGAATTTTGAATAGAGTAAGCTTTTAGTGTTTGTTTAATATTTATAATATAATATGAGCAGACAACAAAATGAACAAACTGACAGAAAAATTTAAGTGAAAATGTCAGATGGAGAAACAAAAGTTCTAGAAAATATTGTTTCGCCACATAATGTAAAACTTAACTAATAACAATAATGTTTGTAGAGAAATAAAGATTCAATAATAAATAAAATATTGAACATAAATAAAATGTTACTGGTAACTAATGTGTGCATACGACACGAAGACTTAATAAATGTCAATGTGTTCTCGTATTTGTTTAATAAAATATATAAAAACACAACGAAAAAGTAAAATTGAGAATTCAATTTAAAAATTTAAAATACCCAGAATTGTACGATGACAAAACGGATTCAAGCGACGTAAACGGCCATTATTTTCTGAGCTGTCAATTCATGCGTTTTCCCCTCGAGACTTCTGATTGAAACAATTTTCGATGGGGTCGGGATGGGGTCACTACAGTGTGGCCATTCTAAAATTTCGTACATCCATACTGATATTGCGAACGCGAGTTGCGGTTTTGTCGGAAGCAGCCGATCGGTTTGGGGACAGAAGGACTTAATTTGTTGGAGGGTTTTCGAATCGGTTTCAAATGGCGAAGTTTATGTACCCCAAAGTGCTACATTGATTCTGTTAAGGGTGTGAAGTTCGTTTATACTAGCTAGTGAGGGTGAGGTTGCATTCGAGGAACTGAGGTTAACAAGATATATTTGGATTGTGAAGTGGTTTTCTACTTTACTTTGTATATTATCCTTACTTAGAGCAGCAGAACTAGTATAAAAAAATCATAGACAGCTCAAGTAGATTGTTTTATAATAAACATTATTAACTTATCTGTAATGCTTACAGTATTATTCGATGGATTAAGCTTCCCTTCTCCTGCACGGAGAAAGATGCTTATGTCTACTAGCAGTGGGATGTTATAGGCTGAATCGTAAATGCTACAAATAATCGATTTGGTTTCTTGCCTACTTTACTACGTAGCAATTAAGTTTTAAATTTATATCGCTTAAAACTATATAACGAAGATTGGAAAGAGCTTTAAAAGCTCGCTAAAAATAAGTAGTACGTACTACGAAACTTCTTTAGGCGCATGAGGGGTAAAATTTGAGCGACAGGTAATAAGGCAGCGTCAGAAACGGTCAGTACTTGGATGGGTTAGTTTTTATTTGTATTTTAAATTCATTTTTTTTAATTTGTTTTTTGAATTAGTTTGTCAAAGAAGTTTAACTTCTGACATGTGTACTTTGTACGCACCCATTTTTTGTTAATTTAAGCATACTTGATATTGTTTGACATAACGTAATATCTGCAACTATGTTTCCAAATATCATCAAATTACTGATGCATACATAAATTGAGACATAATACACTGGCATAGTGTAATCCTAATACTAATAGTAAAACGGTTACAAAATTACTGCAAAATTACTTTAGATTTTTTTTTTTTTTTTTTTTTTTTTTATGTTAGTAAGTCGACAAACAAGCGTACGGCTCACCTGATGGTAAGTGACCACCGTAGCCTATAGACGCCTGCAACACCAGAAGCGTCGCAAGCGTGTTGCCGACCCTATCCCCAATCCCCCCAGGAGCTCTGGTCACCTTACTCACCAACAGGAACACAATACTGCTTGAAAACAGTATTATTTAGCTGTGGTCTTCTGTAAGGTCGAGGTACTTCCCCAGTCGGGCTGCTCCATATTTTGAGCAGGAAATTTCCTGCTGTGCCCTACCTCAGTTAACAGATTTATAACAATAAATATAATGTTGCTATGTGGTTACGGCAGTTAAAAATATAGCCACCCCCTCTCTTCCCGTGGGTGTCGTAAGAGGCGACTAAGGGATAACACAGTTTCACTAACACCTTGAAACTTAAAAAGCCGACCGATGGCGGGACAACCATCCAACTGCTGGCTGTGAGCGGCATGTTGGCGCGACCTTGGGGAGGCCTATTTCCAGCAGTGGACTATAGGCTGAAGTGATGATGATATAACAATAAATATATTTAAATTTTAACTACAAATAAACATTAAGTTCTATTCCAACGACTATTTATAAAATTATAAATTAATTTATTCAAAACGACCTTAATATTCGTTACTTTGAATAAAACGAGCACCGAAATCTTTATCTTGTTACGAATAAATCCGAAAGGGTGAACGCAATGGAGGCGTAATTAAAACAGAAATATCATCTCAACCGTTAATGTATTAACGTTTACTGACCCTTATCAACGTCTCTCAACGTCACGACTTCATTTTAATTTATAATGAATATTTACAATATTAAAATATTACATTCGTTTTGCATTTAAACGGACTAATAATATTAATTTATAAATATGTGTCTCTAATGATGTTCTATTCATTTGAAATACGAGTATATGGTGTAAGGGATCCGTGTGGTTATCCTACCCTTTGTAAATTTTGATAATTGTTGAATTCGTTGAAATATACGCGTACCCTGCTGCCTTTTTGTATCGTATTGTGACGTTTTATAGTCTATAATCTTGGTTATTTAAATAGCGTTTAGAAAGTCAATTCCTAATTCAAAAAAAGTATCTTAAATCAAGCTGTCTGCTTCTTTAATTATCCTGAGAATAACGCGTTGAAATAAAGTTTTCAGTAAAGTTGATGAGACTCAAGGAAAATATTACGAATATTTAGGTATTTATTATAAACAACAAGTATTAAAAAAATTTAGCAAGCTTAATCCGCTTCAGCCTATCGCAGTCTACTACTGGATGTAGGACCCTCTAAATTCACGCTAAACTTCTCGGTTCTCCGCTGTCCTCCGTATCTTACGTAGATCGCCGGTGGGGAGGCCAATAATACAAAAATTGGTCACCCGTTATTTATTATTACATCATATTGTTCATTATGTATGAAATGTTAACTTGATTTTAATACAATGTGAAAACAATTTGAACTTGGAGAACTCTACGGAATGTACATTAACCTTCGGAGGCTATAAAAAGGTCAAAATGCCTTTACATTTAAAAGTTCAAAATGTTTAATTATATTAAGAGAACTTTATCGCTTGGTTATTAAATAAATGGAAAAGATTTGTTCGTAATTAATTTGTTCAAAAAGTATTTCACTACTTTTAATAGTTTCTTCACGCTACAAAGGGTTGAAACAAAAAAAAAATTATAAATACAAAATATTTCTTTTTTATAATTTTTTTTTATTTATTTTTTTATGTAACTAGGTCGGCAAACAAGCGTACGGCTCTTCTGGTGGTAAGCGATTACCGTAGCCTATAGACGTCTGCAACACCAAAAGCATCGCAAATATGTTGCTGATCTTATCCCCAATTTCCCCAGGAGCACTGGTGATCTTACCTACTCACCAATAGAAATATAACACTGCTTGAAAGCAGTATTACTTAGCTGTGATCTTCTATAAGGTCGAGATACTATCCCAGTAGGGTTGCTCCATATTTTGAGCAGGAAATTTCCTGCCTTTTTATTTGTGTATAGTATGACGTATTCAACATTTTTTTTTATTGTATTGTTTTCTAATGTTTACGCGAATTCCACTCATTATAATGAAACAACTTTTTCGGATTTTATCGCGGTACCTCCGTGACCATAGTTGCTGTAAAGTATCCGAAACGTCGGGCATTTAAAAATCTCAATAAACCGCAATAAAGTCCGAAAAAAAATTGGTCCATTATAATTTTTTAATCGTTTTAATATTTTGATAATGTTTATACAACCCTTATTATTACGAGGACATTTTAAATTAAATATCATTTACCCTTGAGGATTTATAATATCGCCTTCCACTCCATTTAATTAGACTTTAATCAGGATTAAGGATGTAAAGTAAAAATCTTTAAGGTTTTTTTTCCTTAAGTTAAAATTATAACACAAAAAAACATAATATAATTTTAACTTGGAATGTTATAAATAGGACTATAATATTTAAGTTGTGTATTTTTGTTTTTTTTTCTACAGTAGGACAATTATTGGATTGCTATCTTCACTAATATAATTATGTTAAGCTTAAGAAGTTTGTCTGTTTTGTTACGAATTTCAACGTTTTTCAAAGCGATTTTAATTTTTTTTTTAATGTGTAGAATCATGTTCGCCCGATATGTTTAGTGAATTATGAGGATTATCTACATCTTATTAAAACTTAATGTAAAGAGGAACCATAAGCCTCAAAGTCATACCACCACGACATTTCTCTGATTAGTTAGATAGTATTATTCAGTTGTGTTCGCACAAGAATTTCCAATTAGGGACAATAAAGGACTTGGATATTTGTGATAAAAAAAATTAAGGACACAAATATTATTTACAAAATATATTACTTTAATTTTGTATGTAAATATGTAACTGAAATAAACTTTAAATATTGAAAAACACATCAACGTACCGAGTGTAGTTTGGACGTTATTGGAAATTATTTTATTGAAAACATTTCGTATTTCTGAAATTCAATAAATTACGATTGAATAAAATATAATCGGTCACAAATCTCATTTAATATAAACATGCTATCGTTTATATTAAAAATAATTTATATAATGTACATTTCGTACTACAGTGACACTGGCTGTCTGTAAATGTATTACTAGGTAAAGTTCTAAACCGCTTACACAATGAATAAAAAAAGCTACCACAAAAGCTACTTAGAAGAAGGTTAATGTCTAATCTGGTCTCCTTCTGCGAGACAGTTATGTCCCAGAAGGAGGCCGACAAGCGGGTGAGAGAGGAGGCCGGCCGACGTGGCTTCCAACCGCGGGTGACGAGTGGGGGTGCGTAGGAGGCGCTTCTTAATGCGCTTCCAGTAACGCCCTTGTGCCCGTGTCGGGCCGGGATGGGAACCCGGTCCTGCTAGACACGGCGTCGTCGGGACTGTTCAGAGGTGAACCGGACAGTCCCCATGGAGGAGAAGTCTGGTCTTTTCGCCGAGGCCAGCCTGTCGCTGGAGGGATCCTGTTGCCTGCAGATCCGGGACCCTCCAATTAAAGTGGCTGAAGGCTCCCGCAGGGAGTTTAGTGCGGTAGTGGCACCCCCAAATGCTGAGTCCGACATACGGTCTAGGACTGCCTACCCGGGCGTCCTGGATATCACCCGTAAATGGGTTACCCTGCGATATCAAAAAAAAAGTCTAATCTACGATTTATTTTTGTTGAATAATTTCAGTACCATCAAATTCTTACCCACATAAGTACTATCGACAAAATCACGAACACTATCAAGATCAAGGGTATTCAAAATATAAAAATATATTTTCATCCCTCATAAACTGATTCTCTTTGAAATTAAAATTCGAACAGAAAAAAAAGTGATGCAAAATGTCGTTATACCGAACGCGTGCTGAATTCTGGTGAAATTTATAGAAAGCATAATTGGTTCGATATTGGCCGAGTGGCCTATTTCGGTAATGGACGTAGCTGTGCTTGATTTCGTATGTATTTGAGCCGATTTTGGTCCAATTTACCTTTTTAGTGCATGATGATATTGTTACGTACGACTGGTATGAGCCGGATCTTAGATTACATTAAAGGACCAAACTTATTGTGGAAATACGTGATCTACACGATACGCTAAATATTACTGCTTTCAAGCAGTGTTAGGGTCCTGTTGGTGAGTAAGGTGACCAGAGCTCCTGAGAGAAACGGGAGGTAGGGTCGGTAACGCGCTTGTGATGCTTGTAGTATTGCAGGCGTCTATAGGCTACGGAAATCGCTTACCATCAGGTGAGCCGTACGCTTGTTTGCTGACCTAGTTGTTTAAAAAAAAATAAGTTTTTTTTTTTTTTTAATGTAACTAGGTTGGCAAACAAGCGTACGGCTCACCTGATGGTAAGACCGTAGCCTATAGACGCCTGCAACACCAGAAGCATCGCAAGCGTGTTGCCGACCCTATCCCCAATCCCCCCAGGAGCTCTGGTCACCTTACTCATCAACAGGAACACAACACTACTTGAAAACAGTATTATTTAGCTGTGGTCTTCTGTAAGGTCGAGGTACTACCCCAGTCGGGCTGCTCCATATTTTGAGCAACAAATTTCCTGCTGTACCCTACCTCAGTTGTGTTCATAAGTGTCTCGTACTCAATGGGCAGTTGGAACAATCCCTTTAACACGAGTCTGGAAACACATAAAAACAATACAAATATCTAAACACTGATAATCATCAATAAATTCAGACAAACATTTGTTATTCTCGTACTTGTGGTTGTTAACATTATAACCGTTAGCTACGCATTCATTTAAATATTCTTCAATTTTTATATTGTTCTAAATAGTTGATATTTGAGGTAGCTAATCAGGTTCAATAAATTGAACTGCCTATCATAGCCAATACATATTTCTTAAGGTTTTTGAACTTTGATTTATTCGTAGGTTTTAAAGTCGAACCATTATCAGATTATACATAATATATAAAAAGCATATAAACTAGTTAAATAATCAATGTAAGTCTTGTATTAGAGATCTATACGCTTTCAAAATAAGAGGCTTCGTTATTTACGGTATGTTTTACTGAGATTACATTCATTCGATTTTGAAATAAATCACTTGTAGATATCTTTAACTAACACAATTTATTTTTATGATTGATTAAAGATTTGATGACGATATAATTAGATCACACATGACAGACAGTATGTTGAACTTTTGTGTTTTAATATTTTCTATTTATTAAAAAAAAAAGAATCTCAAAATTCTCCAGATACACATCAGTCTCAAAAAGTTTTAACCAAATGAACAACTTTTTTTTTGTAATAAATAAAAACATAAACTTATAAATATGAAACCTTCTTAAAGTTCCGAATATTCGAAAATTGAATAGAACTTAATGTGTTTCGTTTAAAAATGGACAGTTCTTTAAATGGTTTATGGCGAGGCCATTAAAAAGTTTCGAGTACATGTTAAGTGAATGATAATGGAGCCTAAGTATAGCTGTATAATGTTCGAGTTGGCAATAAATATTGAGGGTTAAATTTTTCATTATTTTGTTTCCTTTTTAAAATATTTTTATTGTAGTCGATTGAATTTTTCGTAAATGATAGAAGTTTTCAGATTTCTATGAATACCAGTATATAAACATCATGTGAGTAAAGAAACCCGAAACACCTATATATTTGAAATAATTGTATGATGAAATATGAAGAAATGTGGCTTATATAATTATCTTGTTCAAGCAACATCAGAAAATTATCATAGAAACTATTTAAAAAAAACTCCGGTACAAATTCATAATACGGTAGACAGTAAGTAGACATTCCTATTATACATATAAGGCAAATTATAGCATATCGTTTAATAATTGACACTGAAGCGCAAACCATTTTTTTATCATTATTGTATATTATCTTAGCCGTGCATCACGCTGAAAGTACTTTATGGATTTCAATATAGCTTGGTATGATTCGAGTAAACAAGATAAACCAGGAGACTGCATACTTTTTATCCAGAAATACCGTGTGGCTGGCTCCCTTAGAAGTGGGGAGGAAAGGTTTTTTTTGTGAACGAATTTTAGTTTATTAAATTCAAATATAATAATTAATTATATTGAGAAAAGAAAATGTTACCAAAAATTGTGTTATGCAAACTGTATAGAGAAAGGTTATAGAATAAATAATACAATTTACCTACTTGTCTAATGGTCGATTTACATCAGACGAGCGAATGCTCATTCTATCCCCACTACATCAAATTCTAATCAAATTCTTTTAGTGTAAACAAGCGTAAAGCATTTTTTCGTTGTTATATATATGAATACGAGTGTTCGAAGATCAAGAAAAAATGCTCTTGTTCTAGCTCTAGCTCTTTGTTCGTTTGGTCTAAATCCACCCTAATACGAGTCGAAATTTAATCATACGTAATTGTGTAGGTATAGTACTCAATACACAAACATAAAGGTCCTAATATATCGGATTTCAGAGTACAATAAATTGCTAAACATGGTTTACACACCGACAAAGTTACGTGTTTAAAACTATAAATCGTCAAAATCATTATTTGTTACCAATACCCAGACAATCTACACGCCAAAACGCCAAATTAGTTGAATGGCTCTTGTAAATACATGCATTTGGTTTTATGAAGTTAGAATATGATTTAGCTAAACGAATCGGTGATATTTCAATATCGTCACAATAAATAATTGGTGAAATTTTGCATAATGGCAACATATTTATGTGACGTGCGGTCTCGTCGAGCGCAGTACGACCGAAACGTTATTTATTATTTAATTTTTGATAACTTGCATCGAATCGATGTTGATTTACGATTATTGTTGTTGTTTATATTCGGTCGTAACCGCCGAGTTAGCATAATCAATAACGTAAAATTTTGCAGAGTTTTTTTTTTCAACTATGAATTTTATGTATTATTTTTTGATTTATTTCGTGCGAATATATCAGGAAAATAAAGGTGACTATGAGTACGACTCTCACTCGAGGTAGATATTTGTATTCACAGAAATATTTTTATGTTTTTTGTGTGGTTGTATGTCTATAGGGATCTTAACACCGAATCTCAGAAAGTACCTCAGTGCTGTTATTATCGTATACTTAATACCTAATAGCAATTGATATTCATAGTAACTCTTGAATTTAAACAATATACATAATATTATGTACAAATCTATAGCACCTACATATATCTAGCACCAATATTTACAAAACAGCTGCATTTTTCGCAAACTTTATTCTAATTCGTAGTACATCCATTTGTTTTTGACACAATTATTTACATACAAACATACTCTTAGCGTCTGTGAAACATAGATTATCACCTCAGAATACAATTAGGTATAAATCGTGCGCCCGTCTGTCTTCTAATTGCATTAAAGCACAGGCGACGCTTGATGTAATGTAATTGTTTGTGGTCCGTACGTGAAAAGGTGGAGTCAAGCTAGAAGCGATATCGTATAAGCGATGTAGAATGGTGAATGGAAAATAAAAACAATTTGTATAATGAAATTCATATGAATTTTGATAACACTAAACTCATTGATTTTTTATTTTGATTGATTTTGATAACACTAAGTTATTCGTGATATTATGATATAAATAAATAATAAATAAAATAAATTATGATAATATTACAAATATTATGTCTATTTGTTTCTTTGAACTACTAAGTTCGAAGTGGAAAATAATGTTTGTGTTGGATAGTCTATTTCGAGTAAGGCTAAGATTTAATGTGTTTTATCTCACATTAACGCGGCTAAAACAACGGGCACAGCTTAAACTTGATAATTGTAAAAAAAATGGAAATGAAAACAAAAGGCGTTATTATAATGTACCTAACCGTTAAATTATTAGAACTATCGATATTAATTGTGGATTAATAAGTAGCCCAAAATATAAATACGTCTTTTCGTAGAATTCTCATATGTAATTACGTAAATATACGTGTGATCTTTTTCAAGCTATAAACGGCGCCTCCTTAATCCACCACAAGCTAGTAAAAAACTCTATATATGAAAAGTGGAAACAAAAAAAGGTAATCTATAATCCGCTTGCACTCGGCACGCGAAAATGGTACTAATATACGTCCGTTGATGGCGGTAAAAGAAAAATACGGCTCTCGGACAAATGTTTTTGTAAGCTACGCTAGCGAAATTGATTGCTGGTTTGCGGACTTTTATCTTAGCTCGGTAAATACTGCTGAAATTGTACTGTAAAGTGGATGACAATTCCGAAAATATCTCGATTTCACGAAGCACTTTGTATATTTCGATTGCAATATTTAATCGCTTTCATTATTTAACTGAGAGAGGCGGTGGCGACCGTAAAGAACGTTGTTGTTCTAATTACATCGTAGTTTTCAACGCCTATTATTTATTCCCTCTGTTTAGCTCTGTGGCGCGAACAAAATGGCCCTATTCTATTTGATTTAATTTGTCGTAATTCTTGACAATTTTTAGAGTTTGGCTCAACATACGCGGAATGCAACTGCTGTTAGTATATTTTGTATTCGAACTTGAATCTGATCAAGCTATGATAAATTTAAACCTTCAGGAGAAGGATCCGAGCTTAGTCCACTACACATCTCTACTGCGGGTTGGCGGATATATTCCCTACTATCAATAACGATTATTATCAGGTGTGTAGGATAACACCAAGGACCGACAGATTCACGCGCTCTCGGAAGCACTGTGGGGAGACGAACAAAGACAGACAACCAAACCGGAAATAAATATTTGCATAAATACAAATATCCACTCCGAGCGGAAATAAAAAAGACTATTTTGCGTTGTTAATATTAAATGATCTGGGCTACATTTTAATCTGTACCTACTCTATACTAATAAATAAAATTGGAGTGTCTGTTTTTAATATTAAAATAACCACTTTTTACTAAATGCATATGGATCTATACACGAAACATAGGTATACCAAAATAACATTTTTTACAATTTTTGTCTGTCTGTCGGTTTGTTCCGGCTAATCTCTGAAACGGCTGGACCGATTTTGACGGGACTTTTACTGGCAGATAGCTGATGTAATAAGGAGTAACTTAGGCTACTTTTAATTTCGATTTTTTTTATAACTGCGAACTGAACGATAACTTTTTTGTTAAATTCCACGCGGACGAAGTCGCGGGCGCAGCAGCTAGTATTAACTAATTGTTAGTCATTTTTAAAAATATTATTAATTTCGATACAATTTACATCGACGATTACGAATTTACTAATTAATGGGGTCTTTATTACCTAAAACCTTACAGAAAATTACAGCTAAATGTTACGCTAATGTTGTTAATGCTAATGTTGCTTTCAAACAGTGTTGTGTTCCTGTGGTGAGTAAGGTGACCAGAGCTCCTGGGGGGGATTGAAGAGTAGGGTCGGTAACGTGCTTGTCATGCTTCTGGTGTTGCAGACTTCTACAAGCTACGGTAACCGCTTACCATCACCTAGTTGTATAAGAAAATATTTTGTGCTACTGGGAAGTGTTATCAATTCAATGAGAATGTGTTAAATTAATACTTTAATCTAACAGGAAATTATCACGATTATTACTGTGAAATTTCTGAAATTTCGACGACATTACAGACGCTATGCTTACGGAACGACTGGGGAATGGCGGGGGAATTTCAATATTATAATCTTGTCAAGACCCATTTAGATGCAATATAAACAGTGACCGTGAAAACTTAAACCTAAATTAATATTTTTAACTAATTTCATGTAAAGGAGGAGGTTCTCAATTCGATTGTATTTTTATGTGTGTTACCACACAGCTTTTTCATGGGTGAACATAACTGATGTATCTTTTTAATTGAAAGATAGTACTTGTCATGTGTTCCTATTTAAATTTGATCGAGATCTGACTAGTCCTTTTTGATTTAACCCTAATAATGCGTATTCAATTGATTATATTTTCAACTACCTACGGTATATTACTTGTTGATGTTAATTAAAGGTTTGTTTTTCTTTTTGTGAGCAAACACTTTTACAAAACAATAAATAGATTTTTTTTATTTGTTTCAGATACGATAGCATTAAAAGATGTCCAGTTAATATCACCCTCCGCCGTCAGACTCGGAGACACAGTGCTATTAGGTTGTAAATGGACTCTCGAAGGAAATGAAACACTGTACAGTGTAAAGTGGTACAGAGGGAGACAGGAATTCTTCAGCTACTTGCCGAAGGAGTATCCTTTCACGAGAATCTTCGCTCAGCCTGGCATCGATGTTGATGTAAGTAAAATGTAGTGATTTATATATGGTATTATGGTGTTTGAACTTACTTTGGTACTAAGAAAGAAAAATTTTATACGCTCAAAATGTTCATGATTTGTGTGTACCAATAGCTTCAAATTAATCGTGTTATAATGTTTTTTTTTCTTTTAATTTGAAATATGCAGTTGTGTAAAATATGAAGACTGTCGTGCGGTTTCGTCTGATTGATTTTTAACTACAACTTTACTATTATGAGAGAATTCGCAAAACTACTAATATGATATTTTTAGATCGTATTCTGTCCACTGAAGACATTTTGGAAATATATTTCTGGGGTGTTTGATATTTAATACCGAAGCCAAATTGTAGTTTAAATTTGACTTTCGTTTGTAGTGTCATGACACACAGTTAGGATTTAAATGAAACTTTATATAATTTTAGTTTATACAAGGAGTTAAGACATTGAATGTTTGACATATACGAGTACTTACAATTAAACAATATTTGACCTGGTTCTCTTTGGAATGAAAGTATGGAATTGCTTACAAGGTCTCAAGAACAGCTATCATTGCAAATTACATATTATCTTATACTATTAAACGAGCAATTCTTGTATATATATATATATATATATATATATATATATATATATATATATATATATATATATATATATATATATATATATATATATTTTCTGAATCTCGGAATCGGCTCCAACGATTTTCGTGAAATTTAGTATGCAGGGGATTTCGGGGGCGAAAAATTGATCTAGCTAGGATTCATTAAAAAAAAATGTCGTTTTATCCCTGTTTTTAGGCAATGAAAAAATATCATTAGAATACGAAGCTTAATTTCACTACAGACAACATAGCTGTAACAGCGTAATTAGGAAATCGGCGGGCGTCAAATCGTGTTGACCCGGGTTCGAATCTCAGTCTCCAGATTAATTTTTTTTCTTTTTTTTAATTTCACTCGTGATTTATTATTTAAATAAAATTAAAATATAAAAATACCGAGAAAAAAAAAATAAAAAAAATAAAATGAAAATACCGAGCTGGGCTCGGTCATCCAGGTACTAAAAGTACTAAAGTATGTATGAAAAATACATGTAAAAGTATGTATGTACATATATCTATCCTTATTTCTTCTCATTATCATATTTAACTAATTGTTTTTTGATTTTAATGTTATACCAAAATGGTGTCAAAGTTATAGCGATAGCTATTTTACGACGATTGTTTAATAAACTCTTGAATCTTAATTTACATTCAATATAAGCCGAACAAACTTTATTATCTACAGTACCAGTATTGTTTTCAAAATTAATTAATTATCCTTAAGCTTATTAACAATGTAAATCTGTCCAACGTAGCCATATTTTTTAATGGTACACAGAATTTATAGCTGTGTCTGGGGTCCATACACAAAGCATAAAGTCAAACATTTTTAACTGAGGTAGGGCACAGCAGGAAATTTCCTGCTCAAAATACCGAGCAGCCCGACTGAGGTAGTACCTCAACCTTACAGAAGATCACAGCTAAATAGTACTGCTTTCAAGCAGTGTTGTGTTCCTGTTGGTGAGTAAGGTGGCCAGAGCTTCTGGGAGGAATTGGGATGGGTTCGGCAACGCGCTTGCGATGCTTCTGGTGTTGCAGGCGTCTATAGGTTTACCACCAGGTGAGCCGTACGCTTGTTTGCTGACTTAATTATATAAAAAAAAAAAACACTCATACAACAAACATCAGCATGGATATAAGTTTTTATATTTTCACGATGCTTAATTATGAATACTTGATTCCCCTGGGCTTACCACGATTATTATTTTGAAACTCCTTATACTGGACTAGTGGTGCGTGTGCCATGTAGACACCTAAACACAGTCGGTCACGAGCTCGGAATGGACCTGATCAGATTGGATTCCTATCTGGCTCTCTGTTCGTTTGTGTCTCCCCATCTTGTTTTGGAGAATACGGGATGTAACAGGTTGTAATTGTGATTGCTAAAGACAGACAGAAAAAGTGACATTTTGGCTAAAGTATTGACCAGACAGAGTTCATAGAGTACATTTTTTAAATGTGTTAAATGTGTAGAATGAAAATAGTTACAATTTTATTATAAGTGATGTTGATTATGAGTGTTGATGTACAAATCAACCCACGACAATGAGCTCGTTAATATAGAATATGTATATATGTACATACATTACGTTAGAAAGCGAGCAATACACATATAAAAAAGTTAATATAAAAGTTTGAGTTCCCTTGTGATTTAATATTTCCAAACAGAAATTATGTAGAAAATGTCTGATATTCAGCGGCAAATGGCAGGGGTACTTCAATTTAATCATTGCCTTCATAAGAATCCTTAGCTTTCAATTCAATTCAACTCATGAATATTTGAAAGCACCTAAGAGTGTATACCTTTCCGTTACTAAATAATATTTATACAGGGTTTCTTTGAAGTTCGCTCACTTTTGACCGGATTATTGGATGTGCTTAAACATTTACGTTTGATATTGTATGTTAAGTGGTGTCTTCTATATTATAGACTTGATCTAATTGTTTGTTTTTTTTAGTTAATTTATCGGGTATAGCTAGTAAACTATTATTTAACCAACATAAACAGAGTAAAAAATATGTATACCTACTTAAATAATTATATAAATGTATAACTAGTGAAAGTGTGCATGTATGCATGCATGTATGAGTAAATTATTTTTAAAGGCTAGCTTTATACAAGCGCTTATTTTAAATGGATTCTGTTCCGCTAAACAAATTAAACACGATTTAGTTGTAAAACTTGTTGAACTTTTTGTTTGTATTTTATTAATTGATACTACGATATACCTGTGATTCTATTAATTGAACGTATATACTACAAACTGAAGTACCGGTTTTAAATGTCGGTTAGCGTTGCGGAGTTTTAATTTTTCAATTGAACGTTTTATGCTTGGTATTATCAGTAAATATTTATCTAATATGTGAATATAGTGTAACATCATGGTGGACTCACTGTTTTATTCACCAAGCACGCTGTTTGTATTAAATAAATATATGATGTAAGGACTTCCTAAATTTCGTCACTCTCAGAATTAACTTCACTGTTTGTTTAACTTGCTATAACTTGCTATAATTATTACCTGTCTGTTGTTTGTCGAATTATAGTTATTACCTAATAGAGAATATTGTGGCAACTATTCTGGTATATGGGGAGTAGTCTCCTTAGAGTCGGTGATCGGAAGACAGGTTCGGATTGGTTTGACAGGTATTAGAATTTGTCAAAATTTTTGTTGGTTGCTATATCTTATATGTGTCGGATAGCAATCGTTAATCATTGCAGGGAAATTGTCTGCCAACTCGTCAGGACAGCGCTTTTTGAATGTCGTATTGTCATCTTAAAATTACTTATTTAGTACACGGGTCTTCTTCAAAGGTCCCTTCATCTGTGTAAAGGTAGATAGTAGTTTAATCAATAACGTTACTTCACTGAGAGTTGTTGGACAGTAATTTTTAACAAGTTTACATGAAAAAAACAATAAATACATACAAAATGTATTTTCTATCATATTTATTACTAAATTCATTCTAAAATTAAAATAAAAAGAAGTTAATTGATCTAAACCTAAATAAAAGAATAAAGTCGATAAGTATAGACATTATTGGAAGCGTTAAGGTGAATTAGTATCATATGCTACGCTATCAAAAGCAAAAAACACAAAAGAAATAAATATAGATATATTATATGTGTGTATATAAAAAAATGCTGAATAAAAATCGTCCAGATAATAAATACAGAGTCACAACTTAAAAGCTAAATAAATGTTGATCTAAACCACGTTTAACCTTAACAAGAAAATCCGCCATCTCCATTACAGAGATGGCCTAGTTACGTAATCCAACATGAAAAAGTTACCATCGCTCTTCCCATAAATTTTCTCTTAGCAGCTTTAAAAAGTTTCTTATGAAAATTCGACAAGAAGGGGGTCTTCATTAAAATTGTCTGGAATCTAGAAAGTGGATACTTGGCGTTATAATACAATTTGAAAAATTATTATCTCGGCCTTACTAACTTTGAAGTTCACTTCAATGTTTTCAAAGTTTTCCGAGCTAGTGGGAATGAAGTTTATGTGGTAGTATAAATATGTTTGCGTCGTACTCCTAAGACTACGGATATTGGGATCTATCTGAGCTCAGCTGTTTATCAAGTCTTATATAACGCTGTAATATGGTTGTGGATACTCAGTTTATGTATACTGACCTAGATGTTTTTCCAGATTTCACTGGTATTTTGATAGTCCTAAGATTGATTAATGATTTTTGTTCATGTAAATCACAGTAGTAGTGTTATACCATATAACCTTACCTCAATGAAGTGATATTGAACAGGTTTTATAGCCAACAATATCTTTAAATTAATTTACATTTTAAATTGGCTTTCTATGAAAATACCCCCTATGAGTATACCTACCCTCTTTAAAGTGGTATAGGTACAATTAAACAAGCTATAATGGGCAAAAACAATCACTTAAGCCTTTTACATTAATATTTTTATTATATTTTTAACAGATATTTAAGTAAATCTGTTCGCATCTCATTACTTTTATAAAATTGAAATATTAATAAAAGTTTTAAATTATCAAAGGGTATTAAAATCTTAAAACTACTATCACATTCAAAACTTTTACACTCAAAGTTGAAAACTTATATACAGGCTTAAGATTACCTAGATATTAACCATTTATCGTAAATACACGAAGTTGGGAAGAGACCGTATCGATAGTTTTTTTTTTAAATATAACTAGCTATTTTTAATATAACCAACATGATATATATAACAGAGTGAAAACTTGACATGAGTTACTTGAGCGAACATATGACACGGGTTAGGAAGCCGAATTATAAGGAGTTCAAAATAATAATCGTGGTAAGTCCAGTGGAATCAAGTGTTCATAGGCATCGTGAAAGTATAAAAACTTATATATCAGTGTGATCTATGCTGATTTTTGTTGTATGTGTGTTTTTTGTATATAACGAGGTCGGCAAACAAGCGTGTGGCTTACCTGATGGTAAGCGATTACCGTAGCTTATAGACGCCTGCAACACCAGAAGCATCGCAAGCGCGTTGCCAACCCTATCCCCAATTCCCCCCGGTGCTCTGGTCACCTTACTCACCAACAGGAACACAATACTGCTTGAAAACAGTATTATTTAGCTGTGGTCTTCTGTAATGTCGAAGTACTACCTCAGTCGGGCTATTCCATATTTGGAGCAGGAAATTTCCTGTTGTGCCCTACCTCAGTTAAAAATACTATATAGATATATAAAATATAGAGGTAGGGCGCACCAGGAAACATCTTTCTGAAAAACACGAGTAGCACGACTGAGGAAGTGACTCAACCTTATAGAAGATCACAGATGAATAATACAGCTCTCAAGCAGTGTTGTTCTTCTGGTAGCGAAAGCTGCTCGAGAGGTAATGAATTGACAGCGGGGCTAGGATCCGTAACGCGCTTTTGGGTCCATAGACTGCGGTAACAATTTACCATCTAGCGGACCGTACGCTTATTTGCGACCCTAGTGGTATAAAAAATATATCCGCATTTTAGTTCTACAGAAATGTCACTAACATAAATGATTTCAGTATATTTTCTGAATAAGGTGGAACTACGCTTTATTCGCATTATTGTTAATAGGGTCCGAGGAAAATGTCAATTGCAATCACAGGTACGTATGGATATCCTACAATACTTTTAATAAAAATGTGTTAAAATTGTATATGCGTATAACAAATTGTCACAATAGGTCTAAGAAATATATAGCTACACTGTGTCCTTGTTTTTGATTAGTCGAATATGTGTCTAAAAATATAATTATGTACCTATAGCTAAGTAGGTATTACTAATTATGTTTAGAGGTAAAGTAAAGAACATTTAATAGAAAAAACAAATATGGATGGCTGATGTCTTTTTTCCAAAATTAAAATATTCAAATGCCTGTATAATGCTGTCATGTTTTTTATTAACAGTACTCAAACAACGGCAGCTGCGATACTGTCGCACAAAAACAAGTACATACAGATGTAATTATAAGTACGCTCACAGCGCTTCGTACCAAAATGTATTTAACTATCCTACACTACTTACATCTTCATATTTAATAAATATTCACTGAATATTGTTCAGTATTTGTATTATGCGAATAGTCCATTAAAGACGACAGTCGCGATTTCAATTTCCTTCACGAAACAGGTACTTACTTGTGCCGTAGTTGTGGACCTGGCAACGCAATAACTGTTCTATGTATAATTATATTGTCGATTATTATCTACTACTGACTCTACGCCGCGGTTTCACATGCATTAATTTGAGGGGGCTTGCTAAAATATTTTTAAATCACAAACCGCAACTCGGACGACTAACACGGCGCAACGTTTCATTTGATTTTACATTATCTCTTAAATTGTGTACATAATTTTTTTAGTAACTTAAACCGTTTAATAGCCCAGTCAAATTAGTATTTTAGACTTACAAAAATTGGAAGCAGCAATTTTCCTTCGGAATTCTTTGGACGGGGTCACTGGTAGCTTAAATTCAAAAAGTAGGGAAACCAGGCTTGTTGCTTCATCCGCCATCTTGATTTAAAGGGTTATTTTTTGTCTCTTGAATAACTCGTTTATTTTCAATTTTACACGAAAAATCTTTATTAAAAATGTTGTTTTAAATTAAATTTCCTACAATTTTGGTCCTTATAAATTTTTTCGTAGGATCGATATTTTTCGATTTATACCTGACAAGAGTTGGGGGTGGACCTAGGTATTGTATTATCGCGTTTATTATTGATGCTGTAAAAAAAAATAAAAAAAAAAATATCGATCGTACAAAAAAGTTTACAAGAATCAAAATTGTAGAAAATTTGATTTTAAACAACTTTGTTCATTACAATTTATTATTCTCGTAAAATTGACAATTAACAATACAATGATAAGATTTCATCCCCTCCCATATTCTCGGGTATAAATCGAAAAATATCAATCCTACAAAAAAATTGATCATATCATATTCATAACATTTCTTATCAATACTCAGGTTGCTACTTTTGATTGTAGCGTGACGTTGTATAGCCTATAGCCTTTCTCAGTAAATGCATTATTCAACAAAAAATATTTTTGAAGTGAAACTTCTTTAGGCGCATGAGGGGTAAAATTTGAGCGACCGGTAACGTGGCAGTGTCATGACGGTCAGTACTTGGATGGGTGACCGCCTGGGAACACCGCGTGACGTTGGATTTTAGTTTTATTTTTTGTTTTTTTTTTAAATTAGTTTTTTTTATTAATTTTCCAAAGAAGTTTATCTTCTGACATGTGTACTTTGTACGCACGCATTTTTTATTTATTTCGAGCTAGTAGTACTAGCGATCAGCGCGTTTCAACAAACAAACAGACAAGATTTTCCGCTTTATTGTATTAGTATAGATTAGATTTTAAGATTTAAGTTTTTTTTTTTTAAATTTTACATGCTCACGTAAATAATTATAATCTAAATCACTCGTGCCTTTTAAGTAACACTTAAGGAAAGGAAGGAATTTTCTACTTTCACAACTCCTACGCGTCGTTTATATTATGTAGAGGTACCTAAATATTATTAAATTGGAATATTCCTTATCTAAAAATATATAAGAAGTATTTTGTTGATATTTTTTATTTAGTTTTTTTTTATATAATTTAATTTCATCCCGTCAAAATTTTT
Organism: Melitaea athalia; assembly: GCA_905220545.2. Taxonomy (NCBI): domain Eukaryota; kingdom Metazoa; phylum Arthropoda; class Insecta; order Lepidoptera; family Nymphalidae; genus Melitaea; species Melitaea athalia. The sequence goes on from HG992180.1 coordinate 4,334,830, forward strand.
TAGATTTTTAATACGTATTAAACAACATTTATTGCTATTTCTAAGCTAAAGCTTATAATATTTCTAGATATACATCAATAAAAGAATGCCACTAGAAGATCCATAATGTTAACATAGATAAGTATAGCCACCTAGGCTTGCAGATACCCGAATTAAAAAAAAATTGTGTGTCTGCTCCGACGCACGACTGAAGTTTACTCCATCAGATCGACTGTCTTAATAGGCACAAAAAAGGCTTACTAGTGTAAGAAAAAAATTAATACCATATCAAATGGTAAAAATAAAACAATAAAAAAAAACGCCCTCTATCGCTTCTAGCAATTTATGTAAGAGCATCGTTTACTGTACCTATAGGTACGAAATGTCAATTTGTGTTTTGTTTTTAGAGTTATTATTTATTATATATTTCTTCATTTAATAGAATATTGTGACGAAGACCACAGCTAAATAATACTGTTTTCAAGCAGTATTGTGTTTCTGTTGGTGGGTAAGGTGACCAGAGCTCCTGGGGGGGATTGGGGATAGGGTCGGCTACGCGCTTGCGATGCTTCTGGTGTTGCAGGCGTCTATAGGCTACTGTCTTACCATCAGGTGAGCCGTGCGCTTGTTTGCCAACCTAGTTACATAAATAAAAAAAAAAAAAATGTAGTTATTCCACGGTAATCATTCTTAGCAAACTCCTCTAGCCCAGAGCTGCACACTTTTTCGATGTTAAAAACGTTTGAAAGAAATTTAAACATATAATTACAGTCAATAAACACTTTGTACTTGTAAATACATTATGCAGTCATGTTTCCAAATCCTAGCGGATAAGGAAATGTTTCTTGTTTTATGGCTACAGAAAATAATTTTGCGTATATTTTCATTGGTTTTTTATGGTCGAAACAACTAAATGTGGCATCGTAAATTTTTTACATTGACAATTTGGAAGAAATATACGGTTTATAGGTTTCGTACCTGAATGTAAAAAAACGCGTTTACTATTGAACCCAATTAGTAACTAAACTTGAAATTGAAACAGTTTGTGAACGTCCCACTTCTGAAGTAAGATATTTCTATATAAGTATAGATATAATTTAAAGCAATTTTACATTAAGATGCATATAAAGTATTAATTAATGCTTTGATTGATAAATAAAACTAAAAATTGGTTGTCTGTAAAGTTGGTTTACGGACGATAGTTTAACGTGACAACGTCATAACAAAACAGCTCCTCGGACGCATTGACCAATCGAGTGGAAGAGAGATAGATGCGGCGCAAGTGTACAATAAGCGTAACGCTATAATGAGTCATCCTTTTTCGTGCATGCCGCTGGCGTTCATCGATATATTAGACGTTGTCACGTCAAAAATGCAGTTCACAAATATTTTTACTTTATTCCATTTTGACCACACTTACAAAAACTAACTTTTCACAATGTTTTGTACATTGTATCACATAGAAGGAAACACAAGATTTACTTTGAATGAAATACACTATAATAATAATATTTGCAAAAAAATTAAGCGTTATATCTGTCGATACATGGTCGATACTTAGACATTTGGATATATAGAATTACGTCTAATAACTCCTAGCAGTCAACAGCACTATTCAGGTAATATAGGTTTCAGGTTAAGGATACACGCAAACAATACAAACCCAAACGTTCAGATCATAATAATCATCATAATATATAGGTACTATATAAACATTTGCGTCGTCATGTAGTTGTTACATATTGTATAATAGCAACTTTTATAATAAAAAAAAATTGTTAAGTTTCTACCAATTTAGTAACAAAATAAAATACCAAATACAAATTAAAACGGTGCAATACAGTTTTTCTTCAAGAAAATAATAGATATTTAATAATATCAAAACAACCTAAAAAGAAAATAAATATGGAATTGGAATTCTACATGACGAATTTCCACTAACCAATTTATGAGAAAAGATAATTATGATTTTATTCATCACACTCATTCAATTCCCCCCTCACACGCCGATATATGATGTCAACATATTTAAATTGAACCCTGAACCCGACCTGATGGCCACCGTACACAGTAAACACAATTTTATAGGTCGTTAACGTACTTTTCATGTTTTATTGTGGGCCCATTGTTAGAAAGATTCACTTTACGACCGCCACTAAAATATCCTCACTTTATATAACTGATTATATAAAAACATCAAAAGAAATTGCTTATGTTGCATCGTGGTTTATTTTTACTTTCGTCGTACTATACCACTGTGCGTCACAGTGTGTGGAAAAAAGATTTATTTATTTTTACGATGCGATACGATTCAGCCTGTAATATCCCACTGTTGGGCATAGGCCTCTTTCCCCATGTAGGAGAAGGATCGGAGCTTAATCCACCACGCTGCTCCACTACGGGTTGGCGGATATATTTCTTACTATGAGTAAAGATCACTGTCACGTGAATTGGTGCCACTGACACCGCATAGCCTTACACCAGAGCGGTCGTTTTTTACTTTATAAAAATTAAATACATTATAATGGCTAACATTCACAGGCGCGCCAATCCGCGGGATTTGTCGCTGGCGACAAGTCCGCGGACAAATCTGCGTGTGAATGTATTGGTTCTCGGTAGTGAATGGTGGGCTTTAGATAACACATTATTATTATAAGATTAACAAATTTACAGAGGTACCACCACGGTTACATGTTCAGACATTTTAAACATTTTTTTTAACTTTTATCAGGCATAGGGAGCAGTTTAGTTTAATTAATAAATTGAAATAATGTACATATAAGACATTTTAAAATTAAACTAACACTCGAATTTCTTATATCGAAGAGTTTATGTATAATTATCGCCTTACTTCAGTTTGCACGCTAGAAATATTATTTCAACCTGTACGTACGTTTAAGTATTGTGTATTGAAAATAAATTAATGATCATGATCATAATTATGATAACAGAAATTCAGGAGTAGAATGGCTCTTATAAAATATAACGAAACATTAGCCATAAATGCTAACACGGGCGTAAGAGTTTAATCGTTTCTATTAATATTGAGAAGAAAAGTCACTTTTTGGCCTGGTTTTGTCCATTTCCGTTAAAACTACACAAGAGTTTGTCTACTTCGTATTGATGGGAATAACAAAGGAAATCTAGCGACATTCTTTCTTACCACGATAAAAAATAAAATATGACGAGATAAGTTAGTAAAAAAGTTCTTTTATTTTTTATGAAACTAGCTGACCCGACAGTTATTCTGTTTTGCGAACTGTAAAACGCGTGCAGTTGAAATAAGCGTTACATTTTCCAATTTTCTGCGCTTTTTTTTTTAAATTTTATTTCTTTTATTTATAAAGTTTTAGAAAACTCCAGTCGTTTTCGAGTTTTGCGTTTAGTAACTTACTAGCTTCTGCGCGCGACTTCGTCGGCGTGGACTCCACTCCTATTGGTCTTAGCGTGATGATACATAGCCTATAGCCTTCCTCGATAAATAGGCTATCTAACACTGAAAGAATTTTTCAAATCGGCCCAGTAGAACCAGAGATTACCGCGTTCAAACAAACAAACAAACAAACAAACAAACAAACAAACAATCAAACAAACTCTTCAGCTTTATATATTATTAGTATTAGTATTAGTATTAGTAATTAGTAATTAGTATTAGTATTAGTATTAGTATTAGTATAGATTTATTAGATACCTCATTGTAATATCCTACTAGTTTACTAATCGCTAGAAGGCCTTCATGATTTCACTCGTATATAATTGTTCCCTATAATTTCACTTTCAACCCCCATTTGTCTTAGAACAATAATTATAACGTTCCTTTACAATGAAAATTCCTTAATTTTGAAGCGATTTGTCACCCGACTCAGCATTTCTTTATTTTCATTATAGTGGGTACATCTTACTCCCGCATACCAGCTGGCGATGTACAGTACATACCACTATTTATTTCATTATTTATTTATTTATATAATACGCCAACAAAGTATACTCTAATATTTAAATAAAGTTTAGAAAGACGTGATAAAAAGGTTGGTTAATTTTTGACCGACTTTGATGAAGGAAAAGTTCTCAATTCGACTTTATTTTCCTTTTTATGTTTGTTGCCCCATATTTTTTCCTCGGTGTACCGATTTTGATGATTCTTTTTTAATCGAAACTGGCGCTTGCCATGTGATCTGATTTAAATTTAATTGAGATCTGACGTGTCCTTCTTGTATTATTTTTAATGATGCGTATTTGATTGACTGCTTTATTGACTACCTGCGTCGTATTATCGATGTAATTAAAGTCGGTTTTTATTTCGAGCAAACAGAATTATTTGTTCAGAATATTAAAATTATCATTTAACGGAGAAATAACTTCATAGCAATTAAAAGTATTCCATTATTTATTTATTTATTTATTTATTTATTTATAGTTACTTTATTGTACATCACAACTACAAATATCATTTACAAATATCATTTAATATATTATAAACATCTATTATGTAACTTGAACTTAAAATAAATGACCAAAAAAAAAAACAAAACTAAACAGTATAATAAATATATTGTACGCAACGTCAACTTCATAATTTTCTTAAGTTTCGCTTAAGTGGAAAATAGGTTTAGACGTAGTTGCGCTTGTTACGAAAGTTAGTGAAGTTCGAAGTTCATTTATAATTATCATGTTTTTGTCAGGCTTGTTATGTCTTAGCAAAAGTATCGGAGTTATTAATTTCATATTTCGTTATAGCTGTTGTTTTCGTGTTACAAGGATTACTTGTTTTTTAACAAGTTTTACTAATTGCTTCGATATTTTCAGTTTTCGATCCGAAATTTGATATTTTTTTATGATATAGAAAGCCTTGTTTATAAATTTATTTTTGTAGGAATATTTTTTTTTCAACAAACACATTTATTGTTATTTTGTTTTTTTTTTTAATATAGAATTTTTTGTGTATACTTGTTATTTAAAAATATATATTTGTATAAAGATTACATTGAAACCAGAAATATATTGCAACTTTCTTATATGTGACAGACGACTTGGTAAAAAAAAACAAAAACTTTTTACGAACATGTTACAATACGTGAATATGGCTTAGGGTTAACCACAATCTTGTCGGGTTAGAAACCAAGATTGGATCTTGATGTGGCTTTCAGCTTAAATGAGAAAATGTTGTCGCATTTCAATGTTTTATGTAAAATAATTGAAAATGAGATTGATCAACTGTTAAAAAAACTTTATATTCAATGTTTGTATCTGAATTTTGATAGACTTTTATGTTAACTAATGGTTAGTTGATTAAATAAATGTTTTAGTTGTTAATTTATAAAATTGTAAATAATCTGATTGAAACAGATTTATCAATTTTTTTTTTCAAATAAAAATAGAATACAATTTGTTTCATATAGAGGTACGTTATTTTTTTTAAATATAACTAGGTCCGCAAACAAGCGTACTGCTCACCCGATAGTAAGCAATTACCGTAGCTTGTAGACGCCTGCAACACCAGAATCACGACAAACACGTTGCTGACTCTACCGCCAACCCTCCCTAAGAGCTCTGAATGCCTTATTCACTACAGGAACACAACACTGCTTGAAAGTAGTATTATTTAGCTATAATCTAAATAAAGGTTGAGGTATTTTCTCAGTCACACTGCACCAGATTTTGAGCATATATAAATGTGTATTTATTTATAACAGTACTTACTACTTATTCAAAATGTGTAACAGTTGTACAATAATAATATCATGCTCAAAATCTAGAGCAGCCTAACCGGGGAGCTATGGACCTTAAATATATATAACTAGGTCAGCAAACAAGCGTACGGCTCACCTGATGGAGCGATTACCGTAGCTTATAGACGCCTGCAACACCAGAACCATCGCAAGCGCGTTGTTGACCGTATCCCCAATCACCCCAGGAGCTCTGGTCACCTTACTCACCACAGGAACACAACTTACACTGCTTGAAAGCAGTATTATTTAGCTGTGATATTTTGTAAGGTCAAGGTACTAACCCCAGTTGGGCTGCTATATATTTTGAACAGGAAATTTCCTGCTGTGCTTTACCTAAGTTTACACTGTACTTATGAAGAGCCTGCGTTGGACAAATGTAGTCAAAGCTCTTGAGGATGCTATATGCTATCCTATGACATACTAAGGTAGCTGTTACCGGTCTCCGCTTTTCATCCACTGGTCGGTATGTCTTTAGCCACTCTATTTGTATAAAAAATATGTACAGAATAAATTTATTTTCTTACATAGTACAACAGACTAGCACTAACAAACTTTGAACCGCAGCCGCGTATCAAAAATTCCATGCACAATAGAGATGCAAAATGTTGAAAATAAACCTGAACAGCTCCGAAGGAATACTGAGAAATATATTTTTATCAATCCGCTATTAAGCTCCAATCCCTTTGCTTAATACGAAAAGGTACCATTGCCCATAGGACATTCCCAGGCTGTTATCCTGTATCGCATATAAAACAGTGGTATAAACGTACAATCTTACCCATACACATAAGTGGTAGGTCTAATGTAATGGAGCTATTTTTAGGGGTTCTATTGTTAGGGATGAAAAGTTTCCATTTAGTTTAATTCCGTAATGGCGTAAGATAATCTCGGGTCTGTGGGCCTCCACTAATATTTATCTTGGGAAGTGTTCGCCGCTTTAATTCTATGTGTTACATACTTGTTCATATCAAACTGTTATCCGTAGTTAGATAGGATTTTATTTAAGTAAATAACGTTAATTGTTATTATAGATGAATGATTTTTGTGTGCTAATCCAATAGATTCACTGATATGATATAATCGATAACTTAATTACTAATGGATAAAATATGAAAATGTTATTTTTAATATTCTTCAAGTATGCGTTTAATTTTAAGAGATTGTTTATAATCCACATAAAGACTTGTTAAATAAGTTAGAAGAATAATAAGTGCTATAGTAAAATACTCATAATTTAGAGTTTTTGAAACTTTTTCATTCTTGAAAAGTAAAACTCCTAAAAAAAAGTTTTTTACTTAACATGACCCAATAACAGTTAAAAAAAGTATTCTGGTACTACGTTTATATTACAAGTATAATAAATTACACAATACATTGACCCCATTTGTTTATAGGTGTACATAATATCGCAATAATAAAAGAGATACAAAACAAACTCATTTTATTCGTATTCCTAGTCGTTTGGAATCCGATAGAAACGATCAGAATACCTTCATTGCAACCTTATTGTGTGTTTATTAGAAATGTCCCATTTCGATACAAAAATGGGCTGTAACTTCTGATGGGTTTATTTTCATGGGGATCGGGTCGAAATTAGATTTTTTTCATCCCTTTCATTCTACGAATAACATTGATCTAAACATACTTGTTTATGAGATACAAAAATGATAAATTATAGTATATTATTAAAGTATTATTAAGAAAATTTTACTAGAAATCTTCTTTGAAAAAAACAATACTATTTATATACTTCCGTTATAAAAATATTATTATATTGAAAACAATAGTTCCGAATACCGAATTCCTTTGGTGCAGTTTGCAGTAAAGCTTTAGAATTCAGCGGTCGTAGGTTCGTTTTCCGCCTTGAGTCTTATAAATATTTGTTAAATATTTATTTATGTCACTTTATTTATCACAAACATAAATATGTATAATATGTACATATATCAGCCGGCGGTCACTAAAGTACAGGCATTAATATGTACGAGTATACCTTCGGGCCAGTGGACCGTGTGTGTATGTTAAACATATTATATATTATGAAAATAAAATTTATCTAAACCTGTCGGGTTCATAACACTGGCACTAATTTAAACATTTTATTTAAACGAAGAACAATAATTCAGTAATTGTAGTCAAAAGAAAACAATTTGTCTCTGTCACGCACTTAATAATAATATAACCACAATATTATGTAAGAGAGATAGATTGATTTTCGTAAGGCGTGGGTATGCATTGTGACGTCGCGTCTACGTTTTCAGACAAGCTCAATATGTGAAAATGTTGTAGGCACGTGCCGGCATCACTTAATTCACCTATAGTATAAATTAACATTGCATTATTCATCATTATTCATCAATATAATTGAGACTAGTTATTAGTATTTGTATATGTACCTATATGTATCAACTTACTATTATCGTTTTGTCTGATTTAGTCAAGATTATTTTCAAATCTTTTGTTATTAAAATATGTACGTAATTAGTTATTTTTGACGTGATAATGTCTTATAAATCGATGAACACGGGCTGCACGCACGAAAAAGTGTCACGTTCTGCCTGAGCCTGAACGTGCAAGCAAGAGCGCGGAAGAAGCGATCGTGCCTCTATATCCTCTAGTAGCTTGTTTAGGGAACTAATGATCGACCATACGACGATAGTAAATTCGATTTTTTCTGTTAGTTCTTGCAGATTATCAAAGATAGCTCTGATACTATATTATTATGATAGAAACGTAAAAATATATATTGTAGAAATTGAAGAACTTTTCAGCCTTTATATAATTAATACTATTATTTAATAGTTTCCTGACACAATAAAAAAACAGCTTATTTCGCCAAGTGAATCTTGCGTTATTTTGCTATCATCCGTTTATCCAAAACGTTGACGTCAAACATAATATTTTTTTAACCGATTATTTTTACGATAATAGTATTAAAAAAAAGACTTCAATACATAGTTTGATGTGTTTTCTATAAAAATAAAAAAAAATTATAGCATATTAATGCATTTTTAAATATAGAGGTTTAAGAGTAAGCGCTTTCCGTATTTTTTCATTTTGTGAGAGTAAACCACAGCCTCCTAAGGGACGTGCAATAAGTGTGACGGTTAGGATAGCACAGCACGCAAAACTTTTGAATCAACTATATAGTAGACTAGCTTCTGCGCGCGACTTCGTCAGCGTGGACTCCGCTCCTATTGGTCTTAGCGTGATGACAGATAGCCTATAGCCTTCCTCGATAAATGGGCTATCTAACACTGAAAGAGTTTTTCAAATCGGCCCAGTAGTTCCAGAGATTACCGCGTTCAAACAAACAAACAAACAATCAAACAAACAAACTCTTCAGCTTTATATGTATACTAGCTTCTGCGCGCGACTTCATCGGCGTGGACTCCGCTCCTATTGGTCTTAGCGTGATGATATATAGCCTATAGCCTTCCTCAATAAATGGGCTATCTAACACTGAAAGAATTTTTCAAATCGGACCAGTAGATCCTGAGATTAGCGCGTTCAAACAAACAAACAAACAATCAAACAAACCAACAATCAAACAAACAAACAATCAAACAAACAAACTCTTCAGCTTTATTATATTAGTATAGATTAGTATAGATATAGGTAAGTGTGATTAAATTAAATAAAAATAAAATATGAACTATTTACCCGTCTATTATTTGCCGGTCTACTTTAGCAAAACCAAAAATGCATTATAATGTTTTGACAGTCAATAATAGCAAGAACTTTTAACAACATAACTAGGATCAATATAAAAATTTATTCATCATATTTCTACTTAAATATTAAAATTTGAAAATTTAATTTCATATGAACTTTAGTATGATCTAAAATACAATATTAAAATTTAATAAATATATAACGCGACACATTATTTGATACCTCGACGAGCGACGAACACTTGACGCCAGAATATATTGAATAATGTTCAACGTCCGCAATTTGGCCACGGTTGCTTCCTCGCTAGTGGCCACTTATCGTCCACGACTCGGACGGACGATATGAATAAACAAATTCAAACATGGAACCCGTACTTATTGATATTTACTTTATAATCTGTGGTTATATCGCACAATGCTGTAAAAATTACAGACATAAATTCCGACAATTGTAAGAGTACCAAATTGGAAATGTTGCATTTTTTAAATTTAAATATGGCACAAGTTTTTGATGTCAAGTTTATAATAATGTGTTTGGACGTTGTCAAAATTTTTATTTTCTCGTAAGTAGCAAATACAAAATAAATATACTTATTATTTTTTCTTTAAGTTTAACGAATAAAAAATAAATAAATGCGCTATTTTTTTTTGTACACTTTAATAAGGACATTTAGACATGTCGAGATTAAAATTATTAATTTTAACTTGATTAGTAACTGGATAAAGTTTGTATTAATGATAATAACTGAATTTTTTATGATACAATATTTTTACGACCGACTTTTTAAAGACATTCTTATAAACAAACCTCCTATAAAATCCAATAACGAACACAAAAGAAAGAATTATTCATTTCGGCGATATACATACAATTCCTACACTACTACATACTACATTTCCTACTTATAGTAAAACGTTTAACTTCATTCGTGTAAAAACTCTTAAAAAAGGAGATAAACAAACCATAACGAAATATTAAATTTAATTAAGATAACATTTCGAAACCCCATAGAATACCTCTCAACGTCCTATAATTATTTATTATGAGACTCTCGAAGCGCGATCGTTGTTGACTGCAGTTTTGGGATCGAAATTGCTTTGACGTCAGTTCAATGTTATTGAGTGCAGTCATGTGGAACCACAAATGTTAATAGGTGAATGGAAATGCCACTTCTATCGTACAATGAGTTAAGGAGCTCCATAAAGGATAATCAATTTCTATGCTGGTAATGTTGCATGCTAAATATTATTTTTGACTATATTATCTCTTGGATTATCTATTAAGAATAATATATTAAGTACTTTCGTAAATTGTCAATGGAATAAGTATTTGGCAAACATTAATCTTTTGAAAATTGATTTTTTTTAGATTTTTACTATGACACGGGTAGCAACAGTAGCTGGCAAGCAACAGTTTAGTATTTTTATTATATTCTTGTTGTTTTTTGTTAATTATACCGGGTGTATTTCGAACGCTTGAAAAGATTTAAACCTAATAATATACTATTTATATACTATATAATGCATATAGCCATTTATCTCAGAAATGTTTTTTAAGAACATTTTAGGACTTATGTATTTTGCGAACTCTCGTTGACCGCGAGATGCGCTACAGTTCGTGCGGGAGTACGATGACCTCGCGCCGGTCAGCTGATGGCGCGCATGAACTAGTAGTATTCAATGACATTTATTTTATAGCATTATCTTCAAATTTCTGTTTCATTATTTTTCCCAAATCGGATTATAGGTACCAAAAAAGTTATGAAAAGAGGCAATAAAAAAAATTCTTTTCGCGTTTTTTCACTTGTTTCATGTCAGGTCATGCCAACACTATCATCTTCGTTTTTTCAAGCGTTCCAAATACACCCGGTATATTCTTGCCTGTTGCTTTTTTGGTACATTAAAGTTTTGTATTAAAACCGGGTTTCTCTTCAATTTACCCAATCTCCTACATTACAATATCAAAAAGCACCTTTGAATTGCTATTTTAGAAATTACTAGCTTCTGCGCGCGACTTCGTTGGCGTAGACTCCGCTCCTATTGGTCTTAGTATGCCAATAGCCTATAGCTTTCCTCGATAAATGGGCTATCTAACACTGAAAGAATTTTTCAAATCGGACCAGTAGATCCTGAGATTAGCGTGTTCAAACAAACAAACAAACAAACAAACTCTTCAGCTTTATTATATTAGTATAGATAATAATATGAATCCTTAAAAAATCAATATTGGTGGATAAGACACTACCACCTATTTAAAATGTAGATTCTGCAGATAAGAATCAGCATGAAATTTTGCAATTACACTATAAAACAGTTAATGATAATAAATGTTGTCATGTCGCTATGTCATTTTTTCGAGTCACTGCTTTGTCAATTATAATATTATAATCCTAACACATAATATTATGTAAATAATTCTCCATATAGCCCCGCATAATTCATATAAAACTTTATTCTATAAAGGAAAAACAGATTTGAAATGAGTACATATTTTCAAAGTTGAATGAGAACACATACACATTATTCACGAGACGACAACCACATAATTAAGAATAATGAAGGACTCATTAACCCATTTAATATGCTTGATGATCCTATTCACAACACACAATGCAACGAGACATCGTTTAGTGTGTGTATTTCTTGCATGCATTTTACATGTGTGCGTTTGTCTTAAGGCTATTGATGATGATTTATTATGTACTAGCTGTGCCCCGCGGTTTCACCTGCGTTGATTTGAGGGAAAAAAATGCTTTCCTTTTTTTTAATAGTATAAGATTTAATTAGCTTCATATATTTTCCTTAGTTTATACTAAATAAATTTCTGAACGCACGCATAAATATTTGACCAAAGAGTATATAACCACTACGTTTTATATTTGACAACCAATATATATTATGTCAATCCGTTTTCATTACTGACATTATTATACATTTTTAAAATGTAAAATACGCCACTATCCGTATATTGTGGATATATGTTGTAGATTCGAAACCTTTATTTAAATACGTTCTTTAATTTTATCGGAGAGTTTCCCATATCGACGGGATGAACATTAAATGTTTGACAGTTACGAAACACGAACATAGTTCCATACAAATTTTCATTCCCACCTTTCAACCCCTTACACCCTTTTATTCGCATTAAAAAGTAGCCTATATCCTTTCTCAGACTCTAGACTATCTGTATACCAAATTTTATTTAAATCTGTTTAGTAGTTTTGGCGTGATTGCGCGACAGACAGACAGACAGACAGACAGACAGACAGACAGACAGAGATACTTTCGCATTTATAATATTAGTATGGATTATTATGTGTCTCGGAGAGCACGTTGAGCTGTCGGTCCCGGTTGTTATCATGTACACCTGATAGCGATCGTTACTCATAGTAGGGAATATATCCGCCAACCCGCATTGGAGCAGCGTGGCGGAAGGCATGGGGAAGAGGCCTATGCCCAACAGTGGGATATTACAGGCTGAATCGTGATCGATGTATTATTATTATTTTGTATGATTCATTTAGGGGTCAGCCAATAATCTCATGATGTTTTTGAGTAGGTAAGTTTTTTACCTTTTTGGTAATGTGTGGTGATTGGTGAAGTTTTGGACTATTAAGCACGTCTATAAAGCACGTGTATTTCTTTGGTAAAAGGTAAATTTTAAATTTTCAGAGTGTAATATTTAAATAGAGGTATAATTCGATTAAATCTTAGAAAATTAAGCAACGCCATAAAAATGCCTAAATAGGCATTAGGTTTCAGGTTGTTTGCAAGTTGTTTGTTTGGTTTAGAAATCGCACGTTTTCAAAATTCGTCGTGCGCAAAATTCGATGTAGAATATTGTATCACAGAGAGAAATATATGAGAACCAGGAGCACATAAGTGTCGTAGAAGTAGTGCCTTAATACATTCACTGTCCCTTTGTGAGGTAGCGTAATGGCACATCAGATCTGTAATCGGGCTGAGATGGCTACTCCACCTGACTGCCAATTAGTTTAGATTACACCCGCACATAGTACTGCGTCCTTTTCTAAACAGGTGGCCTAAATGTCATTAGTGTTAGTATACTATGCGGACCTTTAAGCTGATATATGTATTTAGGTTTCAGACATCGTTAGTAATTGTAATTGGTTAAAGAGATCAATTACCTACTAAAGTCGGTTATTGAGTAGTTTCATTAATGGAATTTTTCTATTTTTTATTTATTTATTTACTCTTTATTGTACACCACAATATGCAAATACAAAATAATAATAATAATACAGACAACTTAAGATTGTGTAGTACAAGAGAAATAGGATTGAGTATTATTTATTTTATTACAAAAAGTAAAGGAAAAATTTACTTAGCATTGATGTACTGCATTATCATTGTACAAATACATAATACTAGACTGAAGATACTGAATACAAATGAAAATCAAAAGTGACTTCATTCAAAGATGATTCAAAAGCACCTTTGGTTAGTCATTTTACAAATTGAAATTATATTTGTCGTATGATTCGGAATGTAGATTCTGCTGAGAAGAATCGACAAGAAACTCAGCAGTTCCTTTTTTAAAAATGATTACATCCTTAAAAGAAACAGAGTAACTGACAAAGCAATAAACAAAGCAATGCATCGTGAAACGGAAAAGGTAATGGTGCACATAAACTCATTTGACTCAATTTCGTATATGCCATGTATAATAAAATTGGAGAGTTTGTTTGTTTATGTATAGGGCTTGACTTCAAGACCTATTTTTCTAGATTTTCGAATTGTTTTTAAGCCGACATTCAAAAAGAAGAACTTTTTAAATTTGATTGTATTTTATTTGTGACTTAATTTACAACTTTTTACTGTGTGATTACAGATTTTGATATTTTTTATTTTATTAGTAGACTGATTTTTGTTGTACAGTTCCGCTTTAATTTTAGAAAGATCCGACGAGAACGAACGACCTTTTAAAAGATCAGTAATAAATGTGTATAATTGTCGATGGAATGTGAGTTTTTTTTGGTTTTGTTTTGTTTGAGAACAAATACAATTATTATGTGAAGTCATATTAGAGAAGTTAGTACATAATTATCAAACTGAGTCATAGGAGCGGAGTAGAAATAACAAAAAAATACCATTTATCTTATAAATTTTTATAAAAGTGATAAGCAAGAAATATTAGTTTAAGGATCTTTGATGCAAGTAGGAGTAGAGTGAAGACGTGGATATATAAGATTCTCAACAGTAGCTTGGCGGCATTTTAAGTGGATTTATGTGCCTTTCCATTATGTGGTATTCTCTAGTCAAGTCTTCTCTAAGCTAAGTACACAAGAAGTATATGTATGATAAAATATAATTATTTGAAAACTTAAATGGTAGTAGAGTCATGAGACTGTTAATATGAAAAATATTTTACACATAAGAAATACACGCATTTGAAGTTGATAGACAAGAGAAGTAATCAGCTACGTTTCTCTTGTTTGGATAAGGCTTCTGGGTATTTTTTTCCTTTTATATGTATCTGTATCAAGTTATTTGAGAGACAGTCAAAGATTAAAATTAGTTCAATCCTACGTACTAATTTTTAACGATTTTATCAATTTATTATAATTATGTTGTGGTGACTATTTTTGGCGCAAACTTGTGGAGGCCTATGCCCAGCAGTAGATTGAGATAGGCTGATGTGTGGGTGTTTGTGTGCGTGTTGTGTGTGTGTGTGTGTGTTTGTGTGTGTTTGTGTGTGTGTGTGTGTGTGTGTGTGTGTGTGTGTATGTGTGTGTGTGTGTGTGTGTGTGTGTTTTTATTACATGCTATAATTACATTAAGCAACAAACGAAAAATCAAATACTCCAAAAAAGAAAATCAGCATTCAGGATTCTGCTACACAGATATTTTTTTTTATCTAAATATATTCTTTATTAAACGATACTCAGAATAAAAGATGCTAAAATCAATACACAATTTCATTGTTACCTATAAAGAACAAAAAAAAAATTAATACTTTCGCATCGGGCATTACTAGTCACTCTATTCGTATAAGCACACTAAAAGTAACAAATGAGGGAATATTACCCGAAAATAGAAAAATACCTTTCGCTTTTCTTATTCTTCGAACGAACCGAAACCATTTCTCTTTGCCAGTGAATCTATTTCCAAATATACCTAAGCGCGAACGACATAGTTGATAGTCAGAATGAGTAGAACATTGACTGGTACGGGTCCCGTGCCAAATCACCAGACATCAGTTTTGTATTGTGTTGTTTATTTAGTTTTGAAAAAAGTATGCATTCGAATTAATACCGTACGATATTTATTTTATTTCTATCGATTTGAAAATAAATGAGTCAATAAATGATTCAGTTTTTTTTAGTTGTTAGTTGCCTGATTTGATTGCCATTCGAGAGGTAATTTTTCGTTTGAATAAATTCAAACTAAATTTTACTACAGTTTTATAACGTAATAAATAGGTATTTGATGATTTTTTTATGTCTGAACGTGTACATTTCTACTAATTTTTAATTGGATTAAATAGGGGGAGATTCACCTATATTTTTTATGTGTGTTACCTCATAACATTTTAATAGGTTTAGCGATTTTGATGACTTTTTTTTTTAGTTAATCGAAAGCTAATTCTTGTCATGTCGTTTCATTTCAAATCGATTGTGATCTGATGACTTTCTTTGAGTTATCTCTAATAATGCGTATTTACTTGACTATTTTTTCATCTACCTGTTGCATTACTTGATGACGTAATTGAAGTGGGTTTTTTTGTCGTTTGCAGGCAAACACAACTATTTATATCTTCAAAAAATTGTCTCAGCAAATGACCTGTTCGTCAAAATAATAACTTTTAATTTAAGAAAAGATTTTCTCAGTTTTTTAAATACCGCTTAAGAATTTATCCTTTAACGGATACTATAAATCAACTTTATAAAAAAGGAAACACTTTAAGATGATGAGAATAATAGAAGCGATGTCGCTAAAAATTAGAATGAAGCTTGGTAAACAAGAAAGGAATTTTATTTTCCAATAGCTGGTCGATAAAAGAACTGGGACGCGGGTTAATGCTGGGCACTGAAGCAGGGTAAGAAGAGATTAATTATGAGCTATGAACAGTGCACGGAAACAATTATGGCGTTTGAGCGTAAATGTCTTTGAAGTTTGACACGACTCCATGCAATAATCTTCTATTTCAACAAAATGTAATACTCGAAAAAAATAATAGGTTGCCTATTGTCGCTAAGATAATATTTCGCACTGAACTTTTTTACTTTACAAGCTTAGACGAATCTATTTCGATTAATTTGTATCGTAGTGTGTATTACCTTTGTATTGTGTATTGATTTTTATCCAGATACTAGTGGACGCCCAGAGGTCGAAAGTTGACCTTAATTAAAATTTTAAATTAAAGAAAACCAAATAATTATGAAAATAAAGAACCATTTTTTTAAAATTTCAATTTGACTTTAACATTAAACAAAAGGGATATGCGTGTGTGCGTGTTGTAGTGTGTGTAATGCTTTTTTTATTAATTTAATGTATATTTTATGCATAACTTTGAAAAAATATTAGCATTCTGCACTCCTTTTCCATATAAACTATAAGTGTGCGAAATTTCATACTCCTACGTACGCGCAATTTCCGAAAAAAAGGGTACAAAGTTTTTGCTTCACGTAATATATAGAATTGTACATTTATACACATACTGTGATGTATATTTAGTAAGATTTTTAGTATAACAGTGATCTGTTTAATATTTCTTCCTCACTTTCAACCGCTTCTCCTCTCTCCCTCACTCCCTCTTTACTTCTCTCTTTCGCTCTCTTATAGTAAGTTCCATGAAAATATTTACCAATGAAAGTGGTTATTAAGTCAAATTCATACTTAACTGATTTTTATATTATACATTAGTATTCCTCTTTGACATCCTATCGGGAAATTCTATATACATAATAAATAACACGATAAATTTATTGTATTTGAAATTTAAACAGCGGAAACAGTAAATAACGTTAAACGCGATATTGCGATGTTGCTTTTAATGGAAATGAAATTCATTTGAATAATATAGTGAGTTACTGGTAACAGATGAGTCTGCGCGTGTTTAATGAATTTATGAGTAGCGTTACATAAATCAATTGGTGTGGTATTAATTAAATATTATCGAAGTAGAACTTCTTTACGCACACTTGACTTTGGGAGTAAGGTGGTTGCGTGACGAGAGCGTAACAAAAAGTGTGATCGGGCGAGGCAAACGGTTGTTGAGAGGGAGATATAAGTTAGTGAAGATAAAATGAAAGAGAGTTATGTTTTTTCAGTTTTATTTCAGTCGTGTGGTCTAAAGTACACTCGTTTTTTATTTAAATATTTCTACATAATTTTTTGAGTGTGAAATAGTATAAGACAGTGATTTAACTACAGTCTGATTTTAAGGTTATGTTATTTTAACTTAGCAAAAATTAAAAAAAAAGCGTAACACAAATCTGTGGGTAATCACGATTTCAGATGGAATCAAATTTTTTATCACGATCGATCACGATTCAGCCTTTAATATCCCACTGTTGGGCATAGGCCTCTTCCCCATGTAGGAGAAGGATCGGAGCTTAATCCACCACGCTGCTCCAATGCGGGTTGGCGGATATATTCCCTACTATGAGTAACGATCGTTATCAGATTTACATGATAACAACCGGGACCGACAGCTTAACGTGCTCTCCGAAGCACGGTGGGGAGACCCACAAGGACTGTACAAACACCCAGACCACGGCAAACATCTGCATGGTCAATACAAATGTTGTCGTGTGCGGGGATCGAACCCGCAACCGCCCGCGCAACAGCCAATCGCAATCCAGTGCTGTGACCGCTGCGCCAACGCGGCCGTGGGTAATAATTAAGCATTATAATTATTTTTTTTAATATGATTTAATATAAGTATGTAATGTGCCGTGGCCGGAATAATACACGATTGTGTGTTAATCCGGCCACGGCACATCAATCGATTAAAATCAATCTATTTTAATGTTTTTAGATTACTTTAAGTTTATGCTTGAATAACGTAACAGTGAATACTGCAAAAGTTCTTTACTGAAAAAATTAAATCACTTTACGTTTGTTGAGTTAAAAAAAGATTTTGACCAATATTTTGTTCTTATTTGTTATAAAATTATCATAATTATAATAGTTACTGTAGATTTAAAAACGTGTGTTGGACCAGCCCTTCAGCTAGAAGGGCCGACGATTTAAAGAGGGTAGCTAGTAGTGACTGGATGGCGGAAGCGTAAGACCGGGTCTTGTGGCGCACCCGGGGGGAGGATTACGTCCAGCAGTGGACTGTAATAGGCTGATGATGATTAATTATAATTACTAATCCAGTTGCGGACCTACGCCTCTTTGTAGGTTATATATTCGTAATAAAAATGATTAGGACTTTCTTTATTGGATTCGATAAAAGAAGATATTTTATATGCAATATATAGAAAAATATTAAGTTAGGTTTTTTTTATGTAACTAAGTTGGCAAACAAGATTACGGCTCACCTGATGTTAAGACCGTAGCCTATATTCGCCTGCCACACCAGAAACATCGCAAGCGCGTTGCCGACCCTATCCCCAATCCCCCCCAGGAGCTCTGGTCACCTTACTCACCAACAGGAACACAACACTGCTTGAAAACAGTATTATTTAGCTGTGGTCTTCTGTAAGGTCGAGGTACTACCCCAGTCGGGCTGCTCCATATTTTGAGCAGGAAATTTCCTGCTGTGCCCTACCTCAGTTAAGTGGTTTTAGAGGTTTTAGGTTTTAACCTAAAACCTCTAAAATCACTCCCATTACAAATTGAGAAGTGCCCTTTTAAAGATTTATCTGTTTTTTGTTTAAAATATTATTTATTGTCCTTAACCTCCTGGATGCTAGCGTCATACCTATATTACGTAAAGAATTAAAAATTCGTCCTAGAGCCATTTGTGAATCGCTTGCGGAACTTATCGTTTTGCGGTAGCTAGGTAACCTTTGTTAACTGGCAACGCTAATCAAAACACCGATTTGACTTTGACACATACGTGAAATGAGTTATTCTTTGAAGTGCCACGACAAAGATGTCTCTTCGCTCAGATGCATGCGGTAAGAAATCTAAAAATTATAATTCTATCACCTGATATTTCATAATAACTTTGCTTGATTTGTATTGATAATGTACCTGCGTAACTAATAAACGTATTATTATTTCACATGGCTATCAACTTTTTGTTTTATGGTCAGAAACTTTTTAATGTCATACTGATACTACACGAGTTTTCAATCCGAACTATTACTTATTGTTTATGTCATATATTTATTACATTGGTTCTCAAAAAGATATTTTTACAGCGTTAAGCGAAGATGAAATTATATCACGACTCGAAGAATCGGACATAGATCTCTCTGATAATGAAGAAAAACATGACACTGCGTATACACCGATACCTGAAGAAGACGAGGGATCAAGTACCTCATCTTCCAGCTCTTCAGATGAGGAAGCAGATTCACAATCAGAGGTCTCTTTGCAATCTTCAATAGTAAGGAGAGGAAGGAGCCGAGGCCGAAAAAAAACAAATACAAAATACCACAGCTACGCGATTTTAAGCTGGATCTCGGTACCAGTCTAATAGAAAAAAATACATTATCATCGGATTCTGAAAGTGTTGACGAAATTAATGAACTGCAGCCTAAGCACAAGAAAAGGAAAGTCCTCATAACACCTGTAACGTCGGCAACAGTAAGACATCACGAGGCTGAACATTTAGTTCATTACAGTGACAAACAAAAAAGATGTCGATTTCTAAAATGTTCCAACATTACAACGGCGTTTTGCACTAAATGCAAATTATTTTTATGTAGCACACCAAAAAGAAACTGCCACCTAAAATTTCGTCAAAAATGATTTAGAAAATATGCCAATGATAGTAAGAAGTTGATTTTATTTTAGAAGTTTATTTTATTTTAGAAAAAGTTGATTTATTTTAGAAAATTTTGACCTTGTTCATTGTTATCGAAATTTTGATTACTTTTGTAAATTATACTTCCAGTTCCTATTTTCACGTAAAGACTGATTGTTACGTTTATGAGTCCCTAATAGAGGCTATATTATGACTAAATATTTTTGATGATTAAATATTACTTCATAATTCATGCATTTTTATTTGTAGTAGTAAAATTCCAATGTAATACACATATGACGTAAGAGTCGCTACTGTTTTACTAACTGAGAACCAGTGTAATATATACATGACATTAGTAAAATCCATATTTTAATAGAAATTATTTTTATTGTATTTTTTTGGCCTAAACAGATCCATAATATAACAAAATATGTAACTTTTAGTCCAAAAGCAAAACATTTTTTTTCTGGAATCCAGGAGGTTAAGGGAAAATCACATCAATGTTTTCATAACGAAAATAATGCGATGCTTTTTGTTGTTTAATATAATACAATTTGATTAGGATACGATTCGATCACGATAATCGATTTTTGAGCTAGTGGTTGCAAGTCCGGTCTCAGTAAATGAAAAATATTTGTTTAGGTCAAACAGATGTTTATCATCAGCGTTCGTATTGTGTGTGTTCCCAGAAATATAATACAAAATTTGATCCTACAAAGGGGCCAGTTCAGTATGGGGCCTTTATCACTATTTATTATCATACATAAATGAAATTGTCATTGTTACGAAAAAAACTACAAATACTTAAATAAATAATGCATATAATTTGTTACACGTACGAATATAATGAATGTAGTAGCACCATATCTTTAAAATCTTTAAAAACGTTAAGCTGTGCGTTCTTTAGATTGATTTGGACATAATTATACACACATATATTATACAAGCATTGACATTTGATACACCTATAAACCAACAGTCCGGTACAAAGGGTCGTAAACAACTATTGAAGTAAAACATCATTACGCACGGTTGACTTGGCGAGTAAGCTGGTGAATGCGTGATGAGAGCGTTACGAAAAGTGTGATCAGGTGAAGCGAACGGAAGTTGAGAGGGAGATACAAGTTAGACGGAGCTAAAAAAGTTTTATTATACTCGTTTTGCTATACTATTTTATGTCCTTGTTGCAGATATCAAGATCAACATCCCAACAAGTGGTACTAAGGGATGCCACAAGGGCGCTTGCCGGTCGATACCGGTGCGAAGTATCCGCTGACGCTCCATCATTCCACACCCAAGTTCGTTCTGCATACATACACGTCGTTGGTGAGTATTTAATGATAATTGATTACTAATCTATGAGTTTATTAATGAAAATGAAACGCTAATATGCTGTTAAGTGCAAATCTCGACTCGATTTCACATGACAGAATACCTCAGTCGCGTCAGCCAGATCATTAATCTATATATATACATATATCTCTTATATATATAAAAATGAATCGCTGAATGTGTTGCTAAGCGCAAATCTCGAGAGCAGCTGAACCGATTTCGCTAATTCTTTTTTTATAATATTCCTTGAAGTACCTACGAGGATGGTTCTTACGGAGAGAAAAATTAAAAAAATCCTGAAAAAGTCATAAAACAACAATTTTCTATATTCCAATACAAAAGACACTTAAAAGTTAATTTGAACTTTAATACCATACCATAAAGTTACCAAGATCTTTGTCGCACGATTATTTTATTAAGTTATAGTTAAACTTGTTTGTTTAGATTGAAAAAATTTTTAGAAACACAAACGTTTTATACACTATGAAATAATTGACTATTGGTGTACAAACAGGACTTATGACAGTAAAATTATTCTCAAGATAGTTTTTTTTTTAAATGGTATTTTAATAATGTTGGATGAACTATTTTACCATTTGAAAAGTTTTAATTAAAAATTTCAAAAGGTTTTTATACAATTTAATAACAAATAATACAAATAGATCAACCTAAAATTACATAAAAATAAAACAATAAATTAACTTATAACAAAAACATATTTTTGATAACAAATTTATTATAAGTAATGTTAATATTTTCTTAATAACAAAAAAAGCAATTAAATTAGGAATTAATATAAAAAGAATTAAAATAGAAAATAAATATATATAAATTATAGTGTGGCGACATCTATCGAGCCACATACGAACTGACTATTCTAGATCACGCTATCGAAGTTTCCTGAGCGATTGAGTATACAGGGTGTGTCGTAAATCGTGGATAATCCGTTAACTGGGGGTAGCCCTGATGTCGACCTCTAAGAAAATGTACTTTTTATTTCAGGGTTGCCAACACTGTGAAAATTATGAATATTTTTGTGTTTTTTCAAAAAATTCCTACCGCGACTAGTAATTTGGTCATAATTTTTACAAATTAAGGAAATTTAATGTAATTTTTATTTTATTTTACTCGGGAATACTTGTACTATCTAACGAAATTACTATTTCAGGCATAATTTATTCTAAACTTATGAAAATTAGCGTTAGAAGTTTTTTTTTATTTTTATTCGTTACTTTTTGTCAAGATTTAACCATTGATTGTGAAAATAAAATGTATGGCACTAGAATTGCTCAGTATTTAAAACAAATGCTTAGTTTGTGGAGTTTCTAAAAAGGTATAACAATTAGTGCTTGACAAGCAAAATTATTTTGTAGGAGCGAAAGAACTTATCACGGTAGGTAAGTTCGTTTTGTATCATTAGCATTTGTGTCACTTAAATGTTAGGATAAAGAAAAAAAACAAATATTTTTTTTAGTAGAAATGCATTTATTACATCAAACTAAATGTTCAAAATGTCCTCCATTGGCAGCAATGCAGGTTTGGCATCGCCTTATAAAAGATATCTTGATACGGCGTGCATAGCCTGATACTTCAATTTCACGAGTGGCTAATTGCACACATGTGCGCAATTCTTCGATTGTCGACACTGCTTTAGTATAAACTTTTTCTTTAATGCATCCCCCAATAAAAAAAGTCCAGGGGGTTCAGGTCAGGCGATCGTGGTGGCCATAAAATTAGACCCAAGCGCCAACCTCCTAGGTGGATTGGGCTCTGGGTATGTGTCGTTTAAATATTCCCGCACCCGAACAGCAAAATGCGCGGGACACCCGTCATTTTGCAGCCTCATTCCTTCTCTTGTCTCCAGTCATAAATTTTGCAGCAGTTCAGGTAAATTATTTTGTAAAAAATTTAAATAGATTTCAGCATTTAATGTTGCTGGCAACTCATATGGGCCTATTATTTTCTCACCAAACTGCTGCAAAATTTATCACTGGAGACAAGAGAAGGAATGAGGCTGCAAAATGACAGGTGTCCCGCGCATTTTTCTGTTCGGGTGCGGGAATATTTAAACGACACATACCCAGAGCCCAATCCACCTAGGAGGTTGGCGCTTGGGTCTAATTTTATGGCCACCACGATCGCCTGACCTGAACCCCCTGGACTTTTTTTTATTGGGGGATGCATTAAAGAAAAAGTTTATACTAAAGCAGTGTCGACAATCGAAGAATTGCGCACATGTGTGCAATTAGCCACTCGTGAAATTGAAGTATCAGGCTATGCACGCCGTATCAAGATATCTTTTATAACGCGATGCCAAACCTGCATTGCTGCCAATGGAGGACATTTTGAACATTTAATTTGATGTAATAAATGCATTTCTACTAAAAAATCTTTGTTTTTTTCTTTATCCTAACATTTAAGTGACACAAATGCTAATGATACAAAACGAACTTACCTACCGTGATAAGTTCTTTCGCTCCTACAAAATAATTTTGCTTGTCAAGCACTAATTGTTATACTTTTTTAGAAACTCCACAAACTAAGCATTTGTTTTAAATACTGAGCAATTCTAGTGCCATACATTTTATTTTCACAATCAATGGTTAAATCTTGACAAAAAGTAACGAATAATAAATTAAAAGTAAAAAACCTTTTTAAAAACAAGCTTTTATTTGAATGCACTAAAACGAAAAAAATAAACTTTTACTATCTACTTATAAAGTCATTACACAATATAATCTATATGATATAAAAGCTTGTCGCGAGATAGTCTTCGTATTTCCTTAGTTTGAAAATTTTAATAGTTAAAATCAATCACATCAGTTTATTTAATTTACTTGTTTACAATTAAATCTTGCGACAAGCTTTTATATCATATAGATTATATTGTGTAATGACTTTATAAGTAGATAGTAAAAGTTTATTTTTTTCGTTTTAGTGCATTCAAATAAAAGCTTGTTTTTAAAAAGGTTTTTTACTTTTAATTTATTTTTGACTTTTTAGTCGGTTATCACGTCACTTTATTCGAATTATTCTTAGCAAGCCCTTTCATTTGATACCCATATTGTAGAAGTGCACTAAAAATAACTAGTCCGCACTCTTGGATATGCCGCCATATTGGATTTAGAATGACGTCACAAAGGTAACCATGCATTGGCATCCAAATTGAACCTATATACAAAATTTCAGCTAAATTGGTTGAAGATGTCTGCTTCAAAATTGAGTTGCAAGATTTCACCTGAACAAACATACATACATACAAACCATGCATTGTCATCCAAATTGAACCTGTATACAAAGTTTCAGCTCAATTGCTTGAAGATATTTGCTTCAAAATTGAGTTGCAAGATTTCACCTGAACAAACATACACACATACAAACCATGCATTGTCATCCAAATTGAACCTGTATACAAAGTTTCAGCTCAATTGCTTGAAGATATTTGCTTCAAAATTGAGTTGCAAGATTTCACCCGAACAAACATACATACATACATAAATACATCCAAATCATGCATTGTCATCTAAATTGAACCTGTATACAAAATTTCAGCTCAATCGGTTGAAGATATCTGCTTCAAAATTGAGTTGCAAGATTTCACCCGAACAAACATTCATTAAATTTACATACATACATACATACATACATACATACATTGCAAGTTAAATAAAAGCTTGTAAAAATAAAAAAAACTTCTAACGCTAATTTTCATAAGTTTAGAATAAATTATGCCTGAAATAGTAATTTCGTTAGATAGTACAAGTATTCCCGAGTAAAATAAAATAAAAATTACATTAAATTTCCTTAATTTGTAAAAATTATGACCAAATTACTAGTCGCGGTAGGAATTTTTTGAAAAAACACAAAAATATTCATAATTTTCACAGTGTTGGCAACCCTGAAATAAAAAGTACATTTTCTTAGAGGTCGACATCAGGGCTACCCCCAGTTAACGGATTATCCACGATTTACGACACACCCTGTATATGTATATATGTATAAGAACCCGACAACAACCGTCGGGGCAGTAGCCCTACCAACCTTGCTTTGGTAACAATTGCGGCATTATCTGGGGCAAGACACCAAAATGCTCACTGGAGTGACGATATCACCTACGATATCACTCACAGGTGATATTGTCACTCCAGTGAGCACTTTGGTGTCTTGCCTAAGATAATGCCACAATTGCTACCAAAGAAAGGTTGGTAGGGTTACTGCCCCGACGGTTGTTACCAAAATGCTCAAATTTTTTTTATTTTTTTTTTTATGTTACTAGGTTGGCAAACAAGCGTACGGCTCACCAATATTGTACAATATTGTACCTACTATAAGAAGGATTTAGATGTATCTGTGTTTCTTTGAATTTTTTAAAAGAGTACCTACCGAGAGTTTTTTTTCCGCCGGCTTTTTTTCTCTCGGCCTACACTAGGGACTTTAAGTTATTTATTGTAATATTTAATAAAGCCGAGGATAAAGTAGGTAGGTAATGTCTACCGAGACATTAGTAATTTAATATTTTGACTAAGTTAAGGTTGCTTATAACACTGGGTACATACATTACGTAAGTTTGCAATTTACCTAATGTTAAGATATAAATTTTTATTTTTTACTTTATTGTTTGATTGTTTGCTGCCTTAACTTTCTATTGTATTGTTTAGTTTTTTTTTTGACTTTCATTAAGTGTGTAATACCACCTAATCTATACATATCTATACATATAATAAAATGGTAGAAAAGTCAAAACTGTACATTGAATATTTTTTTAAAAGAATACTTGGGGTGTGATCTACAATCGATACCGAAGCCAAAAATATAGTTTTTAGAATTTTTGTCTGTTTGTCTGTTTGTCTGTATGTATGTCCGGGATAAACTCAAAAAGTACTGCATGGATTTACTTCAAATTTGGCACGAATATTGTTAAGAAGTCGGGTCAGAACATAGGCTATATATTATCACGCTATCACCTACGGGAAACAAGCAGTGAACCTTTATTTCTTCAAATGTATGTCCGGGATAAACTCAAAAAGTACTGCATGGATTTACTTCAAATTTGGCACGAATATTATTAAGAAGTCGGGTCAGAACATAGGCTACATATTATCACGCTATCACCTACGGGGAACGAGCAGTGAACGCACGCAGACGACGTCGCGGGCAGCAGCTAGTACATATAATAAAATGATAGGAAAGTTAATGTATGTCCGG
Organism: Melitaea athalia; assembly: GCA_905220545.2. Taxonomy (NCBI): domain Eukaryota; kingdom Metazoa; phylum Arthropoda; class Insecta; order Lepidoptera; family Nymphalidae; genus Melitaea; species Melitaea athalia. Next base: position 4,361,640 of record HG992180.1, read on the forward strand.
GATAAACTCAAAAAGTACTGCATGGATTTACTTCAAATTTGGCACGAATATTATTAAGAAGTCGGGTCAGAACATAGGCTACATATTATCACGCTATCACCTACGGGGGACGTCGCAGGCAGCAGCTAGTCTCTATATATATAAAAATGAATCGCTGGATGTGTTGCTAAGCGCAAATCTCGAGAGCGGCTGAACCGATTTGGCTAATTCTTTTTTTATAATATTTCTTGACGTACGAGAATGGTTGTTACGAAGAGAAAAATTAAAAAAAATCGTCTAAAAGTCTAAAAACAACACTTTCCTATATTCCCATACAAAAAATTCGTAATAATACTTAAAAGTCAATTTGAACTATAATTATTCCATACCATAAAGTTTAAGAGTTGGTGGAGAGGTTCCGGGAAGGATAAGTATAAAAAAATAATCGACTGTTAGGCGGTACGAAGTTCGCCGGGTCAGCTAGTTAATTAATAATAGTACCTAGATTTTAAAAACCATTTATTAATCAAATAATTTGTTAAGTTCTAAAGTATAGGTATAATGTATGAGATAACTTATTTAATATTAAGCACTCAAGGGAACCTAAAGGTTAACTGACTAGCCCGTTGGCGCAGTTTGTAGTGACCCTGCTTTCTGCTCCGAGGGTTGTGGGTTCGATTCCCACCCCGAGTCTGGGTGTAATATACATATTTATTTATATATTTATATATGTATTATTTATAAGTATGTCTATCGAAAAAAAATATTTATGTAGCTAGACCATTCGGCTGTTACCTATAACACAAGCATTAAGTTGCTTACTTTAGAAACAGACGACCGTGTGTAGGTATTGTGTAAATATTTATTTATTATTATTTATTATTTATACTCAATTGGAGAAATAAAATGTAGCAAGACGTTCATTAAGGATGTATGAATATTTCATACTTTCTAAGTGATATGTAAGATTTTTTTATTACGTGTCAAGAAATAATGACATAATATTTTGTGCTGTATTTTTTTTCAATAACAAAAATTAATTACTTATATATTATTTTTATATAAAATAATAAGGACAACTGAACTTATCAGTAACCTCAGTCAGTCAGTAAGTAACCTGGCTGCAGGTAAGTATAGCAATCATAGGGATGGGTGCCTACTACAGTAAGGTAGGTATATAATATAAAAAATTGACGGTTTTAGCTTGCTACATGTAATTAACATAAGAGGGAAAAGATAAAAAAATGTTTAAGTATTATTAATTGCAGCAGGCTTATGGTGGCAGAGGTTGTTTTCATAAATTCACAATATTGTAATCAGCCTATAAAAATTGTTTCATCTAATTAACAGATGAGGGATTATTTTGCTAATCCCGGATCTTAGACCATATCACAAGAACCAGGGAACTTATTATTCTATGTAAATATTTTAATGAATAAAGCATCATTATTATTTACTAGCTTCTGCGCGCGACTTCGTCGGCGTGGGCTCCGCTCCTGTTGGTCTTAGCGTGATGATACATAGCCTATAGCCTTCCTCAATAAATGGGCTATCTAACAGTGAAAGAATTTTTCAACTCGGCCCAGTAGTTCCAGAGATTACCGCGTTCAAACAAACAAACAAACAAACTAATAAACAACCAAACAAACAAACTCTTCAGCTTTATATATTAGTATAGATGATGTGAAACCCGCCTTATAGACCGATAGATACGATAATTATTAAACTTATTTGAAAATAAAAATCATACCCGCAGATCTTGAGCATGAACTAAAAAAGTTTAGCATTTTTTTATTCAACACATTAAAAAAAACTACGAGTATTTCCTTCTAAGATATTGAATAAAAAAACCCTGAAAGTTCAAATAAAAATATATATATATATATGAATCTAAAGTTGAGCTTGACAAAAGATCGATGCGATAACCAACCGTTTCATCGTGAATTCCAACTTAAAGCCAGCTACTAACCTCGGCGCGGCCTGTCTTTTTCTTTCCAGCTTATTTTATATTCTTTCCAAAGAACAATCGAATTTATGTATCTTGAAACTTGAACTACGTTGATAGCTTGTACTTTTGTTTGCTTAGTTCTTTGTGCTTAGTTCTTACAATTTAAGATGCTCTTTTGTATTGGATTATCGAACATTGAACAGTCTTTGAAAAAAGATATTTATTATAATATTCATTCTAATACCGAATATTGTGAAAAAAATATACTGTAGAAAAGAAATCCGTGTTTACTTAAATTATTTTCGTGGTGTAAATTTTGCTTTGAAGATTTCTTTTTACAAAATATTATTTGTGAAATATTTAGAATTATTTGCTTCGACCAACGACAATAGGTATCGTAAGCACTGTAATTTATGAGTTTTAATTATTTTTTTCGGAAATATTATTGTGGTATTGTTGGTTTTGGTTTAAATTATTAAACTTCATAATTTGTTAACAAAAGCATTAAATGGAAATACGATTATTTATAATTAAATGGCATTTAATATAAAATAGGATTATTCAACTTTATAAATGACTGGTAAATCGTTAAATTGTGGTTTATATATCTATACTAATATATAAAGCTGAAGAGTTTGTTTGATTGTTTGTTTGTTTGTTTGTTTGTTTGTTTGTTTGAACGCGCTAATCTCAGGATCTACTGGTCCGATTTGAAAAATTCTTTCGGTGTTAGATAGCCCATTTATCGAGGAAGGCTATAGGCTATATATCATCACGCTAAGACCAATAGGAGCGGAGTCCACGCCGACGAAGTCGCGCGCAGAAGCTAGTAATTATATAAAACTCGTGGAAAAAGTTTTTTTTTTTTTTGTATTTCCCAGTAAAAAGCTGCAACAAAACCTTTTTGGTTGTATTGTTTGGCTGGTTTCGATACCCTAAAAAGGTGACATTTTAGAAATGAAGTTAATAAGTAAATAATAATTGTGTTTGCTCGCAAACGAAAAAAAACGACTTCAATTACATCGACAAGTATAATACAACGTAATAAGACGAAAACATAGTCGAGTAAATACGCGCTATTAAAGATTACTCAAAAAGTTGTAATCAGATCTCGATCTAATTTAAACAAAACTATTTGACAAGTATTAGCTTTTGATTAACATAAGAATCATTGAAATCGGTACACCGAGTAAAAAGTTATGCGGTGTAATACAACGTAGGTCGACGAAAAAATGGTCAGGTAAATACGCATTATTAGATATAACTCTAAAAGAACTTGTCAGATCTCAATTAAATTTAAATGGGACTACACGACACACAACACCTTTCAATTAAAACAAAACTAATCGAAATCGGTGAACCTAGTCAAAAGTTCTGAGTTAACACACATAAAAAAAATACAGTCAAATTGAGAACCTCCTCCTTTTTGGATGTCGGTTAAAAACAGTTTCCCGGGCAAAGCAGTGGGAGTGCTTCTCCAGAGGGCAGCTCCAGATTTTGGACAGGATAATATATCCTGCTGTGCTGTACCTCAATAAATTCACGTGTTCTATGGCATATTACTAATTAGTCTTAATAATATAAACTGCACTACAAAATATCGTAATAAATAATAATAATAAATCTATTAACATGAAAATTAAGCGCTATTCATTAATAAGCGCATTTTTAGAAAAGGGTAGTCTGATTCAACTGATTTCTGAGTAACTTTTAGTCGAAACAAAAACTTAAAAACTTAAAAAAAGTGTTTCTGAAATTTTTGATTATAATGAAATTCAAAAGAACAACGTCTCTTGGGACGATTAAAAAATAAATCCTTTGAATAGAAAATAAATTCCAACAATAATTTTTTTTTATATTCAATATAAAAACTCATTAAGCACATTTCATAATTACGTTAGCTATAATGAATTCCATTAAATCGTAAAAAAAATTAACATGAAAATCTGCATGTTCATCGCTCGAGCGGGGAGTTATTAAAAATGAGCACCCGTAAAAAATTCATTGTGAACTCAATAATCGATATTAAGTTATTAAATATTCAATATTAAAATGGGTACTCGAGAGACCGCTCATCGATTCATTTTATTTTGATTACCCTCTGTAATATTGAAGTTATGGATGCGGAAAATCAGTATGAGTTTGCCATACGATTCATCAGCAGGTAAAGAATTTTATTCTTTAGAAATATTCTTATTTTTTTTATGACTAGATATTTAAAATATAAAATGATCATCTGAATGAATATATTACCGCCTATGCTTACATCTATACTAATATAATAAAGCTGAAGAGTTTGTTTGCTTGATTGATTGTTTGTTTGTTTGTTTGTTTGTTTGTTTGTTTGTTTGTTTGAACGCGCTAATCTCAGGATCTACTGGTCCGATTTGAAAAATTCTTTCAGTGTTAGATAGCCCATTTATTTATCGAAGAAGGCTATAGGCTATATATCATCACGCTAAGACCAATAGGAGAGGAGTCCACGCCGACGAAGTCGCGCGCAGAAGCTAGTACATGTATAAAAAGCTAAGCAATTTATTAACGAGATTGTTTAGTAAAATTATTATGAAACTAGAATCCTTTAGTAGATTACTAGCTTCTGCGCGCGACTTCGTCGGCGTGGACTCCGCTCCTATTGGTCTTAGCGTGATGATACATAGCCTATAGCCTTCCTTGATAAATGGGCTATCTAACACTGAAAGAATTTTTCAAATCGGCCCAGTAGTTCCAGATATTACCGCGTTCAAACAAACAAACAAACAACCAAATAAACAAACTCTTCAGCTTTATAATTATATTAGTATAGATAAAATAAAGTGCACCAATTGTAATATACATAATGTTTCTTTATCATAAGATTAATAAGATCGCGTGAGTATAGAAAATGAGATACAGCTTTATATTATAATTGTACTCAAGATTATCAATATGTTGGAAAGCTAGACCAATTTATTTTAATATTAGATAATAATGTAAGCTTATAGCAAAACGGTCACCTAATAATGATACAATTCTGGACGTCGGAGAATTGTTTAGAGATTCAAATTTAAGTTAATACGTATTTTCGTATACGAAACTCTTGTAAAAATATTGTACAATTATAAGTATAATGACTAACTTGAAAATAATGTGAATTAGCAAATAAGACTTCAGATTCAAATAATCTTACAATACCGAGTTCTTAAGTGCAAACAAGCTCGAGCACTCGCGCTTACAAGTTCATCACCTGTAACTGAAAAAAAAAATGATACGTATATTCGCCAGTTCTAAATAAAGATTTACATTCCAACGTTCTCTTTTCCTTAGCATAGATTCTCTATCAATACTCTATATCACTAAGAGGAAACTTCAGTAAAAGAACAATAGAACAATATGCCATTGACGAGGTTGTGCAGTTTATTTCAATTTCCAACATTCCCTGACAGATAACTATTTTGATAATACACATAACTTCAACCAATATGACAAGAACTATCACACCAGTTTGTAACAGTTTCAAACCTAACTAGTACTGAGCAGGTGGCCACAAAAGTGACGTAACCCACTTCCGACGCTTCGACGCCTCTAGTCGAGTCGTTCAGTGTAAATTAGGTTGCGACTAACTTTGCAGTGTTGTTCTCAGAACAGAGTGGCAGCCAGAAATGATATCGGAATATAAACTTTATATGCAAATATTTGTACCTCTTACTGTTTATTATCGTCACTTCAAATTTCAGTTGTGTTGAGTCGTTTACTTAGGATATTGTTATATACATGATTGTCGAATTGTATAATAAGTAAATAAATATCTAATAACATTCACACACAGTCGTCTGTTCTTAAGCAACTTAATAGACAACTGCTATAGTTAAGTTTTTTTTTTTTTTTTGATAAATATACATGGAAATAATACATAATATAAATACAAATATTAGATACAGATCGATAGTTTTACGATATATAATGCCAAGCTTATAACTGTTCAAATTGCTGGAAAACTAAGGGTATTTTATTCTTAAGAAAATGTGTCTTTTCCTTAAAGGTAAGAGAAAGCGAACGCAGCCTGTAATATCCCACTACTGGGGATAGGCCTCTTTCCCCATGTAGGAGAACGATCAGAGCTTAATTCATCACGCTCCTCCAATGCAGGTTGACGGGTATATTCCCTACTATGAATAACGATCGTTATCAGGTGAACATGATAACAACCGGGACCGACGGCTTAACGTGCTCCCCGAGGCACGGTGGGGAGACCCACAAGGACTGCATAAACATCCAGACCACGGCAAATATCTGTATGGCCAATACAAATGCTGTCGTGTGCGGGAATCGAACCCGCAACCGCCCGCGCAACAGCCAATCGCAATCCAGCGCTGTAACCGCTGCGCCAACGCGGCCTCTAATAAAGTTGATAATAAAGTAGCATTTATAATAATGACCTGCTTTAATAAGATTGCAATAAATTATGTTTAAAATAACTAAATACTTTATTGTTTAACCAACACCAACTCATTGGTAAGCTGGCTTTATAAGAGATATTTTATGCTAGAATATTTTAAATCCGCTGTGCTGACTACAGTCGACATAGTTTTAAATGTCTCTTGTTGTTTTATTGCGTCTTCTGCGTCCTATTTTTTGTTTGAAAAACTTTTAAAATATTTCAGCAGTTCAAGAATTTAACATTCTATCATAAATTTTATTTATTCTAAATTTTATAAACAAACAGACTTATTTTACGCAATGACCTGTAAAACTTTTAACTTAACATTGGTTTTGTTACACTAATTTATTAATACATTTAGGCATTTGTATTTTCTTTACTGTAAGTAAATTTTGACAGATTTTGTTTGGGTATTTAAATTTGAAGAATTGTGGTAAGTAATTTCATAGTTACTTCATAATTTTCTCTTAATTTGTGTAAACTAAGTAAATATAATTTACTATCAACGCAGATGTCTTCACAAAATGTAACTTTAAATAAATTTGATTAAATAATATAAATATCCATAAACAGTATGATCAATTATAATTGTATGGTTTTAGATAATTATGGCTAATGAATTATGAAATATGGTTAATAATATAATAATATGGTTATTGAATAAAAGGGCTTAAATATTGGTAGTCAGTCCAAGCGTCTCCGAGATTATAATAATCCAAAAAAGGGTACTATCGCAAAACCACGAAGATTATTTCTGTCCCGTAGCAAATAATCCCACGTCTTACCTCTAAATCACTTTCAGCAAATGGCCGTCAGCCTCGGCCCGCTGGACTTAATTTGAATATAATAGCTACAGTCTGTCCGGGGGCAGAGGTCCACCTAAATCTGGTTCAGACGACATCTGACTACGTAACGTTGATAAACTGCGAGACGGAAGTGTGTTGATGATTTATTTACATAAATTCAATCTTAAATCTCAATTTATTGAACCAGTCTTACTTGATCCCTCTCAGGCTTTTGTCATTTAGTAGATCGTCCGTCATATAATCTTCGTCGTTCCGTTTTCTTACTATTACTTAATTTACTGACGAACAATATTAATTTTCTTTATCTTTTGTAATTACGTTATTATTATTTTTCCTCGATATGAAATGTGTTTCATATTAAGGTTGAAGATATTCATTAGATTTTAACAGTTCTTAAAATCATTTAGCTGTGTTATTTTGTTACAATTCGTTTGTTGTATTATAATTGTTATGGCTTAAAATTTAATCAGACAAAATTGTATATGTTGTCTTTCTTGAAATCTGCATTAATACCTATTGTGATTGAGTAAAAGTATTGGTCCCGAATTTATTTCTTTTTAATTGGTATCCTGATAAAATTTAACCCTTAAAATAGATTAAATACAAAAAAAAAACATTAAAAGTAGCAACAATCTTAAAATACTTTGGAGGAATCCAAAGTTACCTCATTTTACTGAAATTCTACGTTACTATGTAGATATGGTAATGGTTGGGACTCTAGAGAGTATTCAAACAAAAGATTTTTCGATATCTCATATCGGTTCACAGTTAACGAAATTACCTAACAAATATACAAAGACGAAACTTATCAAATAGTAATAATTTGCAACCATTTTAAATATATTTGTTCACTGCAATCAAATATAATACGTAAATCTTTATAATATAGATAGTCACCAGTTGTTATCGAAATCGGACCGTGTGCTCAGTCAAACCAATCAACATCTCTTACAAACCAAATGCTAGCAGCAACGGCTAAAATTTAATAAGTCCAGATAGAACAAACACATTTCTCGAGAATTGTTCGCTTTCTTTCAATAATAGAGTATTTTCGATTTCAATTTACGTGCCCGCAACCCTCCCTTGTATTTTGCTCGTAAGATTTCTTCAATTTATAATAATGATTAGTTTTTATTGTTTATTTTTAGTCAATGTTATTTGTTTGAATAAAATGATTTTGTATCGTAACAGCATTTGTAAGCAATTCTTTTTTATATATTTGTATTTATCGGAAACGAAAAAAGCTAACTTCGATTTATATCGACAGGTAATACAACGTAGGTAATATAAATAAATTGAGTACCACCTTCATTATTTTGAAGATATTTTTTCTTTATATCTTAGCCTAAATACCTAGATATTATATTTACCATACATTATGTCAATTTTTAGTGTTCCTTACCTCAAAAGGAAAAAACGGAATCCTTATAGGATCACTTTGTTGTCCCTCTGTCTGTCAAGACGCAATCAAAAGATACAGCCGCTTATGCTGCAAACTTTCGACACTCGCAATGGAATCAAAACCTACAGGGCACTTCCCGTGAACTCAGAATCTTGAAATTTGGTACGAAGAAGCTTCTTATAGCACAGATAAAAGAAAAATTGCGAAAAGCATAAATATAATAAAAATATTTTTAATAATTTTGTTTATAAGGAACCCTCGATGCGCGAGTCCGACTCACACTTGGCCGGTTTTTTTTATTTTTATATTTTAACCATTTTTAAGTAGTCATAAGTAGACCAGCCAACAGCCTCGGGCCCTGATTCGCAAGTTAAAAAAAACAAACGTACTCTTCACCCTTATTATGTTAATAATAAAGTTACAATAATTTAAGTTCAAACAATGCAAAAAATTCAATAATAATACGCATTTACAAATATTTGTGTTAATTTGAATTTGAAATGAAATATTTTGATATGCAGTCTGATGTAATTTTTGTCTCACTGTTTATATTTATTTTATGATTTTGAAACTGATATATAACAAATACATTTATTTAAACTATACGAGTAAAAACGAGTGCAAAATTTATTTTTCTCATATTTATTTTTTTGGTTAATTGATTCACACATTCATTACGATATCATAAAATTTAATTTACCTATTTGTTAACATGATGGTAAAATTCCTAGCATTATTAATAACGTTTTTATTTTATTAGAATAAATAAAAAGGGTCATTATGACTCTCACGTAGAGAGAAAATGGAATTATATCATCTTAAGACAATAAAGAAAACAATCAAATATAACATACAAGACGATATATCAAATTATCAAGGTGTGTAGCAAAAAATAAGAAAATAAAGAAAAGCATTTTCAGTAATTAGACGATACATTCTTAGAGGATATTAAGCTAAATGACGGTATTTCTTATCTCTTTCTCTCTCGACTGGACAAAACGGGATGGATAAAGTTGGCTGTGTTATTGCTCGCACTAGCTTCAATAATGACTACATTAGAAAAAATGGTTTGATGATGTGTTTTTAAAATGTCATATAATTCGATGGGAAGTCAAATTATTGTTTTGTAAAACGATTATTTAGAAATTAATCGATTAATTGGACATTGAATTAGTAAATAATGTAAAAAATAAAGAAAACTGAAATAGTAGCACCTCTAGAAATAAATATTACCATATTAATTATAGCATATATTTGGTACAATATTTAGAACTAAGCGTCTTTGCTTCTGGACACAGAAATAAAAATCCGCTGCTTAAAGTTACTTTTTCTAATTAGTCAGATTATTCATACTCTTAAATTCAATTTACACAAATGTGATGACACTACATTTAACTTAAATTTTTACTACATCTGCACGAATCCTGTTTATACTATGTGTTTATTCTGTTTACATTGTAGCAAATAACAACAAAAACTATACGATTCTGTTAATGTAAACTAGCACGAACTTGAGCGTCATGTACCTACTTAATCCTGCAGAATCGGGTAATTACTTTTTTTTTTCAAAACTAACACGTCTAAATTACTGATATCCTTCTAACTACCAGTTTACTAGTTGTATACGTATATAAAAGACTGAATAAAATTCTTTATTATCAAATTTTGACAATATGCAACGTTTTTCTTGGTTATTGCTACACATGAAAATACTGCTCGTGATTGTCATATAAGGATTTCAAAAATACCACCGCCATTCGCTTCTGGCTTTAGCTTTTCCTGTACATTCATTTTCGCAGCACAATTCTATTATACATTATTTATTAGAAAAGGGAACCATTTGGGAAATTACTTGCGGCTTATCGACTGAAAAGATATGGGAGATATAATGTTGCAAATGCAATGTAAAACCTATTGTCAGATAGCAATCGGATGAGTTTTAAATGGCAACTAAATTCTTTCGGTTGTTGATTGCGTACTGTAGTTATTATATGAACGCTCTTTTAAAAAAGTAGGGATAGAAAACCATCAGTCTTAAAAGACCGGTACTTAATGAGCCGCCAGTCACTAAAATAATCCGCATTTTTGGTTCATATCGATAAATAACTTAAAGTAAATTTTGGTGTGTGATATTTTGGTACAAAAGACAATGCCCTGAAATATAATTAAAACTTTTTACAAATATATTTATTTTTACACAAAATAATGACTTGGCTTTTTTCAGTTCAGTGTGTTGTAGTGTGCTAAAGACATTTCTGTAATAAATTATGACAACAACAAAATAACTTTGTCATAACTTTTGTAAGAAAATTATTTATAACAAGACTTTCGCGTTGTTTTCGTAATGGAATCCTCCTTGTTTTGTAAAACAATATTAAAAATAAGATGATATAAGTATATTAACTATGTCATTTAGGAATTAAACTTTAATTCTTGGAAATAATTAAATTGATCTCTGCTACGGGATCAACGACTTTATTAGTCCAGTGTATACTAGGACACAATGGCGCTTTACGTCTTAATAACCCAAGCTATGTCTGAGAGGACGACCATTGATAAAGACCCGGTCCTTACTGTGTCATCTTTACTTTGTAGGAAACAATTTAAGACTCACATTTTCTGGAATTCGCAAAACTTAATTAAATGTGCTTCGTCCAGCTCGGAGAATTTGAGCGTATTAAGTGCACTTTTATTGCTTAGTCTATCTCTATCTCATTCACAGTAGCGGTAATTGTATAAAAGGATGTATTATCAAACGTAACAAAGCAAAATTAATAGTATTTGAATTGTTTAGGACTTTTTAGAATTGTTGCCAATGTTTTGAAATTTAGATGTTCTAATAAATATAACATGTATAGAATGCATATAAAGGCTGAAAGGTTGGGTTACTATCCTATTTTCAAGGGTTTTATTTGCTTTAAAATTCGTCTCGTATTCGATGATGGAGGAAAACAGTGGAAAAAACACTAAGAAAAATGTATATATTTGTAAGCTGCTTAATAATATAATCTATTACGTAGTTGTATCTCTTCGAAAATGTATAAAGTATACCTAGTATAAACTTTTACAAGCTACTTATTTGCACACTTTAGACTATATTTCTAATTTGAAATATCCATTAAAATGACAAATATAAAAAAGTAACATTTTTGTCAAGTTGTCTGTGCTTTCTGAAAAATAAAAACCCTATTTTCATAGTTGTTGAACGTTCCACGAAAGTATTTTGCAATAAAATTGGCATTGGATTAGCTGTGTTTCGGTCTTGTCAATTATTTCTCGACGTTATGGCTATCAGAATAAAAAAAGGAAGGCGCCAAGTGAACTGAAAAAAGCAATCGAAACCCAAAGCACAATATTCGAACTAACATTTGCATTGGTGTCGATAATCTTCTGTTCCGTTGTCAGCATTCGAATTTTCGCTGTCATTGCAATAAGACAGCGACACATTCAAAAAAAATCACAAAATCAGGATTTGAGCACAGCCATATTCTTTCTTCTTATTCGGTTCGTAATTTCGTTTCGGAAACTACGAGCCAGATATTGCTGCAACAAATTAAATTGGTGACTTGGATTTAGAGGGTAAATGTTTCCAATTAGTGTTTCGGTGAGTCCAAACAGTTTCGAGCCGAGACAAACTAGATTGCCTACTCGAGACACCTGCTTCGATGTTTACTCAATTGGTCCAGGATTCGTCTTGATTGTACCTATTGATCAATTAAAATTGGGAAATTTTCCATTGTTATGGTGCATTTTACTGTCTATGATTTAAGGCGTAGAAAATTGTTTTATAATTAATCATTAGTTTCTTGTATGATTTTTGTAATGGCTATATTATTTAATGATTGTCATATATATATGTAAAATTAAAACCTACCACTAGTCTACCGTCCGTCAGTCTAGTATGTTTGTCGATAGCAAATTTATTAAAATGATTCTAGTTTTGAATAAATACGTATTTAATCGCTTGCTAAAGTTATACCAACGATTACTTACCATTATACGAATAAATACAATTTGTATTGCTATATCAATCAAAGATATTATGAGAACTGCGAGTGCGTCAAAATTTCTACAGACATTATATATAACCATTTAACAGAAAATTAATAACTTTACCACAAATATAGGTGATATATTCTATACAATTAAATTACTGTTCCATAAAATTATTCTAATGTACGCTTAACGCAACATTGCGGTAAAACTGTTGAGTTAACAAAGATCTGTTTTATTAACTACAAAAGTGAACTCTATAATAATATTAAATAATATTTCATAGAAATTTTCCCTAAGCATTTCCTAATTTCGCCGAGATTGCGGAATGGATATAAAATGTGGTCTGCGATCAAGGGTTGCGGAACCGACCACCTTTTTCACGTCCCAAATTTGTCAGAACACTTCATGTCATGCTACTCGATGTAGAAAAACATTGTGATAAAGGTTGAAAATTGTGAGCTCTTTTGATACTCACTAGCCACATTTGAAGACTTTAGTAACTTAGATATCAAAGGGGATAATTTAGTGATATTTGGATTGATTGTCTATCACAATAAACAATGTTTTTTTCATTATATATTACCTCTAATAAATTGTAAGAAATGTGAAAGGAACTGATGTGAAGTAGTCGATTGATATTCCACAGTTAAAGGCGTTTTTTCACTCTTATGGAAAAAGGTTGAACCTTATTGCGAGCAATCTTACGCTTCGAATTGTAAAATAATTTCCCGACTAAGAGAAACGATTGTATTCACCAGTTTATTATCACAATTAAAAACCAAATGCTTTCTATATTCTCTGAAACAAAGTGGGCACTTTCGTTGGGCTATATTCATACCAGAAAAAAATATAAATTAATAATTAACCTGGAATTAAATACGCAACCGTCGCCGTTCCTGGAACTTTCTTTATGACTACAACATAATTAATCACAAAACTTTTATAGACGACAAAGTCGTTAGCTACATATTTTTGTTATTAAAATTTTGATACAATAGCAACTATTTTTTTTTCATTTGAAATAAACTTTATAGCTTTGAGAGTCACATTCTCAATTCGTTTGTGAATTGGCATAATGCCATTTCGAAATAACCTGCTTAACTTAGTGCATTAGATTTAACTTGCTTGAAGTCCCCATCGGACCCTCTCATATCGAGAACGCTTCAAACATGAGATTTATTTTATGATTTTTATTAGTTTCAATGGTATTTAAAGTAAAACACACAAACGTAAAATAATGTGATTAAAAATAATTAATTTCCCAACTTAATATTTTAATTAAAACGTAGAATTATGATTTTATACTTATATTATACTAGTTCTATCATTCAGCACTTCGATTCAGCCTGTAATATCCCACTGTTGGGCATAGACCTCTTCCCCCTGTCACGCCATCCTTTCCGCCTGTCATTCAGCACTTACTTTGATACAAAGTACTTTTTGAGCAATCTAAAAAAAAACGAGGTTACGCTACTTAACGATGTATTTTGAAGTGCCTACGCCCGTGTAAAAGTGTATACATATCCAGATTTATACAGATAAAAAGTAAAGAATACATACATATCCAGATTTATACAGATAAAAAAGTAAAGAAACATATACCCGAGCTAATATTTGCTATTAAATTTAATCACAACGCAGTGTAGAAGCTAATGCCAGCGCCAAACAATAATCGGGTTTAAGCCCCGTATCGATATTTCACGGATAAAAAGCTTAGCGCCTGATGTCAAACCACATGAAACTATTATTTATTTTTTTACTCTGTGAAATCAGTTTATTTTTAACTGCCATCTTTTTTAAATACGATAGGCAACTATGTCACATTATTTTTATTTCTTTTACGTATTCGAACTAATATGGTGTTTTTAAGGCTTGTTGCGTAAGACAAAGTTGAGGGCTCAATACCTTATGTTTACTCTTGCACTGGACAGCCCAATTAAAACTGGCTGTGACGCTTTTGTGTACTGATATGCGAGAAAATCAGCCATAAAAGAAGAGTGTCGACGTGTTGTGAAGCGTACAGCAAGTCACATGATGACCACGTCCTTTCTCCAAAGAATTTACCAACGTAAAAGATTTTCACTACTTGTGTTTGATTGGCGTTGATAAATTTGATAACAAAAAGTAATGTCGCAGTCGAGCTTCGTGTGTTATTCGATAGTTTGTCTTCTTAAAAGTACTTCGGTGACTTTTAAGAATACATTATATTTTGTGAACATTGATATCGCTCTGGTGTATTGGAGCGTGCACTGTGTGAGCGCACAGACAACGCGCAACGAATGCGGGTTCGATCCCACTCGGGGTGGATATTTGTATTTGTACAAATATTTCTTTCCAGTCAGGTTGCCTATCCTTGTGGGTCTCTCCACCGTGCCTCGGAGAGCACGTTAAGCTGTCGGTCCCGGCTATTATCATAAATACCTGATCATTACTTATATTATAGTAAGGAATATATCCGTCAACTCGCAGTGGAGCAGCGTGTTGGATTAAGCTCCAACCCTTCTTCTAAGTCGAGAAACGGGCCTATGCCCAGAAATAGGATGTTACAGACTGAATCGTAAATATTTTGTTATTAAACCATAAATAAATAATCGCTTAATCAAACGTTTTTTAATATATATTTTTAAGCCAAATGCATGTTTTTCTTATTTTTTCATCAATGTCTGCCCAATAACGTTTCAACATCACTATCACTACATATTATAAAACAAAGTCGCTTCCCGCTGTCTGTCTGTCTGTCTGTATGTATGCTTAAATCTTTAAAACTACGCAACGGATTTTGATGCAGTTTTTTTTAATACATAGAGTGATTCAAGAGGAAGGTTTATATGTATAATATATGCATAATATAGTAGAGGAACATTGATCATTTTTGCAACCGTGCGAAGCCGGGGTGGGTCGCTAGTAAACAATATAATGTTAACCATCATAAAAAACAATTACTACTACTTACATACATCCAAAGGAAAGATCCAAATTTTGTCCTGAAATTCAAGATGGTAACCCTAGGATGAAAATCATACATATATAATCGCGAACCAAGTCACGTTTCAACTGATAGTAAAAGCTACTAATTATGTCTCAATACCTAAAATTATATCAATAGTAATAATTACGCCTATAATAAGTCAGATATTATACAGCGCCATTACAGCTCGTATAGTATAAGAGCTAATGTCACGAACTCGACCACATTAGTCGTGGGTCAGCACGGACAATTATCGAGTTTAAGCTCCGCATTAATAACGCGTAACGGGCTTTGCGCTTGACTTGCGGCCGCTTGCATAATTCTGTGGTAGCTAATCGCTTCACTGGCTCTAGAACTAACATTTAAACGTTTAGAAATTTGTCAATTGAATGTTATTTCTAGTAGGATAAAAATATTTCGATAATTTTTCACTGTCCTTAGATATAACTTATCTTGAAGACGATTACTCATCTTTTTATACTAAGCAGACTGACATAGAGTTGCTCTTCTTTTACACTATTTTGTAGTTGATAAACTAACTACTAGAACTTCAGAAAAATTTGTTTAAGGTAGAAAAGGAGACGTGACCTGTTTCAGTCGCAATACAGGTTGCTAGAAGTAGGTACTGGTCCTTTTTTTGCCATTAGTTTTTCCTCTATTATATTACATATATGTTTTAAACATTTTTATAACTATTAAATTTTTATCTTCTTCAAGTTGTTAGCTCGATGCTTTAGAGCCTATTTGACTTCAAGGCATCTGATACTGAAAGTTTTTTAGTAATATATCTTTACAGTTTTGATGTGGTTTCGAACAAACACGTGAAATGTCAATGAAACCGTAGTTAATTGGTAATATTAAATGGTAGGAACTTAATCAAAGCGTATTTTATTGTGTGGAGGTGAGGTAGAATGGACAATTATCGAATAATCCCCATAACAATACTATGTAAAGCGCGTAGAGCTTGACTTGTGACCACGAACGGGATTCTGCTACATGTTATCACTTCATTAAGCTGTGCATTATCGTGTAAAGAGATTCTAAATCTGAAATTCTGTCGATCTATACTAATTTACTTTAAATGATTATTACATGGAAGTAATTGGTCACCTTTGACTAAGATACTCCTATAGACAAGGAAAAGCTTTGATATCCTGTGGCATAGGCCTCTTTTTCCATGTAGAATAGGGGTTGGAGCTTAATCCCCCACGCTGTTCGACTGCGAGTTGACCGATATATTCCCTATTATGAATAACGATCTCTATCATGTGTCTATGATAACAACCAAAAAAAAAAATAGTCTTAATATAAACAGGTCAATAATTAAGTAATTTGGATATTAAAAATCACAGACATAAAAAAACGATATTGCATTTTTTAAAGTAAAGAAAAAAATGAACAAAAGGGAATTAAAAAAATTACAAACTTATTATCTTCCTCTAGAAGTGTCCCTATCCGACTAGCGAATGGTAGCAGTTACTCACTTTTTTTATGCAACCTGCCGGGCTAGCATGCGTACAACGAGATAATCTCTTGACGAGAGAGATAGATAATGGCTACACCGAGTATTTTCTCGATTACCCTAGCATGCGCACTACGAGAGACATAATTCTCTTCCGAAGACAAAACGGAACGGAAACGCCATGGTATACAAAAGATATTACAATAATATTTCTAATTTTAATATATTTCGTTTATCGTAGTCTTTCTAATATTGACAACGAGTAGTTTATCTTCTTAAAACGTCAAAATCACGTCAAAATTCGACAAAACTACGATAACTCAAATTTCTTGTTATCTCTTCAATTGTCGTGACAAGAAGAGTATCACGTGCACGCATGCTAGCTACCGTAGACATAAAGAGATAATACGAGAAAAGGGGTAGACAAACTTTGTCGTGGCGCGCATGCTAGCCCGGTAGGTCGGCAAACAAGCCTACGGCTGATGGTTAGCGATTACCGTAGCTTACAGACGTCTGCAACACCAGAAGCATCGCAAGCGTTTAGCCGACCCTACCCCCAATCCCGCCAGGAGGGTCACCCGGTGGTGGTCAGTAAGACAATAAAATTAAATAACACTCCAAAAATTTGAAAGTAAGCTATGCCTATGTCCAGTAGTAGATTGAGATAGGATGATGTGTGTGTGTGTGTGTGTGCGTGTGTGTGTGTGTGTGTGTGCGCGCGTGTGTGTGTGTGTGTGTGTGTGTGTGTGCGTGTGTGTGTATGTTACTGCTTATTAAACAATATAGTAAGAGCGAGACTTAGAAAACTAATTTTAAGCTAATGTGATCTAGCGATAAGAACACTTTAATTAATACAAGACGTGGATGATATAGAGACGTTTATGATATGAAACGATATGTCAATAAAAATGAAAAAATTAAAACTTGGAATTTAATTCAAAAAGTTGCAGTAAAATCGCAAGGGACACATAGTTTTATTTTTTAATTTGTACAAAAAAGGCAATCAAGTAAGTATATAGAGTTTCCTTACAAATTCCGGTTATTCATAAAACAGCTATTCGTGAAGTCAATTTTATACTCGAATGAAAGAATTTCATTTACTGTAACATGTTTAATTAAATATGTCGGTTTTTCCCTTTGACGTTGAAAAATAAAATATGATGGTTTCTAAGATAGCTACCATTGCATTCAAAGATTCATAAGATCATTCTTGTGTATTTTTATTTTACTATAACTTGAATCATAAATGTTTATTAACTGTATGCTTACAATTTTTGCTTTATTCAATTTAAAAAAAAATATTTGAAGTCTGCGGTAAAATGTTTTTTTTTTTTAATATTTATTATGGTTATGTAATTCAAACATAAAAATAACTTAATTATACCGTATTTTTTGTAACACTCGATTTTTAAATTTTGAGTGATTTCAAGTTGATGACGTCGAGTTAGTACAATGGTCGCAGTAAGCCCTTCCTCAGACGGGTCATGTTTTTGACTCCCATTTCATAACGAATATAAATAAAAATTATACAAAAATGGTTAGTAGTTGCCCGTTTCTTTTTATTTTGCGTATGTCTGAGCTTACACGTTTTCACCACATGTTTGTACTACTTGTCTGCTGAGGTAAAAACATTTTTTTAAAATAAATATAGTAAAATAAATCGCTAAACCCGAAAATGGCTGGAATATTTTGGCTAATTCTCTTCTTTTACTTTCTAGAAGGAAACTTTCATAAAACTTTACAATTATGTAAACTTTATGTGTACGATAGTACGCAAGATAGAACAACCTTTGTCACACTAACTAGTTCATTTAAATTGTCACAACTACCACAGGTATCTACGTTTCTCTTGATACTAGTATGGGCAATAATCTTCTTAACAGCTTTGTTATCTAAGCACGTTACAGGCATATCAAACAATGTATCAATAATACAATACGCCGTGCTTAGTGGTCGGATTATTGACGATTAGATAGTGCATTCCGAGTCCTTTATAGGTTTATTTAGTGAAAGACCAGTCTATAGGCAGTCTTAAAGGGCCCCGTAGACGATCAAATATTTGATCAAACTTCATATTAAATTTCTGTTTGACAAACGTGTTTGTCAAATTATTTGATCCTGTGCGGGGCTGCGGGTTTTTTTGATAATATGTTCGTTATATGAAACATGAAGTTTGATCAAACATGTTTGACAAACAAGTTTGATCGTTTACGGGGCCCATAAGACAGGGTGTCTGATGTGCCACTATTAGAAAACCTACGCGGATAAGAAATAAATTGCATGATATAAAAAAGAAGCACGGGCAACTTAGCACATTTGTTTCTCTTTATTTACTCTATTGGTTTATTATTTAATTTAGGTCAGCCCAAAAACTGTGAAACCTTTTTTTACTTTGATTTTAAGTATTATATAATTGTAGTATCTCACTGTTCATTCATTCACTCAGCCGTTACTCTAAGCTGTTGTACGTATATCGTTATTCGTAATTCCATTAAAACGTAACACGTCATTCATATATAGATTATTGGAACCTGTAATCACCTGTTAGCGGATATATCTGATTATAGCGTGTATCCGTTGGCACCGCTAACTATTATTGCCTTCCAAACGGTTTTATTGTCAGCGTAAGTTTTATGTTCCCGCTTTTCTATGAAATATACGTTGCGGACTTGCGGATATAATCAACTTGTTCTTACTTTGTTATTATTTTGTTTATGAATTTTGATACTTGCTTTACAAATTCTTTAATTCGATGCTATTTATATTTTATAATTATATAATATAATTTATATGATATAAGTATAAATATATTGTTCGTATTAAAGTTACGAAAACTAGTAATATTTTAATACATCAGTACATGAATTAATTAATTATAGCCCATTTATCGAGGGAGGGTATAGGCTATAAATCATCACGTTAAGACCAATAGGAGTGGAGTACCCATGAAGAATGTTTCAAAATCGGGGTTTCTTTTTTCTTTTGAGAGCTTCCGCTGCGTGCGTAAACAGTTAAAATTTCGCAAAAATCATGTATGACAGAATATTGTTCCTATTCCACGCGAACGAAATCGCGCGCAGAAGCTAGTCTTTTACAATTATACTCTAATGTTTTTTATTTAATTTTTAAAAAGATTAAATTCTATAGTTTCCAAAATATTATTAAAAAATATTTATAAGTTTTTAATACTTAACGAAAAAACATCTTGTTTTTAAGCTATATTTAGTCAGAGAGATATAAATACTAACAAAAAACACTTATAAAGATCTTCTTAAATTTTAAAACATAAAGTAAAGAACAAAATTATCTAAACATTATTTATTTGATAATAAACCATTTATAGGTTTTATTTTTGTACAAATAGAATGGCGAGTGTTTCTTCGAAGAAATGCATTTTATTGTTAACGTATATTAAGTCACGTAAGGCAATGTTCTAATGCGTTTCAGACTTTCTTTTTACTTTGTTTAAATGGAAAAACGTTAGGTTCATTTGGAACGAGTCGCCGTGCCCAGTCTTTAGTGCCTATTAAGTTTTTGTGTTGTTTCTTTATTACCTTGTGTAAATTTTATTTTACAGTCGCATTAAAGTGTATAAGTTTTAATTAGAAATTGCGTCAACCTCAAAAATATATTACGAACTTTTTGCACGATTGTATAAAAAAATTTATTTATAATCAGTAAATCATAGACTTTAGTTTGTGATTTGGGTATTCTTATACAGTCAAAGTAGACGTTTTTACTAACTTTGTGGTTAGAACGTCTTAAAATAGAGTTATTTATTTTAAACCACCCATAGTCGGTGCCTATGTGCGTGTGACGCTTTGTACTCGACAAAATAGGCGACTGACTTTCTAAAATATTGAGTATTAATGATAAAATTTGCTAGTTGTATTATATGTAAAATATTTTCGAATTGGACCACAAAAGTGTCATAAATATTGTTAGTATGTAAAGAAATATTATACAAATTTTTTATACATTTTACATTTTTTTTTATTCAAGTGAATTTATATGTGAAGAAAAATAAAATACTACGACTTTTGAATTTTCACGCGTGAGCACTAACATTAGAGGGGTGGAATTGGCACAGTCACGATACAATTACTTTCTTACTAATGCCTCGGGGTGGTTTTGACACCGCCCTCACGCAGCTTCACCCTTGAGTCGCAACCACGAAAGCGTTAAACAAAATAAACTCACTTCAGTTTCACCCACTGGATAAACATTTAATGCTTCCAAAAATTGAAAAGGTTTTAATGAAAAGCAATCGTCGAGACGATGATTGTTTTTGATTTTTCCAATTTCTATCGTTCCACTGCTGCGTAACCGACAAACAATAACAACTCGTTTTAGGAAATTTCGTAAGTAAATAAGTGAGAAGGAATCGGTAACGGTATTAAATAATATTTCTCTCGAACTCGGACCAGTTTTTACGTTCGAATGACAACCCGTGAAAATAAAAGACCGAAGTGAATTTATGAATGCACTCAACTGTGAACGTAGTCTGTGCTAGCAGGGGTGGGGCAAGTTACATGCATATTTGATTCCGTCATAAACTCAATTTACAGCTAATCTCATCTCAGATTGTCGAAGAAATAAAATTTCACACCCCGTTGAGTTACTCGTGAATGTAAATAGGGTAGGCGCGTAGACGTGTAAGGTGAGAGGTTCGGGGGGCGCCGGGATGGGGGGGATAGACGTTAATAAATATGCGGCGGAGTTCACGGATCATTTGGCATGAAGCGCTTGCACCGGAGACACCTAGCGACAATTTTAATATTTCTCGTGTAATTCAAAGCAGTAAATTAAGCTGCCACGGCCCTTAATCTCGAGGTGCCATTAAATTTTTGTCCTCGTGATCAGTATCGGCGGGTGATCGATTTTACGGGCCTATACCGGTCTCCCGTTCCGTACGGTTGTAACTTTTTAGTGCTCCTTTTATTACGACAAACGATTTTAATCAAGCGAGTTTTTGCTCAAAGCGTACGCCATTAGCGCCTGGAGAAGGAATAAAATTCAAAGTTAAGTCGCATTCGAGACTCAAGAATTTGCTTTTAACTTCGTTTGATTGGTCGCTGCCGAAGAGTCGGTGACCTTACGGTTCAGCGTGAAATAAATCTATACTAACAGTTATTTATTTGAGTTTTCAATAAAGTTTTCCGCGAGCACCCGATATCCGAATTAACCAAAGCTTTTCGGGAACATAATTTATTATTTCGTTTTGCGTTGTTTGTAACTCTAAGCTAGCTTGTTTACAAGATTTTCGAAATTAATTAATTGAAATGGTTTTTTTTCCAAGGACTTCAAACAATTATTATTTTCTGTAGCACCTTTCTTGATTAACTAAAAATATGTTACTCTAACAAACAAAAATGTCGTTAAAAGTTAATCTTACCATTATAACGAAAAACAAAAATGTAAAAAAAAAAAAAAAATTAAATTACCGAAAATAAAATCAACATTGCCTAGTTGAGGAAGTTTCTGCGGTTTATTTTAAAACAATTTTCTTTCTTGATAACTGTAATTTAAAAGGGATAAAAGTGTATTGCCGTTGAAGTTGCAAGCATAAATTCAGGGAAGTCACTCGTGTAAAACTCATTTCAAGTTAACTGTCCCCGAAAACCGTTGTAAGAACAAAGTTTGGCGGTTCGCCGACGTTGAACTCAGTGAGCGTTTTCAAAACTATTTTTGTCTTGAATATACTTAAAATTGTGACGTAGCGGAATGAACTATTTTTCTTACTGAATTTAAATAAATTTTCGATTCAGTCGTGAGTTCCATTTCCAATTACTTAACCTTATTTTAATGATTACTAGCTGACCCAGCAAAAGTTGTTTTGCGGTATAATATATTATTAACCTCCTTATTCTCCCTTCCCTTGTAACTTAGGGGTATGAAAAATAGATGTTGGCCGATTCTCAGACCTACCCGATATGGACACAATATTTCATAAAAATCGGTACAGCCGTTTCGGAAATTGAAAATAAAAACATGGTAAATATCCCGTTTATGAATAACCTTACTTATTAATTAGAATATATTAGTTTATATTAGATTATATTAGTTTTTTAGTTAATGCCTTTATAATATGAACCTAACATTTTTTTCAATTATTCACTAGCCCAAAAATAGCTTGTAACTTAAGTGCTTGTTGATATTATTTTAAAGCGTTACAATAATTAATTGTAATCCACGACTGGAACGAATAAGTAGCACAATACTTATTTACTTAATCCAGGTGGAAAGCAAGAACTGAAAATATTCAACGAGATTGAGTGATGAAATTCCGTAAAATCGCTTCGAGACCAGAATTCTTCGATGAACACCCTTAAAAGTTTTCATAGGAAAGTTGTGTTCTTGTATGTTGAGCACTCGTCCGATTTTAGTTTTGCGTGTAAAGAATCGACGTCCTTATAAAAGATCGTAGGAAAGCTTTTCAGGTATTTTCAAGTTTCTACTCAACTCGGATGCCTCTTTAAAATTAGAATAGTCTAAACATCGTCTTGGATACCTTTGATATATTCTGTTGAAGTATTTCTGTATTTTTGTATTAAAATAAGTGGGCGTGACTTGAATACCTTTTTCAAATAGGGATTTTTTTATGATATCGAAAAAGGCTTACGGTTAGTATCAGTGTAATTTTTAGTAAAATGGAAATTAAAGTCATTTAGGCAATAAATATAGACTCAACTTTTCTGTCTTCATTGCTAATAAGAAGGCTGGATCATTCTTTGCCTAGAAAATCGGAATAGTAACTAAAAAATACATTACCCTCGTAGACCCAACTTCTTATACTGGGATTCTATATTGCCATTTAAATAAATGAAAATTATTTAATATACCTACATAAATATAAAATAAATCTTTTTCATTAAAATAAAATTTTTATCATTTATTCATTTGGCTCGTAGCTAATTACAGTCGGTAGAATTTAAACTATAATATTTTGCAATGCGGACATAGACAACATGAGTAGATGTCGCTAATGAGATAGGTACTATTCATTAAAATTAGATATATATTATAAATACAATTGTGATTTTTTTAAATTAATTTACTCTTAAAAAATTGAAAAAAAAAACTAGTTGAAAAATTGCGTACGTACTAAGTACACGTGTCAGAAGTGAAACTTCTTTGGCAAAATAATTGAAAAAAAAAAACAAATTGAAAAAAAAAATATAAAACCAATGTCACGTGGTGTTCCCAGGCGGTCACCCATCCAAGTACTGACGCGTGACGCGTTGCTGCGTTGCCTTTTGCTCAAATTTTATCCCTCATGCGCCTAAAGAAGTTTCACTTCAAAAAATGAAATCACTAAAATTAATCAATATTCAATATATATTTGGATCCTAGTTTAATACAGATAACATCTAAGTGCCACAATACCTCACGTCGTTATATATTATAATGTGTTATCCTCGGTACCATAGTGCGACGTATTTCCGCCATATTATACAGGTATTAGTTGTGGACTAATACTTGAGTTAGGTATGCGAGCCATTTTGCTTGCTTACTCCACTGTTAGGATATCTGGAGACGCTGAGAGGTAGCTTAATTTGGCTAAAAGGAACGTTTCAAAGCAAGTGCGCTAGAGTCGTACATAGTTAAATGTTTTCGCATTTTAGCATCATTATGTTGTTAAATGTAAGTATCTTTACGTTTAAATTTAGCTATACAATGCTGAGGGTATGAGTCTTTTTGGTTTTGTACTTTTAAATTCATTTAACGTGTGAAGCAATGTACGTTTGATGATGCTAGAAATGATTTGTCTACTCTTTCTAATATACGTTTTATACGTTATTTCATTGTTAAACTGTATTATCGGTTCGATTTTTAAATTTATTTTTAACATCCAGCTACGCTTCTGTTTACTATTTACGAGTAAAATTAAAATATTATTTTGATCTAAAAAATCAAAGGGAAAGAACTAAATTGAAAGCCTTTTTAAATCTCCATACCTACCTAACATATATTTTATTTGTAAATTTAAATAAAATAAAACTACTTTTTCAGAAATTTATATTGCTACTTCCGCTACGCGCGTCCTCATTTGGATTTTTTTCCTCAACGAATTAAAAAAACAACTTGGACTTTTAGTTTTGTTCATAATATGAGTGAGTCAAATATATGCAGTTTGAAAATATTCTTTAAGACAAATTTTGTTTTTTGTGTGTTGATATATTATAAGCGAGCATCAAACATAAATTTGCTTTTGCAATTGAGTCAAAATGGTCCATCAAAATGATTATTTCGCTTCAGCCTGTAATATCAAACTGCTGGGCATAGGCCTCTTTCCCCATGTAGGAGAAGGATCATTATTAATTAATGTTGGTGGATGTATTCCCTACTATGAGTAGCAATCGCTATTAGGTGTACATGATAACAACCGGGAACTACGGCTTAACGCACTCTCCGAGGCACGGTGGGGAGACCCACAAGGACTGCAACCTTATAACCACCACACCACTTTAACTTATATTTCGGTAACAGTAACATAGTGTTACTTTTTGTCGGGTTGGGGTCTACATTCTTAAATACTTTTAAGGAATCGTTATAAAAATTCACTTCGTAAGGCTAACTATAAGCTAAGCTTTTTTTTTTATTATTATTTTGTATAGACTAGCGCTTGACTGCGATCTCACCAGATGGTAAGTGAAGATGCAGCCTAAGATGGTACGCGCTTGCCTAGAAGATGCCTATTCACTCTAGATTTAAAGATTCCCAAGTTATAATTAGTTGGAAAAACGGAAGCCGGAAGGGCGTTCCAAATTTTTGCGGTGCGGACTAGAAAAGAGGAAGCAAAGCGCTTGGTGCGCGTTCGTGGGATTTCAACTACGTAGCGGTGCAGATTTGTGCGATGCCTTGCGGTTCGGTGGTAGAAAGGCGATGGCGGAACTAAATTGTATAGTTCTTGAGCACACTCTCCGAAATAAATCCTATAAAATACCGACAAACAGGCAACCTTGCGCCGATGTTCCAGACTTTGAAGTCTAGATTTAACCAGAGTTTCGTCGCCGATGAGTCGTCTTATCATTTATAGGTTTTATTTTACAATATTCAAATAATGGGTGATAATTATTTTTGAATTAATTTTTAATTTCAATAGAGACAATTTCTTTTAAAATATGTATATGTAATGTATATATTTTATCTGAGTGACAAATAGGTTGATAACAATGAAACAAGTTAACGTTATGTCTGATGGATCTGATATCGAGAAATATTTTATAAACATTATTACAAATAAACAATTTATTACACATTTTAAGGGAAATTTAATGTTAAAAGATTATCGACACCCATAAATCTCAGCAGGAACGGAAGCGCCACAAATGCTGCTGGATTACAAAGGAAATAAAGGAGGGATAAAGCGTAGCAAGCCCACTGCTAGCCACTTTAGCGCCCGCGTTCAACGACTACTATGCCGCACGCAGTATCTTTTCTATTTCTGTTGTTACCCGAGGAGAGTACTGTTGTTTGGATTTTAGCTATTTATATTGTACTTGTAGCACGGGCCATTTTCCACAGCTCGACGTCTTCATGCGCCTATTCCGCATGCAGCTATTTACATACTTATACATGTTTACTTCTTTCGCGCGCTTTGAACCTTGAACTTGATGAATATTAGCATATAAGATGTTATTCAGCCTTGCTTATTACAGGCCGTATTATTAGTTAATAGTTAAAGTTCTATATTGGTTCTACTCTGAATAGGATAGGGAGATGTGTTGAGGTCAATGTATACATGTATTAAATTCGTAACATAGAATCGAATACGAAAATGCTGTCCTCAAAGTAAATGAGAAACCGCAATAAGTTCTGAAGAGACTGAGTGCTGAAAATACATTGTTTGAATGAAGTTCTTTATCGCTGCATTAATAGATTTCTTTCAATTTGTGGTTGTTGTTGTCCTGTTGATTTGTCATAAAAAAACGACGTTAAAAACATAAATTGCATATATGCTGGTGACACAGTCATCTATACAAATAAATAAAATTGGAGTCTATGTTTGTAATATTACAATAGCTGCTTTTTAATAAATGCAGATGTATATATGTATACACGAAACATATACCAAAAACATGTTTTTAAATTTTTGTCTGTCTATCTGTTTGTTCCGGCTAATCTCTGAAACGACTGGACCAATTTTGACGGCACTTTCACTGGCTGTTAGCTTATGTAAGGAGAAACTTAGGCTCCTTTTATTTCAGAAATTAATTTGGTTTGGGATAGCGCAATACTTAATTACATTAGTTTTACAATAAGGTGGGATAAAAAATTCACTTGAGGAAAACAAAAGTTACGTCCAATGTTTAGTCCCGTTCAACTTAATAATAGTTGAGAACTCTGTTCATGTGATGTTGTAAATAAACACATTTTTTTGCGCTTACATCGCAAATATTTATTTTTATATATTTTTTTATATTTAGTATCAGCATTGCACCCGTGCGAAGCTGGGGTGGGTCACTAGTAAAGTGTAAATCGTAGTTACTATTCTTACACTGTTACTGTACATATTTTCATTGCAAGCCGATAAAATACAAATCGTTTCAAATTGATGACCAAAAACATGTTTAGGGTTAGGTTATTGTTAAACTTTTAAAAAGCGCGAATCGAGAGCGGTGCCGCAGCCGCTGGAAAATGGAAATATAAATGCGAAAGTTTGTGAGGATGGATGGACGGACGCGTGTATATCTACCACAAAATATATAAATTGATTGCAATGAAACTGGATATGTGGATGACGCGTAGGCTGGTATTTTATCACTTCAGCATATCGCAGTCCATTGCTGGACATAGGCCTCCCCAAGAAATCATGTTTTTTGCCCATAGTCACTACGCTGGGCAGGCGGGTTGGTAACCGAAGGCTGACTTTGTCACACCGAAGACGCTGTTGCCCCTTCGGCCGGTGTATTTCAAAGCCAGCAGTTAGATGGTTATCCCGCAATCGCTTGGCTTTTTAAGTTCCAAGGTGGTAGTGAAACTGTGTTATCAATACGACAGGCTGGTATTTATTTACCTGGAGTGCCCAAGGAAGAATTTCGGAGGTAAAATCATGAGGTAGATCAGCTAACAGACTTTTTTATGTCCCCAATAATACATTTTCAGATAAATAGTAATGCGAATTAGTTCCTTTGATCATTTCAAAGTACTACCTCGAGATCTGTATTCTAATTTCAAAAATCTTCGTGTAATAGAAATATTGTGTAATAATAAAGGTTTTTAGGGATTCAAATATAGTAACAATAAGCTTTAACTAATCTAAATTTTATCAAAATTCAACGAGTGTAAAACTGCATTTGACGCCTAGTGTTAAATTTAAATAATATGTGTAGCAGCTGGCCGGAAAGGACAATGCCTATTTTCTATGAAGCCGTGCCCGGGTACGTGCTTTGACGTGTTCAGACAATTCATATATTTAAGTATCCTTTATTAATCGAAAATAGATTTTTTAATAATATTCTAAAAGTGATTAAAGCCGCAATTTATACTTTAATTAAAAAAGATATTTTATTTGTATTCCGGGTTTGTCCTGTCAAAACATGTTAAATACAAATACCAAGTCGGAAACGCAACCATAGAAATAAACGCTTTTTTTAATTAAATTATAAACCCGACACGACCAGAAAATTGACATATTAAAGTTTTCTTTATTAATTATAACTAGATTTTTAATAATAGTCTAAAAATGATCAAAGCCGTGGTTTATATTTTAATTTAAAAAAAGCGTTTGTTTGTGTGGTTGCTATGACGACTTGCTATTTATATATAAACTACTAGCTGTGCCCCGCGGTTTCACCTGCGTTGATTTGAGGGAAAAAAATGCTTTCCTTTTTTTCAATAGTAAAAGATTTAATTAGCTTGATATATTTTCCTTCGTTTACACTAAATAAATTTCTGAACGCACGCATAAATATTTGACCAAAGAGTATATTATAACCACTACGTTTTATATTTGACAACCAATATATATTATGTCAATCCGTTTTCATTACTGACATTATTATACATTTTTAAAATTTAATGCAAAATACGCCACTATCCGTATATTGTGGATATATGTTGTCGATTCGAAACCTTTATTTAAATATGTTCTTTAATTTTATCGGAGAGTTTACCATATCGACGGGATGAACATTAAATGTTTGACAGTTACGAAACACGAACATAGTTCCATACAAATTTTCATTCCCACCTTTCAACCCCTTACACCCTTTTATTCGCATTAAAAAGTAGCCTATGTCCTTTCTCAGACTCTAGACTATCTGTATACCAAATTTTATTTAAATCTGTTCAGTAGTTTTGGCGTGATTGCGAGACAGACAGACAGACAGACAGACAGACAGACAGACAGACAGAGATACTTTCGCATTTATAATATTAGTATGGATTTTGACATGACAAACGCGGAATACAACTAAAATATTTTTTTAAATTAAATTATAAACTGCGGCTTTGATCACTTTTAGAATATTATTAAAAATCTAGTTTCAATTAATAAACGATACTTAAATATATATATGAATTGTCTAAACTAGTCAAAGCACGTACCGGGCACAAATGGGCATTGTCCTTTAACTGCGTTAAGTCCTGTGTTTATATTTTTATGTCAAAGTAAGTGTGTGTACGTAATAAATTTAAACAAAATTGTTTAATCGTCTAAAGCAGTTACAGGCAACATCGCAAGTAAAACGTTGTCATATTGCAGAGCAGCGTTTATTCGTTTGCATAACTCGTTTTCAAAGCCAGGCGGTAGTCTAACTGTATTTGTGAATAGATGGTTCGGAACGATTTCGTCGGATTCGACTGCGTTTTCTCATTGTATTGGCTTACTATAAATGTATGCGAATCTTGTTCGGTTAAATTCGATCATGACGGTATTTTATTGTGTATTAAAATTCGATTTGGTATTATTGTTCGCTGAATTGAAAAAATGTATGTTCGTGTATTGATTGTATAGGTATTTGTCTAGTTATTGTGATTGTGAAGGTATTTGTACCCAGCTTTAATATGATATTAATATTTGAAAAGAATTTGAAATTGTTTTAGTTTTGTACGAATTGTATTTCAAAATTGTTCGAAATATTTAGTCACTATTTAATAAATTATGTTTATATAATTATGCTATCATCGTTTTTTTTATTTATTTAGTATTACTATTTTATTTTACAATGTTTATGCTTTTAAATGCTTAAATTTGTCTACGAAAGTATCACAAGTAATAAGATTTCCCTATTTTAAAAGAGACAAGTAACTAAATAATTTGTATTGCATACAAATATAATACCCAGTGTTACAAAGAGTAACATATACAAGGTTTACTTTAAACACAGAGACAGCATACGAAGGCGTGAAATCCATAATAATATGACTGTAGGTAAATATAACATACGTACAGTGTCTGTACATACCCCACAACAATGAATAAATAATTAACAGTACCTAATATTCACAAAGATTTTTCATGTTCATGTAAGAATCGACGTTTCATCTTACGTAATTGTATAATTTTATATTGTTTATTTTATATTATACATAAGGATCCTATTTTAGTAATTAAAACATGGTTCCTTTTTTACGATCTCATTGTAGAAGATATTTTCTCGAATAATGAGGACGAAGTCTCTACCCGCAAAGCGTCTATACATATAAGAATTTCTACTAGGTATTTTCCGTATTAAAAAATTAATTAACTAACTAATAATTTTTGAAAGTACTTAATATGTGGAGGGTCTATATTTATACTTCAATAGGTATTTTTCTTTATGATCGCTTAAACAAACAAAATAATTTCGATTTTGTGGAGAAGTGTGACTTTATAATATTTTTTTTGTGCAAAAAAAATAAATGTAATTTTTAATAAAAAAGGTAAATATGTTTTATTGTGTCGAAAGTAAGTCGAGGCAAGAATGTGACGTGTTTGAACAAGATCAAATAGATCAATAGATAGTAGTCAAACTAAAAATTGCTTTTTAATTTACAGCCTATATTTTTAAAATTTAATATATGTTATGGGAGCTTTAAAATAGGTATAAATTTATTTTAAATACTATTAGTCTCACACATGCTTATCGTAACGAGAATCGAACCTAATATCATCGAGGGGGCAAATAATTTAACGATTTCGTGTACCCTAACGTTTCTGGAACCAATTGGCCATTATGAGCGATAAGCGATATTTCAATTTCACTCAATATAAGGGGATCATACTTTAACATTTTTATTTCCATTATAGACGATTGAATGGATCACATGCGTGAGGTGGTAAGGTAAAGACTACGACTAACATTTAAATTAAATAAATTAATATCTTTAACACACGCACATGGTCGCTTTTTTCTAAGATAGGCAATTTAATGCTTGTGTTTTATACAAAGGTACCAGGCCACTGACATAGTATTTAACTATTTCAGTCCGGTGTTGTATACGCCTTTAGTTTGATTTTTTTTATTTGTTTGATTTTGTTTTAAAGTGATTTTGAAGCCTACTTAAAAAAAAGAAACATTTTGATTTTTTACATACCTTCTGTATATAATTTAGTTAGTATATATTTATCTAGGTGATAATCTAAATTTATTAAATGTTTTTCAGTAAAAATACTCTAGAAATTTGATTGTTACAACAACCATTAATTTAACAACAAATTGTCGTAGGGAATCGTTTAAGGCTGATACGCATCATTAAACACCCTCACATGCCCTAAGGAAGACGATTGCCCATTAAAGGAGAATATATTTCAATAAACCTCAGCAAGAGGAACATCTTAAAGATCTTCAAATATATACAAGTCGTATTTGAGGGGTTTGTCTACGTTAAACAGAAAAATATTAATATTTACGTTACACGGGAATGTGAGTCTTTCGTAGAGGGAGTTAAAATCACGGAATCAGACTACTCGTAAAGACTACAGTATTATTTGGCTGTAATTTTCTGTCAGGTTGAGATATTTCCTGCTGTGCCCTATCTCTAAGATTAATTATTTTGTTACCATTAAAAATTTTAATGCAAGATAAAGTCATATACCCGAACAATTATTCAACTGTATTTTTGTTTCAATATCGCATAGATTTGTTTCGTCCTTTGCTAGTACTGATCTGAGTTGTCTATTATTAGAGAAAGTTTTAGGATACATTAACAATAAAGGCCACAGGAAATGAAATTTTTTAAATAAAACTACTGCAGGCATACTGTAACAGTAGTACTAATCGGATTATACATATGTGTATAATATAACCCTCTTATCATAACCTCGGAGTTGTGTTAAATATTTCAACAAATCCTCTTTACAGGTGGGATTATTGTAAACTTCATTAATATTGTATTAGTAACATATCATTAATCACATAATAATTATGTAGGTGTTACGTATAAAGCATTAGAGTTACCTAAATGATATTAATATTATGTTATAAAAGTAAAATAACATATAACACAATTTAAATAAGCCTTTGGAGTTAATTTTTTTTATAAACTGATAATGATAATAATTCTACATTATTCTGAGATGACGTACAAAATTATTTACAACTGATTATAAAATTCTTCTCATATATATAAAAATCAATTGCTGTTCGTTTGTCTCGCTAAAACTCGAGAATGGCTAGACCGATTTGGCTAATTTTGATACAAATATATTTGTGGAAGTTCAGGGAAGGTTTGAACGGTGAGAAACACAAATAATAAGTAACGGAAAATACTAAAAATGACAATTTAATTTTCCAACTCAAAGTGTTCCTAGCTGTGAAGCATCTGATGTCTTTTGTCAAAAACATTGTCATTTGACTGTCAAATATTTAGGTGCGTTCAGAAAGTCTATATCCATATTTTTCACAAATATAATTCTAAAATTATACTATATCTATACTAATATAATAAAGCTGAAGAGTTTGTTTGTTTGATTGTTTGTTTGTTTGTTTGAACGCGCTAATCTTAGGATCTACTGGTCCGATTTGAAAAATTCTTTCAGTGTTAGATAGCCCATTTATCGAGGAAGGCTATAGGCTATATATCATCACGCTAAGACCAATAGGAGCGGAGTCCACGCCGACGAAGTCGCGCGCAGAAGCTAGTTTGAAATAAAAGAATATAGTAACAGTTATAAAACAATAAATCTTTCTTGGACAGTCCATATTAGCAGCAACTACGTAAAATATGATAAAGTACCCGTGATATAATAAATAAAATTATCTGAAATGGCGTTAGTAGGATTCTCCATAAGAAAAGCGGTAAAATCTCTTTTCATGTCCTCCCAAGCCTTATTCTTTATCCGGGAAATTGCTTAATCTCACAGGCTCTAGTGTTATTTCTTTGTAACTTTTAACCTTACTGTCCATTAAAAACTTAATGCTAAAATATCTGTGAGTAGAAATTTTTATCTTGTACTACGGTACTTCTTCTAAAGATAATCGTTTATTTACAACTAGCTTCTGCCCGCGACGTCTCCACTCCTATTGGTCTTAGCGTGATGATATATATAGCCTATAACATTCCTCAATAAATTGACTATCTAACACTAAAATAATGTTTTAAATCGGACCAGTAGTTCCTGAGATTAGCGCGTTCAAGCAAACAAACAAACTCTTCAACTTTATAATATTGCTATATGTGTATGATAATATATTGTTATTATATATACAATATACATACTAACGCCGCGTTGGCGTAGCGGTCACATCATTGAATTGTGGCTGTTGCGTAGGCGGTTGCGGGTGCGATACCCGCACACGACAACATTTATATTGGCCATACAGATGTTTGCCGTGGTCTGGGTGTTTGTGCAGTCCTTAAAGGTTTCCACACCGTACCTCGGAGAGCACCTTAAGCCGTTGGTCCCGATTGTTATCATGTAAACCTGATAGCGATCGTTACTCACAGTAGGGAATATATCCGCCAACCCGCGTTGGAGCAGCGTCGTGGATTAAGCTCTGATCCGTCTCCTACATGGGGAAAGAGGCCTATGCCCAACAGTAGGATAAATATTACAGGCTGAAGCGATGCATACTAACTTTATTACTCACTTTTAAGTCAATAGTATAAGTTAGGGTGGAAATAAATCCCCTATTGACTCCTGAGTCTCCCTCTAATTTTCTTTCCTTCTCCTACTTTTTTATATTTCATACATTAGCTTTCTAACTTTTATTAAATTAAAATAAAGGCATTTAAATTTTAATACGAGTTTAAACTCTTAATTTAAGAAAACAAAAATATAATTAACTATTATAACTTTTGTATCAATAACACAAAAAATTTTAATACGAATACAGTACGCTACGCTTCGATAGTAGATGGCAGCCTTTAAGGAGGGAAGCTTGAAGTTATTGCAAATAAGCGAACGAAATTGTGTCCAATCAGAGTCAAGTCTGCCGTAAAACCATTTGCATTAAACGATTTAAATTGCAATCATTTACTTACTTTACTGTGCGTTACCCCAATATAAAGTCTAATTTAACATTGTAAATTAGAGGAAAATTTACGACTGGGATATATGCTTAGTTTAAAAAGTCATGCAGTTCTAAATTTATTTTAAAAGACTATAAAATAGTAGAATAATTAT
Source organism: Melitaea athalia (assembly GCA_905220545.2). Classification (NCBI taxonomy): domain Eukaryota; kingdom Metazoa; phylum Arthropoda; class Insecta; order Lepidoptera; family Nymphalidae; genus Melitaea; species Melitaea athalia. Next base: position 4,396,175 of record HG992180.1, read on the forward strand.
TACTAAATTATTACTACAAAATTGTAGAAAAATGATTACTGTTTTTTTTTTAATACAACTCTCTAATAATAATTAATTGTTGACCAACCCATATTTTATTATTAAAATTTTGACCGAACATTATAAAGACATCATGACTTGGAAACTGTTAAACGCGTTAAGTTAGAATAAATTTTTATTCCGTTAAAACATTCTTTTTTTTTTGTAACTAGGTTGGCAAACAAGCGTACGGCTCACCTGATGGTAAGACCGTAGCCTATAGACGCCTGCAACACCAGAAGCATCGCAAGCGCGTTGCCGACCCTATCCCCAATCCCCCCCAGGAGCTCTGGTCAACTTACTCACCAACAGGAACACAACACTGCTTGAAAACAGTATTATTTAGCTGTGGTCTTCTGTAAGGTCGAGGTACTACCCCAGTCGGGCTGCTCCATATTTTGAGCAGGAAATTTCCTGCTGTGCCCTACCTCAGTTTCCTGCTGTGCCCTACCTCAGTTACATTTCAGTCTTCAAAAACTTGAAATAAATTAACCCAAAAGATCTATCCATTCTATTGTTTTGTGCATTGCCCGCTTTTTTTTATGTTACTAGGTTGGCAAACAAGCGTACGGCTCACCTGATGGTAAGACCGTAGCCTATAGACGCCTGCAACACCAGAAGCATCGCAAGCGCGTTGCCGACCCTATCCCCAATCCCCCCCAGGAGCTCTGGTCAACTTACTCACCAACAGGAACACAACACTGCTTGAAAACAGTATTATTTAGCTGTGGTCTTCTGTAAGGTCGAGGTACTACCCCAGTCGGGCTGCTCCATATTTTGAGCAGGAAATTTCCTGCTGTGCCCTACCTCAGTTTCCTGCTGTGCCCTACCTCAGTTACATTTCAGTCTTCAAAAACTTGAAATAAATTAACCCAAAAGATCTATCCATTCTATTGTTTTGTGCATTGCCCGCTTTTTTTTATGTTACTAGGTTGGCAAACAAGCGTACGGCTCACCTGATGGTAAGACCGTAGCCTATAGACGCCTGCAACACCAGAAGCATCGCAAGCGCGTTGCCGACCCTATCCCCAATCCCCCCCAGGAGCTCTGGTCACCTTACTCACCAACAGGAACACAATACTGCTTGAAAACAGTATTATTTAGCTGTGGTCTTCTGTAAGGTCGAGGTATTACCCCAGTCGGGCTGCTCCATATTTTGAGCAGGAAATTTCCTGCTGTGCCCTACCTCAGTTAAAAGGCTACATGTTTAGAATTAATTTTTACTTGTATAGATTACATAACATAGCTCTTAAATGATGAATATTGTCGCCAATCGGTAAAAGTTATATTGTTGCTTCAGATTACATTTCGTAATTACATTTTAATTTTAAAAAAAATTCATACTCACATTGAAAGTAATTATTAACGTTATCATTTTATCCCAATAAATACTTTGACAATTTTTTATTATTCCGATAATAAGCTATCTTTAACCTCTCATATGTCTACTTGTTCAATACATGGCTTTATCCAGCCATCTTTGGCGTCTATCCAAATGTTGGACCATTTTTACTTTATTACCGCTGTATGCTATCAGCCACATCAAAAAAAAAACCTTCGTACTGAGAAAAAAACCGAGATATTTCAAACTTCCTTATATTTTATATTGGGGTCAAACTGTTTTTACAAGATAGGCCAATAAGTTTTGCCATTTCTAAGGTATATAAGATTGTATTGATTTTACCTTGTATGTTTCTGTTCACTAACTAAAACGCGCTTTTTTATCACAAACATTAATACGAGTAGGTATTATGAAATCTTAAAGTTCAAAGATTATTTTTCATTCAGTTTTAGGAAAAACATTTATATTTACACCACAGTGATAAACACAAACAAAAACAGGGAGTAAAAAACACATTTTAGAGAAATAGGGAGTAAAAAGTTCATAGTTAATTAAGAAGGAAGGCGAAATATGAATAATGATGGATCTCAAGGGGTCTTACAAAGTAAAAATTCTAACCAAAAATATGAACGAATACGTAAAAATTGTGATGAATTTTGATTAATTGCTTTTAATTTGCATTCTAAAATAATACCGCATTCGCATAGTACTGTGTAAGTGAAAAACTTGTTAAGGTTATAAATAGCTGGCCGGAGACAGTGCCTTGGAGCTTACAATTTAAAGAAGACGTTGAAAAATTAAAATCCACTGGGAACATCTGTCTATTTATCTTTTCTGTTGAGACAGTTGGTGTGTATTTTATAATATCACTCAAATACACTTTACGAATTAGGTTATGATGTAAATTGAATAATTTATAAAAAAAAAAAAATTAAGATGGGCTGTTTTTGATCCTTTTGTAAAAGAAAATAGTGTACATACTGAAAATTGGACGTTCTATATTTTATGTGTCTATATGTCAAGATTCAGCCTGTAACATGCCACTGCTGGGCATAGGCGTCTTTTTCCATGAAAGGGAAGGATCGGAGCTTATCCACCACACTGCTCCATTGACAGTTTTATTTAGCTGTGATCTTCTTTAAGGATGAGTTACTTCCCCAGACGGCCTTCTCCAGATTTTAAGTAGGATATTCCTTTTGTTGTGACGCCGCGTTGGCGCAGCGGTCACAGCACTGGATTGCGATTGGCTGATGCGCGGGCGGTTGCGGGTTCGATCCCCGCACACGACAACATTTGTATTGGCCATACAGATGTTTGCCGTGGTCTGGGTGTTTGTGCAGTCCTTGTGGGTCTCCCTACCGTGCCTCGGAGAGAACGTTAAGCCGTCGGTCCCAGTTGTTATCATGTACACCTGATAGCGATCGTTACTCATAGTAGGGAATATATCCGCCAACCCGCATTGGAGAAGCGTGGTGGATTAAGCTCTGACCCTTCTCCTACATGAGGAAAGAGGCATATTCCCAACAGTGGGATATTACAGGCTGAACCGTGATTCCTTTTGTGTCCTATTCAATTTTTTTAAAGATTCTTTATAATTAGACAAGCTTACTAACGTTTTAATATATATTGGTTCCATTTCATGATCAAACGTCACTCAATTTCGTCAGTCATTAATTATGTCCGAATGATAGTGTGTGATTAATGGATTGAGTTCCGGATATAGCGACTTAAACTCTCACTCTCACTGATCGTTTGTCATACCCGAGATTTTAAGAAGGATTTAATGACGTTAATATTCGTGAAACGTTAGCTGTATTATTTCCTCAAAATAATTTTGATTGTGATATTTTTGGTTGAACTTTATTTCTTGGTAAAGACTTGTCATTTCAATTAGTATAAATAGTCGACATTGGAGATTTATATATATTTAAGTTTACACGACAGGGAAAAGTATGTCGACTCAGCTAATCTTATATTATTACATTACATAATATTATAAATTAAATAAACAAATAAAAATGTATTAACATATCTATTATGCACAAACGGTCGTCTGTTCCTAAGATAAACACCTAAATTCCATTGTTTTAGGCAATAGAAGACTGATGCAATTTTCTTTTTTTATAGAAATATTACACCTGAACTCGAGACTGGAATCGAACCCACAACCCCCTTTGATCTTAAAGCCGGATCACTGCCAACTGCGCAAACAAGTCACATACATTTACATAAAATATTATTTTGTTCTTAAAGTTCAAATGTACACATTTAAATATTAAAGTTGCTGAAAATTTATCCTAGATTGATCGTATCTTGATTAATAAAAGCATTAACTTTGAAGGACTTTAGAATAACGATTTAGTTCGGTAACTCCAAGAGTTCAGAATTAAGCTTACAATCACTTTTAGGATTGAAGTATATTTGAAGATAGTGAGGAATTTTCATATTACGAGTATTAGTTCGATTCAGTTTAATATTATTTTGTCTATGCTAATTTAGTACAGGATAAGTTTGTGTGGTTTCGGTAGAGGCCGTAATATTGGTATTTTCCAAAACGACGTGATTTAGTGTTAATATCTTTGCAGTTGAAAATCATACAAAATATTAAGTTGTGTTTTACGCAACGGAAGCTCTCAAAAGGAAAAAACCCCGATTTTGAAACATTCTTCATTGGTGCTGCGCTCATATTGGTCTTAGCGTAATAATATAATTATAGCCTATAAGCCTTTCTTGATAAATGGGCTATCTAACACTGAAAGAATTTTTCAAATCGGGCCAGTAGATCCTGAAATTAGCGCGTTCAAACAAACAAACAAACTCTTCAGCTTTATAATATACTAGCTTGTGCGCGCGACTTCGTCCCCGTGGAATAGGACCACCCGATTTTGAAACATTCTTCATTAGTGCTACGCTCCTATTGGTCTTAGCGTGATGATGTATATCCTATAGCCTTTCTCGATAAATGGGCTACCTAACACTGAAAGAATTTTTCAAATCGGTCCAGTAGATCCTGAGATTAGCACGTTCAAACAAACAAACAATCAAACAAACAAACAAACTCTTCAGCTTTATTACATTAGTATAGATGTATAGCGCATTTATAACTAGCGCACACGGTTGCAAAAACTATTAGTGTATCTATTATAATTATTATGCATGTATTATACATATAAACATTCCTCTAAGAATAACTCTATTTACTAAAGAAATCCGCATCAAAATCCGTTGCGTAGTTTTAAAGATCTGAGTATAGATAGGTACCTACCACAGAAATAGTAAACCTACAGACAGCGGGAGGCGACTTTGTTTTATACTATGTAAATACGTATTTTTCTCTTAACAAAAAGTACAATAATCTAACGATATAAATATTTCGCCACAATTTATAAAACATATCACTTAGATACGAACATCAACTAGCAAATACGGAGATTTTCTAAAAATATAGAGGTTAGCATGAGTATAAATCATAATATTCTGTCGTTCAGTCGCAGGTCACGAGCGAGAAATATGTGCGGGGCGTCCCGATTTATTTATGAGACGACAATCGCTAGGAAATTGTCTTTTTGCTGAAATACACAGACTGGCATTAGTCGATAATGATCTAAGGTTTTTGAACTATTAGACATTAATGTTTGATTCAAGCTAACTCGTGGATTCTTTATATTTATAAAGATTTCTGATAATACAAATTTTATTCACGTTATTTATAATATTGGGTTTTGTAAAATTATAGAAAATATGTTTAATATAGAATATTTCTCTTAAGCATTGTTTCGTAATCAAGTAATATCTTTTTATTTTTGTAATTCATGCTCTTTTAGTAGCAATTCCGCTTCTTTAAACAGGATTATTTGTTTTACCTCTGCACAAATTTACAAGTACGTATTTGATAAATTATGTGATTTTTTTTTTGAATATTTTCTCCCCAGAAAACAAATCTATCAAACGCTAAATCATTTTAGTATCAGTTAGATATTATTAAAACCTAACTGATCATTCCTTTACGTTTCCGTTATGCTGGTGTTGAATTTAAAACCGTGTGGCTCTGCATTACGCAAATTATTTCTGGTCGATCCTGGTGCCAGATCGTTAAAATATATGATAAAAGGTTTAAGAGAGGTGACCCGACCCAACTTGGCGAACACCGCAATTTTAGTCCACAGTTGTTAAATGTGAAGTCACCCCATTTCACGTTATTTTTTTGTTTTCCATATCAGTATCTTAGTATGAAATTCCGCCTGTTACACATTTGACCGTTCTATTATAAAATTTGAGCGGAATCATGGATTTTTTTTACTATTCCTCCGGTACACTAGTTTGGGAAGGAGATGGTTTTTTTTAACTGTGACTTTTTCATACTAGTTCTCGCTTTCATGCCTCTCGTACATTTATACCGCATACTGATTTCACACACAGAGTGGGCTTCCAAACTATTTATGCCTATTTCTACTCCATTTTCTTATATTTATTAATTTATTAACGATTCATTTATTACAAGTGTATAGCTTAAAGTCAATAGGACGAAGTGGATTTAATTTTACCTGTTATCAATGTGGAAGAAACAAGAGGAAATAGGAAACCATGTGTAACAGTGTATTCTTATCTGGTAATTAATATAACAAGTTTTAGTAGAATTCGATAATTCATTAAATTTCATGTGTTAATATTTTGTTGGTATACAAAATGATGATAAGATTTACCGCTAGGTATATAAATTTTGATATCAAACAAAATATAAATTAGCGCCAGTTAGCATGACATGGCTTAGCATTGGAATGTGATTTACAAAACAACGCGCGCTTCACAGTATAAATAGGTACGTCCTGATAATTTTTTTTATTATTTTAATTTTTATTATAAAACGTAATATGTCACGTATGTTACTAGCTATTAATAATACAAACAATATAAAAAGCTTTTTGAATTTCCGTCTAAAGGAAAAATCCATTTTTAAAAGAACAATGTACCATTCAGTTCATATTAACAAAGTGTCCGTTATTTTTTATCAGTGATTTTCCATTATTCTCCTCAAATAGCCTGTGTGACGTACAGGGTATAGCGAGCGCGAGTACGAACATAAAACAATGGTATTTCATGTCTCTATTTGGACGACCGAAAAAACCCCGTAGTATGCAAATATTTTCAGTTTTATACCGACCGAACCGGGTTCCGTGACAAAGTGCAGTTTAGAGACGATTTTATTATACCTTTTGTAGATAAGGATTCGATTTTGCGGTCTATGGTTAACAGGTCTTCTATCCTTTGATACATTTAATAAAGATCAAAAGATACGGCCTTTGTTTAAGATTTCTCCTTGGAAGAACCCTTATAACAACCTTCTTGATGTTGTATCATTAATTTTGTTAATATATTTTAGTCATATTTTTAAATTTAATTTACTCGGAAAATAATACAACTCTAATATTATACGTGTAAAATTGGAGAGATGTTTTGTATCTGTTCTGTAATTGTGAAGGCAATTGAAATAATAAGAACGTTATAATTTGGTTATTTTTAAGGAAAACGTACATGCGCTTGCCTGTGTTATGTTAAATTTTTCCTTTATGGAAAAATAATAATAAAAGGATGAAATAACATGAGGACATACAAATACATTTCCCGTTTTTGTTTGCATTTATACGAGTTGATTCCTTTGTATCAGCCAATTTTTTTTTATTAACACTGTAATGTAACATTAAACAAGAACACACTTTATCTACCATTCGGTATATTGCATTAGATGATTGGCGGTAAACCTGTTTTCTCGTAAATCAGAAAAGTGCTTAATTTATGAAAATTAAACATATACACCTTAACACGAATCAAAAGCGTTTGACGATTTGAAACAAGTTACCAAGTAATCGACAAACGTCGCAACTCGAAGACGATTAGGTATTCAACTTAAAATTTGCTTATTTATTTCCAGGCAGACGGAAAATTATATTGAAATTGTATTAAATTAAACTGAGTACGAAATAAATGTATTGTATACACCAAAACAGACAATACTAGTAAAACATTACACCGTTAATAATTAAAACTTAATACACTTTCCTACTCTACTGGGAATCAGCGGATGCTATTCATTTTTTTCCCCAGAAGTACGCAATTTTATTATTCCATTGATATTAGTAGATTATTTAAATAAAAACAGTAAATAAACTTTTGGATTAATTTTAACGACCGCTCTGGTGTATTGGTGCATGTGCTGTGTTTGCGCCTTTACACCGGCGGTTTCTGAGTTCGAATCCCGCTGGAATTGATGGAGCACGTTAAGCTGTCAGCCCCGGTTGTTATAGTAAATACCTTAAATACCTAATATCGATGATCTGATGATCATTATTCATAGTAAGGAACATATCCGCCAACCTGCAGTGGCGCAGCGTGGTGGATTAAACTCCTATCCTTCTCCAACATTGAGAAAGAGGTCTTTTCCCAGCTGTAGGGTGTTACAGGCTGAACCGAATGATTTTTCTGGAGAAATTCTGTACCGATATAAATAAAATAATATATCAATCCATGATTACATATTGTTAAAACAAAATTGTTTTACAAGCTGATAAAAACAAATATATACAAATGCTTTACCATAACAAAAATAAATAGTCAATTTATTTTCTGCTCCTTCATTTTGTCTTTGATTATTTTGAATTGAATGATGTCAGAGTATTATTGTGAGATGAGTCTGAGTTGTTATAAGTAATTTTGTGTAATATTTATTAAATTAATAATGTAGCAGTGTATACAATAATATTTTAATAAAACATCAATGTTGTAGAGTACTACACTACAAAAATAAATCATAGTGGAGGGCTAAAATACACCAATCTGAAGCACCTATGTCAAAACCACTGATCATATTTTTATCATAACCGCCCAGAGGTCGAAATTCTACCATAATTAAAAATTTAAATTAAAGAAATCAAATCATTATGAAAAATAGACCCTTCTTTAAAATTTTTCAATTTGACTACAGACTTCGACAGTCAACAAATCTATACATATAATAAAATGGTAGAAAAGTCAAAACTGTACATTGAATATTTTTTAAAAAGAATACTTGGGGTGTGATCTACAATCGATACCGAAGCCAAAAATATAGTTTTTAGAATTTTTGTCTGTTTGTCTGTTTGTCTGTTTGTCTGTATGTATGTCCGGGATAAACTCAAAAAGTACTGCATGGATTTACTTCAAGTTTGGCACGAATATTGTTAAGAAGTCGGGTCAGAACATAGGCTATATATTATCACGCTATCACCTACGAGGAACGAGCAGTGAACCTTTATTTCTTCAAATGTATGTCCGGGATAAAATCAAAAAGTACTGCATGGATTTACTTCAAATTTGGCACGAATATTATTAAGAAGTCGGGTCAGAACATAGGCTACATATTATCACGCTATCACCTACGGGGAACGAGCAGTGAACGCACGCAGACGACGTCGCGGGCAGCAGCTAGTAGTATAATATGCGTGTGTGAGTGTGGTAGTGTTTGTAATGCTTTTTTTATTAATTTAATTTATATTTTATGCATAATTTTAAGAAAATATTAGCATTCTGCACTCCTTCTCTATATAAACTATAAGTGTGCGAAATTTCATACTTATCCGTACGCGCAATTTCCGTAAAAATGGGTACAAAGTTTTTGCTTGACGTATATATTAATATATAATAGATATAATAGAAAAGCGCTTAAATGCATCTGATGTATTATTAAATAGTCACAATCAATAATACTTATTAGAATTACAATCAGTAATCACCCTTCACGAATAATCTATACTAATATATAAAGCTGAAGAGTTTGTTTGTTTGTTTGTTTGTTTGAACGCGGTAACCTCTGGAACTACTGGGCCGATTTGAAAAATTCTTTCAGTATTAGATAGCCCATTTATCGAGGAAGGCTATAGGCTATGTATCATCACACTAAGACTAATAGGAGCGGAGTCCACGCCGACGAAGTCGCGCGCAGAAGCTAGTATCCAATAAATATTTAATACATAATCATTCTATAATTTTTAGTTTTAATTAAAAATTTTACCAAGGAAATAAACTGACCTACTTTACCCTTAATTTAAATGACAATCTACTCGCTGATAACATTCTTATTTGATTTACAACCTCCGAAGTTCCAACTAACCAGTTTTATACTTTCGGGGGAAAAGGTCTCGGTTATCTCGCTCAATTCGTTTCAAAGTGACTTTATATTTGCTCTGAGAAAAGATTTCCGTGAGTTCATTGACCACTGAACAAACACCCAACTTAAATTACTTGGGTTAAATTGATAGTCAACCAGATATTTAAAAAAAAAAGGAAAGATCCCTTGATCTAGGGTACATAAAAATTGTTCTGGTATATTTTGGTATATATCTAGTCAAAATTTATTTAAAAACATTATTTCAGGTTTTGTTATCTTTTTAATGAAATTAATCAGAAGATCAAATTAATTTTTTTTTAATTTAATTATTAAATTAATTTAATTTTTTTTTAAACAACTAAAGAATATTTATTCAAATATAATAAGTATTTTTATGCATTTAATTTTGGTGTATTTAGTAATAAAAATTTGAGACATTGGACAAAAAAACACGTGTCTAATTTTTCGAATTTTACCCAAATAAAAATATTAGCTTAAAAGCATTTTTAATAGTACTATACGCTATATATAAAAATGCACAATGCTGTTTACTCAAAACAGAAAAAAAACATTTGCATAAATGTGTGATATCTTCATTGAAGCAATAACATTATCAGAAATTTAAAAACAAAAGTCGAGTGTGCTTAAGACCACACGACTGAAGTAAAACTTCTTTAGCAATAGGTCTGCATAATAGGCTTGCACTGTTAGACATACGTAATTATGAGATGATAACTACGAGGCTATGAGAGAAAGAGAGAAAGAAAATGTGTGCTCGCACCTCTCTCCTGCTCTGTTCGCCTCTCCCGATCACACTTTTCGTAGTACTCACGTCACGCATTCGCCAGCTTACACCCCAAGTCAAGCATGCGTAAAGAAGTTTTACTTCAAAACTATAATTATATCTCGGTTTAATCTTCAACGCCTAAAAGCTTTAAAAGCATTTACCAAAGTTGTAAAACTTGGCAAAATCGTTGTCAAATAACAATAAACATTTTCACGTGTAGACGGTTGCCCTTCACGCTTTCTGAGTATGTCTTGTTTTAGAACATCTATCGACATGTTCAGAGCAGCTAAGCGATGATATTCCTTAATATATTTGTAAATTAAAATAAAGTTTAAAACTATTTACATTTATTTCGTTTATATCATGCAGTTACATAATTGTTGTGTACTGTATATACATATTTGTATAACAATCACATTACATAATATGTTATTGTGAAAAAGATATCTTTACTATTGTAAATTATGTGTAATATAAGGGTAAAATAGAATAATGTATGATAGTAAAATAATATACAGTATAAATAAATAAATGAAAATGTACAAAATATATTTGTTTTAACCGTTAGGTACTTCAACTCATCACCGTATTTTGTTGGCGTTGTATTTGTTTTAGATTTTGGCTGTTAACTGTGAATTTGCTAAACTTTCCTTTTAACAGAGAAAACTTATTAGCATTAAGGTAGTCTTTAATGCGTAATATATTATTGTAAAATAAAGAATTAAAATTCATATGTCTTTAAAAAGACGTAAAATATTACAAATAAATAAAACAATTTATATCCAACCATATTATATCCTGCTAGATACAGTTGCGTCATTATTTCGAATATCAACGTCGGTGTTTCAGTAAAATGCGAAACACTGCCTTTTACAGTATACATTTAATTTTACACAAATTGCTCGACGTGTTCTACTGTACCAAGATTACAGGAGTCTCTCATTATGAATAAAGCAGTAATCTTTTGACATCTCCGCGTTTTCATGTAATACTGTATTAATGGTTTGTTCTGTGTATGCGTAATGGGCTTTTATTTAATTATTTTGCTTAAATGGCTTACGTTACCTTTGTGCCTATAATCTTAAAACTGTTTGAATAAAAAAAGGAGATTCTTTGCTCTGTTATTTTTTTATGATTAAATCAAAACGTAAAAAATTCGTTGCTAAGCTTATCTATACTTTTATTAAATAATATCATAATAAAAGTATAGATAAGCCTAGCAACGAATTTTTGTACGTTTTGATATATATTTTTGAAGAGAAATATCTTTAGGCGCATGAGGGGTAAAATTTTAGAGAAAGTGTAATGTCGGGCGCGGGCGCGGCCAGTAGTCTTCATAGGATGGGTGACCGCCTGGGAACACCGCGTGACGTTGGCATTTTTTTTTCTTTTCCTTTTTTTTCAATTAGTTTGCCAAAAGAAGTTTCACTTCTGACATGTGTACTTTGTAGGCACGCAATTTTTTTAGTTTGAAAATATAAAAAAATCAAACTTATCAATCAAAAAAGTCTATTAAAACAAATAGATATAACTTCGTAACAATTAAGCACAAAACAAACAAATAGACATCCCAAATTAGCAACCAAAGAGAATTTATAAGCTCTTAATACGTTGCAAAGTAAGGATAAGCAAAGTTTAACAATAATTAGTTAAAGTAATGAAAGTTAAAGCACGTTATTTGATGTTTGCCTGGTTATCCGAAACCACAGTAACGCGGTCACATGTTACCAAGTTTACCCTCCTTAACTAATTTCGGAGTTTTAACGATACTCCCTTTGAAGGGTTTAAGATTAAAATTACAAGTGTAGTTTTGTTGAGTAGTTCACTGTATTTGAGATTTTTATGACTTGTACTACGATTTCTGTATTTAACTAAGTATATTACCTTACTTTGGAATGTACCAAATGTTTAGATGTATTTTTTAATTGATTGATGTTTTGCTATCGTAACATTTTTTTTTAAGTGAAACTTCTTTAGTGGAGATTGTTATTCAGACATATTACGTTTGCATGTTTTCTTTTACGTCATTTTCAGTTCAAAATATTATAAAAGATATACTTCTTCTTCTTCTGCTTGACATTATTAATTCCAGCTTATATTGCCAGGGTCTGCCTTCCGACTAACGCTTCTCCACTTTGTGCGATCTATTCCATTATTCTGGGTTAGATCATTGGCCCTCATGTCCTCTTTCACGATATCTAGCTATCGCCTTTTTGCTTCCGGGAGGTGTAGTTCCAGAGACAGACATGTCGAAACACCTTCATCATACATAGTCCTCACACCGACACACAACATGGCCATACCACCCCAGGCGTCGCTTTCGGAGCTTATCAGCCTTATCACGGATCTTGAGGCTTTTTGTTAATATAACAACAAGAGTAACAAGCGTAAGGCTGTCTCAGACAGAGGAGTTGCGTATGGAGTCAACTCGTGTTAGTTTACACATCCATTGCAGCATCTTCATTTCCGTGACATTAAGCTCTGAGCTCTCAGACCAGTACAGACTACCAATTAAGAGGACCAGTCAAATGATGCTCATGTATACCTGTTCCTTGAGTTTGATCGGTATTGGGCGGTCACAGACCACACCCGTGACAACAACCCTAATAACAGTGGCCCATAAAAAAAATGTGCTTTGTACCTTTGATCGAACCCATCTATGGTTAAAGGTAAAATAACCTAACTAAACATTTTTGAAACGTGTATAGTACACTAAAATATATGCAACTAATACATAATGTATACAATTGTACACATAACTCAATATCGTTAGAGATAATTAATGCGTTATGTAGGAGTTAGCAATTAGGTAGGTATATTATATGTAGTTAGTTTTAGTAATATCTAATAATTGCAGGAACTAATAGCGCTGCCTCGTTTAATCAAAAATATACGGAGAGTAAATATAGGTACAGTATAATTTATTTGTCATTTTACTAATGTGGGTTTTAAGATTCAAACAGATCTACAAAAGATTAGCGAATACAAGTAACACATAACTAACTCTAACATTTTTACATTTTGAGATTTCGTAATGTTTCCTTCATAACCGAGCGTAATGTGAATATTAAAGATATGAATGAGATGAATTCAGAAAAAGCTCTCTAAATTCAGAGATGGCAGTCCGTATTTGAACCATGACCTTTCGATTAAGACCCACGCGTTTTACTTGTCCCTTGAGTCACTTTTTGCTCATTTAAAATTTAATACTAATCCGTATGTCTTTTTTTTTCTTTTTAAATCGAATTTGTTCATCTGCAAATGATATAAAAGTAACAATCCCTATTTCTATTCGTATTTAAATATTCAAAGCTACCATATAGTTATATAACATTGTTATCACATGTTATAAAATGAAATCTACGATAACGTTGTTATAACTAACATTATTCATCGCATTAAATAAACGAGCGTACTCAATGGGCGCGGGCTGTTATTAAATCACTTAGTGGAAGGTGAAAACTTTTGAAATATATTCCGTACAATCGTCCTTCAGTTGCGGGAGATAATGGAAAAAAAATCCCAAGACATTAATATTCATAAGCGAAAACAACAGACGCGCGCCATTTTCAGACGGCGAGCGAAAACTGTCATCGTTGTGCTGAGAGCTATATCATAGTTTAGAATAGACTTAATCAATACTTACTCTATTAAATTATTGAATGACTTCTTCTATATTATCTATTCGTGAATCAAAAACTTTGTACCCCTTTTTACGAAAATTGCGTGGATGGATGACTATAACATTTCGCACACTTCTAGTTTATATGGAGAAGGAGTGCAAAATGCTAATTTTTTTTTAATTATACATAAAAATACATTAAATCAATAAAAAAACGTTACACACACTACCATGTATCTGACTAACACACGCATATATACTCTTTTGTTCATTATTATAGAAGTATTGTCTGTTTTGTTTTTGTTTGACAACAAGTTTGACAACAGAACCTTATAATGTTCAAACTTATAATTTAAATTAATTATGGTCAAGTTTCAACCACTAAGGACCACTAGTAAAGATGAAATATTTTTAAGTATCTGTGAATGCTTGCAATGGATAAACTAGTACAAAAATTACTGAGCCGATTTTAAAAATTCTTTAACAAAGAGAATGCTACGCTTAGCGATTGCCATCCGGTAACGGTATCAGATCCGGATCCGGCTACCGGATCCGGTGATGGAATTTTTAAGACATTCCGGACATTTAAAAAAAATAGCTGTAAATTATTAGCATTAGCATTATATTGAAGATATTCAATTTTATTTACAGCTGAAACAGCACTGAAGCGTCTTGACTTATTGTGTTAGAATTAAAGAACTTCACATTATAGTAGTAGTAAATAATAAGATTCAAACTAGTGTATTGGAGACCCGTAACCGTAACCAAAACTATTGGATATTCGAAATAAAAATCCATCCTTAACCTCAACATAAATATAAAAGTTTCGGATAATTTCACAGGGACCTATCGCGGACGGAATTTAAATAATACGTGTTATGTTTATATACTTTTCCGAGACATGATAACATGTACTGTTCTTACGTTTCATTAACGCTCTACTTATATTGGAATGAAGAATACAAGTTAGATTATTAAGGTTTGATCTATCCGGCCGAGTCCGGTCGGATTGACGAACATTTGACTGGATCCGGCCGGATTGAAAACGACACTGTATTGCAATCCAGCCCCTAGCCAAGTTGACAATCTACAATCGATAACGCTATTAGAAAACTAACAAATGTATGGGAATGACACTAACGTTCGTCGATGTTCGACGAACGCTAGTGTCGTCGATTGTAGATTGTCAACTTGGCTAAGGTGGCTGGCTACGCTGACTGGCTACTGAGTAAAATAGGCTACATTTTAACAGGAGTAAGCGGTACAACCAAAACCGTGTAATCAAAGCGGGTGAAGCTGCGAGCAAAAGTTAGTAGGTACTTAAAGATTTAAATATAATAATGTTTTTATTGAAACTGACCCTTATTTTGAAATTCGTGATAGTTCGGCGACATTGCAGACGTGCTTGTTACATTTTTTTATACATTTTAAACATACAATTTAAAATTCCTTGTTCATTTATCTAAACTTTACTTTTCCGTAATCAATTTAAATCACCTTATAGAACATATATTTATGTAACCTATCCCTACCCTTCGCTGAAGACTAAGATAGTCCTAATTGCCTTGAATTAAGCCGATAGTAGTCCGAAATAATTAATTTAAAATGACCGAAGTTTACACTTGTGAGATAAGTCTTTGAAAATCGAATGTGTAACTTCCTAGTGACTTGTAATTGAATGTTTGTTCCATGAGCCTTTGCTTTACAATAAACAACTACTAGCCCGTTGGCGCAGTTTGTTGTGGTCCTGATTTCTGCTCCGCGAGTTTTGGGTTCAATTCCCGCCCGAGTCTGAGTGTAACGTGTGTATTTACATATTTATATATGTATATTTAACAAAAAAATGTTTAGCTATAAAAGAGTTAGCTGTAACACAAGCATTAAGTTGGAAATAATGGGAACAGATGACCGCGTGTGTATGTTATAAGAAAAAAAAATATTTAAAAGATAGTGGATTCAGTACAAAGCTAGACTGTGTAATATGATTTTTTTGTGTACCTATCACACAAAAAAAAACTGCTACGCACGATTCCAAAACAAAATATTTTGATTTTGTTTTGAAGAATATATTAAAATTCTATAAGATATATATTTATTATTAAATTCATTTCCAAACGTCGAAAATACGATTTACAATTTAAATCAAAACCTTCATTATTTTCACTTTTCATTTCAAAAAATAAATTAAGACGAAATGGATTAAAATTAACTTACCGTTAACAGATTGCAGAACTCAAACGCTATATCACAGATTAAGTCGCTATAAAACGTTGAACGATTTAACTTTAAGATCAAAGCATACGAATCAACGTAATTCCAATTTAAGAATACTTAGGACATTTTTTCTTAGCTCGGTAAATCTTCTTGCAATATGTCACACTCTCTTTGAGGATTCATCATTAACTCGGAATGGAATTTCGTGAACGAATGTTATTGAAAATCCATTTAGATGAGTTATTTACTACTAGCTTCTGCGCGCGACTTCGTCCGCGTGTGAAATGATTTGTGCGAAACTTTAACCGTTTACGCAGCGGAAGCTCTCAAAAGAAAAAAACAACCCCGACTATGAAACATTCTTCATTGGTGCTACGCTCCTATTGGTCTTATCGCGATGATATATAGCCTATAGCCTTCCTCGATAAATGGGCTATATAACACTGAAAGAATTTTTCAAATCGGACCAGTAGATCCTGAGATTAGCGCGTTCAAACAAACAAACTCTTCAGCTTTATAATATTAAGTATAGATTCTTATAATATAGTAATTTATTTATATATGTATATTATATGTAAGAGTTCTATGTCAGGTTGTTTGTAAAATATCATATACGTAGATCAAGTTGTGATATGTAAAAGCTTCTTATCTCCTCCTACTTTTATTTATTTGTTTTTTTTTTAACCATTAGGGTGACAATAAAAGAATACAGATCACCTGATGATTAGCGGATACCATAGCCTTAGGACAGGA
This sequence comes from Melitaea athalia, assembly GCA_905220545.2. NCBI lineage: Eukaryota > Metazoa > Arthropoda > Insecta > Lepidoptera > Nymphalidae > Melitaea > Melitaea athalia. Next base: position 4,413,072 of record HG992180.1, read on the forward strand.
GTATTACAAACACTTTGCCGACTTAAACTCACTATAAGAACAGTTCGTTATTTGAGAATAGTGCTACTTACCTGTGTTCCTTTGTAAGTTTATAGTCCGGGATCCCTAGTACATTTTTTTTCACTTGATTACTATCAAGCAAATTTTCCTGGAGTAACTTCATTTTAATGAGACAAACAAAAATTTCCTCGTCGAAAACTCTCGATTGTGGTAGGTAATAGAGTAAGCAGTAGATAGAGCAGCAGTGAGCGTAGGACCGGGATAACGTACCACGCAATTCGTAGGACAATATTACTATTAAATTATATAAATATTAACTAAATAAAGGAAAAAAATATCAGAAAAAAATCACTTTTTGATTACCTTACGAGGTCCCATGCTCACTGCTGATCTATCACCTGCTAACTCTATTACCTACCACAATCGAGAGTTTTCATAGAGGAATTTTTTTGTTCGTCTCATCAAAATGAAGCTACTCCCGGAAAATTGCTAGTAGCTAGTGCCCGGAAAGCTTGATAGTAATCAAGTGAAAAAAATGTACTAGGGATCCCGGACTATTACTACTACTCCTGTAAGGCTGTTTAAGATATCAAAAAATAGCTTCCTATGCCTTAACCTTAGTTCGTATTAGATTATTTAATATATCAGAAGAGACTCAAGTTTTATATTTTACATCAGGCGTGTTTTGCGGTTACATGTGTCTATATTTACTTTCAACTTCCAGAGCTTTTTCAGCATTTCAAAATAATTATGCGTCTGCTCTCAAACTCCGCAGCGGGTAACCACTGTGAGTTCATATTAAAACGAGAAGCTTTCGAGTTAATTATGTAAACAATAATAAAACAACCGAGTATGACTTGTATTTGAGAAAAGTTTGTTTGTTTAAACGCGCTAATCTCAGAAACTACTGGTTCGAAATCTTTTGTGTTGGATAGCCGATTTACAAATTACCGAAGCCGTGGGGAACGGCGAGAGAAATAATGTTTATAGCTCGATTTATTATATCGAGTTATAATTAGCACATTTTATAGATAGAAAAACGCTAGTAAACATATTAATTACAGAGGGACCCTTAACAGTTAAATTTATTTTATTAGGAACATTTTTAATTCTGCAAAAAAAATTAATCGGTAAAAAATTAATCGGCAAGGTTGTCTGGTAGAAATCGCTTACCTAGACCGCCGATAAGACCGCCTTTGTGCATAATATTATTTTGTAAGTTTTTTTGTTTTTTTGTATACCTTTATATGTTAATGCACAATAAAGTATATTTATCTTTATCTTATTTATCTTAATCGATTATTTATCAAATGCGAATATAAATTGAATATAGAGCTATGTGATAGGAGGGCAAATAGTGCAGTCTTTGTATAGTGATTAGATTAGGGTGCGATAATTTATTAATTTTATATAAATTTCAATGGTATCTATATAATTTACTATATTCGATACTTTGATTCACGTATATGATAAAATTGATTGGGTTAAAATAGATAAATTTGCCGATATTTTAATAGTCACTAGCGATTATAGTAATTTTGTATTAAGAACTCATACGCCCGATTAACATAACACAGTTTCTCTTTATTTTCTTTGAAATTGAACTCCGTAGAATAATTTTACATTTGCGCCAAAAGCTTGTTCTTGTTTCCAGTGCATGACGTCCATTACAGTTTAAAGAGTAAGCAGAGTAGTGAAATCTATTACTACAAATAGCCGGCCTCCATTAGCACGGAAGTCGATAAATGTCCACTTTGAGCTCATGTGGTCGCCAGCAAACGACTTCGTCCACTATTGGTAATGGGGTGCTGGCTCCAATGTTTGTAAAAAGGAAATACAATCGATAGGATAAACAATATCAACGGTTTTGCTTGAGTGATTTTTCTTTTTACGTTAATTTAAAATAGCGGTTTGATTAAAATTATAAAAAGAATCAAAAATTTATTGTCAACTAGCTGCCGGACAGACTTCGTTCTGTCTGTTTTTTTTAATATATATATATATATATGTAAAGAAATAGATATAACATTTCTTTGGTTTGAATGTTACGTACTGGCCGTAAAGCATTGCTGTCAATGCTAATGAAGAGATTATAAAAAGATTGGAAAAAAGATGATATGTTAGTTAAGACTAAAGCTTATTTAATTTGTTTAGATTATTAAAAAAAGATTAATAAAGAAATTGACACTGTAAATAATAAACGTTAAATGTCGTTTCTTTGTTAACAGGTGAGTTTTAGTTAAGTTTAGAGTGTAATAATAGTTTGTAATTTTCTCATACAATATAGCTCAAACAAATAAATCTTTGTTAACAGAGCAACACATCGTTTTATTTCATTGTCAATAAGATCCCTACATTATAAAACGACATTCTTGTTTATTTCATTGTCAGTTGAAAATGGAGAAGTTACGTTTCGAATTTACGGCGCTGCCGGGAAGTGATGGGAAAACTAATATTCTGGCCATAACCTCAATAACAACAAGCGATGAGAAAGTGTATGCTATACCAGAAACCCTACAAGCAGCTGGTCATCACAAAGAGCTATTAAAAACATCGGCTTATAGTAAAGTAAAAAACACTTTATTAAAAAGATTTCAAACTCGAAGAGTTTGGATAACACTGACAGAAGAACTAAAAAAAATTTACATAGATGATGATGGTAACCTACAATTCGGGGATCAGTTTTTAGAGGAAATAAACCCAGAACGACCTACTCCTGTGAGTGCAAAAGGAATTGATTCAGTGGAAAAATTGTTTGAGAAATTATTGGAAAACACACAGGAAACGAAACAGCAAAACCTTAAATATATAGCAGAAAAATTTATAGTTGAAAAGTTTACAAGTAAGAACCCAAACGCAAAACAATGGATTGATATTTTTGAAAAAGAGTGTCTCCGCTTTGATGTTACAACAGACGAGAAGAAGATTGAATTACTTCGACTGTTTATGGACAAGACTTGTATAGATTGGTACAGTTCCATGATTATTAAATTGACTATCAACTCGGAGTGGTCAACATGGAAGAACAAATTTTGTGAGTCATTTGCAAACAAAGGCTGGAGCCCAGTAACATATGCACTTTTATTTAAATATAAAGATGGATCATTGTTAGATTATGCCATACGAAAAGAAAAAATGCTGTTGGACATGAGGAGATCGATTGATACAGGTACTTTGTTAGATCTCATTGCGGCTGGTTTGCCCGAATTCATTATGAATAAAATTGATAGAGAAACACTCAAAGATACTGTGGATTTGTTTAACGAGGTAAGCAAGTATGAACATATGGTAAATCAGAAAAATTTACTGCCAAAAAGGAAATTCGGATATGGCAATTTAACAAGGACGAATGATAAAAATGAGGAAAAAAGTCCATGTAAAATTTGTGAGAAATTGAATAAAACCGGTCGTTACCATCCGGAAGCTATATGTTGGTTTAGACCAAATGAAAGGGATAGCACAAAGAAAAATTTTATTAAACATATCAACAACTCTGTGATTGAAACGGAGTTAAATGAGGCTGATCAAAAAAACGAGCAGTCACACCATTAATAAATGTCAAACTACTAGTAAATGATATTTTAGAAATAAAAGGAGTTTATGATTCAGGCTCCAATGTTTCCTTAATTAATTCTAGATTATTAAAGATAAAAGGAAAAGGAAAAAATTTGAATGAAGCAAATTTAGTAACAATTAATGGTGTGAAAAAGACAAGTGGTTTGACTAATTTGAAAATAAAAATATTTGACTTGGAGGAAAATGTGGATGTGTATATAATTGATGAACAAAACTTCAAGTATGATTTTTTAATAGGACTTGACCTAATACAAACTTTCAGGTTGACACAGAATGAAGACTTGAGAATAACCCAGAAACTAAACTTGAACTGTGAGAATATAAACAAACTGGAAAAAATTGAAAAATACACAATTAATTTCAACGAACACGTAAAAGAAGAAGACTTTGAAATGAAAATAAACCATTTAGATGAAAGACAAAAATCTGAAATAAACAATTTAGTAAGCACATACGAATCAGTTTTTGCGAAAAACAAATACGATGTAGGAACTGTCAACGGATACGAAGCAAGAATAGACCTGTTAATAGATAAATACTGCAGTAAAAGACCGTACAGATATACTTTAGAAGATAAAAAAGAGATAGAAGAGCAAATTGCAAAATTGTTAGATAGTAAGCTAATAGAGGAATCTTACAGCCCATTTGCTGCACCGGTTACTCTAGCATTTAAGAAAGAAGAAAACAGAAAATCCAGACTATGTATAGACTTCAGAGTCTTAAATAAAATAATAATACCTCAAGCTCAACCGTTTCCCCTAATTGAAGACTTAATGATGAAGACCAGAAATTGTAATTTTTATACAACATTAGACATCAACTCTGCATTTTGGTCTATACCTTTGCGAATTGAAGACAGAAAAAAAACAGCATTCGTAACACAGGAGGGACATTTCCAGTGGACTTGTCTACCATTTGGACTTAAGACTTCACCTGCGATTTTCCAAAGGATTTTAAGTAATATACTCAGAAAATACAAGCTTACTGATTTCGCCGTCAACTACATAGATGACATTCTTATATTTTCAAAAACTTTTGCTGAGCATATGAATCATCTGACGCGACTACTTGAGGCCATCAAAACAGAAGGTTTTAGGTTAAAATTTACAAAGTGTACATTTGCCTCAAACTCGGTAAAATATCTTGGTCATATTATACAGAACAACTCGGTTAAACCAGTGAAGGACAACTTGATTTCAATAAAGAATTTTCCGGTTCCAAAAACGCAAAAGAACGTAAGACAATTTTTAGGAAAAATCAATTTTTTACCACGAATATATACCTAAGAGTGCATTAATACTGGATCCGTTGCATAACTTATTGCGAAAAAATCAAAAATTCGTTTGGTCGGAAGAATGTCAGAAGGCATTCGACACCATAAAAAACTTATTATGTACTCAACCAGTACTAGAGATTTTTGATCAAGAATTACCTATTAATATTTATACTGATGCTTCATTAGAGGGTATTGGAGCAATCTTAAAACAGATACAGCCTGATGGAAAGGAAAAACCAGTAGCATACTTTTCAAAAAAACTTAATGAGGCACAAAAGAAAAAAAAAGCAATATATTTAGAATGCCTAGCAATTAAAGAAGCGGTCAAGTACTGGCAATACTGGTTGATAGGAAAACCATTCACGGTTTACACAGATCATAAACCGCTAGAAAAGATGAATTTAAAATCAAGAACAGATGAAGAACTAGGTGACTTGACCTATTATCTATCACAATACGAATTTAAAATAAAATATGCACCAGGAAGACAAAATTTAGAAGCGGACTGCCTTAGCAGGAATCCCGTATTGGAGTCAAATGAAAACGCAGATGAGCAACTCAAAGTTGTGAACTTTTTGAAACTGTACGATATTCTAACGGATCAGTATAAAAATGAAGAAATTCAAAGAAATAAAAGCAAGTTAATTGTTAGAGATAAGATCTACTTCAAAAAGACAAAGAAAAAAGAGAAAATAGTTATATCGGAAGAATTTAGCATAAAAATTTTAAAAACAATACATAAAGACTTAACTCATATCGGAATTGGACAGATGCAGAAGACAATGAGCCCATTATTTACAACTAAAAACTTGGCAAAAAACATAAGAACAGTTTGCAGGACCTGAGAAATATGCATTAAGAATAAATCAAGGGGACATGAAAAATTTGGCTTTATGTCACACCTGGGTCCGGCCACGAAGCCATTTGAAATAATGTCTATAGACACAATTGGAGGCTTCGGTAGTTCAAGATCTACAAAGAAATATCTGCATCTCTTGGTAGATCATTTTACTCGGTATGCATTCATCTTAACATCGAAAACACAGAGTGCCAATGATTTTATAAAACTTGTCATGAGTATAGTAGACGTAGAGGATATTGGTATGATTTTAACCGACCAATATCCTGGAATAAATTCCAGAGAATTTAAGACATTTTTAAAGGACAAACAAATATATATGGTTTTTACCGCAGTGAATGCTCCGTTTTCCAATGGTTTAAATGAAAGGTTGAACCAAACATTGGTCAATAAAATAAGATGCAGAATAAATGAAGAAAAAAAAAATCTTGGACAACCATTGCTCATGAATGTGTTAAGAAATACAATGAAACCATTCACTCAGTTACCGGTTTTTCACCCACCTATCTTTTAAATGGTACAGATGTCACAATTTTACCAAGGGAATTAAGACAAAAAAAGTCACATAGTGATTGGATTCGAGACAGAGAAATTGCCCTTGAAAATACCATGAAGTCGCATGATTACAACAAAACAATGTTTGATAAAAACCGAAAATACTATGAATTTAATATAGGAGACATGGTATATGTCGAAAATGGCAATAAACTAAATAGGAAGAAATTGGACGAACTAAGAATTGGACCGTATAAAATAGTAGAAAAAATTTCTAATTCTATATACAGAGTAAATACAGGCCACAAGAAAATGGAGTCAAATCTTTTCCATATCACGAAATTGATACCAGTTTCTACAATTAGATGTCAAGAAGACGAAGAATAGAGTTGCGGTTGATGTCCTCGAAAATTTTACTGAAAATTTTCTTCCTTTGAGGGGGAGATGTAAAGAAATAGATATAACATTTCTTTGGTTTGAATGTTACGTACTGGCCGTAAAGCATCGCTGTCAATGCTAATGAAGAGATTATAAAAAGATTGGAAAAAAGATGATATGTTAGTTAAGACTAAAGCTTATTTAATTTGTTTAGATTATTAAAAAAAGATTAATAAAGAAATTGACACTGTAAATAATAAACGTTAAATGTCGTTTCTTTGTTAACAGGTGAGTTTTAGTTAAGTTTAGAGTGTAATAATAGTTTGTAATTTTCTCATACAATATAGCTCAAGCAAATAAATCTTTGTTAACAGAGCAACACATCGTTTTATTTCATTGTCAATAAGATCCCTACATTATATATATATATAATGGCGCAATTACACTACACTACATCTAGTGCACTAGGTTAGGGCACTACAAATAGGGCGTTCTGTTTACACTGCACTACATAGTACATTCGAAATTCGAATCCTAACTCAGTCTGTGACGCAACGTCGACAAATGCACTCGTGCTTTCGAAGCTGCAAAAAATCGGCATTGCATCGGCATGACAACACTTAAGTGTTCCCACAATTGGGGCCTTAAAATTTGGGTATATCAATTGAAAACCTACAAAACCTCAAAATCATAATATATTCAAACAGCCATTTTTATAACTATCTTATATACCATTATGAACTATATGAATAAAATATTATATAATTACTAGCTGATCCTGCAAACGTTTTTTGTCATATATGTTATTAATCCCCATAATCCCCCCCCCCTGTAACTTATGGGTATGAAAAGATGACAGATGTTGGCCCATTCTCAGACCTACCCGATATGAACACAAAATTTCATAAAAATCGGTCCAGCCGTCTCGGAAGAGTATTGTAACTTACATTGTGACACGAGAATTTTATATATAAGATATCAGAAAGATATTATATCTTTAAGTGTTATTGATCATAACAAAGTATATACCTACTTGATACCTACGTGTTGATGACCGTTATGAAAACCAATGCAAAGCCTCAATTTAACACAATAATTGCACAATCAACATATATAGCAATAATTTCGAACAGTACTTTGTACCTGTCGTGGCGTAACGATTTATTTTTATACTCAGAATGATTTTTATCCCACAGGTAGGACATGTCTTTGTACATATTATCTATAATATTTAATAATCTTTCCTTCGAAAATGAAAAAAAATGAAAACATCTATTTCGCCATAAGGTGATACGATACACACATTTAACGAAAATCAAAAAGAAAAAATAAATGTCATTTACAAAAAAAAAAAAAAAACAATAATAAAATATTCTTCATCGAAGTCATTTATTGCGAGATACGAATACATCGGCTGCCACAGCAAGACTGAGGCGTTCTACGTCCCTACCTGTGTTTACACTGCACTACATCTAGTGCACTATGTCATGTAGGACGGTCGGGCTCTTCCTATCACCCTACGTTAGGGTCCTACATCCCTACATGCATTTACACTGCACTACATCTAGTGTCCTATATGACGTAGTGCACTAGATGTAGTGTAGTGTAATTGCGCCATAAACCTTCCGTGGGATTTTTAAAGAACGTACAAAAAAAAATTAGACGAATCGGTCGAGCCATTCTCGAGTTATGCGCTAAGCAACATTTATTTTTATTATATACTAGCTTCTGAGCGCGACTTCGTCGGCGTGGACTCCGCTCCTATTGGTCTTAGCGTGATGATACAATATAGCCTATAGCCTTCCTCGATAAATGGGCTATCTAACAGTGAAATAATTTTTCAAATCGGCCCAGTAGTTCCAGAGATTACCGCGTTCAAACAAACAAACAAACAACCAAACAAACAAACTCTTCAGCTTTATATATTAGTATAGATATTAGGTCATTAATATTGGTTTGCATGTATATTTATTTTGTAATTTTGCGTTAGCTGAACCGACTTAAAATAATGTTTTCAAATAGGTTCTCCAAAGGATTGCTTATTCGAAAGAGGTCCCATTTTTCTGGAATCACAACTTAAAAACAGTACAAACATTAATAAAATTTTCTTTCGTAGTTTGTACATTTTTAAAAGACCTTAAAAAGGTCTTTCTTATTAAAAAAAAAATAACAAACCTAACCTTTAGTTTAATCTCAAATGTCAATATTTTTTATTTATTCAAGGAATAGACGCATCTTATCGTTAAGAATAAAAGCTTGTATACAACTAAGTAGCATTAACATTAGTCTGCTGTATTATCGCCTATAATTAACAAAGCTCTAAGGCGGAATCTGAACTAAAATAAGGGCGTGTAATAATTTAGAATATCCCGGCATCCAATAAACCTCGCCTTTAAATTTATGTTCGGAAATTAATATCGAGAGAGGGCCGTCGACAGCCAACCATCAGTCTGCCTCACTGAAATGAGACATGCTAACTCCTGTTACTTTACTCTTAATAATTACGAGTTATACATAATCGTCAGATGTTTTTTAAGAAACTGATCTATTTTTATCATTTATTTATTTATTATTTATTACGTATTTATAGTGTACTAGCTTCTGCGCGCGACTTCGTCGGCTTTTACTCCGCTTCTATTGGTCTTAGCGTGATGATACATAGCCTATAGCCTTCCTCGATAAATGGGCTATCTAACACTGAAAGAATTTTTCAAATCGGCCCAGTAGTTCCAGAGATCACCGCGTTCAAACAAACAAACAAACAAACAATCAAACAAACAAACAAACTCTTCAGCTTTATATATTAGTATAAGATTAAAAAAAACTAAAGAGTATGTTTGTGCTCATGTGGGAATCAAAATAAATTATTTAGAATTAACTTATGTTACCGTAGCTGGTAACGTCTTTGAAGTGTTAACTACTGTCTTGTGAAAGTCTATTAATTTCTTTAAGTTTTAAGAACTGTTACTTTTCGTATTTTTACTATTAACCTTTTTGTTTATCCTAAATGACAACACAACTCAACCCTTGATGAAACTAAAAAGCATTATATTATCCTTCCGTCAAACTTCTCCCGATTTAATGTCAAAATTCTTGGCCAGGCTAGACTACATATACATTTGCCAACGGATATTCAAACCAAACTTTTAGCAGGCAACCCTATATCGTATTTGCAATAAACAGTGCTCATTTTGATGTAAGATTAGAAACATGAGGTAAAAAATCCGTCACAAGCCAGCGTCACCGTTTCACACGATTTCACTTCGCATATTTTTTCACACCACAAAAAATTAAAAAATTAAAATGTAAAATACGATAATACATTATAAAACAAAATTAAATAAAATTGGACTTAATGTAACTAAATAAAAATTGTAAAATAAAAATAAAATGTTAATAAATAATAAAAAAGTGAAAGTTTTTAAAAAAATGTGTTATACGCGGTTGTAGTCCGATAATTTGCACCTTCCAGATGATTTCAAGACAAATGTCTTGTCAAATGAATCAAAATTACTTCAGTTACTTTTCGTATTTTTACTATTAACCTTTTTGTTTATCCTAAATGACAACACAACTCAACCCTTGATGAAACTAAAAAGCATTATATTATCCTTCCGTCAAACTTCTCCCGATTTAATGTCAAAATTCTTGGCCAGGCTAGACTACATATACATTTGCCAACGGATATTCAAACCAAACTTTTAGCAGGCAACCCTATATCGTATTTGCAATAAACAGTGCTCATTTTGATGTAAGATTAGAAACATGAGGTAAAAAATCCGTCACAAGCCAGCGTCACCGTTTCACACGATTTCACTTCGCATATTTTTTCACACCACAAAAAATTAAAAAATTAAAATGTAAAATACGATAATACATTATAAAACAAAATTAAATAAAATTGGACTTAATGTAACCCAATAAAAATTGTAAAATAAAAATAAAATGTTAATAAATAATAAAAAAGTGAAAGTTTTTAAAAAAATGTGTTATACGCGGTTGTAGTCCGATAATTTGCACCTTCCAGATGATTTCAAGACAAATGTCTTGTCAAATGAATCAAAATTACTTCAGTTACTTTTCGTATTTTTACTATTAACCTTTTTGTTTATCCTAAATGACAACACAACTCAACCCTTGATGAAACTAAAAAGCATTATATTATCCTTCCGTCAAACTTCTCCCGATTTAATGTCAAAATTCTTGGCCAGGCTAGACTACATATACATTTGCCAACGGATATTCAAACCAAACTTTTAGCAGGCAACCCTATATCGTATTTGCAATAAACAGTGCTCATTTTGATGTAAGATTAGAAACATGAGGTAAAAAATCCGTCACAAGCCAGCGTCACCGTTTCACACGATTTCACTTCGCATATTTTTTCACACCACAAAAAATTAAAAAATTAAAAAATTAAAATGTAAAATACGATAATACACTATAAAACAAAATTAAATAAAATTGGACTTAATGTAACCCAATAAAAATTGTAAAATAAAAATAAAATGTTAATAAATAATAAAAAAGTGAAAGTTTTTAAAAAAATGTGTTATACGCGGTTGTAGTCCGATAATTTGCACCTTCCAGATGATTTCAAGACAAATGTCTTGTCAAATGAATCAAAATTACTTCAGTTTCTTTAACTAAAATTAATAAAGAAGTCATGAAATCAGCTTATGACTGGTGTTATACGCCTTATTTTTTGGATCTGCATAAAACTTAATGAAGACTGTCTTTTCTTTTCGACTTCCGATCCAAGCTAGTTTAGTTCGCTATTGTGTCAACGTGTTGGTATATTACGTTATTATTAATGACAATGGCAGATTTGAAATTTTACTGGACATTGGATCAAATTCAGCAACAGTTTTATTACCAAATAAATAGATACTATAAGAAAAAATGAGACACGTTCAATTGAACCAGAAGCGATTAGTAAACACAAAAGAAAGAACCATAAAGCAATTGAACAGAAGTCAGGAATGCAAACATATAGAAAAATCTAAATATAAAAATATCCTGATGAAGATAAAAATTTACTAGAAAATGAAGATAATCAATATGAAATGGGAAACACATTGCAACTTGACGAATTATCATAATAATGTTATTAACATATCTCATTATTGATTCCCAAGGAGGGTTGATGTCAGGCAGGCGGCCGGTCGTAAAAAACAATATTATGCCAAATCACTTACAACATGAGTCTGAGGAAGAGAAGAACATGTTGTGCCGACCCTATATAAATAGGATAAGGGCAGGGAGATGATGATGATTTTTTCACACCACGCACTATAATTATATAATTTCTTTAATAGTAAACTCCAACAAAATTAATTCAGTCAATCTGTACTAATATATAAAGCTGATGAGTTTGTTTGTTTGTTTGTTTGTTTGTTTGTTTGTTTGTTTGTTTGTTTGTTTGTTTGTTTGTTTGTTTGTTTGTTTGTTTGTTTGTTTGTTTGTTTGTTTGTTTGTTTGTTTGTTTGTTTGTTTGTTTGTTTGTTTGTTTGTTTGTTTGTTTGTTTGTTTGTTTGTTTGTTTGTTTGTTTGTTTGTTTGTTTGTTTGTTTGTTTGTTTGTTTGTTTGTTTGTTTGTTTGTTTGTTTGTTTGTTTGTTTGTTTGTTTGTTTGTTTGTTTGTTTGTTTGTTTGTTTGTTTGTTTGTTTGTTTGTTTGTTTGTTTGTTTGAACGCGGTAATCTCTGGAACTACTGGGCCGATTTGAAAAATTCTTTCACTGTTAGATAGCCCATTTATCGAGGAAGGCTATAGGCTATGAATAATCACGCTAAGACCAATAGGAGAGGAGTCCACGCCGACGAAGTCGCGCGCGGAAGCTAGTATTACATAAAACAAGCATTAATTAATTTAACATGTAAAATGTTGTTTGTCGTTATATAACTTTTCACTATAGATCATTGCTCCATTATTAAATGTAGGTAATAAATAAATAAACAATTATTGAGATAAACAAGAAAAATGCTACATGTATTACAAATAAAATATGCATTAAATGAATGTCGTGTTGATGTATAAACAGAACACATTTCATATTTTTAATTTGGTTTATGAAAAAAAAAAAACATTCCATATTTTAATATAAAGTTTACAAAAACCATAAATTTATATTTTATTTTTAAAATAAAGAGATTAAACGGTCAATATGAAACTTGCAAACATTATTCAATCTACTCGACCGTAAATATTTATTTACACATAAGCGTTTTATGTTTATTAAATTTATGCGGTTAAAATATTTCAATTCTTTACCAATTAAGTAAAAAAGTTGTATAATAAAATAATTAATAAATATTATATTTATAAATAAAAAAACACCTTGTTTTGCCTCGTTTGTATACGCTTACGCTACGCTTCAGCCTGTAATATCCCACTGTTGGGCATAGGCCTCTTTCCTCATGTAGGAGAAGGATCCGAGCTTAATCCACCACGCTGCACACAATGCGGGTTGGCGGATATATTCCCTACTATGAGTAACGATCGCTATCAGGTGTACATGATAACAACCGGGACCGACAGCTTAACGTGCTCTCCGAGGCACGGTGGGGAGACCCACAAGGACTGCACAAACATCCAGACCACGGCAAACATCTGTATGGCCAATACAAATGTTTGTCATGTGTGGGGATCGAACCCGCAACCGCCAGCGCAACAGCTACAATCCAGTGCTGTAACTGTTGCGCCAACGCGGCGATTTTAACTGTAAACAGAATTCTAAGTAAATATAATTAGAATTGCTTTTTTAAATAAATGGCACAGTGTAATTATTCATCAGTTGTAATTCCTAATGAAAATTGAAAAAAAAAATGTAACCGTTACAATTCTGTAGGTGCGTGGTTAATTAAACCAATTAATTTCAATTTCTCTCATCTTAAGTAATGTTGTGTTTTTATCGTAGCTAAATTAGCCAGAGATCTTGCCATATCTTTAAACTTTGTCTAAATTTAGAGCTTTTTTATTTTTGTTGAACTCTAAATACTAATTGGTCTATATTTGTAGTACTTTATTGTATGTCATTAAAAATAAAACAATTTTTTTTTATTTTATTTTTATTTATTTAGGACAACTTACAAAACATACACTGATAAATGACTTAGAAATGTGTTTTACAATATTTTGCTGAGTGCTTTTTTTTTTTTTACAAATTGTCACAGCGTGGTATATGTAAACATTTAGACCAAAAAGAGAAAAAAAAATTTTATACACTTGGGAAAAAAAGAAAAACAAGAACAAAATGCTTATAATACGTAAAAAAAACGATTCAAGAATAATCTGTCAATCAAGAGCGACTACAATCGACTACCTATAAATAAACCCATATCCATTTACAGTTTAGTTACAATTTAATCAAAATAATGTTTCGAATAAAACACGTTTAAAATTGTTGAGACTGTTATGCAAGATGTCCAAGTCTTTGGCCAAAACGTAATTGTTTTCTACTCCATTACTCATAAGTAACATTTAAAGTATTAAACTTATACAGCTTAAGATTAAGTTTGTATCGTCCATAGGGTTTTGTGGGAAACGACGCAAATAGTACAACCTCATTTAAGTCTCGCTGTTATCCGCAGTTCTTTGTTCTTTCGTAGAAATATTGGGTAAAACGTTCGCTAGTAAAGCTTTTTCGTTATTAAAACTCGTAAAATATTGAAAAAACTATTTGTAAATATTTTTATAAGTAATATAAATAGAGATGTGATTGTTTGATAAAATATAAAATAATTAATATTTATTTTAGTTTTGTTTTGTAAGTATATAAAATACTTTATTTGTTTGTGAAAGAATTAAATAAATATTGATGAATAATATAAAATAAATATGAAAATACGAAAGAAAGAACCAGTCAGTGTGTCAGTCAGTTCAATCTATTGCAGTCCACTGCTGGACATAAGCCTCAGACAGACATCCGGTTTTCCGCAATCCTCATTCAGCCTAAACCGGCAATCTTTCACTGCCGTAGCCGGGGATTGTGGGGCTGCCTTGAACTGAGGGCGGAAATTTCTGCCGCGAACTCATACGGGTTTTGCCCACAGTCACCATGCTGGACGGTGGGTTGGTGACCTCAGGGCTGGCTTTGTCGCACCAAAGACGCTGATACTCGGCTTCGGTACCTGTATTTAAAAAGCCAGATGTAGGATGGTTATACCGCCGTCGGTCGGCTTCCAAGGTGGTCGTCGAATTTTGTTATCCCTTAGTCGCCTCTTACGACTCCCATGGCAAGAGAGGAGGTGGCAAAATTCTAGACTGCCGTAGCCACGCAGCAAACACACACACACACCAGAAACAACCATTAATAAAATTAATGTACGCATATAAGAACTTAGTAATAGGTTATAAACCCACTGATAGACATAATCCCTGAAATTTACATACGCGCATAACTTCCGAACGACTGCATACAATTTGCGTAATCCATTTTTTTGACATCCTTATTGTCAGGACAGTATGTGTTTCAAAGAAAAAAAATCGATGTATTGATAAAAAACATAACGGTACAAAGTAGACCGGGTCAAATAGTAACATATTAAATACGAGTATACCAGAACATTTTATTCCACGATCGTTAATCTAAAATCCAACGTTTACCCTCTATTTTATTTTTATTTTAGTGATACGTTAGACCATCCATTCAAAAATATTTTAAAAATTAAAACACATTTTAAGTAAGTGAAAATTTATGATAGGTAGATAAAATAACTTCAAAGAAACAAGAAACCCGAGTTTAAAACCAGTACTCCCTAATCCGATGAGTAACAGTCGTTTATGGCGCAAGTTTCTGTACCTGAGATGAGCTACAATTATCCGATATAAAAAGGAAATGGCTGAAAATAAAGTTTATAAGAAACTTGGAAACTAGTTTAATCTTAACCTATAATAAAACTGTAGATTTATGGACTATGTATTGATAGTTGAGTTTTTGAATGTTAAATTCTATCTCATCTATTCTTAGGCGTACCTCTCCGATCGGAGGATAGGCTACGAGAACCAGTCGGGGTCCATGGAATGGTGGCAAGTCGGCTGCAGTGTCCCGCAGGGATCGGTTCTGGGACCGATCCTGTGGGACATCAGGTACGACTGGGTCCTGCGAGGCCATCTGCTACGCTGATGACACCCTCGTGTACTCCCGGGGACGTGACTTCAGGGGGGCGGCGCGGCTGGCCAAGATCTCACTCGACCTCGTGATCAGTCGCATAAAAAGCTTAGGGCTTCGTGTCAGAATTGACAAGACTGAAGCCCTCCTCTTCCGCGCGACCAGGCGCAAGGGACCGCCACTGGAGGCTACCCTGCAGATCGGAGAGGGGAGGGCCAGGATGAGCCCCCAAATCAAATATCTGGGGCTCATCCTCGATGGAGGGTGGACCTTTGGCCCACACTTCGCCATGGTGGGACCGAGGGTCGTGAAGGTGGCGAGTGTACTGGGCGGACTCCTCCCGAACCTCGGAGGACCCAGCGCCGCCTGCAGGCAGCTGTACTCCGGTGTCTGTCGGAGTATGGCGGCGTACGTTGCCCCGGTTTGGGCGGATCGCCTCACTGCGAGAAATAGGGCTATCTCATCTATTCTATGACCAATATGACGAAAAAATATAAAATTAATATTGTGTATTAAATTATCTGAATAACTTTTTTGTTTCAATTAAATAATCATTTACAATTATTATAATTATTTACAAATCATGTTAAAACATTATTAAATTGGATTACTTTTTATTTAATAATTTGTAACATAGTTATTAATGTACATAAACACAGAGTTATCTTTTGTTAAGGATTGCAACTGAATATACCTACTTATATGTTTTAGGTCTGTATACAAATATGTGAAAATAAAAATAAATTAACATGCTTTGCTCAGAATGTAAAGAAAGTTTATATTTAGGCATTATATATAACAATTACAATACACTTTAATATTGTATTTAAAATTCAATTAAATAAGACAAACATGAACTTAACGAAACATTTCATGTCACATTATTTAAAGTTACTCGAGAAGGAAAAATTTGAGATTGTTGAGATTAAAATAAATTCCTGATTTTCATATGAAAATTTCTCAAAAGACACCCTAATGAGATATCGTGTAAAAAAGTTATAAAGCCATTGAAAATTTAAATGAGCTCGGAGCACGGAGAGTGCCCGTTTCTAATTTTCGAGATAATTTTACATTATTGTTTAATTATAACGTAAGTGACAATTGAATTTGATCTTCCTGTTTTACAATTGTTTTTTATTAATTAATGAATTAGATGAATGGCACTTTCGTGTTAAAATTTACGTCTCGTGTTATTGTTTCATTGTTGTAAATGTATCATAATTATTTTAATTAATTATATATATTTGTGAGAATTCAGTTATTTTTTTATGTTTATATATTTTACTTATAAGAGAAATATTATGCTGCTTCATAATTATATTTGAATCAAATATATACAACGCAGCTTTAGTGTAATCCACTAATATAAAAAATTCCTAGAATTAATCCCAGATTTAATGAAGTTTTTGGATCCGCAAACAACCTGTAAGTCTTAAGAAAAAAACATCGTAAATCGACGCATAATAGTTACTTCGACATCTTTGTATTAAAACGGAAGTAAGTGTAAAAGTACTCTATTTTCCTGTAATAGTTACATTATAATATAAAAATAGAATTTCCCGACGAAAATTTCCACGTGCAAAAAACCCATCAAATGTCGGATCGACAAAGCTAGGAAAAATATTGTTCGAATCTCGGCTTTTGATCGGTACGAATGTTTTGTAAAAATGTTTATAAAAATATAAAATATTCCGCGTGTATTGGCCGATGGCACTCGGTTATTCTATTAGATGTTTTGTTGAAAACAATTGTAAAAATGACGAGATATTTGTATTTTAATTGATATTTTCTTTTTTCACGTATATACATTTGAATACTTTAGAATATTATATTAAGTGTTCGTCGTTATCGTGTTATACAATATAATTATTCTTGCAGCTGTCTATGCCACTGTTGGGAGAAGCTGCTGTGCAAAAAAAAATTTAATTGCTTCGATGCAGGTCCAACATGATTGTATGTGTCAAAATATCTTCCAAAATATGTGCATGAGACGAAATTGTTCTAAGACCTTATTTATTTTAGCACTATATCATTACGTGGAAGTCATAAAAATAGTTAACATTAATCTCCAAATATAAAAATGTCCAAAAATCTAAAAATACCTTTATGAAAAATGCGGAAAACTCTACGTAATTTTGTAAGTCAAAGACGCGAATAATCCGAAATGATTCGGTGAGCCTCGCATATTTCACAGTCACCTTTCTGCGGGGCTCATTGGCGTTATTTCTCACTTGTGACCCGCAGAAATAGTTTGTGACAACAATCCATCAAATCTCGTACCACTGGTCCCAAGAATCGTACAATAAATTGTTACAATTTTTTTATTTCTTTATGAAACGCTATCGGTACATATTTAAGGCCTCATTTACGGAGACGCGGGTCGTTGCGCGTAGCGTGTGGCGTAGCGTCGCGCGTGTATCAAAATGTATGAACATGAACGCGTGTAAAATCGCTTCTCCGTAAACGCACTTGATAGATAATTATTAATTTTACTACACATTTTCTTTGTATAATATTATTTTTAATTATTTTTATAATGTTTAATTTAATTATGCTTAGTTTTTCTAGTGGCAACACTTTACTTGATTTATTATCTTTGAAACAGTAAAATATAATGGTTTGACATTATGGCTCATACTAGGTTAAAAATATCGCATGTCGGTGGGCTTGGGCCTCTTTCTCTGCCGAGCCACCGACCAGGACAAAGTTAAGTTATACTATAAGGTATTTATTCTGTATTAATTTAATTAGTTGTTTTGCTGATATTTTCCTTTGTAACCTATGTAATATGTTTCTTCACATATATATTTGAAAGTTCTTTGCAAATGTAACATTTAAATTCAGGTTATCCAAAATTATAAGTATTTTGTGGTTTGTAACTGTAATAACGATATAACAATGATAATATAATTTAATGGTTACCATTTCCTTTGTCTTATTTACCTTATTCTAAACTATATATAAAGTAATAACTATCATAAATGTGCTTTTTGATAATAAAGTAGTGGAGGGTAAGCGGCAGCCATTTTGATATACAGTATTAATTATTTTAAATGCAGTTCTTTTGATAAGTAATACTTATCATAGTTATAGTTCTTTTAATATAAAATTAATAGAGGCTAAATTGAAGCTTTTCCATATATTAAGTAATAATTGTTATAAAACATAGTGCTTTTAATATTAAATCAACCGAGGGTAATAGTAACTTTTCAAAACTTTCTTTTTCTTAGTAATTTATCTATTAATCTCTCTAAATCTATCACACTCATCCAACGCTCTACGTTTGAATTTAGTAAGTTCCCCCTCGCCACACGCTACGCACGACGCTGCGCGTCTCCGTAAATGAAGCCTAGGTTATTAATAAGATGCTGTTGGTTGTTTTTAATTGCCATTAAAAAGTTGATGCTCAGTTCAACTTTGTGATGTAATATATGAAAGTGCTTTACAGACGCTTACAAAAAAATCTATTCGGCTAAAACTATAGGAATCCATTTTATCATACATACTTTTTATTTATAGATTAAATAATGCAAAATACACTTATAACACATGTATTTCATCAAAAGCGGGCTTAATTCCACCAGACAATTTTAGGGTATGTGAGAGAAGATATTTTTGAATCTGATGAGAAGCAAATCAACATTAAAAAAGCAGAAAAATAGTTCCTGAGACTTCAATACCCTAAAGGTTTTAAAGTTAACGATTTTCTTATAACTTTGGCCGAATCTAAAGCTGTATAAATTAAATAAATTTTAATTACCATTGGGATCATTTTTGCTAGGAGCGTCAGTCACTTGTCAGTTGATTCTGTCCTGCTATAATTTATCAATTCTCCGGGTTAAAATTTATTCACGGTGAAAAAAATTTGAGCTTTACTTATTCATAATTATGATTTTCAATTATTATTGAATCTTAAATAAATACCCGTATACAGATATCGGAAAATCACTTCGTAAACCTTATATAAATAATTTTTCAATAAACAAAAATATTTTAAACGTATTTTACGAAAATTGTATAATTTATTGTTCTAGAATATTAAACAGCTAAGAAACGAAACAATAATATTTTACTAAAACAAGGAAGTATAAAGAGTTTTCAATGAGGTTATACAATAATTATCGCTTGGTTAGGTCTAATAAATTATTTTACTATTTACAGATTGATCGATAATATCAAAAAGTACGTATTATAGCGTAACATTTTATTTCAAAACATTGTATTTAAAAAAATAAGTTTGTTCTATGATAATTCGATTAACCGAAATGTACGAATTCCATTACCACAAAACAAAAAAGATAATCCACGACCTGTTTTTGCAGATTAGCTGCTACTGTAATCGAGTTTAAACTCGAATTGATATCGTAAACAAGTGGTAGGATCACCGGAGTCATATACTCCAATGAGTTACAGCCCACTTACGCGCGAATGCTGCAAAGAGCAAAGTTTTCTTACTTGCTCTATGATAATACTATGAAGATTTATAATAATTTTCCCCACGTTAGGGTCTTTTTTATGGAGCCAACAATTTTGTCAGCTAATGCGTGTGGAATAAGTGTATCCTTGGGAAATTTAATGATTTATTGTTCTCTTCGACTACGTAATGTGTTGTTACGAATTTTGTTTCTAAAACAAAATATAAAGATAATTTAAGATTATACGAGTAAAGATAACTGAGATGTATTGAGCATTGAATAAATTATGATTACAAGACAAACTTTTACTGTCACAAAAGGATTGCATAAAATATTATTTTTTACGTATAAAGTGTTTATTACTTTACAGTTAACAACAATATCAAACTATTGTCACGCCTATACCAGAGATAAATTAACATGTAACCTACCTAATAACATAAAAGATTGTTTAACTGAAAATGGCTTTATACACACAGTCAACTTTATGAAAAAGATAAATCTGTACAAAAACATATAAATGTAAATACTGTAGTCGCTAATGACCTTAGATGTTAAAAAGCGACTTAAAAAAAAAATAAAAAAAAAATATCAAACTAATTTACGTTTATATATCTTTTTTTAAGTAAAACTTTTTTAGCCGCATGAGGGATAAAATTTGAAAGAAAGGCGACGCGGCAGTACTTGGATGGATGACTACCTGGAAACACTGCGTGACGTTAGCTTTTTGTTGTCTTTTTCAATTAGTTTCTTTTTTGCCAAAGAAGTATCACTTCTGACATGTGTAATTTGTATTAAATAATACACATGTAAGAAAATGTTCGACTCATTGAAAATTAAAAAAAATTTAATTTTCAATGAGTCGAACATTTTCTTACATGTGTATTATTTGACTTTAATTTGTTTTATTTCAAGCTATACTCGAAGTGTTATATGTAAAATATTCTCAAAGTATGCATAATCAGCACCCTTAAATGACTAAAAAAACTAATGAGAAAACCACATTGCTCTTACACCATTAAAATTGTTTATTAAATCATCATCATATCATCATATCAGCCTATTGGAGTCCACTGCTGGACATAGGCCTCCCCAAGCTCGCACCAGACATCCGGGATTTCCGCAATCCTCATCCAGCCTACACCGGCAATCTTACCTAGATCGTCGGTCCAGCGGGCCGGAGGGCGTCCTACACTGCATTTGCCAATACGCGGTCTCCACTCCAGGACACGTCTGCTCCAACAGCCATCGGTCCTGCGACACAGATGACCAGCCCACTGCCACTTCAACTTGCTGATTCTGTGGGCTATGTCCGTTACTTTCGTTCTCTCACGGATAGTCTCATTTCTTATTCTATCTTTGAGAGAAACCCCAAGCATAGCCCGTTCCATTGCACGTTGAGCGACTTTAAACTTGTGGACCAGTCTCTTCGTCAGTGTCCACGTCTCGGCTCCATATGTCAACACAGGTAGGACGCATTGCTTGAAGACTTTTGTCTTCAAGCATTGCGGAATCTTCGAAGTGAAGACTCGACGAAGCCTGCTTTATTAAATCAAAATGTTAAATTCTAATACATCACCATCTTATATCACATAATTTCTTATAAAAATGCCATTTAAAATTTTTATCATATCAATAAATACAGACCGTTACAGCGGGGATAATTTCCTCATGTGTGGGTATTACACAAAAAATAATACAAAGAAAATTAAAAGTTCCATTTATTTATGACTAGCTTCTGCGCGCGACTTCGTCGGCGTGGACTCCGCTCCTATTGGTCTTAGCGTGATGACACATAGCCTATAGCCTTCCTCGATAAATGGGCTATCTAACACTGAAAGAGTTTTTCAAATCGGCCCAGTAGTTCCAGAGATTACCGCGTTCAAACAAACAAACAAACAAACAACCAACCAACCAAACAAACAAACTCTTCAGCTTTATATATATTGGTATAGATAGGTACTACATTTTTAATTTTAAGCGTATTTTATTATTTTTTTACTAGAAGCGATTATTATAATTCAAAGACCAAAAGTTACTAAAAGTCATTACATTAGACAAACACATACGCAAAATTATAAAATACAATATGGGAAGCAAAAGTGAGCCAGGACAAACATTTTAGTCAGGGGGACGACCGTAAATCAAATATTCATGTATTTTTAGCATAAAGAATAGGTTTATTACACGAAAAAGCAACATAACCTGTGTTATCAAAGGCGAAGTGACATCAAAACATCGGGAACCCACGGTCTGGCAATTATGTATTTAAATTTTGGGCACAGATATATGTGAGGGAATTCACTTTTGTGCAAACGTTATTAGAGGTTTGACTTGCAAATTTCGGACTAAAGTAGACATGGAGGTGCATTAAAAACGCATATCAAATGAATGCAAATTCTCTCGCAAAAACTACAACAGTTCGACCTGAACCAGAGTGCTTATATTGAATTATCATTGACTTGGTTTGTTCGAAATGTTTTTCAGTACTTTATTTTTGAAGTGAAAGTTCTTTAGGCGCATGGGGGTCAAATTTGAGCGACCGGTAACGCGGCAGCGTCATGACGTTCAGTACTTAGATGGGTGACCGCCTGAGAACACCTCCTTAGGTTGGCTTTTTGTTATTTTGTTCAATCAGATTTTTTTTTGTATTTTATGTGGCGTCTTCACATATATACTTTTTAATGTGAATAATAATAAACCCTACTTTTATAATTTTTAGAAAAATATTTTTTGATAGATGTCAATTAATTTATATTTGAATTTTTCTTGATAATTTATATTTTATAATGTGGAGTTCTTTACTACATCTTTAACGTGCACGTTGGTTTTATAATTATACTTACTTCATATTTTTTTAGAAGTAAATTGTTTTTATATCATTATTATCTATTCATCATTAAAAGTCTACGAAGATCGCAAATATTTTATTATCACTGCTTCAACCGTTCAAGCTCGATTTATTCGCCTTTAAATTGGTTTTTTTTTAATTAGTTTGCCATAGAAGTTTCTCTTCTGACATGATTGTGTACTTTGTACGCACGCATTTTTTTTTAAAGACACGATATACGATTTAGTCTGTAATATTCCACTGCTGGTCATGGCCAGGCAGTTCGATTGCGAGACAGCTAAACCACCGACCAGTTCCTATTATCGCTGTGGCAATATGTTTATATTGGTATATTTATTATTAGTAATTTTCAGAATACCCACTTTTGTGTTCCCATGGTGACTTTATTAAATAACGAGGTCGCCCAACAAGCGTACCTACGGCTCACCTAATGGTTTTCGATTACCGTAGCTTATAGACGTCTGCAACACCAGAAGTATCGCAAGCGCGTTGCCGATCATATCTCCGATTCCCCCCAGGAGCTCTGGTCACCTTACTCGCCAACAGGAACACAACCATGCTTGAAAACAGTATTATTTAGCTGCTATCTTCTGTAAGGTCGAGGTACTACCTCAGTCGGGCTGCTCCATATTTTGAGCAGGAAATTTCCTGCTGTTCCCTATCTCAGTTGAACTACTACGACAACAAGAGTTACTGGGGAGGAAGGACAGGCATAGGGTCGGAAACACAGCTTCTGGTGTTGCACCTGTCCATAGGTTACGGTAAGCGCTTACCATCAGTTGGACCTTACACTTGTTGACTATCCTGATATACAATGAACTAGCGACCCGCTCCGGCTTCGCACGGGTACAATGCTGATACTAAATATAAAATAAATATTTGCAATCTAAGCGCAAAAAATGTGTTTATTTACGACATCACATTAGAAAACTTTAAAACTATCAGTGTTCCTCTACTATATTATGCATGTATTATACATATAGACCTTCCTCTGAAATCACTCTTTAAACTAAAGAAAACCGCATCAAAATCCGTTGCGTAGTTTTAAAGATCTAAGCATATATACAGACAGACAGCGGGAAGAGACTTTGTTTTATAATATGTAGTGATTAAATACAATTGGAATAGAATGATAACTAAGTAAAACTAAAGTTTACGTATGCGATCAACAGCAAAAAGAAGTAGTAACTATATTGCACGTAATGAACTGTCTGTTACTTGTAACATTGTAACTAAATTATACAGTCGACCTACACATGCGTCTTGTTGTGTACAACAATGTTATTCTGTTGTTGTAGTGACCTCGCTGTAGCCAATTCACCTCATCTTGTGCATAGCTATGTTAAAATTTTCAGCTGTATTTTGTATAATGAATGAGAGTAGTAGACCATCTCTAGCTGTTCTGGGCAAAAAAGTTATTGGCCCTTAACGTGACAAGTCACTAGAAGCTTGAAAGCACTAACTACACAAATTCTTAGACGTCTTCTATTACTTATATTGCTTACACAAATATTTTTTACTAGCTTCTGCGCGCGACTTCGTCGGCGTGGACTCCGCTCCTATTGGTCTTAGCGCGATGATATATAGCCTATAGCCTTCCTCGATAAATAGGCTATCTAACACTGAAAGAATTTTTCAAATCGGACCAGTAGATCCTGAGATTAGCGCGTTCAAACAAACAAACAAACAAACAAACAAACAAACAATCAAACAAACTCTTCAGCTTTATATATTAGTATAGATTGGTGAAGATTAAACCTAAAATACCGCTTAATGTTGTACTACCGTTGGTGATACTCTAAATCTTCTGTTACCTCAGGACAAGATATTAGATATCCAATTTTTTTTTCGCTCGTTATTATCATATACAATTTTTTTTATCTAAAAACATGTTTTTTTTTCCATTTCAACCATATTAAATTCATTTTACAAAGATAATTAAACAGTTACAATAATATTTCATGTTACATTATACCACAATCGGTGTGTTTTGTGGTACACACCGTGAAAAACTACTCCACAAGCTTTAAAATAATACATATTTTGTATTGTGGTATATTTCTGTTACCCATAACATCGATAATTTACCAAAACATTGGTTAAAAAATAATGCATCAATTTTTGTGTAAAGATGTGAAAAAAGTTTTCATAAAAGTCAACTATCATTATATAAACTGTAGCATCATGTCTAATAAATTATCTGTCAATATTCTTTTTTCAACTGATTATGTATTTAACAGATTGGATTATTAGACTTTGGCGCCTTAATATTGTTTCATATAAATGAGGCAAAGAGGAGATAATTGGTATTTTTCATTGCTTAATACAATATTATATATTTTTTTACATATTATTTCCTTTATTCCTCAAACACAACACAAATGACCAGGAATGCTCTCTTAGAAACTTTTAGATATTACACTTAGTGTAAGAGCACTAGTAAATCTAGGAAAGTTATCTCTAACCAAATTGTAATTTATTATTTTGCGAAATAATTGAACCTGCTTTTAATCAAAGTTTTAAACAAGGTTAGGTTAGTATTCTATATTTAATCCAATCCTATCAAATCCTTGTAACTATTTCAATATTCTGATTCATAATTATGTAGGTATATTAATTACATTCGGTTTATTTCCATCCCGAGTAAATGGTTCAAGCACAAAATATTTTTTGGATCCGATTTATTATAGCATTTGAATACTTTTCAACATCCGGCACGCCTCATTTTAACTTCAAGAAATCTATAAAACGCGCTGCCAAATTCAAAAATAACGTAAAACTAGTTTTATATTAAAGTTCGAATAAAGTTTTTATTATTTCAACTCAAGTACCCATCAATTCAACGAATGCAGTTCGTTTGTGGGTACCTAGAAGCGATAAAACAGACGATCGTGTAAGAACCACGCTGAGCCAGAAAACAGCAATAAGTTAAACGGAAGCAATTCACTTAATCTTTAGTTAAATGCACATACATCCATCGTAAAGTGAAACAGAGCGAAAGATCTGTATTCTCAAATATTAAAACGAGGACACTGGATAACATTGTCTTAAAACAAACGATATATCGTAAAAATAATAAAGTATGAGATACTTGAGAATTTGTAGTGTTTTTCAAAGTCGTAAATGAATGTAACGCCGCGTTGGCGCAGCGGTTACAGCACTGGATTGCGATTGGCTGTTAAGCGGGCGGTTCCGGGTTCGATTCCCGCACACGACAACAATTTGTATTGGCCATACAGATGTTTGCCGTGGTCTGGGTGTTTGTGCAGTCCTTGTGGGTTACCCCACCGTGCCTCGGAGAGCACGTTAAGCCGTCGGTCCCGGTTGTTATCATGTACACCTGATAGCGATCGTTACTCATAGTAGGGAATATATCCGCCAACCCGCATTGGAGCAGTGTGGTGGATTAAGCTCCGATCCTTCTCCTACATGGAGAAGAGGCCTATGCCCAACAGTGGGATATTACAGGCTGAATCGTGAAATGAATGTAAAATGATCGAATTAAAACAAAAAATATATGAATTAAGGGTTTTAACACACTTGAACATTTTTTTCAGCATTTACACTTACCTAAGCTAAGTCAAGTAATAAAAAAACAATGTAAATATAACTTATATGCTTGTACTTGTGTATATGCTTGTCTTGATTTAATTAATGTTTATTAGAGACAACAAAATTTGTTTACTAAAACGAAAATCACCAATTAAAATAGTACGCAATTTACGACAAACTAAAGAAATGATTCACTTAAAGCTATTTTCAGCTTTAATATGTTTTAATAGTTCAAATAATTCAAAGTCAAGGCGTAATATAATTTTTTTAGCCCGGTTTGCTTAAAAAATTCACCGCGTCCGATCTCAATCGTCACGGCTCGCCAGCGAAGTCGCAATAAAAATGAAGCGAATATCGATTATTGCGACCGCTTAAGCGAAACGATCTGAAATCGCTTAAGCGAAACATTCCGCTATCGCTACGATAAATCACTCTTAAATGAAATATGCCTAAGCGCTTTATCGCTTGATACACTTAACTTGAGTCTGAGATTAAGATTTCAGTGACAAATTGAAAAATATGACCGGGTGCATTCAGTTTAATTGACAGTTTAAAACAATTTTTTATGTTAAAAAAATTGTTGAAAGTGTGTAATGTACGTGACCATATTTGTCACTCTTAATAACTTTGTTAATTTTTAGGATTCCGTACCCAAAGGGTAAAAACGGAACCCTATTACTAAGACTTCGCTGTCCGTCCGTCCATCTGTCACCAGGCTGTATCTCAAGAACGGCGATAACTAGACAGTTGAAACTTTCACAAATTATGTATTTCTGTTGCGGCTATTACAACAAATACTAAAACAAAATAAAATAAATATTTAAGGGGGCCTCCCATACAACAAACGTGATTTTTTTTGTCATTTTTCACGATTGTTTATTTTTAGTAAATAAATAATACATAGTTATATAATATTTTAATATATATAAATTACGCGTCACGTTGTTTGTCCGCGATGGACTCCTAAACTGCTTAATCGATTTTAATCAAGTTTGTGTGTAGTTTGATGCAACTTGAAAGATAGGCTATATTTTAGGTCGATATAAACAATTATTATGTTCACAAAAATAAATAAGATGGTACTAAGTTCGCCAGGCCAGCTAGTACTATATAAACTAACATTTTTACGCACCATAAACACGTGCCCTTCCTATATTTTGCTTTATAAAAAACCGATATAAATTAGCTTAGTTTAGAAACTGTTCATTCTACACGTCTTTAAGAGGCATTTAAGTTATATATGGCAGGGAACATAGATATTGGGAGGGCGTCTAGTACATTAGCGGTTTGTGTCAGACACATTTCAGAACAGTGTCTCGGATGTTGATCACATAAGTATACACATAGGATCCCACCTTCTAAAGTTCTCGTAGATAGGCAAAGGAACAAGACTGTTAAGTTCATTCGCATGTTCTTTATTCAAAAACACATTTTCTAACCTGACAATGTTCGTCTCTTCATTCAAATATTATCTAGATCAATGTGTTCAAATAAAACCAATTATTTCGTTTTATCATAAAAATACAGTATGCCGATTTACTAAAGAACGAACAAAAATAGTCTGTTGTATCTTACTTGAAGTTCTTAAAGGATTATTGTGAATACAGTGGCACTGTTTGATCTCTGAAAGAAAATGGTTTTTATTTTTCTTTAAAATTATTAGCATAAAAAAACGAGTGTGCTTTAGACCGAACTGCGACTGAACTAAAACGTCTTTAGCAATAGACCTGCACATTAGGCCTACGTTATCTCTTAGATTTACGAAACGTAAATGGCTATGAGAGAAAAAGAGAAAGAAAATTTGTGCTCGCACCTCTCTCTCTTGGTCCGTTCGCCTCGCCCGATCACGCTTTTCGTAACGCTCTCGTCACGCATTCACCAGCATACTCCCCAAGTCAAGCGTGGGTAAAACAGCAGAAAACGTATCAAAGTAAAACTTCTATTTTAAAAAGCTTTAAAACGAATCAAAAATTACATCTAACTAGAAAATATTACCACAACATTTAAACCAAGGAACTATATAACAATTACAAGGGGTTACGAAAATCTTAAACATTTATAACAAGAACGAATGTTTATAACGTATTGTGAAATATATTACCCTCTTTTGGCTTAGCGATTTAAAGTAAAAAGAGTTATAGCAGCAATAACGTGTGCACGCTCAACGGTACAGCGACCACGAAAATAACGCTATGATGTTTAAAAGCTATTAACACTTTATATCGGCGCGGTTAAGTGTTTTGTGGCAAAAATATTGCTAATGAAGAAGCAATGTTGGAAAATTATGGCATACCTTAACCCGTAATCGCGCGATATGTTCTATATTTAAATGTTTCATTTAAAATTTAATGTTTAAGTCATTATTTGTTTTACGATGTTTCTTTGATAACAGTTTTTGTATGTTGGCGCGGTTAAACGCGTTCTGGCAAAAATATTGCTGATGAAAAAGCAATGCAGTGGAATTGTGGTATGTGTTGACCCAGAATCGTACAATAAGTTCTAGATTTAATAATAATAATATAATAATAATAGTTTATTTCAGACGATGGTCCATACAATGAAAAGCATACAAAAATAATTTACGTAAAACAAAGAAAATACAACAAAATAAATCAATTTCAAAGACAGACAAAGAATTATTATAAAGATTACATTATTGTTACGGCGCCGGACAGCCCAGCAGTGCCCCAGAGGTCTGGGCCCATCAGAGACCTCCGGCGGGCTGGCTAAGCGTCGGGTACAAAGTACCTATGGAGAAGTAATCAGCTGCGCGATAGCTATAACTGTACTAACGACTGTAACGTAACTGTAATCACTAACCTTCAAAGGGGGAGCTCGGCTATCCGGTCAAGTACAGTCAGGGTAGGTATGTGTTTAGGTAGTGGAATAGTGTGGTGACGTTGGTGTGTAATAAAGTGACCTGACAGCACTCGACAGCGCCGCGACTCGACGGCAAATCAGGCTCGACGATCACTCCACTGGCACTCCCGGTTCAACAAGAGTTAAGAGACAGAAATATTAACACGCACAATTAATCGTTAAAAGCAAAATCCATATAACACAGAACAGGTTACAGCAGGTTTTTAAATACTTATACACTTTAATCTCACTAATACAGATTCACCCGGCCAAAACTATCACTCAACACTCGTTAAATCAATTACCCATACGATCGAAATAACACGCGCCGGCATACAACGAGATTAATACAATTAAGACAAATGCATCAGTCATAAAAAAGCCTCAACAAATTTTAACTTCTCTCATCAAGATGGCGATCACTTTTCGGGGTTCACAAAAAGACACAACCGCGCCGTAAAGCATACACGAGGTCAAGCTAAATAGTTTCACTATGCACGAGTTATTCGCGCCGATATACAAGAAAGTTTATCAAGTTTCAAATGCAGGGATTACTACACGTAATGAATTCGCGCTGAAGCTAGTATCGACTTCGTCAACAAGCGCGCGGCCCTCACCGTCCGCTCACAGATTGCAACTGAAGCGGGGTGCGGGCGGTCTGACTGCGCGAGCGCACGATCGAACGATACGTCACGAAACCAGTTATGCTCAGCTGGTTGCGCGAACAATCCCCCGTCCCGGACAGAAGGGCGTTATGTCCGAGAGCAAATTGGTAATCGAGATAGAGTCGCGACGGCGCGTTGCAAGACCGAATCTCCGACCAGGACCTCGGCAACCCTGGGCACTCCATCCGATCCACATGACAACTTAACGATGCGCCCGCGGCGCCAGTACAATGGCAGAGCGTTGGGTTCTTTGACCAACACGAGATCTCCAACCTGAGGGGGGTCCGTCTTGTCAGACCACTTAACGCGCTGCTGCAACAGATGTAAGTACTCCAGAGACCATCGGTGCCAAAAATTCTGAGTCATCTGTTGCAGCAGTTCAAATCTATTCAGACGCGAAGACTTTAAGTCCTTAAAGGGGTATTCAGGCAGGGCGTTAAGTGGCTGGCCAATCAGGAAGTGGCCCGGGGTTAGGACCTCCAAATCATTTGGATCGGACGAGAGTGGGCCAAGGGGCCGAGAGTTGAGTACCGCCTCAATTTTACAGAATACCGTAGCAAGCTCCTCGAACGTTAGAATAGTCTCGCCAATAACGCGACGGAGATGCGTTTTTGCAACCTTGACTACCGCCTCGAAAATACCACCCCAGTGCGGGCAGACAGGAGGGTCGAACTTCCACTGGATGCCCCGCTTTGACATTTCAGTACCTAAATAAGTCTTATTGCTAGACAGGAAGTCGACAACTTCATTCAAATATCTATCCGTGCCCTTATAATTGGTCCCGCAGTCAGATCGGATCAGGTCAGGGACCCCACGGCGAGATACAAAGCGGCTTAGTGTGGCCACAAAGGCCTCAGTGCTGAGGGCACTTACTAGTTCCAGATGAACGGCCTTAGTGGAGAGGCATACGAACACGCACAAGTAGGCTTTATGTGAGCGCGCGTTACGAAGGTGGGACGACTTGACGAGGAAAGGGCCAGCAAAATCCGTTCCGACTCCCGCGAATGGTCGGATAGCAGTGACGCGATCGGCTGGCAAGTCGCCCATCATAGGTTGAGAAATGACGGCCTTCAGTTTGTAGCACGGAATACATTTAAAGATGACGCTCCGGATGGTGCGTCGGCCCGCCAGAATCCAGAACTCCCGCTGCAAAATGGCCGAAAGGGCATTGCAGCCAGCGTGAGCATTCTTAAGGTGATGGTGAGTGACCAACAACCGAACGAAAGTGCCGTCTTTAGGGAGCAATAACGGATGTCGAGCCCCGTAGGGCAATTGGGAATTTCTCAGACGTCCACCCACGCGCAACATGCCGGCGTCGTCCAGAAAGAGGTTCAGACGGCCCAAGGCACCCTTGACAACGGAGCCCCGCTTTAGAGTTTCAATAACAGGCTCAAAGTGCTCCGATTGAACCAGACGGGTCCAGTACATCAAGGCTTCGCGACGCTCGCCAGGGGACAGAACCGAATCAGGGATTCGGGTGGATGGGTCTCTCGAATTGCGTACGAATCGACGCATCCAAGCAGTCACTCCCAAGAGTTTATCGAGGGAGCTGTAGCGCTCTAGCAGGGAGAAATCCAGAGTGGGCTTCTCCTTGGCCACTCCTACTCGAGCTCGTAGGCCCGGCAACTCAAGTGGTTCAGGTAATTTATTCCGTGGCCAGACTGCAGGGGACTCAGTCAACCACTTAGGCCCCCACCACAAGGGGTGGTCAATCAAGAAGGGGGCGTTGCAGCCGCGAGAAGCGCAGTCTGCGGGGTTTAATTCCCCTGGTACATGTCTCCAGTTGAGAGGCGTCTCAGAGTCCTGGATTTGCGACACGCGATTCGCGACAAAAACTTCCAGGTTGTGAGGGGAAGCTCGGAGCCAACAAAGTATGATCTCACTGTCCGACCAGGCATAGACGTCCGTGATGTCAATCACTGAGTTCAGAGACGAGTAGACGTGGTTGAGGAGTCGTGTGAGAAGAGCGGCTCCGGACAGCTCCAACTTAGGGATCGTCAGGCGGGACCTAATGGGAGCAACCTTGCTTTTAGCAAGCACAAGATGGACCGCGGTCTGACCAGACGGGCTTACCGTCCGCAAGTACACCACAGCTGCATAGCCCCTCTCAGAGGCATCGCAGAATCCGTGCAGGGTAGCCCGGCATCTCCCTGGAGGAAGGAAGCACCTTGGCATTGAAACTCGGTTTACGTCCGGGAGGGAGGACACAATGGAGAGCCACTCTCGCAAGAGAGCACCGTTAAGAGGCTCGTCCCAGCTCAGCCCGGCTAGCCAGAGCTTTTGAAGAAAGCATTTAGCCAAAAAAATGACTGGAGTGATCCATCCATTGGGATCGAAGGTGCGGGCTACGGTGGACAGTACGGAGCGCTTGGTCCAGGTTTTAGGAGAGGGATCGAGTTCGACTCGATACGTGAAGGAATCCTGAACAGGCTGGTACTGAATACCCAGCACAGTCAGCAAATTAGGATTGTCAGGGTGCTCAAAAAGATGAGGATCCTGTTGATCCTCTCCCGGTAGATCCTTCAAAAGATGAGGGGAATTCGATAGCCATTTGCGCAGCTCATAGCCGCCGGACTTAAGGATGGCAATCAATTCATCCCGCAATACGAGAGCTTCCTCGACCGATGAAGCTCCAGTGCAGATGTCGTCCATGTAGACGGATGTTTCCAGTATAGACGCCCCTCGAGCGTAGTGTAGACGCTCCCTCTCGGCGAGCTCAAGCAGGGTTCGCATGGCAATATACGGGCTGGACCGGAGTCCATAAGTAGTAGTGTTCAGCTCAAACACCCGTATCGGATCGCTGGGATTCTCGCGCCACAGAATGAGCTGGTATCGACGGTCATCGCGATGGACTACAGATTGACGGAACATCATCCGAATGTCGGCTACAAAGACCACCTGGTGCCGACGGAAGTGGGTTAAGATGTCAGATATGTCCTTGATCAGTTTGGGGCCAGAGTGGAGACATTGATTCAGGGACACTCCATTGGACGTGGCGGCGGAGCCGTCGAATACCACGCGAATTTTGCTCTCCGGGGTACGCAAGACCGCATGGTGCGGAAGGAAGTAGTGCTCCTGTGAGCGCCAATCGCAGGTAGATGGGGACATGTGACCCAGATCTTGGTATTCGCGCATGAAGGCGACATATTTGTCGCGAAAGGCTGGGTCGCGCCGCATTCGGCGTTCCATCGACAGAAGCCTCTTTTCGGCAAGGGCACGAGATTGGCCCAAAGAGGGCCGTGAGCTAAGAAAAGGTAGGCGAGTGACAAAGCGGCCGTCGACCCGCCGGCCAGTATTGTTCTGGTAGAACAACTCGCACTCACGGTCAAGAGGGTTAACCCGAGCCGCATGTGGCGGCTCCTCAATTTCCCAGAACCGCTGTACTACGTCCGAGAGGGACACGCCTACAAGAGAGGGCGGATCGGCAACTGGGGAGGGTGAAGACCACAGAACCGGGCCAAAGAAGGTGTACCCAAATACAGTAGCCAGAGCCGACAGGCCATTGGGCTGCAAGGCTCGTATCTCGCCTAACACAATAAATCCCAGCGCGTCAGCACCCAGCAACAGATCGATAGGGCCCGGTTGGGACCACTGCGGGTCTGCCGGTTTCAATCCCGACGCACAACGAACCGCGCTGTTATTTAAGGGGACGTTAGGGAGGGAACCTACTATGTCATCGAGGACATTTACTCTAACTAGTATGCGAATATGATCGCTAGCAGGGCCAAACAATAATTCAGCTCTTCCCCTAGGAGCAGGAGGCTCAACGCCTCCAATGCCTACCATTCGACGCGATTCAGAGCTCCAGGGGAGCCCTAGTCTGCCCACCAACCAAGTAGAGGCCACACAACGTTGTGAACCCGAGTCCAGTAAGGCGCGAACTGTTAGACAGTCGCCCCTCGGGTTGTACACCTGCACTGAGGCCGTCGGCAAAAGGACCGTTTGACAGCTTAAAGGCTCAGTGGAGGTGGCCGTGGTGGGAGCTAGGGCGGCAAGTTCCTATCTGGAACTGCCGGACCAGTCCTCGCGCCGGGGGTCCTCAGAGCGACAGTCGGGCGGCAACCCGACCACCGGCGCCGAGGTAGCGCTGAGCGGATAGGCCCGAGATTCAAAGGGCCCCGGCCTCGCGGGCCGGGACAAATAAGAAGTCGCAGGGGCCTGATAAATTAGCCGACACTGACCAAAGGGGGGGGTTGGCGCTCCAGTCGCGGCCACTCCGCTAGCGGAGGAGACAGTGGTCTTAACGACCGTTGAGTGGCGGCGAATTCTCGCTCAACCCGCGGAGGGGGGGTGCAGACCCCCCCGCCCCTGGCAGAGTGACCCCCCAACTGATCGGGGGAAGGTCCCCTGTTCAGGCCCGGGGAGTAGTGGTTGGTGGGCGATCTAGACGCGTCACGCGCCGGAAGGCGCTGACGAGCGCCCCCGCCCGTGGCAGAGCAGCGGTCGGCAGGTAAACGAGGGGAAGCGCTGATCGGGCCCAGGCACAAGACCTCATGATGAGGACCCGAGCAGTGCGAACAGGACCGCTGGTGCGGGCAGTCCCTTTGAAGGTGCCGTTCCAAACAGGAGTAGCACCAGCGGCGTTCCCGCGCTATGGTCCGCCTCGCCTGGGCGGGCTTAGCCCGCAGCTTAGGGCAAGACACGGCTCGGTGCTCCGAACCGCGACAGTAGTTGCAGGTGTTGAAGGTTGAGGGGGAGGGGGTAACCTCCTTGGCCACAAGGCCGGTATACTTAGGGAGCGAGCGACGCCCTCCGGAAGAAGCTTTAGTTAGCTTCCGCGAAGTCGGCGGCGACCTACCTGGCGGTTTCCGCCTTTCAGGTGCCCGGGGGGTGCTGACGGCACCCGACGCATTTGTGACCTGCCTGCACTGTTGCTCGAGGAAGAGCAGCAGGTCTTTGGACGACGGAATGTGGTTGGCTCCGTCCCCGCCGTACCTCTCCTCGAAGTGGATCCGCAGATCGAGGGGTAGGCGAGACAGCACAAGATGGAACAACAAAAAGGATCCTCCGGCCCCTTCGTCGACCGGAAGCTCCAGACGTCTCAGTGAGTTGCATGCGACTACGACAGGGTTGATAATGTCCTGGCGTAGTCTCGCCTTGTCTTTCAGTAGCGGGAGGTTCAGTAGTTGACGCGCGTACTCGTCCGCCAGTAGGCGGGTATTTGCGTACCTCCTTGCGAGGAGGTCTCTTGCGATTAAATAGGAGTCGTCGGACAACTTCAAATGACCGACGATCGCCAGGGCCTCCCCTTCAAGGGAAGAGAGTAAGTATGCCATTTTTTGACCGAGGGATAAGTCCACTCGGGCGTCGACTAGGCTGTCAAACAAACCTGAGAAGGCCAACCATTCTCCAAGGGCACCCGAGAACTTGGGCAAGTCTAGGGTGGGCAGCCTACCTAGCAGCTCCACTTGGGCTGGCTTCAGTCGCCGAGACTCCAACTTCGCCAGACTTTCCATCTGTCTCTCACGCGCCAGCTGGCCACTTGCCTCAATCAGCTCATCCGTGATATCGAGAAACTGGTCGTAGTCCTTGCGAGCGGAGTCCTTGACTCCGCTCTCCACGTCAGAAGAGATCAGCTCTGAGTACGCGTCCTCTACCACGGCCAGTCGATCCCTAACCTGATCAGCCCGCTGCGTCAACCCAATTACGCGGTCGGCGCGCCCTATCAGAGTGTGGGCATGCGACGCCCAGCGCAGCTGCTCCTGAATGATCAGTGCAGGTGCCTTGGCTTGCCTGTGTGACGGCATCATAAAGAAATAGACAATTCGGTAATAGAACAAATTCAGTAATATAAACAAATGCAGTAGCACAAATTCAGCAATAGAAACAAATTCAACAAATAAATTCAGTAACAAAATTCAATACCAAAAATTCAGTAATAGAGAAATTAAGTAAACAAGGCAATAATAGAATTCAGCAATAGAAACAAATTCAGTAAGTAAACAAGGAAGTAATAGCGAAAAGAACTCAGCAATATAACAAACCCAGCAAATAAATTCAGTAATAAAGACAAAACAAAAACCCGGGATGTCGCACACCGGCCAACCTTCCCCTACCTACCCGCCAGCAATATAGGTACCTAACCCTATCAAAAAGAGCTCGCGCAGCTCAAGGCGCGGTAACCACGCTCTGCTACCAAATGTTACGGCGCCGGACAGCCCAGCAGTGCCCCAGAGGTCTGGGCCCATCAGAGACCTCCGGCGGGCTGGCTAAGCGTCGGGTACAAAGTACCTATGGAGAAGTAATCAGCTGCGCGATAGCTATAACTGTACTAACGACTGTAACGTAACTGTAATCACTAACCTTCAAAGGGGGAGCTCGGCTATCCGGTCAAGTACAGTCAGGGTAGGTATGTGTTTAGGTAGTGGAATAGTGTGGTGACGTTGGTGTGTAATAAAGTGACCTGACAGCACTCGACAGCGCCGCGACTCGACGGCAAATCAGGCTCGACGATCACTCCACTGGCACTCCCGGTTCAACAAGAGTTAAGAGACAGAAATATTAACACGCACAATTAATCGTTAAAAGCAAAATCCATATAACACAGAACAGGTTACAGCAGGTTTTTAAATACTTATACACTTTAATCTCACTAATACAGATTCACCCGGCCAAAACTATCACTCAACACTCGTTAAATCAATTACCCATACGATCGAAATAACACGCGCCGGCATACAACGAGATTAATACAATTAAGACAAATGCATCAGTCATAAAAAAGCCTCAACAAATTTTAACTTCTCTCATCAAGATGGCGATCACTTTTCGGGGTTCACAAAAAGACACAACCGCGCCGTAAAGCATACACGAGGTCAAGCTAAATAGTTTCACTATGCACGAGTTATTCGCGCCGATATACAAGAAAGTTTATCAAGTTTCAAATGCAGGGATTACTACACGTAATGAATTCGCGCTGAAGCTAGTATCGACTTCGTCAACAAGCGCGCGGCCCTCACCGTCCGCTCACAGATTGCAACTGAAGCGGGGTGCGGGCGGTCTGACTGCGCGAGCGCACGATCGAACGATACGTCACGAAACCAGTTATGCTCAGCTGGTTGCGCGAACAATTATATTGGATATACCCAACATTCATCCACATTCATTCAGTATACCTACAATCATTCATCATCACAAATTAGTTACAGCATGAGCAAAATTTTATAATAATATAGAGAAAGATAACTATAAGACAAAGTAACAAACATATAATTAAATATTAAATTAAATAAATCTTATAATGTCAATATTTAGTTATTTCAATTTTACATTATATCATTAAACTTTTCTTTATATTATTAATATTTTTCGTAATTGATAACAGTAATAAAAACTTTATATCTCCGTGGTTAGTTGTGGTAGGTGTTGTGTAGTAGATCATCCTAATGAAAACCGTGACTCAATCACGAAATTGAAAATTTTATATTTGTTTTTCCCATATTATTTCAATAAAGCTAAGTGTTTCATCTTAAATGTATTGCAAGCGATAAAAGCATGAAGTATAATTAACAAACAGAATTTGTGGCACGCAGATTTAACTAACAAAAAATCGTTCGTAAATAATTTAAAAAATCAGGCTTACGAAAAAAAATGTAATTAAACATAATTATAATATTTCCAAGAATTTTGCAAATATCTAATTACAAAGAAACTAATGTAATACAATTAGTACTTGGACTATGGAGAGCAACAACATTTCTTTAAAATCGCTCGTTGATTTCACATCAAGCTAACTCCTAACCAATAAAGCCATCCTCATAAATCCGTATAAAAGAATTCGGATGCGACCATAACCCGTCTTATAACCGATCGGTGATTCCGTAATATTGGCTTAACTTGGCATCCGACGGACGTCTTTCAGCCGCCTTCCTTGAATGTAAAGTAGGTGAAATATCAAAGTTGGAGGTAGCAAGAAAAACACATTTGTGGGAAAACTTTCGCAAACCGGAGTGGGAATAGGACCTTTCAACAGTTTATGGGCGGAGTTTAATGTCGCTCTGAGCGCTGTTGAATACAGTGAATTAATTAAATTTGTTAATCCGTTGCACTGACCTAGAGGAGGAAAACATTACCTGGTTGTATAGTATTATATTTATTCTGTATACGTACGCCAAGATAGTCTAATGGAAAGAATTTTATGAATTGTTCCAAATTTTTGTGTGGCATGTAAAATTTATAATGTGATAAATCATATTATTTTCTAATGTTAACATTATAATGAAACAACTTTTTCGGATTTTATCGCCTCCATTTGGTCCTCCAACCATGTGTGGTGAGTGGTGACCATGGTTGCTGTAAAGTATCCGAAACATCAGGCATTTTAAAAACTTATTAAACCGTGATAAAATCCGAAAAAGTTGTTTCATTATAGTGGTAAATCTTTTTTTTATTTATTCATATATTTCGTCCGAGTAAAACAAAATATTGGAATGAAACAAAATAAGAAAATCTACATATATCAGAAAGACCCAAAACTAATCTTGACTGGAACTTAATAGAAGAATAAGCTTTTTCAATATGTTATTTTAGTATTTTTTATGTATTAAACTGTCATATCAAACCAATCTTAATGTGAAAGCACTATAGGTACTCAAAAATAAATCGGCCAAGTGCGAGTCGGACTCGCGTACGAAGGGTTCCGTACCATTGACTAAACTAAATATAATTAAATTTTCTGTAAAATATTTATACTGTAAAATATTTATTTAATTGTGACGCCATCTATGCCGCTATTAAAAAACCATTATTAGTCTATCGACGAAGATTTCCTAATTTCTGATAGACGGCGTTGGAGACTAATAAAATACAAAAATAATTATCGCCCCCCTTATATATTTATTATATTTTTAGTATTTGTTGTTATAGCGGCAACAGAAATACATAATCTGTGAAAATTTCAACTGTCTAGCTATCGCCGTTCTTGAGATACAGCCTGGTGACAGACGGACGGACGGACGAACGGACGGACGGACAGCGAAGTCTTAGTAATAGGATCCCGTTTTTACCCTTTGGGTACGGAACCCTAAAAAAACGTGTATTTACGATTGGGTCCAGGCTTTTTAACAATAGTTTTATACAATTAATTTAAAACCAATACATATAAAAATGCGTCTTATGAATCAATAAAACAGTATATTTAACAGATAAATCTACAAATAGAAATGAAAAAAAACTAATAATGCAAGTAGTAGCTCGACTAACTAAAATTTTTTGAAAACAAAATTTTCGTATTCAGCATATTCCTAACATTTGGGCGAAAAATTACATTCGGGTCTCTAAACTATAGCATTACTTATAAAGTATTGAGAACCTTCAAGGCCATATCTGATGGAGATCGTGTTGGAATTGAAGGATTGATCCCGAAAAATATAGGCGAAAATCCTTTGCTTTTTACGTGGAACGTGATTGTCCTGAATCCCTTTTTTCGTGCATACAAATGAGAAACGAACGTCTACTTAGTTAAAACCTTTTCGCAGAAACCTATCAAGAATTTGACTTGACTGACGAGCGTAATCGAAAAATATTGTTTGATTTTCTTATTAAATTTGCAGTCTGAAAACGTAAAGTTTACATGTTAAAGGGTTCTCCTGTAGTGGAAAATAGAAAACGTTCAATTTATTCAGCTCAAACTATTTGATTTTTTCCAAGAAAGATATCGAAGTAGGAGTAAAATTAGTACTATGGCATATAGTTAAATTTGCATGAACATCGTAATATGTAAATGAACTAGAATCCGCCAAGAGATCCGAAAAAAAAAATCTTTTAAAATTCACCATTTTATCAACTCAGAATATTAAGGCGGTGTATTTCACAATCTAATATTCCATATTTAAATTTCCGCGGATATCCCAGTGGTAACCCGTTAACAGGACCGAATTTGAATTACAAAGTCAGCGGTCGCCTTTTGGCCGTAACACCTGTGACGTCACCCTACCTATATATTTCAAATAATATGAGTCTCACAAATAAACAGACACTTCCCGCTGAGCCGAGCAGAGCTCGAGTACGACCCTGTTTTTAATAAAGCGATGCAGCTCGAAACTAAAACCTGGTAAAGACAAGTGAATCCAATTATATTTTGCTTTTATGTGCTCATTTTTTTAGTGTCAAAGAAAATTGGAAGCTTTTGTAAAATTTGATTTGTTCCGACCCTTTTTTATGAATAAATACTTTGTCGGGGACTTTATTATTAAATTTAAATGGAGATTTTTGAATTTATTGTATTTTTCACTAATAGTTATCTGTATTTCTGTGGTATGTGAGTTATCTAAACATACATTAATTTTACATAGAAAATCTTATGCATTTATCTCTTACGTCATTATTTTAGAGAATGTCTCTGACACCTCTTCGAATCCAAATAAACACAAGAACTGTTTTCTTTCCTTGTATGTATTAAGCCTATTTAAATGTTATAAAATAATTCCTTTATTTCAAATCAAAAGCGAAGCAGTAGACGGAAACTTTGACCAACCTCAAAGTAAAACAAAACAGATGTTGTGGCAGTGGACACACAGGCATTCAGTATTAGCGATTGAAACATAGAAGCAAATATCTTCTTATAGTATTCATAGAGGTAGCTCGGCTTATTCTAGCAATTCAAGTGAAATATATTTATACATACTGCTAATATTATAAATGGGAATTTTTATGAAGATGTATGTATGTTTGTTACTCTTTCATGGAAAAACTACTAAACCATACCTGATTTTAAAGAAACTTGGTAAGTACGTAGATATCATCTGTTTATTGCACTTACATAATTATACTGACATTCCCCCGGAACGGAATTCACGTGGGTAAAACCGCGTATCACAGCTAGTATTTAATAATTATATATTATTAGTAAATAGTTTGAATCGGGGGGCACGGCAGTGCCCCCGCCAAGTCGAGCGCGAAGCAAACACTGCCGTACCATCCTTTACCCGAACCATTTCGCCGCATTTTCAGGCCCCTATTTGAGAACCTCTGGATAAGACCAGAACGCTGAAATTTTCGTCATCGAGTAAGCTATAATCACATACTTAAAATCCAAAATTTCAAGTCTGTAGATCATTTAGTTCCGAAGTTAAGCGAAAGCAAAGTTTCGCATTTACGACACTCACTCACTCATGATCATCAAAATAGAACTAGTACTTCCCATAAACTCAGAGAGCTGAAATTTGGTACAGAGTTAGGGTTTAATGGCTGCATAAAGGGAAAACTATAAAAACTAGGATAATCGAAGATCTGGAGTACCTGGTGACCCTGATTAAAAAACACAAGAGCCCAATCAAACTATTAGAAGAGATCGATATACCACCTTTACATAAAATATAATGCGAAAAACAGGGTGTAAGGGGTTGAAAGGTGGGAATGAAAATTCGTATGGAAGTATATGTATATAATGTTCGTGTTTCGTAACTGTCAAACATTTAATGTTCATCTCGTCGATATGGTAAACTCTACCCTTAAATTAAAGAACGTATTTAAATAAAGGTTTCGAATCGACAACATATATCCACAATATACGGATATTGGCGTATTTTAGATATTAAAAATTAATAATAATGTCAGTAATGAAAAC
Organism: Melitaea athalia; assembly: GCA_905220545.2. Classification (NCBI taxonomy): domain Eukaryota; kingdom Metazoa; phylum Arthropoda; class Insecta; order Lepidoptera; family Nymphalidae; genus Melitaea; species Melitaea athalia. The sequence continues at coordinate 4,454,673 of HG992180.1, forward strand.
GGATTGACATTATACATATTGGTTGTCAAATATTTATGCGAGCGTTCAGAAATTTATTTAGTGTAAACTAAGGAAAATTATCAAGCTACTTAAATATACAATAAATAATAAATGTACAAAAGAATTAGATTACAAAAAAAGAAAGTTCAATTGATTGAATTAGATACAAAAAAAAAAGTTCAATTGATTGGTCTCCTTGAAAAATTCCAGATTATTCTGTCAATCCAATCAAAGTCTTAAATCATATAAATATTTTCGCCGCGGAAGTGTAAAAGATATGTTTTATATATCTTAATCTGTACTAATCTATACTAATATTGTAAACCTGAAAGTTGAATTGTTTGTTTGTTTGTTTAAACGCGCTAATCTCAAGAATTATTGATTCGAATTGAAAAATTCCTCTGAGGTGGATAGCCTATTTAAAGAGAAAGGTTATGCTTTAAGAAGAAGGAAGGCTATTTTTTTCCTCAAATCACAGTGGGTGAAACCGCGAGGCCTAGCTAGTTGGTACATAAAAAAATCGACTGTCATTGCAAAAATCAGATCACATCTTCTAATTTAATCTAGCCTATAGAGTCCCACTGCTGGGCGAATGCCTCCCCTCTGCCTGCTCTCTTAACTTAATTCTACTCGAATATTACACAAATTACACTAAAATATTAATTTCGCTCAAAATTTGGTCAAAATATAATGCATTGGACTAAGAGTGGTGGTGATACCAACACGTCAAGTACAAGAATCAGAACCGGAAGAAAGGAAAAGAAATATTTGTATTGTAATAATAATAAAAAAACTGTTACTAAAAAGAAAAAAAATGTGTCAAATGAGAAATTCTAAAAAATAAATCAATATGCCTGAATATGCCCACGTTTCTACTTTCTACAAAAAGAAGTGAAATCCCACCAAAAACATTCTGTAAAAAAACTAGCCAAGTCTCGATGGAGCTGCTTGTTTATCTCTAAAAAGTAATGAAATCTAGACAAAGTCGTACCAAGTCTAAGGTTCATTACTGCGATTTCTTTATTATTATAGTTAATGTTGTGTGACTTGGCCGTTGAAGGGTACACTAGGGTACAAAACCAGGTGCTACATGACACCATTGCACCAATCTGTCGCCAGAACCGCGAACGCGAACGCTGGAAAACGTTGATTGAATAACCAGTCAATTGTAGGCTTGATAAAGCTGCGTATTTCAATAATACTTTTGTATAGGCAAGCCTGAAACAAACTGTATAAAAAATTATTTCCAGTACCAGCGGATTTCTAATCATTGATAGAAGTCCGTCTGTACGTCTATTTTATGTTAGATCGGTGGTCGATTTAACGCTCCAAAAATAAGAGAACAGAAGTCAGCATTGTCAATGCTGAATTCATGTGTTATCAACAACCGCCTAAAATGAGACACTAGTGTCCAATTACCAATACCAGTATGGGATATTATTCTTAGTTTTGTACCCTTGTGTACCCTTTAACGGCCAAGTGACACAACATTAACTATAATAATAAAGAAATCGCAGTAATGAACCTTAGACTTGGTACGACTTTGTCTAGATTTCATTACTTTTTAGAGATAAACAAGCAGCTCCATCGAGACTTGGCTAGTTTTTTTACAGAATGTTTTTGGTGGGATATATTATTTTAAAAAATGAACTATGTACTATTTTATTGGACAACGGCAGTGTTAAATCTGACGTTAGTATCGCATTTCAATCAAGAAGTACTTACGCTATGCAAACGCGCATACTGTGATACATTTCAAGTAAAATCACTCTCAACGTTGGCAAGGTTGTTTTGGTTTTGTGCCAGAGACTAGATTCTAAATCTTAGTTTCAGGAAGGTCCATTGCACAAATCCTCTTTGCGTTTCCGAACACACACCACCAGGCTTGGTTAAAACTTTGATTTGAATTTCAGGTATTTAATAGTGAAATATTAAATGAAAGGTAGACAATATTCAACTGATACGCTTTTTGAAACTTTGCACAGTTTGTAGTTTTGTTAAATCATTTAAACTCGTCTTGCGTGAAGCTGTGTGCTTGACTGTACTTTTAATTAATAAGCTTCATTATGTGTGACATCGTGGCTGTCATCTGTGTGTTCTTGTAATTTCATATGTGTGATCGTAAAATAAAACTTGACTTCAAGTTCCTGTGTACCAATTACTTTATATTTATTTTTTATATACTCTCTAATGCTCTAAATGTTCTTGCCTTTTGTTAAACATGCATTATAATACCATAGGCTATTTATCATTAGAACTACAAATCGACAGTCCTGTGACTGCCTAGTAAAGCTAGGACGTGGTCCGTCATACATGCTCACAGACACACACATATATTAAAATTATATAAGTTATACAAAATATTATTATTTCGTATTAATTATTAACTATTGGGAAATCATAACGTACGCACAAAGATTGTACATAGTTATCTCTCTAAAAAATATTTTCCTGAAATCTGTTCAGTTTTCTTATCTTTGCCCTTTTTTCAAGAAAAATTCTCTTCACTCTACACTGAATATCAGCCTGACGTAATATAATAAGTCCAGTATCATCATTTCATAGCGTCATGCTCTTTGCTTTTAGATTCTCCCTGTAGGTATTTACTTGTATCCCAAGATTTCTCTCGACGTTTTCTTTTATACAGAAATAGGTATTCGGTATAAGCCTTGCGTGTTTTGCGTAAGGTTTCCCGTAATACCCACTTTATTTGGAATGTTTTCTCTTACACAAATCCGCTTGTTGAATCGGGATGAAATACAATAACGATTGCTCGAACATTTCGTGTTTTATACGATATTTGGTGGGAAGCTCTCAAAGAAACAGAACTAAATCAAAGGGATTTAAGAATAATTTTATTATTTATTTACATGTTATTAAAGAGAACTTGAAAATAAAATCAAATTCTGTGTCTATTTTATACCAAATTCTTATTAAATATAAAAGAATATTTCATTTGTAATAATAGTGAAATCATTTATTATTAAGGCATCGAATTATTGAATATATATAATATACATTAAAGGAACCATCTTTAAGTAAAGATCTATTGTGTTTCAGTTTTTAAAAGATTTTATTATCATCATAAACGACGGAAATCTTCATACAAATCGCTTCCGCTCCAATTAAACTTTAGAAGCGAACGAATCAAAAGAACGATTTTTCGCTAGATTTATCTAAAAAAATAAAGCAGCCCTAGTTGGCTTCAACGAACTGAAAATGTCAATACACGGCTCCGAAGCAAAGTTAACGAACATATAAAGCCAGGACTCGTAGCAAATATTATCACGACTTAAGGTAAGTTTAGGGATGAAAAGAAAAATTTATTTGTATTTCTAGAGATCTTACGTTTGAACTAATACAGAACATAAAATATTTTATAAATTACAGTAACAAGATTATATTTCAGTATTTCACCGACCGTAACCAACTGAAAGTCATTCAGTGGCAATTCTAGTTTCTTATTATTTGTAACCAACTTCAAAAAAGGAGGAGGTTGCTCAATTCGACCGTATATCTATACTAATATTATAAAGAGGTAAAGTTTATAACTTTGTATATACGGGGTAATCTTCGCAAATACTGATCCGATCATGAAAATTCTTTCACTAACAGAAAGCTACACTATTCAGGAGTGACAAGATAAAAGGAAAAAGATAAAAATATATAAATATTTTAAATCACCAAGATTTGAACCTGCGTCCTCTGACGTGCCGTGTCAACAATTCAATCTAATCAAGCATTATTATTTGCCTTAGAAATTAATTGGTGATTTTAAAACATTTATATTTATCTGATTTGCTGAAAATAGTGAGAGGCTACACTATTCAGGAGTGACATAGGCTATATTTTATTGTAATTGTACAAAAAAATTCAGTAAAATAGAAAAATATTAAAATATATTATGAAAATGACAAAGAAACGAACGCCATCTATCGCTGTTAGATTTAACTATTTAATACTCTATTTTATTTACTGTCTATTTGAATCTATCGATGACGAAGTTTTTACGCTTTTTGATAGATGGCGTTGGAGCAACATATTATTTATTTAAGTGGTTTAAAATTTGTTCTTTATAGTATGTTATTTGGTTCTGTAATTTAAAATAATAAATACACGATATTATTACGATTTTATTCATCGCTGTAGGCGCCCGCTGCCGTTTATTTTTTATTTTATATATTTTCTCTTTACTTTCTGTTTTACTTTATCGGTACTCCGGACGTAGTTTTGGTCAAAAGTTTTCTTCAAAACTATTTTTGCATTTTAAAAAAGATAATTAACGCCCAACGAAGTGGGCACGGGTCGGCTAGTCTATATATATTTTTATGTATGTTCGGGGATAACTTCGTCGTTTATAAACCGATTTTGATAATTCTTTTTTTGTTGGAAAGGAGATATCCCAACTTAGATACCATGATTAGTATTTTTGTCAGCTTCCGTATTACTTGTCGATGTAATTGAAGTCGTTTTTTTTTCGTTTCCTAGCAAACACAATTATTACCAACAGTTTTTTTTATTCGTTTGATGCAAAATAAAATTTTAGTAAGTTTATGAGGAAAATTGTCAAAACTCTAATTATGTAACCAGATTACAACGCTCGCTGGTTTAACACAGGGCCTTGTAAGAACTTAATTCGACAGTACTCTTGTAAAGTACAGACAATTTCCATAATTACCCACTACTACACCTTCAGATCCCTTGAGGGGATTATAACAAATCTTCACACATGCGGGTACTTTGAGGTAAATACTTTGACCTTTCAAAAGGCACGTACGCGTGTTTGCCGATTTAGTTTGAGCAAAGCAAGAGTTTTGTAGTCTTTGTATGATGTTGAATAATGGATTATTCTTTTTCAATTTTAGTTTTCGTTATCCTAAAACTCTTACCTATATTTAAATGTAAATTTTCTTAGTAAATAGAAGTATTGTGGTGTTTTTTTTATTATTTTCTTTTTTTTATTGATCTACAAAATATACCTATTTAAAACTTAAATTCAACATTAGTTAAGTGTTGTGTATATGTCGCAGGGATTTAGTCAAAGACGCTTTATTATAATTTCACTAGTGAAATTATAATTACACTGCTTATTATCAATAACGACAGATTCGTAGTCTAATATTGAAATTAGATAGGTTAGTGTTATTTTTTTTTGTTTCTGTGACAAAAATAAACAGTCTAATATTGAAATTAGATCTGTCTTATAATTTCACTGTCACTGTATCGGTCTAGTGAAATTATAATGTCACTGAAACTAGCCCGTTACACACACACACACACACACACACTACAGCCTATCACAGTCCACTGTTGGACATAGGCCTCCACAAGTTCGCGCCCGACATTATGACGCGAACTCATGTGTTTTGCCCATAGTCACCACGCTGGGCAGGCGGGTTGGTGACCGCAGGGCTGGCTTTGTCGCACCGAAGACGCTGCTGCCCGTCTTTGGCCTGTGTATTTCAAAGCCAGCATGGATGGTTATCCCTCCATCCGTCGGCTTTTTAAGTTCCAAGGTGGTAGTGGAACTGTGTTATCCCTTAGTCGCCTCTTACGACACCCACGGGAAGAGATGGGGTGGCTACATTCTTTAGTGCCGTAGCCACACAGCACTAGCCCGTTAAATTGTAAGTAATGCAAACGATTGACAATAAATCAGTGCAATTATAATGGCACTAGAGAAATTTCAATATCACGGCTTTTTTAATATCCCTGTAACATATATAACAATATATGTAAGGATCGTAGCAAGTGGAAAGAAGTGGTCTCTGCCTACCCCTACGGGAAAGAGGCGTGATTATATGTATTTATGTGTATATATAACATATGTATGTGGATGCTCCTTTTTCGTAGGTTTAATCCATAGTTTATCATAAAACCTCACAATAATCCTAATTAAATTTAATGATTATAATCATTACAAACTGGTATGAAAATAACAGAAATCTTGACATGGATACGGTTTTTGAAAAAAAGACAACTAGTTAAACAGTTGGAAGGGCGCATAACTTAGGCATATAATATTAAGTAGCATATAAACATAAAATTATTCTTCTTTAGTATTTAAGGCTTTTAATGATTCCAAAGATAAACATATTTTTGTACTATATTCTCATTGACCTGCCTTGACAGTTGTATATTGACTGAATCTTTGGGATAGATAGCTGTGACATCGCTTTCTACTCTATGTTTGATTATTGCAAGAAAATTATATTTTTCGTCCTGTCTACGTAACGAATTGAACACATTTTTATATTTCTAAAACTATTCAAAGACGGGATATTTACCAGTTTTTTTATTTTTATTTTGCGGAGCTCGATATTCTGCGAATGTCTTGTTCACGAGACTGAAATTTGCGGGTAGATTTTGACAGCTTTAGCTGTGTCCATACCGGACTACCTCCTTTCTCACATGTTTGTTGCGTAAACACTGGTCACTACTACCATTGTTACTTTCAACAAAATAAAAAACATGGTAAATAGTCTTTGAATAGTTTTAGTAATAGAAGTTTTTCTTTTTAGTATAAAAACCTTCCGTGGGATTTAAGGAACATAGAAGAATTAAATTAGCCGAATTGGTCCAGCCATTCTCCAGTTATGTGCTTAGCAACATTCATTGTTATTATATAGATTAGATAAAATAAATGTTATTTATTTTTACAGAACTCCCGCCAGAAAAGCCTTCAATCAAGGCAGAGAAGGGTTGGTACGCATCCGGAGACTCGCTTCGTGCACAATGCACGTCACCGCCAGCTGATCCGCCAGCCAACCTTACCTGGCTACTTAATGGACGAGATGTAAGTGATAATAATTTTAATAGCTTCATTTCTTAACAAAAAAAGTTTAAGACAATTTTATGTAACTTGATTACGCTGTGAGTGATTTTAATTTTTATTATAAACAACAATTTTCTGAGTAATGAAAGTTTAAGACGAGTTGTGAAACTTATTAATGGTTTGCTTGCTACGTAATAAATTAAAAAAAAAAAAAACTTTAAAATAACAAACATCAAAAGAAAATGCTAAAATGTTACTACACTATGCCAACCTATGAAAAATAGGCGCTAACTGTAATTGAATTCTTATCTTCTATCTTCTATATCTATATATATAAAAGAGATTTCCAGACATTGACTCATCCCGATATCTCTGGAACCATAAGGCCTAGAGACTTGAAATTTGGTAGGAATATTCCTTTCGCCAAGTAGAGGTCAGCTAAGAACGGATTTTACAAAATTCCACCCACAAGAGGGGATTGCGGGGGTTAATAACATAAATGGCAAGACAACGTTTGCGGGGTCAGCTAGTCTATAATAAAAAAAATGCCAAAAGTATGTACTCGTATAACTTCCGAACGAATTCACTTAATTGGATAATTCTTTTTTGTTTGTGTAAAGTAAAAAATTATAGTACAAAGTTCGTCGTATCACAAGTTATGAAATAATATTAAATCTTAGTAAAAAGTACATTTTAGGTATTGTACTAAGATTCCTTACGGTTAAGTTCTCGCTTGTCTATATAGTATTTTACAGTATAGTCAAGTAAATAGTATATTTACAATTGGGTTGCTGGTAGTCCAGCTTAACAATAAATTCTTATTCCAATATATTATTACGTTCTTTCTACATCGTCTGGTTGTTTATGCTTGTTGGTCATCCCGCCTTGCCTGAAAGCCGTCGCCTGTGTCGCTTCCACATCCTATAACCTCATTATCATTTCGTTTTATACTTAAGATATAGACTCGTAGCAAATATTATCACGGTGAGTGTGTGTATGTGTGTGTGTGTGTGCGCGCGTGCGTGTGTGTTTGTGTGTGTGTGTGTTTGTGTGTGTGTGTGTGTGTTTGTGTGTGTGTGTGTGTGTGTGTGTGTGTTTGTGTGTGTGTGTGTGTGTGTGTGTGTGTGTGTGTGTTTAAGAGTATGCGTTCAAACACTCTGCAAAAAATGTCAGAAATCTTTCACCACTCAGCTTTAGGTCTACTTCGACTTAAAGTGATTTAAAAATAGCCTTAAATGTGGACATCTTAATATATATAAATCTCGTGTCACAATGTTTGTCCTCAATGGACTCCTAAACCACTTAACCGATTATAATAAAATTCGCACACCATGTGCAGTTCGATCCAACTTGAAAGATAGGCGATATTTTATTTCGATATCTATAATTAATATTATACAAAAAATATATAAGGCGGTACGAAGTTCGCCAGGTCAGCTAGTAATATATATAATACAATAGAGGTCGTTTTAATTTCCTAACATAAATACGCTTGGGATTTACTGAAAAGTAATCAAGTCACGATTTTATTAAGCTCTGTACACTAATCGATGCTTGAAACTTAATCAAAGTAAAACGACTATTGATTAATACAACGTTTAAACGTTTTAATCTATCTCATTTGTCGAGACCATTTTAAGGTGCGACTATCCCTTATTATCAATTAGTTGCGTAGCTGACGTCAACGCGACGTCAACACGACGAAGGCATGACGTCGACGTGACGTCATGACGTCCAGTGATAAATGAACCGACACGGCTTTCATCGAGGCGCGTTCGTTCTTACATCAGTGACAGTTTTTTATAACATAAAATTTTATTAAAATGTAATTTTTAAATCGTATTTTGATATTTTTGAAACAAATTAGTGTTTTAATAAAATTATAACAAAAAAATTATAATATGAAAGGTTAAATAAAACGGGTCTTGAAAATTTAAATTCTTGAAAGACATCGTGAAGTGCAGCTTAAAACTATTGTAAGTATTGAACAATATCGAGGCCTCCGCTTCTCTTCACAATACACCATTCGTGTCGAGCAAATTCAATTCGAAACGAACAAATATGGAGTGCGTCTTTTGCCGTGAAAATCGTATTGTACAATTTATATCGACTCACTGGTTTTATTTGTGAAGTTTTATATGTTAATTTTGTTTATTGAAATATAATTTCATGCATCGGATATTTGTAATCATACTAATAATATGAAATGATTTTCTTTATTTCATTTTCGTTATTCAATCAGATTAACGAAAATTTATATACGATTCACGAACTTTATATTTACTTTAATTAAATATGAGGATAGCCTACTGTTTTTACGGGTATTATTTACGGGTATCATTTATTAGAATTTCTTCGCTTGATTACGATGAATCATAGTATGATGTTTTATAGCCTATTTTATGCTTAAAAAATGGTTTTCTAACATCCTTTTATTGTACTGATTCCGGTAACTGGCCGATGTACTAGTGTAGTGGTCGCGAGTTTAGTCCAAGCAAATGAAAAATATTTGAATAGATTATATTATACAGACATTTTTCGCAGTCTAGACGTTTATATTGTGTTTGGTTAGCCATCATTTTATATATTTTATTTACTTTATTAATGCAAATACTTATTTTTATTTTTTATTTTATTTTATTTTATTGGGAAACAAACAGCACACAACAATACAATTATATCACAAAATAGTAAGAAAATGTATGCCAGTAAAGTTTCCACTTATATTTAAAACGTTAAGTTATTACTCAAAATTTAATTACATTTTTCTAATTTATTTTTAATTTTAATCAACTCAATACTAATATAATAGAGTTAATGTTATATTACGTAACTCAAAATTATTTGCCAACATCGTCTAAGAAACATAAATAAAGGGGAACGTCCCTTTTATTGTACTTGTCCTTTCCCGAAGCAATCGTCATCAAAAGTTTGTTTGAAAGGGTTTATTAAAGATCCGACGACATTTACTCTGTAGGTATACACGTTTTAAGACAGTAACAGTATAGAGAAGAACAAGACAAATTAATAATATGCTTTTTTAAATAAATGCTTTTTTAATATAAACACACACGATGGTCTGTTTTTGAGGTAGACAACTTAATGCCTTTTTTTTCTCAGCTTTAGGTCTACTTCAACTTCGATTGAAAAATAGCCTTAAATGTCAACATATATAATATAATAGAGGTAGTTTTAATTTCCTAACATAAATACGCTTGGGATTTCATGAAAAGTAATCGAGTCACGATTTTATTAAGCATAAACTTTTAGTAGAATGATATTTTTAATGAGCGTTGAGAAAAAATACATATATATTTTTTATTTTGCATGCCTGGATCACCAGGAAAATTCTGAGATAATTTTCATAAAACTAGGACTTTAAAAATATCACAGAAAAAACATTATCCGAGGAATAAAGAAAAGTCGCGGTTTGAACTTGTCATATAATACATTGTTTTAACGATTACGCTTTCAAATAAACTTAACTACTCTTTCCTTTTGATAAAGCTTTTACATTGTTGTAGGAAGTGCATCAAATTCCTTTGTATAGTTCTTCAGTCCATAAAACAAAGGAACATAAGTCGAGAGGAAATTCTTTACATCTCCTTTAATTCGATACATATTTTCACTATAAATACATATACATGTAATTAAAATTGAGTGCAAATAAAAGTAAAAATTTATAGGTATAGATGAATAACATAATTTGTTTACCAGCCACATATACGCTATACACTTCAGCCTGTAATATCCCACTGCTGGGCATAGGTTTCTTTCCCCATGTATGTAAAGGAAGATCTGATCTTAATTCACCAACGCCGCTCCACTGCGGGTTGGTGGATGTGTTCCCTATTATGAGTAACGATCGCTATCAGATTTTTTTGATAATAGCCGGGACCGACGGCTTAACGTGCACTCTGAGGCATGGTGGGGAGGTCCACAAGAACGGACATCCAAACCGGAAAAGAACGTTTGTGTAAATACAAACATCGAGCGGGATTTGAACCCGCAAACCGTTGCGTCGATATTTTAGGCGACTACTCGCACCACTACGTTGTTACGTTACGGTTGTTTAGCGGTTGTTTGAGTGGTTGTTTGAGAAGTTGTTTGAGCGGGGTTGTCTATAGAATAAGTAAGTTGAAGCGGCAGTGGGGAGGTCACCTGCGTCGCAGTTGGAGTAGACTTTTCCTGGAGTGGAGAACGCATGTTGACAAACTGGCAAGCTGGACCGATTAATTTATCTATGTAAGATCCGATGGGGACTGGATGAGGACTGCGGAGAACCGGGAAGTTTTGTGTAGGCTTACGTCCACCATTGGACTGTGATTAGATAATGTGATATTTTAATTTTGTATTTACTATATAATATATAAACAACAAACATATATTGGGTTAGAGTCTAATTAGTCAACCTGTTTCTTTACCAATTTATGCGTAACTTGGGGAAGTTAAATCCCTATCAATATAGTGATCGTAATCAAGTGTTTATAACAAATAAGAACTATAGCTCACATTTTTTCTCTCCCTACCTCTTGAGAAGACCCACAAGGACAAACGTTGCGTACAAATATTGGCACAAATACAAATATACTCTCATAGTAAGTGCCGTTAATGGAACTTTAGTCACCACTAGACTAGAATAATCGTGAAATTATGAAAACACTTACTATAAAGATATTCGTATAAAGAGACTAACGTTATAACTAAAGTAATACTAGTAACACTTTATGGATCCAGATTTTAAACCCATTATGTTATATGAGTTTGAGAATCGCTTGACCTGGAAAGCCGAAAATGTGCACAGAATTGAATTTCCTCTATTATAAATTCAGACTTGCATATGTAGATAGTTCCGAGCGAAATTTTAGCAGTTAGCAATTAAGCATCTGGTTAACTGTGTACGTGACAAAAATTGTAAACAAATTTTATGAAAATTTTAGCAGTGCAATGTTTTTGTCAAAAGTAAAATGTGACGTTAGTAAGGTTTCCGTTTACAAAGAATTCTACCTGGACCCCGCTATTCATCCTTCTAATTCAGTTTTATCTTTGGATTTTCTATATATCTACCCTCGACCTTCTCCACAATTTCTGGCTACCCTACACACCATAGAGACACAATACTGCTTGAAAGAAATGACAATTTAAAAGTTCTAAATAAATAATCTTAATAAAATGAAACACTACTTTGTCCATATTTCTATATTATACGTCTTAAATAAATAATGTATTATTCTGAATTTTTCTGATTGAAGATAGATAATTGTCCATTATTAATTTTTTAAGTATCTTTAACAGTGTTGTTATAAGTATGCGTTCTAAAATAGATTTCACTTTTAAAATTTTTTAATTTTAATTTCTTATGTTCGTTTGTTTTGATGATATAAACATATTCCATAAAATCATCAAAATTTTCTTGATTAATTATTAGTTTCTTAAGTAATAAATTTCTTGAATTAATTAATTTCTTAATATAAAGTAAATATACCGCTCTCGGCTTCACCTTCTCGAATTACACGATTTTTGTTATTCGGTTTTCTCACGTTAAAATGTAGCTACGAAATTCAGTGATAACGTAAGCTTTATTCACATATTTACCTAACCATTCATAGGACGTAACGTGTAAGTCTTGATACTAAGTAGTAGTGTAGAACTGTAGAAAATTACATGTAGTTTATTACTAAATAGCGTCTGCTCGCGACTTCGTCCGCGTGGAATAGGAACAATTGTATCATACACGATACTTTCGAAACTATAACTGTTCACGAAGCGCACGCAGCGGAAGCTCTCAAAATACCGCGATTTTGAAACATTCTTCACTGGTGCTCCGATCCTATTAGTCTTAGCGTGATGATATATAGCCTATAGCCTTCCTCAATAAATGGGCTATCTATTAATTTTTGAAATCGAACCAGAAATTCCTGAGATTAGCGCGTTCAAACAAACAAACAAACAAACAAACTCTTCAGATTTATAATATTAGTATAGATTAACAATTTTTTTTAATTCATTTGGCAATTACATTTCATTCTTTGTAATCAAATCTTGTAGGTATATCTCTACATATACATCACTTGAGTTTCAATATTAACGAAATGATTTGCAACGCAGATAAATATATAACGAAAACATTAAATCATCTGAGGCAATCAAAAACGTTCTTTCAAATTAGTAAATATTGAATGTACGTGAGAATCGCCGCGGGCTAAGACCAGTTAATAAATAAACTGCCACAAACAACAAAGAGATATGGGACACGGCTTACTCGTGGGCTTTATCACAATATACGGGGGTAGGAAGGCCTGAATAGTCGGTTAGGGTGTAGTAAAATTTAACAAAGTGAAATTTATTTCTATCCCACACTAACTGATAATAATTAACTAAGTCCCTCTTATATGTGTATCTGGGATTTTGTCCCGTAATTTTAGAGACGTTTTCGTGGTATTATTTTAACGATTTATGTTGAGATGACATGTGTTAATTTGTGACAGGTTAAATGGAGTGGTATCAAAATTATTATACATATGTTAAATACCTGTGTATTTTCTCATAAGCAAGTTGCCGAATCAAAGTGATAAATAAAAATAGAAGGATGAAGTCAATCTCCCTCTCACGAATGGCGGATGTGTGCTATTTTTAGACATTTTCAATTCAAGTTACCTTATTAATTAAAAAATATAAAAACGATTACATTGCTTCAATAATAAATTGTATTATTATATAATTAAATTTTATTAATATTCCGACATAAAATAGAGATTTTGAATTACTACATTTAGCAAGGACGTTTAATACTTTAAGAAATAACTAATAGCCACCAGTTTTATCTGCATTAAAGTTTGAGATTTATTCTTACAAGTAGGTATAATATTCGCATGAAGGTTTTAGTTTTGAAGGAAAAAACTTTTATGGCTTACTAATGATGTTAACTTGGCGAAAATAAGTTACCTACGTATATAACTAAACATGAATGTTATTTAATATAAAGTATGTACAATTATGTCTGTACGTATAATTTAAATATATTTTGTCTAATATATTATTTTTAACGCCGCGTTGGCGCAGCGGTCACGGTACTGGATTGCGATTGGCTGTTGCGCGGGCGGTTGCGGTTTCGATCCCCGCACACGACAACATTTGTATTGGCCATACAGATGTTTGCCGTGGTCTGGGTGTTTGTGCAGTCCTTGTGGGTCTCCCCACCGTTCCTCGGAGAGCACGTTAAGCTGTCGGTCCCGGTTATTATCATGTACACTTGATAGCGATCGTTACTCATAGTAGGGACTATATCCGCCAACCCGCATTGGAAAAGTGTGGTGCATCATGGGTTATTACAGGCTGAATCGTGATCGTGATTATTTTTAATATTAATACATTTAATTTTTATGTCAGGGAAATAGCCTTAAAAGCGGGAGCCGCGGCGGTAAAAGCTGAAACGACTAAACGGCAAAAATATTCGTCACTAATTGCAAATTACATCTTTGTGCCGTTTGCAGTCGAAACACTTGGACCTTGGTGTAGCAGTGCAAAAAAAAATTTAAATGAGATAACTCCGCGCCTTATTGCCTCCACTGGTGACAAGAGCATTTAAAGAATAATCATATAGTTACGCATAAAATTGTATTATCATGTAATTAAGGTTTCCTAAGTAGTTACATATAATTTACAGATTAAAATTACAAACATTTATAACAATTATACACAAAACAACTTAAAGTTTGTCGAGAAACGTAAGTAACAACAAGTTTAAAGTTATGATAGCGCGATAATAACAAATAAATTATTGTGAATAGTCAAAGAGATAAGCCTTCTTAAAACTTAATTGAATCAGATAAACAAGTAAATAGCCAGACAAAAGAGATATCTTACAAATGAGAACAATTTGTTAGTGAAACAACAAAACAAGGCAGAGGTGTGCCGGGCTGAAAACTTTTATTTGTGTAGGAAACTTTGTAAAAGGGTGCTATTTAATGATAAGAAAGTTTCTCACCTTTGAGAGTGACTTGGGGGGTAGTGTATATCCCTTTCTTAAGCTGTCGAAGTAGACGAAGCTTGAACAGTGGCCATTAGTATTCATTGCTGGATAATAGGTCCGTTGGCTGCAATTATGTGAGGGTTTTTGATAAAATGTAACATTGTTTTGTTATCTTGAAAATATATATTTTGTAGTTATTATATTTCAAGTAGTGTTAATTTAAAAAAGTATTCCTTAAACAAACTCACAGGTTTTATACTTGTCAAATGATTGTCATTTACGGTTAACTGCCATACTCATATTTTAGGTTATCAAGTATGATAAAATTTAGAATATCGGTAGCATTAGTTGACTGAACCATTGGCGCAGTTGGTATCTAATGAGTGCTTTGTTTTCATACGTTGTTGGCCCAATTCCTGAGTCTAGATGTAATATTTGTACAAGTATTTCATTAAAGTAGGTATTATAATAAACTTTCACTGAAAAATAAGAAAATGTGTTAACCGCTATTAGCTATGAGAAGGAATTAAATTGCTATCTGAGGCAATGGTTTTTGTGTATCTTACACATAAATTATGTATTTACTTTGGCGAACTTTGTAAGGCCATTTTTTTTCGTTATAGTTACGATTTTCCTCAGTTTTCTTTTATCTAAGGTTTAGATAAAAGAAAACTGAGAGAAGAGAAAGAGGAAAGGAGGTCCTGACAATAACAAACGCAAAGTCGTCTTATTTGAGTAAAACTTACTGCGTTAGATAGTTTGAAAGGTAGGAAATCTTATAAATCACAAGTGCTTAATAGTAACTAATTTAATAAGTGATGACGATTCAGTCTGTAATACCACACTGCTAGGCGTAGGCCTCTTTCTCCATGTAAGAGTAGGTTGGCAGAGTCGTTACTCATTGAAGGCAAGTTATGTGTAAATTCGTAGTAGTATATGGTGATAGATTAAGTTCAAACCCTTCTCCACAGTTTACTATACAGTGAAAGAGGCATTTGCCTATTTTGCCTTACTGAAAAAAATTTATAATTAAGTTTTTCATTATATGGTCATTATATTATTATAGGCTAGCTTTTTTAGCCAAGAATTTCCAAGGAGGGTTGATGTCAGACAGTCAGACAGTTTCTTTTTGTAATTTTAACAAATTAGCTAAACTTTACAAGCTGTGTTTCGAACCAACGATGATCTTGTCTAAATAAAATTCTATCTACTACGTCTATTCGGTTCCCATCACATAAGTGATTTCTCATATTCAGGTACTGTAACAGAAATAAAATAGTATTAACATACAAAAAACAAAAGAACCGTATAAATAATGCTCAGTATAAACCACGTCGTGAGCATACGAATGAAGTAGCAGAAGGAAGACGAGCCGAGACGCAAGATATCAACAGAGATATTTAATAATGGAAATATGATTATATTTGGGGTGAAAACGATATGCCTCATAACATATAAATGTGCTATAGGAGACAGACTTCGTGTCAAAACGTAGGAGTGCTTTTAATATTCGTTTTTATTACTTCCCCTCAATATCGTCTTCGTTTTACAACTTTTTGATAGAAAATTATGCGTAATTTTTTGTTTATGTATTTAATATTAACTGATGTATTTTAGAGACTTTACTTGTACATGGATATATGAAGATAATAAAAAAAAACTGAAGTACCTTAGTAAAAATTATTGTTTTGTGGAAGTATAAATTTAAAGATTCGCCAGAGAATTAGTTTTTACTTTAGATCTCTATTGCTATTGACGAACTTCTATCGATGAATGCTGTAAAACACAAAAGCGATGCAAACTACCATAATTATAATCAATACACTGCAGGGCATTAAAAACGATATAAAAGATATTACAATACAATATAATAGGAATTATCTTTTCAAAGTGCCCTCTCCATTCAAGTCTTCCCACGCGTATCTCACCGAAAATAAAAATTAAAAAAAAATCTATATAAATTTTTCATAGTTCCGGTTATAATTCCACGCAAACCCCTAACGGTGTAGAGGTAAAAACTCATGCATGAGAAATTTATTCAAGTCGCGTCCGTTTCGACTCTTTGTGTTGCTAATTCCATTTATTCTTTTCTCTTCTACTGTCATTAACCTTGCCTAACGTCGTTGTAATATATTCAGGACGATTGGAGTGCAGTAATTTGCTTGAAATTTCAGTTTAAATATAAAAAAATTCACTTTATTTTCGGAATGATGTAATGCTTTGTTCTTTTTGTTCTTGTAATCGTATTTTATGTCCGATGCTAAAGAAAGACAGAACGACTAAAGACATTAAGAATTAAGACCTTAACAGAATTAAAGATTTCGCTATTAAAATTAGAAAGCTTTTTAAATATAAGAATATTTTTCTAATTATTTTACGTGTCTTTAAATTAAATTAACATATGTTTAATATTCATATCCATATTATATGTATTTCTATCATTCTAAATGAACCAGAAAAATATCAAATCGTGTCAACTAATTTTATCCCTTATTTAGACCATAATAAAGCCTTATCTACATCTTTTGATGACTAATTCTCTTGATTGATGTGTGAACATGCGTACTGATATTAATGTATTATAAACGTATCCTCAAAAATAATTTTCTAAATGAAACTGCTACATATTATTAGCAAAAACACACGACTAAATAAACACAGAATCTTCGAGATTAGACTATTAAATTAACTTTTATAACTCCTTGTTGTATCCTATCCTAATTATATCTATCCTAATCTGACTGGCTCTCCTTAGTACCAAATACCAATATGTAATAGACATGCCAATTCAAAAAGCAAAAAAAAAGTTAAACTAACACAGAAATGTCGGTATTTAAGAAAAAATGTACATTAGGTTTAAGAAAAAATGTACATTACCCTACACACCCAAGACGTTAGAAAAAGTTTAATATGACACCGAATGTCCCTAATACGTGACGTGACGTTTCTGTCACCCACCGTTTATGTTTAGAATGACAGTGTGATATTACGGCCTAGAATGTCAGTATCAATTTACCCATTAAATTTTGATAACTTTTTTACTTTCTGCCTTTGTTTATGAATACTGATATTGAGAATTATATTTAAGTCTTTAATAAACTTATGAAAAAGTTTTAAATTGTTAATAGCATGAAAACCTGCGACGGTATTCAAAAGTAGCTACACTAAAATTTGTTTACATTTCATTTTTTTTTTATTTATTTAAGGTCGTTTTTTAACATCAAGTTTAGGTGTTTTGTTAAAATTATCGGTACAATTTTTGATATCATAGAACCCATATAGTAATAATATTTAACGAATGTGTTACAAGTAGTGAGTTTCCTGATCTTACGAAACATAGAATTGATGATGTCTAGTACGGGAATAAATATTAAACGACCAATAAATAAAACGCCTATTACGCCTAACTATTTCATTTCGATCTCTTAATAAAAATGCAATATTATATTTATAAAGCGTTAAAGTAATATAACATGAAAATTTTATCGATCTATTAAAATGTCTGAACAATACATAAAAATCGTCCTTTATTTTTATTAAATTATCACTCAACTCACTAAATTATGACATAAAATATAAGTTTATTTTATCAATATCTATCAATGACATCACTATTTGCTATAAACCGATTTTCGTCTCGTCCGAGATCCGTGACTGATGACAACACTCCATCATGGACGTCGCACGATCTTTCACTAAACTTGGTATCATATCAAAGCGTATTTGTAAACGTCGAACTAGATGACTATCCTTCTAAATCTAGCGAATATGTATATATATAAGTACTAGAAAGGTATTGAATATTAAGTAACTACACTTTGTGTAAAGTTTGATTTTTTTTTTAAATTTTTTGACCAATATAGTAGAAACATCACATTTTTCATCAGTTAAGTGTTACGAAATCCTCAAAGGTTTATCTTGTTATAGTTTATTCAAGACATTTTGATTTAAATTATTTTAAAAATTATCTGGAAGAAATTGCTCATAAGCGATAATATTGCCTTTGTACATCTTTGTTTTCATTTGTTGCTGTGATCATTTGTATTTTTGTGTACCATAAAGAATATTATGTATCTTAAATAATGCTTTATTCATAACAGTGCGAGCATAAACGTTTCACTGGAAGGCTATTTATGTTATTACTAGCTTCTGCGCGCGACTTTGTCCGCGTGGAATAGGACCAATTCTGTCATACATGATTTGTGCGAAACTTTAACGTTTACGCAGCGGAAGCTCTCAAAAGGAAAAAAAACCCCGATTTTGAAACATTCTTCATTGGTGCTACGCTCCTGTTGGTCTTAGCGTGATGATATATAGCTTATAGCCTTCCTCGATAAATGGGCTATCTAACACTGAAATAATTTTTCTAATCGGACCAGTAGATCTTGAGATTAGCGCGTTCAAATAAACAAACAAACAATCAAACAAACAAATTCTTCAGCTTTATTATATTAGTATAGATATAAAATATTGAAAGCTAATTTTTTGTTTGATGAACTAATTTAATATTAAGATCACGTCTCCTGTGATCTTTAAAATTATATACCTTGTTCTGCACGGTGTGTTTCCATTCCGAACGATTTGGAGTTCGTGCCTACGGGACAGATGAAAACCTACATCCCTTCATAACTTAATCGAGCATGTTTTTATGTTTCAAAAGCTGGTCACTGTGTTTACGCTTTTGCATTCGAAATAAATTATGTGGTTTGCAAGCCTTTTTTCGAAAACTCGAGATATACTCACACTATTATAGTTACTCTCTCAATAAATAATCTTTGCAAGTGTCATATACCACACCTTAGAACTTCTATTTTTGGCGTTACTATTTGAGTATATATTAATGCAAAGATGTTCAATGGAAACTTAAAGCTTGTGCCGAACAAAATGATGATATACTTTTTTTGTGTTTTTATTTTGTTTTATAAATATCTACTTGACGCCGCGTTGGCGCAGCGGTCACAGCACTGGATTGCGATTGACTGTTGCGCGGGCGGTTGCGGGTTCGATCCCCGCACTCGACAACATTTGTATTGGCCATATAGATGTTTGCCATGATCTGGGTGTTTGTGCTGTCCTTGTGGATCTCCCCACCATGCCTCGGAGAGCACGTTAAGCCGTCGGTCTCGATACACATGTACACCTGATAGCGATCGTTACTCATAGTAGGGAATATATCCACCAACCCGCATTGGAGCAGCGTGGTGGATTAAGTTCCGATCCTTCTCCTACATGGGGAATAGGCTTATGCCCAACAGTGGGATATTACAGGCTGAATCGTCAAATATCTACACACACACGCGGTCGTCTGTTCCTAAAGTAAGCAACTGAATGCTTGTGTTATAGGTAACAGCCGACTGGTCTAGCTACATTTTGTTTTTCGATAAACATACTTATAAATAATACATATTTAAATATATAAATGAATATGTATATTATACCCAGACTCGAGGTGGGAATCGCACCCACAACCCCCGGAGCAGAAAAACTGCGCTAACGTGTTAGTCAAGTCTTTGACATTCCATTTAGTCCCAAATTATTTTTGGACACTTTTTTCTTCGTTTTGTTATTTTTGTTATTTGTTAATGTAGATCCAAAAGTTGCTTCATTTGGGAAAGCTCCAATGCACTAAACTTTTTTATATACAACTAGGTCAGCAAAAAAACGAACGGCTCACCTGCGATTACCGTAGCTTATAGACGCCTGCAACACCAGGAGCATCGCAAGTGCCTTTCCGACTCTACCTCCAGTCCCCCTTGAGCTCTGGTCACCTTACTTACCACAGGAACACAACACTGTTTGAAACCAGTATTATTTAAATGTGACCTCGCATTGGAGCAGCGTGGTGGAATAAGCTCTGATACTTCACCTATATGGGGAAAGAGGCCTATGACCAGCAGTGGAATATGACAGGCTGAAGCGATCTTCTCAAGTTTAAGGTACTTCCCCAGTCGGGCTGTTCCAAATTTGGACAGGATATTTTATGCTGTGCCCTAACTCAGTTAACAAATTAAAACAAGTAACTAAAAGTATTCCTCAACGTTACAATAACCAAAATATGTACTGAAATATACATATCATTCAAGAATATTAAATACAATGACTATTTTCATTTAATTTGAAAAGATATGCTTTAATTATTTCTTCCTTTGGAATTCGTTAAAGGTAATTTTTTTACAGAATGTTACCGAATTACTGAAAAGGAAAGCCGTGTATGTCTGTTCGAGACACGGTGTCGTGTTTGTGATTTCGCTTTACGAACGAACCCTGCCATGTTGTTCATTGTCCTGTTTTCTCTAACAAGTACAGCATTGCCGAAATTGTGTACAAAGTTAACGCGTCGTGTTTTCGAACCAACAAATATCGGTAACGGGAATTTATTTGTTACTTTCGTATAAAAATATTTTTCTTTAATTTTTTTATCCTACTAATATAATGCGAAATTTATCGAGAATGGAAGAATGTATGTTTTTTACTCTTTCACCTAAAAAGCACTAAACTGATTCTACTGAAACTTGGTACGTAGGTAGCTGAATTTACATTCTTCTGATTGAAATCAGACTGATGAAACTGTAAGTAGCTTAAGGCATACAAAATCAGACTTTCCTAATCGAAATCTAACCTAAAGCACAAACGAACTTTAGTTTTGTAATAATATTGTACATTTCAACCTTACAATCTTTTTTTTTATGTTACTAAGTCGACAAAAAGCGTACGGCTCACCTGATGGTAAGTGACTACCATAGTCTATAGCAACACCAGAAGTGTCGCAAGTGTGTTGCCGACCCTATCCCCAATCCCCCCCTCCCAGGAGCTCTGGTTACCTTACTCACCAACAGGAACACAGTACTGCTTGAAAACAGTATTATTTAGCTGTGGTCTTCTGTAAGGTCGAGGTACTACCCCAGTCGCGCTGCTCCATATTTTGAGCAGGAAATTTCCTGCTGTGCCCTACCTTTTACTCTTTATTAACTTTATTTGATATCATCGATTTAGAAGTATTATTCTTCAGTTCCAGTGATATCAACCAGATTTTTCAAGATACCTATTATTTTACCTTATGAAATAAAGAAACAATAACATCACAGCTAGGTCACAGATAGAAAAAAAATTAACTCGTTCTTTCTTAGAAGTCGGATAATAACTGAAATAAATATGATGGTTTTTAAAAGCAGTAACGAAAGATCTCCTCAATCGCTCACGCAGGCTCCACTCAGTATTTTTCTGAAATAAGAGTACAATTCGTCCAATGTCCCTGGAGTCTTAACTGTAATGGAATTTTGTAACGTCCTTATATATTATTTGTCCCCGCTTCGATTTCCGTGTTATTTAAGCTCGGACATGTACCTCAAATATGGAATATGTCTTTTGCGAGCAAAAAGTATTAATAATAAAAGTATTTTCTTAACCTTGAACCTTTTTTTGTATTTATGGAATACATCTTTAAATATAGCCTATTATACCCAGAGGACAGGATACGTTGATTTCAAAGGTCACATTTTGTAATGAATGATCAATTTATTTATAGATTTGTGTTGTGTTATTGAGTAAAACATCATGACTAGGTATAAATTCTAAGATTTATATATCAAAGTTGTCAATTTCAGTACATTCATATAAATTTGAATTCGATTGTCCAAGATTGCGAGATTTCTTTCAATTGATTTGCATCAAATGAAGCGAAATTCGTGCATTTTGTTGCAGATTCAAGGCAAGCCAATAATTCAGCAGCGAATATTGCCAAGTCCAGCAATATCTATTGATTTGCCACAATCAAGTCGGAGCACAGCAGCCCCGGGTGATGAGAACAGTAATATCATATTCAGTCCGTGGAAGGCATTCGGACCATTCGTGGACACAGTACAGGTAAAATCTATACCTAATTCATCAAGAGATAGTATTGATAATTTTTAAAGGTAACATTTATATGACTAACTTAAATATACATGTATTAATTAAATACATATTATACAACATTTCATAGAAAGATTGACACGAGCGATAGCCCGAAACAACAGGTAGATGAATCTGCAGGGGTCTTCTAGTCTAGTATATTAAATACAAGTATAAATAAATTATATAATATTATACGATAGGAAAGTTTTAATAAAATTAATGTAATCTTAAATTTTTGTCCTCAAGTTAAATCAAAGAAGACGAAAATTAATTAAAATAAGAAAATTACGTAAAGTTTTACAATATTTAAATTCTAATCAAACTTGTTTTGTGAAACGAAGTTTCAATCAATCAATCATGTTAACATTTCATCGTTAAAAACATAAACAATAGCCGAAAGTAATTTTACGATCGGTACAACTAATTCATGTTGAAGGAAATATTCTGAAAATGGAGATTTTTGGAACAATTATTATACTCTAATTGGTTCGAGACGTTGATTAATGATCGTACTAACAAACGATGTTTTCGCTCTTGATCATTTCGGTTTCTTGAACATATTTATTATTGTGGATAATGTTCTTATTGTTGGGAAAAAGATGAGTGGCTATAAAATAATCACGATAGCCATGAAAAGATCAGCACCTTTTGATTTCATTTAAAATAAAGAGAATCTTCACCTAAACGAGGTACTTTTTAAGCGAAAAACAGCTTTTCCAAGATTTATTATATAATAAGGCTTGAAAGTTAAAATGTGTACTTTGGTAAAAAGTAATTATACTTCATTTATGTTAATACAGGACAGTGAAATACTACCAAGTCAAGATTCAGTAGTATTTCCAACACCAAGAAATCCAGATACAGCTTCAGATGATGAAATCACAGATCCTACACCAACAATGGAGTCGTCTAAAAAGGTAACACAGCCTCTTTAGTAACAAACGAAAGTCCTTTATCAAAACTAATCGGGATTTGATAAACTTTTGCAAATCGAATATTCGAGTGATTGAAACCACTGAGCTTATCCTAGTCCAAACTAAAAGCTCAAAGCTTAAAACAACAAACTATGTTTCCGAGTATTTATATTGGAACAAATAAAAACAACTTGATATCCAAACTATTTAATAATTACTCAATAAACTAGTTTTAAATGTTAAAAGGTTATTATTAAAAAAGTTCTTATATGGTTATAACGTTATAAATATAAAATATTTGATGACATAATGTACTAATATCTTCTCGATCAATTCTTTTCTAAAATAAATTAAAAACTCGTCTTCTAACAATATACATGAGAACATATTAACTAATTTCATAAAAGAGACGCATTTTTGAAGTAAAACTTCTTTAGGCGCATGAGGTGTAAAAAGGGGGTTTTTAATTTTTTTTTAAATCAGTTTACCGAAGAAGTTTCACATGTGATATTTTTACTTTGTAAGTAAAAGTACAATCCGCTAATGCAACCTTGTTTTTTCTATTAGGTGGCATCGATAAGTCAGCTGTCTTTCATGGTGAGACCTGACAGCTTCGAACGAGGACAGCTGAGACTGACCTGCATCTCGACTGTACATTCAGTTTACAGCGAACAGGCAGAACTAGTTATTAACGAGGAGCGGCCTCAAATAGCTTCAGTTCTCGGTACCAGAGATCGATCTTCAGGTAAGCTAAGATTACGTAAATATGTATGTACATTAACATTTTACTTGATATTTCCTAAGTATAGTGGTTCTAAATTATGTTGGACTATAAGGTAAATGATTATAAGCGTTCTGTAAAAAGTTTAATATAAAATTAATTAAAAAAAGTCTGTGTGTCAGCTCCGATACACGACTGGAGTTTACTTCTTCAGATCGGCTGTCTAAATATACACAAAAAAAAAGACTTTATAGTCTAAGAAAAAAAAAATACCATATCAAATGGTAAATAAACGAATCTATCATCTATCGATGACATTATTAGAAAACGTCGTAACCGATACCGTCGTAAACGTCGTAGGCCGTAGCTGATACTGTCGTAAACTTCGTAGCAGATAGATGGCGTACAAAAACGTAACGAGGTCATTCGTTCAGTAGATTTTACTCCTCATATTTTTTTCATACCGGGGTCCTTATATGAAAACCGATTCATAGGGAGTAAACTCCAAAAAAAAACAGGTAAAATTTAAATTTAAATATTAGAACCTTCTAAGCAACACACCTATGTTACAGTAATAGTCAGTTACATTAAGTTCAATTAAAATTACACTTACAAAGTTTTAAATCAGTATTAAATTCGATAATACAGTAATGACGTAATAACAAATCCGTCAATGGTTCGCCATTATACTAACGTCATAAATTACGTCCAGGAATAAAATAAATTCAAGCACATTTCGAGATCTACCAAATTATATTGGAAATGTAATTTAACACAGTAATTTCGTTTTTCAACGATATTCGATATGAATAACGAATAAATCTGTCAAAAGCTTTATATAGATCACCAACGGTTCAATAAACGTGTTAAATTCTTAATGATCACATAAATCGGTTTATCTATGTCGACAATTTTGACTGTTTTGATTGAACGAAAGCATTTGAAATGTGTATATCATTTACTTATTTAATAATAACTAGCTAACACACCAGATTAAGAAGAACAGTTCGTTCAGAGTTACAAATTTTGCTCCAAGCTATTTAGACTTTTTATAATGAATTACAATCTCTGTTTTAGGTATCTAAATTAACAAACGAAAAGTCTTGTAACATTGAGGGGATACTAACAAAAAGAATATAAACCTGTGTGGTTTTATGAAACCACGGTAAAAGTGTAACTTTTTTTTTCACATGAAAGACATTTAACTAAAAAAATTTTAGAATAATATTCCATTAAGGGTATAAAAATCACTTTATCGATCTTACCGCGCGGCCGACCGACACGCGACATGCAACACACAGACGAAAAAGTTTGAGACGATGTTATAAAAGTTTCACTTTAACAAATCTATACTAATATAATAAAGCTGAAGAGTTTGTTGGATTGTTTGTTTGTTTGTTTGTTTGAACGCGCTAATCTCAGGATCTACTGGTCCGATTTGAAAAATTCTTTCAGTGTCATATAGCTCATTTATCGAGGAAGGCTATAGGCTATATATCATCACGCTAAGACCAACAGGAGCGGAGTCCACGCCGACGAAGTCGCGCGCAGAAGCTAGTAAAAAAATAAATAGCGCGTTAATGAAATACACCAAATAACATACTTTGACTTTTGACTCTTCTTTGAATGAATGAATTTCGCAATAAAAAGTGGCTAAAAGTGTCCTAACTCCTGGTATGAACGTTAATAGTGCCTAGTTTCATTTTAATTCACTCAGTAGTTTTGGCATGATTCGCGGAGTAAAATATATTTTTGACTTTCGTATTCATTTCAGAGCACCATCGAAATAACGAAATGTTTAAAACATCTTCAATGTACAGAACTGGACCAGTTAGTTTTATAACCTCATAATATAATAAACTACTTAAGTCGTAGAGAAGTGCATAAAACTCATAAGAATTCGTTACCCACCTACCTCTATCTTGTGATTTCCAGAGTCCCCGAACAGCACTAGTGAATCGATTGACTCTCAGATCGTGAAGAATTTTTATATTTCGATGTAAACACTGTCTTTGAATACGTAGAAAGCAAACCAATCCCGCTCTACAATTCAAATATTTACTGCAACTGACTTGCTCTGCAATTTTCTTGGAGAGAATTTTTGGGTTGAAATGCGACTGCTTCTTCCAGACTGAATAAATTCATAAAAAATCGTTTCTGCAGTCCTCGCGTAAATATCATTAAATGTTAAATAGATATTTATTCATATCTAATAAGAAAGCTTCTATACTTATTGACAAAAGTTATAAAATATATTTGTTTATAACAAGAAGTCATTTTTAACCGACTTCCAAAAGAGGAGGAGGTTCTCAATTCGGTTGTATTTTTTTATGTATGTTAACTCAGAACTTTTTACTGGGTGGACCGATTTCGATGAATT
The DNA here is from genome assembly GCA_905220545.2 of Melitaea athalia. Classification (NCBI taxonomy): domain Eukaryota; kingdom Metazoa; phylum Arthropoda; class Insecta; order Lepidoptera; family Nymphalidae; genus Melitaea; species Melitaea athalia. Next base: position 4,481,328 of record HG992180.1, read on the forward strand.
TTATTTTAATTGAAAGTTGTTGCGCGTTATGTGGTCCCATTTAAATTTAATTGAGATCTGATAAGTACCTACTTTAACAGTTATATCGAATAATGCGTATTTACTTGACTACTTTTTCGTCGACCTAAGTTGTATTAAACCACATAACTTTTCACTGGATTTATCGATTTTGATGATTCTTACTTTAATCAAAATCTAATATTTGTCATGTAGTTTTGTTTAAATTTGATCGAGATCTGATTACTAATTTTTGAGTAATCTTTGCTAACGCGTATTCACTTGACTGTTTTTGGTCTTATTACGTTGTATTACTTGTCGATGTAATTAAAGTCGGTTTTTTTTCGTTTGCGAGCAAACACAATTATTAATTACCAAGAATGACTTATTTTTTTTCACAACAAGCTTTAGTGAAAATTCAAAAGCAACTTTATCACATATATTATTATTAGATATTATAAATAAGTCAAAATTATTTGAAAAACACGTATGTTTGTATGTACGGAACATTAATGACATTGGCACGGATGCATATCCGCGCTATTCTTCCTCTTAATACTATTATTGTTACCATTTGTTTTCGAATTGTGATGAAACACGACTATATTTAACACAATAATTCTGAAAATAGGAGGTTCCAAACTACAATTTGATATTATTAATCAACTTTAACTTATACCTGAACTTAAAGGTAACTAAGCTTTAAGCATTCATAAAGTTAATACCAACACGCCAAATCCACGTAGTTTGAATTCAACAGCGCATAAACAAAACTATCTATTTCATTGAAATGGTCCTCGACAATGATCGTAAACATCGTGCGTACTGAACAAACCGACTAGAATAAAGGTTTGCTTCAGTAAACCGTCATATATGCAGGCAATCACTCAAATATTTGCCGCTGTTAGCTTCTCTAACATCCCGACTGTTTGTCGACTCTGAACATTCCGGTCGAGTAAGCAAAGGTAATGTTTAGTATATGTAGACTATGTATCGGGGTGTTTGCTTAGCATTGCTGGGAGTAAATACGTCGATGTTGGGTGACTGGTTCACGCGTACGCTCTGTCGCCTTATCGGCTATATCATTACGGTTATTGACAACGTACGCGATAGCGTGAGAGAAAAATATAAAGCTAATATTAAAAGTTACGTTCTGTTATAGGTTAGCGGGTCGTGAATGATAATAGGATAATAGATCTAGTACCATAACATAGAACGATACTCCGCGTAGTTATTCGAATATGAGTAATTCTTATTGGGATGTAGTTTTTTGTTTCTGTAAATAAAATCGCTATAGTATTTTTTTAGCAAACGAGTACAGAGACGACTCGTTGCCGCAGTCGTCACAGCTACGGTTGTTGCGCTAGCAGTCGCTGGTTGGTTCCCCCTCATGACAAACATTTGTATTGGCCATATGTATTGTGTATATGTCTTGTGTATTGTATCTGTTTCCGGACGGATGGCGGGGGCCATTGGGGATAATTCTACTGGGGGCCGTTGAGTGTGAAGTGATTATTTATTTATCTCTCTTGCACATTTCCGATATTGACAGAGTGAGATGGGTCATTGTTAGAAGTGGGGCCAATAACTTGTTCTTGTTTTTAAATTGTAATGTCCCGTTCATATTGAATACTTGTAAGACTTACTGTAGAGAAATGTTAGTATTAGTGATAAGACCACCTTTGCACTGTTTAAGTTAAAAGATTGTTAATTTCCTTGTGTAATGTCAAAAATAACGTTTTATCACAGCTATAAATACTCGTATCTGTTTACGTAGCCTTTCATTACATGATTTGGAAAAGTTATGAACGTCTATTTATTTTATTTTATTACACACAAATAATGTTGTTGCCTACCGTGCACCGACCACCAACTCAAAAAGCACATTAAGCGGTCGGTTCTAGTTGTTGTCAAAGACAGCTCATAGCAATCTCTACTCGTTCTAGGATAATTCTTCCGCCAATTAATCCGCCAACTGGACCGAACTGCAGCAACGGAGTAGATTAAGTTCCAACCTTTCTCCGGTATGACGAAAGCAGCCAGCTGCGGGTCGTTACCGACGGAATCTATATGTACATATCTATCTACATTAATTTAGCTGATATTTAGCATACAAAACTATTAATATATGTTCTGCAGTATTGATATTGTAAAGGAAAAAACATTTGCTTATAGACAACTCGTTTCAAACTCGTCAAAATAAGAAATTTCACGATTTCTTAAAATTGACAAGCCACCTTTAAATGACAGCGGAAAAGTAAAAAAAATCCTCCCGTGACCATGGTTACTCTAAAGTATCCGAAACGTCGGGCATCTGAAAAACTTAATAAACCGCGATAAAATCCGAAAAAGTTATTTCATTATAACGAAGAAAATATTATTTCTATACAAATAAGAGACTACACTATATAAGAAATGTTAAAGTTTTTCATCTCTCTATGTAAATAAAAACATGATGACATAATTTTATTCCATACTTTAAGCGAACGAGAATTTTTATTCTAGGCAAAGATAGAAATTTCACACGTACCTACAAAGTTGTTTACCCTGCTACTTGTATTATATGAAGCGTAGTAGGTACTTGTATTTGAAAAGACTGAGTTAAAGTATGAAAGTTTATTTTTATAAACATTGCTATATTTATAAAGGACATTAGATGAAGCGGCTTGATATTAAAAATATTTGTATGAAATAGTGCACCTCAAAACTAAATGCATACAAAACGAATATAAAAGTTCTATTGGACCAGTCCGCGAAGTTTTAATCCTTATTTAGCATAGACAATGATATTACTAACGCCACCTTGCTTCACTTCGAACGCTCATACACAAAGTTCCGAATGCGAGCGTCGCGAATGTCGAAGTTTGAACTAATTAAATTGTTTATAACACTGCATAGTTCACGCGAGAGCTGAAACCTCGTCGTTAATTATATAATCACATACGCGCCAAGTTTGTAATATTTTTATTCAATTTTGTTTTAAACACGGATGTATATGTAATTGTGTTTGTCGTATGTGTGAGTGTTCACTGAAATGACTGAGAATGAAGTGTAATATGTCGCCATATTGGATTTAGAATGACGTCACAAAGTTAACCGTGCATTATAATCCAAATTGAACAAAATTTCAGCTCAATGAGGATCCGTAACGTTTTTAGTTGAGAATGCAGATTTATAGAACTAAGAAATCCTGAACATACAGTGCAAAAATTTTTGTTCTACGACAAAAATTGACGAAGTTATGATCAAATTACTAGCGGAGTTTACTAACCGGCCGGCGCGGAAGGCTGTGACGTCACTCCGACGGTCCATGCCAGTTAGCCCATAGCAGCGACAAGCTGCGATGGTGTTTTCATTTAAACTATCTGTCCTACAAAAAAATTGTAAGGACATAATTTGTAGCTAATTGCTTTGCCTACAAATATGTTCATATAACTTTTTGCCGAAATTTAAGAATTAAAGAAGTTATAAGCAAAAAAGTGAGAAAATTTCTATAAAGATTTTCTTTTTTGCTCTATAACTTTTTTTTAATACATTTCACAAAAAAAAAATACCTCTGACCAGTCTTGTAGATGGTTTTTTGAGGAAAATTTTTCTCTACAATTTTTTGAATTTCATTCATTTAAAACGCTGTTACAGCGCTCCAAAGTTGACCGGATTCTCATGAGCATTGACGAACCCGGTCAACTTTGAAGCGCTGTAACAGCGTTTGAAATGAATGAAATTCAAAAAATTGTAGAGAAAACTTTTCCTCAAAAAACCATCTACAAGATTGGTCTGAGGTATTTTTTTTGTGAAATATATAAAAAAAAGTTATAGAGCAATAAAGAAAATTTCTATAAAAATTTTCTCACTTTTTTGCTTATAACTTCTTTAATTTTAAATTTCGGCAAAAAGTTATATGAACATATTTGTAGGCAAAGCAATTTGCTACAAATTATGTTCTTACAAATTTTTTGTAGGACACAAATAGTTTAAAAGAAAACACCATCGCAGCTTGTCGCTACTATGGGCTAACTGGCATGGAATATCGGAGTGACGTCACACGCATCCCGCGTACACTGACGTAGCGGCAGGAACGGCATAATGTTTATAACTTAATATCTTCGTAAGTAATGGTCCGATTTGGATAATTCAAAAAGAAATATCATTCTTATGTCATAGAGAATATTGTGGATACTAGTTCTATTGAATTTGCTAGAATTTTACTGATCCTCATTGGTTGAAGATATCTGCTTCAAAATTGAGTTGCAAGATTTTACCCGAACTTACATTAAACTTACATACAGACATACATTGCAAGTTAAATAAAAGCTTGTAATATTATAGTTTTTTTTTATTGTTGAGAATGTAGATAAAAAAATAAAGATAACTATAATCTATAATAGTTATTTTCACCATTGCGTTTTATCGTCCCGAATTCGTCCCGTATTTATCGTTCACCTCGAATAAAGGAACAACGTAATATTATTTGGACATTTATCTCATGTTTAGTTCGGTACTAATTGGGTATACTAAATTAGTTACATTTGTGTATAATACCAATGAATTTATTAGTTATGTAGTAAATGAATTGTACTTAAATTGTAAGACAAACTACATACATTTGGAAATCAATGCTGTCGCAACGGCATGTTATCCAAGCTACTCCGATCGAACGATAGTAATCTATCAACGTCAACCAGCCACTGACTCAAAGAAAGCAACCACTGCTGTGTTACAATTGATCAATTTATTTAAACACTTCAAAGAAAAATACCAAGAGACAATAGAGAAATTTCAAAATCATCATATTGAATTAACAACGGGTTTTTGTGATAAGTAAGGTTGCCAGAGCTCCTGGAGAAAGTCAATGGTAGTAGAGTCAGCTACGCGTTTGCGATACTTCTGGTATCACAGATACCTATAAGCTACGGTAAACACTTACCGTCAGAGTGGCCATACGCTTGTTTACCGCCCTATAATCGTATAAAAAAGCCCAGACAAATACAGTACTGCTGTCATAATTTGCTTAATACTAACAAAATAGGATTATTAATAACTTGTACATTCATGGATTACCAATTATTTCAGAACACGTATTTCCCTGAACAGCCTGCGGAAATTGTATCGACGGACACGCTACTGCTCTGTTAGGAACTAATAATGAAACAAGTTTTGTTCACTGAAATAATCTGCAATTACGGGTCCGATTCAGACGCACTGCTTATTATTTATATTCTCCTTAGTTTTATCGTAATATTTATAATAATTCTGCTTTCATATAATATGGTATGGTATGGTATGGTATCACGGGCTGGTTTCCGCAAGTCGACGACCAGGCGCCTATTTTGCGTGAGTGGGGATATGCTAATTCACTCTTGCCACCCAAGCTCCTCCAGAAACTTCAGAAGTCTTTTTGGCTTCTTGAAGATCTCCGGAAGTGTTCTCGGGGTGCCAAGGTGCTGTGCCCGGTAAGCCGCTACACCTGGACAGTGAAGAAGTACATGCATAGCCGTTTCCTCCGTTCCCATGCAAGCTCTGCACAGGGGACTGTCGGTAATGCCTAAATTAAATAGATGTTTATTATACGGACCGTGACCAGTTAGTGCCGCAGTTATTTGTCTTAGTTGGCGTCTGTTCATATTTATTAGGGTGTTTGCCAGTTTGGCGTCAACTACTGGCAGCGCTGTGGCGACATCTATCGAGCCACAAACGAACTGAAGATTCTAAATCGCGCTATCGAAGTTTTCAGAGAAATGAACTATATATACAAGAACCCGACAACAACCGTCGGGGCAGTAGCCCTACCAGACACAACACCCGTCTGGTTGGAGGATCCTCCCTTTTCGAGGGTAGATGAGGGACCACATACCTCGGTCCTCGCACACCAAACTGGTGACCCCGAGCATGAACATCAGCGCAGCCTTCGTCAATCTACGTCATCGTGATGTCATCATCGCTTCCTCAAGCTCCCGAGCAGCGAGTCCTACAGCCAGCCAGCATCCATGGCTACTACGGGTATCCTGACCACCAGCATGCAGCGAACGCGCATACCTGGTCATCACCCACAGCCTTCTCAGCGACTTTGGCACAGCACACTGCACTTCGGCCGGTCAACAAGCAGAGACGCACCTCTCTCCTGGTCGACGCAGCAGCCAGCCACTACGCAGCACTGCACCACTCCGACTCACTGGAGAATTTGCAGCATCACCCCGACTTACTGGGGCATCACCGCAGACAGTTCCGACTCACTGTGAACTATGCGGCATCTGGTTCCGACTCACTGGAACATTCCACTAGCCCGGCAAGCATCACAAGATGTGTATGGACGACTCAAAAACCGCTATCGACCTCCGGTCTCGGAGGGGAGTGATGTGGCGACATCTATCGAGCCACAAACGAACTGGAGATTCTAAATCGCGCTATCGAAGTTTCCAAAGCGAATGAACTATATATACAAGAACCCGACAACAACCGTTGGGGCAGTAGCCCTACCAGACACAACACCCGTCTGGTTGGAGGATCCTCCCTTTTCGGTGGACGAACATCTCCCCAAAGCGCCAACTTGGCCTGCCTACAGTCCTCAAGTTCGGACCAAAGAGTGACATGTTTGTGTTTCATGCGCTGTCGAATTTGGCCTTTGACCCAGCAAGAGGGTAATGGTATAATGGGTTCGGCTCCTATGGCCCTCATGCTCGACCCCCTTCTTGCTAGCTCGTCAGCTATATCGTTACCGCGTGTGTTGTTGTGACCTTTGATCCATTGCAGTGTGATGTCGTTGTATGCACTTACCTGCATCAAGGTGTTATGGCACTCAAAGATGATACCTGAGGTAGTTGAGTTACCGTTTAGTGCCTGTAGTACTGACATGCTATCTGATAGTATCCGGATGTTGGAGTCCTGTACGTTCCTTCTCCCGATTGCTCTGGCTGCCTCAAGTATGCCCAAACACTCTGCTTGAAACACTGTATTGTGGGCGCCTATGGGTAGTGATATATTAATATTTAGGTCTTCGGAGAAGATGCCACTTCCTGAGCCTGTTTTTGTCTTGGAGCCGTCCGTGAAGATTCTCAGTTCATGCGTACTGTAGTCCGCGTGTGAATCCTCATCCAGCTGTATTTTGTATTTTTTGTCAAAAATGTACCTGATCTGGATTCCGTCATTTGGAGCTTCCGTGAGCGGTATATCTTTGGCTACATCTTCCAAAATTTTTATATGTGGTGTGCCAGTTGAACACAGTAGTTTGTGGTTCTTTAATCTCGCTGCTGTGGTAGCAGCTTCTTGCTGAATAAATAAGTGGAGTGGAAGAATATTTAGCATAGCCTCCATTGCTGCTGTAGGGGTGGTTCTCATGCAGTCCGTGACTGCCATGCACACCAATCTTTGCCAGCTTTGTAACTTGGATTGCGCTGTGGTGAGAAGTGTTCTGCGCCACCATACCACAGCTCCATAACTGATCATGGGTCTGATGACCGCAGTGTAGAGCCATAGAGTCAGTTTCGGGTTGAGGCCCCAGCTCCTCCCAATCATTCTACGGCATTGCCAGAAGATGATGCTGGCTTTGTTTAATTTATTTTCCAGGTGTTTAGACCAGTTTAGTTTATTATCAAGTATTACACCAAGGTACTTAACCTCTGTGGTTAAATTCAGGGTAGAGTTAAAGAGCATAGGTAGAGTATAATTTCCTAGGTCTCGTTTTTTCATATAATATAGAGTCCCTGCTCTTAGTAACGTAAAAAAGTTTTTAGATAAAATATAGATTATAAATAATCATAAACAGTCTTAACGAAGCAACCTTATTTACCATAGACAATTATTATGTTAACGTCACCTTGCACTATTTCCATCGCTTATACGTACATGCACAAAGTTTCGAATACAGTTGCAGCTGACGAAGTTGGTTCTAATTAAATTGTTTATAACAGCATAGTTCACATGTTGGAAAGTAAATCCGCATGGGCGAGTTTCAGTGCATTTATGAAAGAAATATTGTATGTTTGTTTTTTTGTTTTGTTTTTTGTTTTTTTAAATATAACTAAGTCGCCAAACAAGCATACGGCTCAACTAATGTTAAGCGGATACCTAACTACCTCAGTAAAAAATTATAAATAAGTAATAAACGATTGTAAATGTTTGATAATAACATAGAATTAGTATTTTTAGGTTTAGGTGATAATTCTTAATTGGATACAAAAGTTGTCGTAGAAGAACGGTTTAGGTCGGCATTCATTTTGTAATGTCAGAGATTTGAAAATATTGCGCCATCTTTTGAAGATGAATTGGATGATAAAACTTATTTTTAGTAACAAACGTCGATAAGATGGCCTTATTCCAATAAATCGTGGAATTTATGCGCGTCGAAATAGAAAGAGAAAATATCATAATGTTATTTCCATTTTTTTTTGTTAAATAATGTAAATAAGTCGCAATCAAAAATAATCATAAATAGTAAATAATGTTAAAAAAGCATTGTTTTAAGCTGCTGCGAGTATAGCATTTTCCATCTTCAAATCTAATATATCAAATTCTCGTGTCGCGGTGTTTGTTGCCAAACTCCTCCGAAACGGCTGGACCGATTTTTATGAAATTTTGTGAGCATATCGGGTAGGTCTGAGAATCGGCCAACATTTATTTTTCATACCCCTAACTCTTAAGCTATAGAGGGGGGATTAAGGGGTTACTAATATATATGGCAAAACAACGTTTGCTGGGTCAGCTAGTATTTATATTATAAAACTAGCTAGCGCGACTTCGTCGGCGTGGACTCCGCTCCTATACGTCTTAGCGTGATGACACATAGCCTATAGCCTTCCTCGATAAATGGGCTATCTAACACTGAAAGAATTTTTCAAATCGGCCCAGTAGTTCCAGAGATTACCGCGTTCAAACAAACAAACAAACAATCGAACTAACAAACTCTTCAGCTTTATTATATTAGTATAGATTATAAAATAACGCATAAACATATGCAGCAAGCGTAACTGAAGATCGACACGTGAATTTTTCCTATTACTATTATTTAATGTAAAAATACTCTCGGCTTCCAGCGATCAATTGAATCGGAAGCTACGTTGATGTACGACACGACGACACGTGTGCGACGGAATGAAACTACAAAAGAGAGATTTTGACTTTTAAACGATTAAAAACAAAGAAAATAGAATTGTATTTTTTTTTTCTCTTTCTTTATTACATAGTGGGACTCGTGATTCTACGCGTCACTTACGATATCAAAGAAATATCGAAATGAAAAGTATTCGATAAATGTTATTCTAGATATCTAGCTATCTATGTACTATGTTTTAATGAATAACTTGTTTACTTACTTTTTTATACAACTAGGTTGGCGAACAAGCGTACGGCTCACCTGATGGTAAGCGATTACCGTAGCCTATAGATGCCTGCAATACCAGAAGGAAGTAGGGTTTTCAATATTTTTAATTAATAATAATAATGTGTGCTTTGGAACAGCCGAATGACATAGATAGGTACATTTTTTTACAAAAGAAAATGGACATAAATAATACATAGACACAACCAGTCTCCCCACCACCCACGTGGTGGAACCCACAACCCTGGATCAGAAATCAGGACCTTATGTACGCCAATTGCCCTTAAATGCCATATGATTTTATATATTTTAGAAGCATGTACGTAAATCCGACAAAATAAAACAAAAGACGAAATAAACTGTCATATTAGTACGACATTTCGCCGCTTACGATTCCGCGATTCGCGCTCTTTATTTACAAAAGAGATGTTAAATATCCTCGACATTTGTAATAGCTTTTATTAATATCGAAATTATTAAATTATTTCTCTTTCCCTTAATAAATGTTTCGTTATAAATTTATATTTGCAAGTATAATTGACCAGAAGCGATCATTTGTAATAAGAAAATCCGTTTTCCTCAAACATACGAAGGTTTCTTCTAAATCCGTAATAGTAACTCTGGCTTAACCCTGTTTGAGGGTAGTAGGAAAACGTGTTAAGGAATGAATTAATAAAGTAAATTTATGATAAAAGTTCAAAAACGAAAACAATAATTAAATATTCATTACGTGGACTTACCGCTTTTACTCCCCTTCGAGAAAAATCTTGGATGCTAACATTTTTACGTTTAGAGTTTACCATTAAAAAGTTATCGATATCGATACAAATATATATACTTCTATAACATTTAAATTAATAGTCAAATTATTTGCTTAATCCCGAATAAAGTTAATAAGTAAATTTATTATTAAATGAAATGAAATTATACTCCAAACGATTTAAATATGTAACAAATTATTTTAATCCTTTTTATAATTCTTTATATTAAAACAAAAATCCAAAATGTAAGGACTACTTTATTTTTAGCTTCCAAGTACCTACTTCATCTGTAACAATAGATTTCAGACTTACCTTCCCACTTAATGAGATCAACTTTGAATAGATAATTAAATTAATCGATATCGAGTAAAATAGTGTCGCATCACTATCGAACCATTAACGCTATTACGCTAATGATTCGGCAGCGCAACGCCCTCTAAATTACAAAACAAAGCTTTTTAATAAAGATATTTCTTTCTTGTATCGTCCGTTCCTTTGTAAAAGTATTCGGGGCTTTGCATCGTGGTAAATTTTATTTTATTATAATTTGGACTTATTAAAGGAACCATATCTTCTTGTTTTATTTTTAGGCAAAGCGGTGATATTTTTATTTAGGTTAAAATATTGTTTTAAAGTGAATAGACTTGTACCTATTACAACATTACAATTTTTTATAATATTTAATGATGATGATTATAGATTTCATTTTAAGTAAATTTAGTTCTCGTATTAACAGTACGACGCCGCGTTGGCGCAGCGGTCAGAGCACTTGTTCGTAGCTCTGCGCTGGCGGTTGCGGGCTCGATCCCCGCACACGACAACATTTGTATTGGCCATACAGATGTTTGCCGTGGTCTGGGTGTTTGTGCAGTCCTTGTGGGTGTCCCCACCGTGCCTCGGAGAGCACGTTAAGCCGTCGGTCCCGGTTGTTATCATGTACACCTGATAGCAATCGTTCATAGTAGGGAATATATCCGCCAACCCGCACTGGAGCAACGTGGTGGATTAAGCTCTGATCCTTCTCCTACATGGGGAAAGAGGCCTATGCCCAACAGTGGGATATTACACGCTGAAGCGTATTAACAGCAAGTTTATTTTGTTTCCAACAAATTATTAGAAGAAAGTCATATGTGTAGTATCAAGTCAAAGATTTTTATAATGAGTATCTAATAATAAAACCTTATTTTTTATTGCCCCCGTGTTTTGATCATGAGTAAAAGAAATATACAAATGTTTCGATTTTCAAACAAACATTGAATAAAAGTATTGCAGAATAAATTGTCCCAACGGAACGTAATACGAACACTTACGGATTATTGCATTTTATAACTCGCTAAGGCGTAAAGCTAATAATGCCACATGTTTGGTTAGTCTAGGACATTCCCAAGTTCCCAATCTACTTCAATAGTAAATAAAATGTAATTAAACTCTTAAACTGTTAACTGAATGATAAAATAAAATTATTTTCATACATAAACACACGGTTTTCTGCACTTTTTTGCGTTTATCTGTTCCTAAGGTATCTTACTGCATATGTTCTAGGCAACAGTCGAAATCAATCACCTACATTCATACACTTATTTTTTTATATATATTTCATACATATATAAATCACACCCAGATTCGAGGCGGAAAAGAAGGATTTTTCTTTATGACTCTTATTACAAAGCATTTCATTTACAGTTTCGAAACTATTTTTACACGACGGATTTTAAATATTCGAGAGATAATTTAAGATAATTGTGATTGCTCGTAAAAGAAAACAATCGACTTCAATTACATTGACCAGTAATACAGCGTAGATAGATAAAAAAAATAATCAATTAAATACGGATTACGAGTATGAAGAATGACGGAAAGGACTTGTCAGATCTCCTTCAAATTTAAATGAGATCACAAGATTAACGCCACCTTTCGATTAAAAAAAGTGTTCGAAATCGGTTCACCCAGTAAAAAGTTCTGAGGTAACACACTTTAAAAAATATGCAGTCAAATTGTTAACCTCCTCCTTTTTTGAAGTCGCTGCAAAATGGAAAAAATCTTCAAATTAATTTTCAGTCATAAGTATTAATTGTTGAAACTGACAAGTCACCTAAATGCTACATCGTCTTCCACATATCATTCATTGTTAATAAAGCCATTAAACTATGTATCAAAATATTAAAAGATTTCTCGGTTGAATTGTGAAATAATTATAAAAATAAATATTAATTTTAATAACTTGGTGGATACATGATCCAAAGTTAAATTTATTTAAAAAAAATTTGCTATAAATTTATAATAATAATAATAATAAATTATATAGCGTTTAAAATTAATTTGCAGAGAAGTAACTAAACAATATACATAATTTTATCGAAAGTACAAAAAAAGATAAATGTCCTGAAAAATAGCAACATTAGTTACGGCAACACTACACCGAGCGTTAGGTAATTGATTTTGTTTATTTTTACAGGTGGCAAGGATAACGTGTATTATAAATGTCCCGTATAACTTAACACATTTATTATAGTTTTTCTTATGTTTTCCCCTTGACGTTGTAAAACCAGAAGCGTATAAAATATACTAACAAAAACTATAACTTTTATAATTTAAAGCCCTATTAAAAAACTACATAACAGTGTTCGGTGGATTCACAAGTAAAAAACGTTTGAATATAACGATTTCGTTACGATTTCGTCACATTTGTTTATAGAGTAATAACTTTGTATGTAGACGATGATATATCATGAGAGATGAAACCGACTCCCATATTTCAAGTTAGACTATAACATAAAGATCGTATCTTATTTTGCGGTTAACTTTTTTCATTTTACAGGAAGAAATCACAGAATAATTTTACTTATTTCGCTCAATATTTCTACATGTCCTTCTTCCCCTACATCTATACAAGTAAATAAAATTGGATTGTCTGTTTGTAATATTAAAATAACCGCTTTTTACTAAATGCATATGGATGTATACAGGGTACAAATACCAAAATAACATTTTTTAAAATTTTTGTCTGTCTGTCTGTTCCGGCTAATCTCTGAAACGGCTGAAATTTTGACGGGACTTTCGCTGGCAGATAACTGAAGTAATTAGGAGTAACTTGAGCTACTTTTATTTTAGAAATTTATTTATTTTGTAACTCTGTGAACTGAAAAAAATATTATTTCACGTGGACGAAGTTGCAGGCACAGCTAGTCTATCATATTTTTTTCTAGGAAATTATATGAAAAGCAATTCAAATAGAACGCATTTGATTTAAGTGTCATCAGCCATTAACAATGCACGTAAACGCTCCCACCTGACACACCATCCGACCACGATGTTTGACTAACATCGGATGCCTCCCTCGAGAATTAATTTCCGACGTGGACGGTAATGAACCGTTTCGGGTCATTTGCGACGATATTCGAATGCCGTTTAGCAAAATGAGCAGCAGCAAATTCGAACGCATCAGTACGCCATTTCTACTCACAATCGACTGCCAATGTGTAGCTTTCATGCTATCGATTTTTGAAATTATAGTTCTTTTTTTTTGCCGGCCAGTTTTTTTTTTTTTTTTTTGTTAAAATTAAAACTCCGCGACTAAGAAATAAGTCCGTATATAAAAAAATATTGTGTACTTTGAGCTTTTTTGAATATGTATTATTGCTCCGAATGAAAATGCTTCATATGCGTTTTACTTTCATAAGCATTACGTTATACGCTGCCAGGATTTTAATAAAGCCGTTTTTCGATAAAAAAATGTTATATTTTCATCTTCATCAGCATAAAAACAATCTACTTTTCATCCGCGCGCGGAAGTTTTTTTATGTATTTATTTTAATACTTGTTTATGATTTCTTTTTTCATATATTATGAAAAACGCTTACGAGAAAAATTCAAGCAATGACTCTTATGTAATCAGATTATATTACACATTTCATTAACATTAAGAAAATAATAAATTGAAATAAGAAAACAAATAATTGTACATGACGTTTATATTGTTTGTTTCCCAAATGAATAAAATAAAATAATGTGATAAAATAAAATTGAGATAATAATGTATGTACGTAATATTAATAATACTGTTATTTTGAGACAGTTTTTTTACCCGACTGCAGAAGGAGTGATATGTGTGTATGTATGTACATATGTAGATTTCTATGTTTTCCACTACAGCCTGATTATTCATCTTGATGGCCCGAGTGGCTGGATGGGTTTATTAAAATAATTAAAAATTCAAAATGACGGATTTTGGACGCCAGAATAAAAAAAATACATTACATATTGAGTGGGCTGTCATATTAAAGGACTTGATTAGCCGATTTCAGAAATATATATATCGTTACCCTTAAAGCCTAAAACTAATGTGCTGCGGTCTAGAGATAAAAAATATTCTTAAGTAAAAAAAAAAACATGCATCATTTCTTACGTCTTACGCTGTAGCTGTGTAAACTAACTGTGTAAAAAAATAAAAATAAAATAAAATGAAGTAATTAAAAGAAACGCAAAAAATCACTAAAAATTATAATAAAAAAATTATATTATAATTAAAATAAAATTATTAACTATCTCAAATATGATTCGAACCCGAGTCACACGTGTATGTGACAGTGATCTCCAGCGCAGCGTCTACGGAAACTTAACTCAATTAGCATCTGAACTCTCCGCACTGATCTGCTTAGGAAAGAAACTTAGTTTCAGGAAAGGTGCATATTTATTAATGATAAACTAAAAAGTCTGTAAGATAAATTAATTTTAAAAAAAACCTCACTGCGACAAATAGTCACTAAAAAGGGAAATATAAGCTTTACAGTAAGTTAGTGTGAAGTGTAGACAGTGCACCAGACAGTGTGTATTATATTCCATTCGATAATGTCATAAGCTACTGACTTTTTGCATGTATTAATAATATTATTATATGCCTACTTCAAATTATTGCTGGTGGGGACAAACTAATAACCCAATTCAATTGATAGTTTTTTTTTTATTTATTTATTTAAGGTCGTTTTTTAACATCAAATGTCATTAACGACCACGGTAAACACTTAACATATAATGACATTAAATTAACTTACACATATTAATTGTTTTCAAAAATTGTATTGTTTTTTTTTATAGCCGTCCTGATTTAAACAGTCTCTTAGGTTATTAGGAACTTTACAAATTTCTTTTTCCTTTACAAATGCCGTACATTCTATTAATAAGTGCAAAACCGTAAGACCAAGACCACACTTGCATTTATTTCTTTCAGTTTTAGTAATAAGATGAATATGTGTCATGTTTGTATGTCCTATACGTAATCTAGTGATAATTACTTGTTCTTTTCTACATACGAAGGGAGAAGGAGATTTATCAAAGATCGATTTTCTGACATCTAATAATTTCGTGTTATTATTTACTTTCCAATAATGATCCCATTTTATTTTTATTTTTGATTTGATGTATTTTCGTAGTTCAACTGTATTTATCGATTAGTAGTACTTATACTTAATTATTGTTTTGTCGTACTTTTTGATAAATGACGAATTGAGTTTCTTGCTCATTATTTTCAGGAGAATCTACTTTCCAAATCAGTGGTAGCTTCACATTAACAAAAGTAAATTAAGAATCCTAAAGTGATTTTGAAGCTTCTTCAATGAAAATATTTTTAATTTGATTTCATAGCTAAATAAATTGCTCTTCTAGCGATAAATTATATTATTCCCCCTGTAAACTTTTTCTTTATTTCTGTATATTTCAGTTATTGCTTGATTGATTAATTCAGGCTGTAATATGCCAATACTGGGCATAATCCTCTTCCTTCATGTAGGAAAGTGTCAAAGCTTAATCCACACGCTGCTCCAATGCGGGTTGGGGGATATATTCACTTTTTTCAGTAACGCTCGCTATTAGGTGTCTGTGATAACAACCACAACCGATAGTTTAACGCGCTCTTCGAGGCATGCATGATCCACAAAGACATACACACACCTCGGAAACAAATGTTTGTACAAAAATACAAATATCCATCCCGAGCGGAATCGAATCCGCAAGCCACCGGTGTTTAGGCGCCTACATCGTACACACGCTTCTACATCAGAGCGGTGTAAAATAAAATCAATAAAATCAAATAAATAAAATAATCATCTATATCTATGTAATAATGTAGGAGAAGGAGTGAGGATTAAACTCCGATCCTTCTCCTACATAGGGTAGAGGCCTATGCCCAACAGTGGGATATTACAGGCTGAATCGTGATCTATGTAATAAAAATGAATGTTGCTAAGCACATAACTGGAGAATGGCTCGACCAATTCGGCTATTTTTTTTTTTGTATGTTCCTTAAAACCTACGGAAGCTTTTTATACTAAAAAACAGGTTTTTATACTTTAAAAAAAACATAACAGACAGAACGAAGTCTGTCCGAGCAGCTACTATTATATAAAAATCATTCTAAATGTTCTAAAACTTATAAATGGACACGGGCTATCACTCAAAGCCACAGTAATGCACTATTTGCAGCATACAAAATTCAGGACGAACTCTTCGAAAATTTCGAGCTCCGAGCGAAGCTATTACCGCGTTTAGTTGTAACACTTTAATTAAATCTGAAAATTGACGTATATTTTTACACCGGAATATATTCTCCGTGTGTAACAAGCGTTTATTCGTTTTAAACTAAAACCAAATTTAACTTGGCACTTCATTAAAATGATTTATACTTATTATGAATTAAATGTAGCGTTTATGTTAAATACTGCTATTCCAATTGTTATTGTGTTGTGGTAAGATAGATGTGAGTATGGTAAAGACAACAGCAACAAGTACTTTTTATTGCACACTAAAAAATTAAAGCGCAGAATAAAAAAATGTCAAGGGGCGACCTTAGGCCTCGTTTACGGAGACGCGGAGCGTAGTGCGTAGCGTGTGGCGTGGCGGAACGCACTAAATTCAAACGTAAGGCGTTGTATAAGTGCGTTTACGGAGAAGCGATTTTACACGCGTTCATTTTCATACATTTTGACACACGCGAGAAGCTACGCAACACGCTACGCACTACGCTCCGCGTCTCCGTAAACGAGGCCTTATTGCTAAAGCAACAATCTCTTCCAGACAACCTTAAAAGATATTGTTCTTATTTATACCACAGAAAAAACACAATTTAAAAGTGGAATTTTATAAAAAATAAATAAATAAAATAAATAAGTAATCAATGTAAGCGTGACGTCAAAGACTACCCGTACGTTAAAAATAAACACAAAATTGACTTACGACGACGGTTGAATAAAAATCACTACATTTGTCACGGCATAAGAATTGGAATTAGACAAATTCGTCTCTTAAATTAAGGCCGTTGCGGGTACAGAATTCGATTTAGGTTAAATCTCCCGGCCGGGGAAATGGTAGGTTTTCTTTGGGTACCGCGAACTTCTCTTGAACGTGATTGGACGAAATTGAAAGTGTATTTATTTCTAATTTGATTTTAAATTCGATACAAATGGACGTCGATTTTGTGCTTAATCCGGAAAGCGGTTTATGTGGGTTTGCGAGAGTGATCGATTGGAAAATTTTGAATGAAGATGTCATCTGGCCAGAAGTGCGGGAAAAATAAACTAATTATTCAATCCATCAATAAACATTCTTAGTGGTATTTATTTAAATCTTAAACTGTATAAAAATTAGCTATACCGAAATTAAAAATAACGCAGGACGACGACAAAGACATTTTAATAACTTAAACTAGTAATAAATTGGTACACGTAAATTATAAAACCAAGTAAACTTTTGTACGTGCTACTTTTTATAAAATACTACTACATTCATATATTATTAAATAAGTATAAACAAATATGGGCCCAGGGCAATTTGTTCGTAAATTGCCAAAAACATTCTTGTATTAACTTGTTTTTACTTTTAAGAACTTTAATTCTTGATAAAATAATTATGGCTTATTAATACACAAGATCTTAAAAAAGCACAAAATCCAATTGCAATAGGTTTAGTTGTAAATGTGTTAAATAGTTTTTGGACGTTATGGTCTGGCCGCTGAAAGAATGCGTTTCTGACAGATCGTGATTGATTGCGCGATGTAACTTTGAACTGGCGTACAATTTACGGCAAAATTTTAAATATCTTTTATATACCTTATTAACGAGTGATAACATTAAAATTCAAATAATTATGCCAACATACAATAAATGTATTAATTTTGGGCTAAATTTTTTACAATTACTTAATTAACAAATATAAAAACAATAGCTTTTAGAAGTCAAACCACGTCAAACGGCGTTGCTACAAGGTTATGTCAACTGTTTGTCTGTTTGTTGTAGTGATGTGACAAAATAACGAGGCAATTGTAATCGAATATTTTTGTAATCTTAATATAATCTTTCGGTACTTATAAGTAATATAAAATAAAACATTTTAATTTATAATATATAATGTACTTATTGTTAGTATTTAATAAAGTTAATAATATAATAAAGGTACGCTCAAACAAAACTTAAAAAAATTAGTGTTATATCAGTCAGATGAATTTAAAAAAAAAACGTTGAAAATAAAATTACTTACTACTTTATATTTTTGGTAAAAAATGATATATGTAAATGACATAGTTTTCATTGTTTAAGGCCTAAAACTATGTTTTTCATTACAAACATTTTACAATCAATAATGCATTTTTATTTTTTTCCCTTCGTTACATTCAGAAATTACGATTCAATTCAATTAATTGATTTATTAAAAATTTAGTTACATTGTAAATATTTAATAAATATAATTCCTATAAAAAATAACAAAATATAAATTAAATTGAATAAGTATGCATAATGAATGCAATAAATAAAGTTACAAAATATTATTAATGTTATTTATTGTACATCACTAGACATGAGCTGTCAGAAACGCATTCTCTGAGCGGCCGAGGTATAAAAACGTGTTCATTAAGTGTATTAGTAAAAACGAATACCTAAATTTGATTTTATAATACTTGGACAGAGTAGATAATATTTTTTCACAAAACCTGTAGTTTATTTTAAATTTTAATACGTTCAAAACTCTCGTAACCAAAATTTATCACTAATTTAAAGTTTCATAAGTTTTAAAAGTTATCACGCAATAATAAAACGATAACAATGTTTTATGACAAATGATGAAGGGGAAAGAGCGATAGGACAACAATTATCGTGTTATTGTTCAGAAAACAGACCAAGATAAACGCTAAGTGTTGCAATTTTACATTATTATAATCATTGAATCCTTCAAAACACACAACCAAAGATATTACTTTTATAAAAACCCACACCATAACAAACATAATTATATGAAGTATACAAACGTTGGTAATATAATGGGTGCAGTTATAAACGTCGTCCTCCAGCATATTAATTTAAATCAAAATTATTATTTTCTAGTATACATTTATATACTACGCGTATATTATACTACAAAAAGTACTTTCGCGTAGTTGTTTTACAAGACATGCCGAACTTTTTCAGTAATCAATTATAATTATTGTACAGATACCACAGAATCTGTTTGTAGATTATTCTGTACATATATAGATTCTAGGTGTAAAGAACCGATAAGAAACTTAAAAATTAGTTTAAAAAAGGTATATAAACAATAAATTTCTGTGACGACAGTATGATGGAGCTATGTAGCTATTTCATTAAGTACCTATTTACCACCCTCTTAAAAAGTTGCTTTCTCCATGTTAAGTTTAAAGTACAATTAGAGACTTTGTAAAAGCAATATACTCATTTTTTGAAACCGGTTAAAAATTATGCCAATGTTTCGTAAAAATGATTTCAATTATATTACCGTAAAAAATACTTATACGTCGCATCTTTCCATTCAACATATTTTTGAATTAAGTTAAAAATACAACTCATTATTTCTTTAATTGTACGATTACTTCGATCGTAAATAAGTTCATGTAAAATACAGCAAACAAATTAACTTCAATTCCGTTCACTAAGGGAACTTAATACACTCGACGGAGCAAAAGTCACGGCACCATTGTACAAATATTTAGTTTTAATTAACCCGACACCCTTTTGTTTTAGTTTAAAAATTTAAATCTAAATTTTCGAACTTAATAAATTGTTCCATTAGTAAATTGTTTGCAAAGTAAGAGGTTAGCGTTAATAATGATGGCGCTATAATATTTACTGGCGTTGTAAATTTTAAGGAATATTCCATGGAGATCTATTGGAAAGAACATTTTATTTATTTTTAAAATGCGATGTTTTTTAAATATCTACACAATACACACACGGTCGTCTGTTCCTAAAGTAAGTAACTTAATGCTTGTGTTATAGGTAACAGCCAACTGGTCTAGCTACATATTTTTTTTTTGATAAACATACTTATAAATAATACACATATAAATATATAAATGAATATGTATATTACACCCAGACTTCGGGGTGGGAATCGAACCCACAACCCCCCGAGCAGAAAGCAGGGTCACTACAAACAGCGCCAACGGACTAGTCAAAATATCGGGCGATGGATTTTTCCCTCTCAGTAATAATTAAGGTGCTAGCAAATTTTATTGTAAGAAATAAATTTTCCGTAATTTATTTTCCATTTTTATTAATTTTAACACATAGTGGATAAAATATTTGTCTCACGCTAATTCTCATCAACTTATTATAAGCTAAAAATGAATAAGCAAAACTCGGGTCTTGCGTGAAATTATTGATTAGTGTTTTTATCAAAAGCAAAATCAGAAATTCACTCCATTGAAAAAAAAAACGCTTTACAGACACTTTTGGATCTGATATGAAATGTATTAGCTATTACCGAATTCGCAATGCAGATTCTGCTGCAAAAAAAGTAACAAATTCAATACTTCCTTTTAAAATATTGTGATTGCTCCTAAACGAAAAAAAACTGACTTCAATTACTTATACATCGACAATCAATAAGACGTAAGTAAAACAGTCACTTGAATACGAATCATTACGGATAACTCGAAAAGTTCTCGTCGCATCTTGATTAAATATAAATGGGACCTCATGACAACCACCGGCTTTTGATTTAAAAAAAAAAAACATCAAAATCGGTATACCCAGTAAAAAGTTATCAGATAATACACATAAAAAATATTGTCGAATTGAGAACCTCCTCCTTTTTTAAAGCTCGGTTAAGAATGTACATTAAAATCAGCATTAAGTTTGCATGATTACTGTACTTGTTTATGGAGAAGTTATGAAAGACTATATATACAAAGATCAGCGACGCAATAATCTAATTTTAATAATTATTAAAATTCTTCGATTACTTTTATCTTAGATTCAAACCAAGACTTTAAGAAATAGGAAGAGTTTTATTCCATTCGCTGTAGTAATCTCAACAATATCTACAACGTAAAAACACTAATAAGAGCTTCAGCCATGAAACTCCGTGTATATTGGACGTGATTCGATAGAAGAAAAAAAAAAGGAGCTCAGATTCCCGTCAGTTGAACCTTTGAAGCATCTAATTCAACAGATTCCGATGCAGTGACAAATGTTACTTTTTCCTTCCCTAAAACAGATGAGGGTCGGGCCATGACAAATGACTTAAGTATGACTTTTTAGAAACAAGGGAATTTAAAAGGAAAAGTTTTTATTATTATAAAATTCTCGATGGTAGAAAAACGAAAAACAGCTGTTACAGATATTGAACCCTTGCACGTAGTATTTTAGTATGTATAGGCGCTAGAAATAAATATAAGTTAATCTTATTCTTTGTATATCAAATTTAAAATACAAATCTCAGATTAAGACCGTTAAAGACTAATTGTAATACATAGATATTATAATACTTCGTGAATTAAAAACTCCTAATTATCATATAACATACATATATACATACATAACCTACATACCAATACAGTACAAAAACTACCATAACTTAAAACATCCTATTTACGACAAAACAGCATTCGTAATAACAGATGCTTATTTCTTTGTCACGCAATATGAAACGCTATTTCAGAGGCCAACAGTTAGATCGTACAAAAACTGGTCTAAGCGTAAATTCAAATTGAATGACAATAAGATTGACGGGCAGCGAGATAGGGAACGAGTTTCACTCCGAGAGGTTTCATGTCGAGCTTAAGATCGTATTACGTTTTTTCAAACGAATGGACGATACACGCCGGGTAAAACTTTTTTTGTTAATAGCTAGTGGAACTTATAGCTTTGATGAATCTTTTTCCGCCACAAAACGAGCAAAATTTTGCTGGCTTCTCACATTACTACATATTATAAAACAAAGTCGCTTCCCGCTGTCTATCTGTCTGTATGTATGCTTAAATTTTTAAAACTACGCAACGGATTTTGATGCGGTTTTCTTTAGTAGATATAGTGATTCAAGAGGAAGGTTTTTATGTATAATACATGCATATTATATTAGAGGAACACTGGTAATTTTAGAGGTTTCTAACGTATCCTTTATTGTAGATAGTATTTGGTTTCAGCATTGCAACCGTGCGAAGCCGGGGCGGGTCGCTAGTATAATTATATAGAAAATTATAAAAGTACACACCTAACAGTAGTAACATGTATTTAGTCAGTAGACGAAAACTAAATAGTATAGATTAATACACTTTATTTTTTCTTACTACAAAAACGATGGACTTTCCGTAGAAAATGTCAAAACCTATTTTACCCTTTTAAAGGTATCATCTCCACAAATACTAAATTAATATTTAATCACTTTTAATAACTGGAAACAGTGGAAGATTAGCCCGGACAAACAAAAAAAAACACACACACAAACAAACAACACAAATCATAAATCATCATTCATTTGTGTTTTACTATCATGATAATAACTATAATTATGTACCTACTCAAAAAAACACATTAAATCACAAGACAGCAGCACTTCGGTTTTATTTATATAATAGATGAATAGATTTATAGATTTGCTCGCAAAATTGTCGGATTTTATAGAAAGAAGTTTAGTTATTTCATATCTATCTGGACAGTAACACAGTTTTTCTCATTCAAATCTCGATTTCGCGGGAAATCCGAGATAAAAAGTATTGTATATTTTGTCCCACAGTCTCCTCTATCTTACATTTAAAGCACCATAAAAATTGCCTCAGCTGTTCCGAAGATTATCCCGGAACGATACTCGAAAAACAACATTTATTTTGAAATCACAGGACAGACACTTCAATTTTATTTATATGTGTGAATCTTTAGATAATATTTAGTTATTTAAGACGCTTACAGTCCACTAGTTACTGTTACGTACTGAAAAAACTTACAACACTAGTATGTTAGTTGAAAGTTTTTTAAATTAAAACAAATAAATAATTATTTACACACTATTGCAGTAAAGAAAGAAAGCGTCTTTGACATTTGAAAATGTGTTACAGATCTAATTTTGATCGAGATTTTCATTTAATTGAAATACTAAGTGAAATGGTATTTTCTTACAAAATTGCTATGTAGGGAATGTCGATGCAAAATTACACATCCGCATTTACACCATTTTAGGTTATATATACATCGTCGGTGTATCAGGGAATGTTACAACTTTATAATGACTAGAATTCCTTGGTGGGTTCATCTGTAGCATTTATGCGTATCGTTCTAACATTATGAGCTGTATTTTACAGTCTACGTCAGTGAAATATTCTATACTTGATTACTAGACATTTAAACGTATAATTAAATTGTATCTAGCCGATATACATAAAATATTTTAAAAAAAATTATATCTCTTCTCTTTCGATTGTGCTTTTTATGTTGCTACCTTCTAACTTTTACTGGGTGAACCGATTTCGATGGTTCTTTTTTGATCGAAAGGTGGTGCTTGTAATGTGGTCCAATTTAAATTTAATCGAGATCTGGCAAGTACTTTTTGAGTTATCTCTAATAATGACTATTTACTTGGGTATTTTTTTGTCAAACTACGTTATATTATAGGTAGGTACCTCGTAACTTTTTACTGGGTGTATCGATTTTGATGGTTTCTTTTCACAATCGAAAGCTGATACTTATCATGTTTTTTTTTTTTTTAATGTTACTAAGTCGACAAACAAGCGTACGGCTCACCATGGTAAGTGACAACCGTAGCCTATAGACGCCTGCAACACCAGAAGCGTCGCAAGCGCGTTGCCGACCCTATCCCCAATCCCCCCCCAGGAGCTCTGGTCACCTTACTCACCAACAGGAACACAATACTGCTTGAACACAGTATTATTTAGCTGTGGCCTTCTGTAAGGTCGAGGTACTACCCCAGTCGGGCTGCTCCATATTTTGAGCAGGAAATTTCCTGCTTTGCCCTACCTCAGTTATTCCTATAAATTCCTATAAATATGATTGAGATCTTACAAGCACTTTTTGAGTTATATCTTTAATATTGCGTATTTACTTGACAATTTTTCCATCTTATGTCATAAATCACAGTAATTATGAGTTTCGATCGATCGATCGATTCAGCCTGTAATATCCCACTGTTGGGCATAGGCCTCTTCCCCATGTAGGAGAAGGATCGGAGCTTAATCCACCACGCTGCTCCAATGCGGGTTGGCGGATATATTCCCTACTATGATTAACGATCGCTAACAGGTGTACATGATAACAACCGGGACCGACGGCTTGCTCTCCGAGGCACGG
The DNA here is from genome assembly GCA_905220545.2 of Melitaea athalia. Classification (NCBI taxonomy): domain Eukaryota; kingdom Metazoa; phylum Arthropoda; class Insecta; order Lepidoptera; family Nymphalidae; genus Melitaea; species Melitaea athalia. Next base: position 4,505,981 of record HG992180.1, read on the forward strand.
TGGGGAGACCCACACGAACTACACAAACACCCAGATCACGGCAAACATCTGTATGGCCAATACAAATATTGTCGTGTGCGGGAATCGAACCCGCAACCGCCCGCGCAACAGCCAATCGCAATCCAGTGCTGTGACCGCTGCGCCAACGCGGCGTCTTTTTATAATTATGAGTTTAGTGAATTTAAAATATAATATAAATTCACCTGTAAAATCAAAACTACTGCATTATGACTAATTGCATCAACTTCTTTGATTCCCTTGTGATACTACTACCACAGTACTGTAATAAGACTATTTCTTGCGTATATGCATATTATTAACTAGCTTCTGCGTGCGACTTCGTCGGCGTGGACTCCGCTCCTATTGGTCTTAGCGTGATGATACATAGCCTATAGCCTTCCTCGATAAATGGGCTATCTAACACTGAAAGAATTTTTCAAATCGGACCAGTAGATCCTGAGATTACCGCGTTCAAACAAACAAACAAACAAACAAACTCTTCAGCTTTATATATTAGTATTGATAGAGAAAATTGATTCGAGGAGTGATAAACGTATATTTTTCTTCAACCAAACCAATTGTTTGTTGTTGTTTTCCAATAAAACGACTTATTGTTTCTGACAGCATCTTCTAAAGAAAAGTCAACGAATATAACCTCTTTTATATTGTTTCCTGTCATTCTCAAGTTGCCTTTGATAAAGAATATATTTAAGTCGTTTCTATATTATTGACTCATAGGTATATTTTATTATTTGGCTGAGTGGATCCAGTAGTGTAATTCACTTTATGCTAAGACTTTCACAATAATAAAACTACTTAAGGGAACATGAAGGAAACATGAATGGTATGTTGGTAGTGGAAAAACATGTTTCCTAAGGCTTTCTTACTTGTAAGGTGACAAATAACCTACTTTAGATTTTAAAGCAAATAATAGTAAAATATTTGAAAAATCCAAAACAGCAATCAGCGTCATCTAGTAGCTTGTTTAGTAACTAATGATCGACCATAGTACAACGATAATAATAAGTTCGATTAGTAGATTTGGTTCTTGCAGATAATCATAGATGGCTCTAATACTATATTGTTAGGATAGAAACGTAAACATTTTTATTGGACTTCATATTATTCATTATCAATGGGCTTCTTAGTTAATAGTTTCCTGACATAATTTAAAAAAACATTACTATTAAAACATTATTATTATTTCGTCAAGTGGTTCCGTGCTATCATCCGTAGGTACATCCAAAACATTGACGACCAACATAATAATATTTTTTTACCTATTATTTTTACTGTAATAGCATTCAAAAAATACTTCAAATCATATTTAATTTATAGTTTGACTAACTGACCCCGCAAACGTTGTTTTGCCATATATGTTATCAACCCCCGCAACCCCCTCTTGTGGGTGGAATTTCGTAAAATCCGTTCTTAGCTGACCTCTACTCGGCGAAAGGAATATTCCTATCAAATTTCAAGTCTCTACGCCTTATGGTTCCAGAGATATCGTGATGAGTCAATGGGTGGAAATCTCTATATATATATAGATGATGTATACAAAAGAGTGCATTTAATATGAATGCATTGTTATAAAAGTAAAGAGGATAAAGATTAAGCGCTTTCCTTATTTTTCATTTTGTAAGAGCAAAGCACAGCCGAAGTTCCAATATAAGATATAAAATACCAGTTCTCGCTAGTAGATTTATTGACACAAATCACATCTATGTCTTGCTTACAATTTAAGAGCGACTGGAGAAGTACCAAATAGTATTATTTTACTGACGGTTAAGGAACCCCCAGTAAAATAATACTATTCTCAAGTTATGTTCATGTGGTGAATAGGATAGTCACAGCTTCTAAAGAGGATCAAGGATAGAGTCAGCTTTTAACGTTTCTGGTATTGCAGGCGTCCATAGGCTATTTGCTTACCATCAGGCAAAACGTAAGCATTTTTGCCATTCTAGTTATACAAAAAAAAAAATTGATAATATTTTTATTTTTATTTCCACATACATTTTACTGTGATTGGTATAAATATAACAATGAAGTTTATAAAGCAAGTCCAAAATAACAAAATTCAAAATATTCGAATTTCGTATTCTCTACAATGTTGCTTGTCGACGAAAGTCAGCTTCTACTAGATTAATTTACTTTTGAATTTCGATTTTATTTATTGGGTCATATGCAGTTCCGTTTATATGATAGATTAAACCTGATTGAAATATATGACACGAAAGACATCATCGTGCTTTACATTTATCCCAAAATTGTTCCAGTTATCCTTGTACACATTGCAGGATATTTTTTGATCATTTTATACTTCTATCAAACAAATGTGTTGAATACTAACTTAACAAACAAACTAACGTGCTTTCTATACAAACTTTTAGTTTTATTTCTTAGTTTTTAAAACCAAATCTTACATCTCTACCTTCACAAGTTTGAAGAAGAAGTTTGAGTATAGCCTGTAATTGTCTAATAATTATGCCAGTATTTCAAGCGTCATTCTGACTGTGTCTAAATATCTTTGCTCTACTCTCTAAATTATTTTAACTTTCGAAGAATCTATATCGTTTGTTAATATTGTTTAAACTAAAACGCTTCCTCGTTTCACTTACATTAGCAAGAGAAAGCAGACGCGACTCACACGACAATATAATTATTTATTAATACTTATCGTCTACGTCGTAGAACTCTAGACTCTACGAGAATATTACGTAAGTGCACCCAAATATTAAGAGTGACAGAGTTTGAAAGCGATATACAAAGGTTTTCAAACCTGGGATAGAAAAAAAGCATAAATTTGCATATAATTTGCAATATTTGTTTGTGAATAACTGAATGGTCCTTACAAAGTATATGTCTTGACATATATATTATATATATTTATATGTAAACATATAATATTCACAAAAAAACATATAAAATCGATAATGTAATCCAAAAGAGATTGCGTACATACATTTCAATTTAAATAAATTGTCAACTAAAATAAAACATCTTAAAATTATTTATCAAATCAATAACAAATTCAAGTCTACAAAATAAATAAAACTTATTGTGAAGCAAACTTTTCTCGAAACATTTTATATTCAAATTACAAACAAATTTATTTAAATAGTCGAAAATTCTTTTACGATAATATTCAATATCAACCCGAGAACAAAACAACATTTATGAAACTCCAACAATCGGCACGGCGGCTGTTAAAATGTTTACTAGATTAAAAATCCTTATTCATAAACACAATAACTAAAATTGTTAAATTTTATGCTATTTAATTTAAATTTTACAACTGTTTGTGTTAAAAATATATTGTAAAATATTGCAAAAAAAATTTATTAAAAATATAATTAAAAAAATAAATTATTAATAATATTTAAAGGAAAATTATCAAATCAACAAATTATTCAATCAATCATACATATTTTAAAATTAAACAATAGCGCTAAATAACTAGTCAGTCAGTCAGTCAGTCCAGCCTATTGCAGTCCACAGCTGGACATAGGCCTCCCCAAGTTCGCGCCAGACATCCCGGTTTTCCGCAATCCTCATCCAGCCTACACCAGCAATCTTACGTAGATCGTCGATCCAGCGAGCCGGAGGACGTCAAACAATACGTTTGCCAAGAGGCGGTCTCCACTCCAGGAGTCCAGGACACGTCTGCTCCAACGTCCATCGGTCCTGCGACACAAGTGACCAGCCCACTGCTACTTCAACTTTGCTAATTCTGTGGGATATGTCGGTTACTTTCATTATTTTACTAAAAAAATGTCGTCTTAGTATTGTTCACATAATATTAAACATATTATATCAATTGATAGTGCAATATGCCTTAAACATTATTCATATGCTAATAAAAAAAACAGATTCGAGAGTTAGCAAGTTGGCGAGTAAATCAGGGCAGTTAGGAGCACCTGATCGCGACCTCTTGAATTATTACTTTTGCACTTTTTAGTCGCAAACTTGGAACAATAATCCCGATTCTGATTAATGTTTTTTTTCTGTTAGCAATAGATGGCGAAATTTACAAAATCCAGTTTTTCAATAAAGGATTTCCAACAATAAACTTCCATTAAGGACCCAAGTTTATAAACAAACCAGTAACTAAAGCGATATTTTTGCTTTCGTAAAAACAGTCGACGAGTTATAACGAGCTTAACAAAGGACATTTACATCGAAAACTTTAATGCCAATTAGTAGAAATAAAGTTAGTAGATAAACCTCCTTTGTCGACTTCCTCTGTTACGGAAGACTGAAATAAATTTTGAAATTACTTTCAGCATCAAATATCTGTATCCGGCGTGCTTCAGATGGAACAGACTTAGCTACTAATATTATTTTATAAAGTACTAGCTTCTGCGCGCGACTTCGTCGGCGTAGACTCCGCTCCTATTGGTCTTAGCGTGATGATACATAGCCTATAGCCTTCCTCGATAAATGGGCTATCTAACACTGAAAGAATTTTTCAAATCGGCCCAGTAGTTCCAGAGATTACCGCGTTCAAACAAACAAACAAACAAACAAACAAACAACCAAACAAACAAACTTTTCAGCTTTATATATTAGTATAGATTTTCATTTTATGTTTCTTTTTGTTTATCGTGTAAACATATAAATCATGTCAAATGTTATGCATAAAAAATGCCTACATACGTAATCAACATGTGATTGTACATTAAATAAACAGTTTATTTACTAAACTTCTATACCAGTCGTTTGCTATCTAAAACACTGATATTAAGTTGCTTATTTTAGGAACTAACCTTTTTTATAATTATATTTATCTTATGAACAGATGGTTGTTTGTATGTGTAAGCAAAACGTTAAAAACATCAAATGAGTTGATGAATCGATTCATCACGAAATCTACGAATCCTAAATATTTCTTTAATTTATGAATTAAGAAGTCATAAGTCAGTACGTTTTCACTCTGCTACGAATTTGGCATCGCATTCACAGTGCGTGTAAAAAACAACGGAATCACCGTTACACTTCACCGCTGGCTCCTTTCCATTTCCATTAGCAAATGTTTAGCCAAAGTGTTTCCCAACTTGGACCCATTAGGTTGCCCGTTTCTTTTTTGTCTTTGCCCCCTAACTAACTTTTTTCATTTGTTCCCCTCGATTCGCTAAGTGTTTCTTTTTTTGTTCTACATGCAACTTTGACTGCTTAAAATTTATTGTAAAAGATTTTGGCGAAAACGCCGCTGCTAATCAATGAGTAAAAAGTTTTTATTTCTGTTTAACGACTTTACTTGAAACTATCTCATGCGAAAAATGTGAGACAGTTGACTTTAATCTAACAGTTGACAGTCTAACAGTTGACAGTTGACTCTAATACTTTATTAACTGTTTATTTCGTATTTAAATATTATATAAATTATTAATTTTTAATATCAAAATACTTTGGATTCCGTTTACATGCAATATGCTGTCAGAAAAACTGGCAGGTTATTAAACGTACTAATACAAAAGTACAACATAATTATTCTACGATATATGTATGTATATATACGAGCACATGCATTCTAATTGTTCATGTAAATGTAGTTACAATAACCGCAATTATTCTAATAGTGTATTAATCTTTTAACATTTGTACAAACATTTCTTTCCAATCTGAATATTTTATTGGGAGTTCCTTACTGGTTTCTATAGTGGAAGACCCATCATGTCACAAGGAATACGCAAGTTAATGACTCACAGTTATTATCATTAACATTAGCTGACGACAATCATTTCTCATATTAGGGAAATTATCCCCTAAATTTTGCACTGCTGCAGTGCGGAAGGTTAAACTGCAACTCTTCCCCTAGATAGAAGCCCATTGCTCATACCAACAGTTGGAAACTCGCTTTATGTTTCAATAGCCTATAAACTTGCCAAAGTTGGGTACAAGCCGTTTCTCCGATATGCAAGTATCATTAGAACATTTGGTTTAACACCGAGCTTAAGACAGTTCTTTTGAGCAAATTAATGGAAAATTCAATATGGACGTGTCTGCACGTGTACGAAAGTAACAAACTCAATAAATATCTACGGATAAATTATCTTAAGCACTTCGATGCGAAGCATGAAAATACTTCACTAACAAAGAACTCGCTTAAACCCATTACAGCTCACATAAATACATCGACTTGATTAATGTACGGTCCCGTGCGAGATTGAGCCCGAATCTTCCTAATACCACTTCAGCAGTTAACGCAAATTAAGATTGCTAAACACGTGTCGCGAACGCTGATACGTGTTATCTCAGCTTAGACGAATAAGGATTTGTTTTAGCGCGCTTTATACACATGTTTCTCATAATTTTGATGTTGATAATTTTATTGAAAAATTCATACGACTTTCCATTTCTAAATACTAAAATATGTAATTTATCCACCACTACAGCCTATCACAGTCCACTGTTGGACATAGGCCTCCACAAGTTTGCGCCCGACATTATGACGCGAACTCATGTGTTTTGCCCATAGTCACCACGCTGGGCTGGCGGGTTGGTGACCGCAGGGCTGGCTTTGTCGCACCGAAGACGCTGCTGCCCGTCTTTGGCCTGTGTATTTCAAAGCCAAATATCCTTAGGTTATAAATGCATTTTCTTCAACATCACGATTTTAGCATTATACCTTTGCAAACATAAAATAGTCCCAAAAATACAATGGAAATCATTGATTATTATTGACCTTGAGTTATTTATTTTTACACTTCATACTAAAGTAATTAACTTTATTACTTGCAACAGTATATATAAATTGAAGACCCGATCAAATATTCGGAATAAATGGCCATACCAAGTGATATTACAAACGAGTAAAAATTTTTAGCATTTAGAAGTAAAAGACGTTAAATTTATCGCAATATATTGCAATATAAACTTTAGGGGTTTTATTATTTCTACAGAAAACTGTGTCAGAACGCCATCAAACTCATTTTTATTATATCCAGTTAATTAACACCAAAAACTGAAATCTTACACCACCCGCCTAATACCTTTAGATTATCAAAATTTACTGGCTATAATGACGATAATTTACGGCGATTTAGTGACGAAATCCGTTTGAAATTACTATGTAAATAAGACGTATCAATTTCACAGCTGTAATTTTTTTTAAATTAGCCTGCGGTTTCACTCAAACAGAAAGATTCATTAAAAACTAGCTGACCCGTACCGCCATGTTCCGCCATAATTTTTTTTATTTATTACTACTCTATTGTATATACGACGATCACGATTCAGCCTGTAATATCCCACTGTTGGGCATAGGCCTCTTCCCCATGTAGGAGAAGGATCGGAGCTTCATCCACCACGCTGCTCCAATGCGGGTTGGCGGATATATTCTCTACTATGAGTAACGATCGCTATCAGGTGTGCATGATAACAACCGGGACCGACGGCTTAACGCGCTCTCCGAAGCACGGTGGGGAGACCCACAAGGACTACACAAAGTTCTGAGGTAACATACATAAAAAATACACACAAATTGAGAACCACTTCCTTTTTTGGATGTCGATTAAAAAGTTATTTTATAATCAAGACCATTCTACATAAACTTTGTCTTAAATAGTTGTTGTACATTATCATTATTATGTATAGATTTTGGGTTACGGGAAGGTGAACATTAACATGTCATGCGATGCCACTGGACGAAAAAAAATTCACGACAACTATTGCCGCGACACAATTACACGTATTATTATTAGTTATTTTAAACATTTCAATAATGAAAAGAATGTGAACTGGCTAGCAATGAATCGATGCTATATGTAATACATATGAATTTCAATATTATATTAAAATACAGATACAGCTACCCCTCAACATACATACATTGATAATAATCCTCTAGCCTGAGTTTAGTTTTAATGACTAACGTTTTTAGTTTCCGTAATATCGTTGAGCGTAGAATGCATTTAAGACTCACAACGCCTGAAAAACTTTCTTTATTTTTAATAGAATGTAAATAAATGTGTATCTGTCCACGATATACTAACAAAACAATTACATAAAAACAGATTTTTGATTTAAATTCAGAACATTTTGTAATGTAACACAAAATGTGAAATAATATGATTACAACTTTTGAAGAAAAGTAAATGATTATAATTATAAGTTATAAAGTATTGTTGTATTCTGTATTATAAAATGGTTAAATTATAATTCTCAATAAGGAAAGCTATTTGATCTCCAGTAAGTATAGTATGTGAAATTATTCTAAGCACCGAAGAATTTGGTGGAATTTAATTTCATCTAAAACTTGGCGTCTATTTTCTTTGCATAGAAGTTTTGTACGAGACTAGTAACTTTGTGATTATGGTCTTATGAAATTGCTTTTAGTTTTATATAGGTAGGAAACTGCTGGTGATGCAAAGAGGGGAATAACTTTACATAAATTGATGGAAAAATTTTATGATATTAATAGCAATTGGAAACGTATACGTAATTTTCTTTTTTTTTTGAAACAAACAAAAAGATCAACAAAGAAACAATAAAGAGTTTTTATATATTTTTTTAATTATTTATTTAATCTACTTATTTTAAATAGAAATTTTAGTCGTCTCTCAGTATCAATGAATAGATTTTCCGACGATAACTACAAATATGTTCTTACAAAGTACTGAATTTTGTATTTTACCTTAACTTTTAATAAGGAAACATTTCCGTTCCTCTTAAATAATGAACCTTAAAATATAATTAGTTGAGTCGTATTTTTCCTTTTAACTATATTTTAAATTCTAATAACTGAAACATCGTGATCCTCTCAATCTCAAATAATGAATCTTAAAATACAAGAAAAATATATATTGGGAAAGTAAATTTTTATAACGACTCCTCGACCAAATATTAATCGTAACTTACAGCTTTCGTGAGGTAAAATTGAATTATGACATGATGATAAAAGAGTAATTACCATAAAACTCGCGTGTACAGGAAGATTGAAGGAAAAGTAGGCGAGGGCGCGGGGCGGACAAATCCGACATAATTATGTCGGATCCGACCTTCATCCGGGATTATAATTATATTTAACCCGCCATCGCTCGCCATTATTAGGATGTTATGTCTGTCTAGCGATTGAGGAGATTTTGAATCATTTTTGTTTTCTTAAGACTCACTTATTGTATACATTTTCATCAACCTTTGTTTATTTGAAATAGCTTAAGTGTTTTCTTTTTTGTTCGTTATCGTGATATTATTATAATTTTATAATCATGTTTATAATAATGGTATTAATTTTTACATCTTTAAATACATAGTCTATTGCTATTAAAATTGTCATTTGAAGAGCATAACACGAAAAGTATAGCTTTCAAAATTAAATGTTAAAATATTAATAAATCAAATAAACGGCGAAATAGGACTGAAATAGTTTCTTTTTTTTTGTACAGAATAACTTTAGAACTATATCTACAAGTACGATTTTTTTTCTTCTAAAGAATAAAGTACCTATTATAAGTGCGAAAGTAACTCGTAATGTCTTTTTGTTACACTTAGAATGTGAAATTTAATACTACGATAAATCGAATCTTGGAGACGATAATAAAACGTATAGTAGGGGATAATACAGGTACAAAATGGATATGACTGACAGTAAACTTCTAAAATAAGCAAAATTGTAGGCTACTGCTAGTCTACTAACAAGGAATATAATCAATATAATTGAGCGAAGCAAATTACGATAGATAACAGTGCTAAAGCAAATTTAGCTTCTGATAATGATTGCATTAATATGGCGATAGCAACTGATATCAATTGAAACGTCTTTGTCTACGTTTACAATACATCACAAATATATGCATTTGTAGATAACTGTAATATAACCGATTACGTCGTATATAATAATAATATTTGATACATTATATGGTAGACCTTGTGTAAAACTTCCATTTTCCTCGATAGAAAACTGATGCAGTGTAATAGAGCTCCATTTTTTTCATCTCTCACACAACACACACGTACATCATCTCAGAATATTAGTTTAGATTACCTTTATACCTATAATAGCCCACTATTAGAGGTATAAAGCTAATCTAAACTAATCTAAAAAACATCCCAATATCACCAGGCTTATATATAAAATTGGTATTTATTACTTTGATAATAAATGTTTGTACTGTAACTGTTTTAGGTAAATAGAATTCCTAACATAAAACGATCTTTAAAATAAGCTAAATTTTTCTGTGTCATAAGTTTGAAAAACGTTGCCATTTTGTAACCTAATTATGGACTTATAACTAATGTTCACATACTTAAGCTAACATTTAACATTAAAAATAACATAAAAAGTTTGGGTTATCAAAAATAACAAAAAAGATAATGAAAAATATGTTAAGCGTTTTCCAAATTCCAAAATGAATTTCAAAATCCGTTATGCCAAGCGGCATCAACGGGTTAAGGGTACATAAGAAGTATGGCAATCCCCTTTCGTAATAGCGGTGTATTATGTTACACCTTATTTCATTGTTGCCGTGCTATCATTAAGATTTTTATAACACGCATGTTACATATTCATATTGGAGATACGTTCAATAGCGAATAGACCTCTACATTTTGTTATGTTTGTGTACTTTGTTTTTGATTTATATGATTTTTGTTTGTTTATACTGAAAAATCAATTCTGTATCGGTTTATAAACACAAGTCATACACAATCTATCTATATATATAAAAGAGTTACCCACCCATTGACTCATCACGATATCTCTGGAACCATAAGGCGTAGAGACTTGAATTTTGGTAGGAATATTCCTTTCGCCGAGTAGAGGTCAGCTAAGAACGGATTTTACGAAATTCCACCCCTAAGGGGGTTAAACGGGGGTTGGAAGTGAAAGACTTGAAATTCAAAATGTATGCTCTATAGATGGTGTTGAGGTGTACTAATAATGCATTTTGAGAAATCAACCCTCTTATGGGGTTAAAACAGGGGATGATAGTTTGTATGAAAGTCCAATGAAAAAAAAAATTACAAACTTGAAATTAGAAAAGGCTTTATCTATGATTTTCCTCAAATAACGCGGGGGTAACCGCGGGGCACAGCTAGTGATATATAAAATTTCTTAACAAGAGTTTTAATAAAACTCTTTAAATAGGAAAATTATAGAAACTCGTACTTACTCTCGAAAACGGAAGCCGCAAAATTCGCCGTAATTTGCAAAATTCTGTTACGAATGTATGACAGAATCACGCTCGAAATGGCCAGAGTTTTTTGTTTGAACTGAATATAATTCTGGGAATTTAAAAGGCAATAAATTAAGGAGAACAATACATGGTGGATAAATCGTTGTCACGTAAGAATGTTGCATTAGGAGCGGGCGAGTCTGGGTGGTTGGATGGTTGGGTGGTCGGGTGGCTGGGCGGTTGGGTGGTCGAACGGTTGGATAGGGATTGTAGATGGAAGCAATAACAGTGGCACGCCGCAGTTAGCTGACGGTGTTGTTATTGCCTTCTATTATTTATGTGTTTAACTCCAACTAAGGTGACGATTGCTTAGGTCACTGACAATTTTTGGCTGCTTAAGTTATTTGAAATTCGTTCGCATTTGTAACAAAAACTTTTACGCTTTATGTAAACTGTTTGTTTTCACAAACAAGTCAATGAGATGCGTATGAAATATTTTTCAAAATGTATTTACATAATATTATACTTAAATATTATTATTACTTATTTTTTTACCTCTACATCAAAATGTTTTGTGTTTGTTTAGTTATAATTTTCCTAATTATAAAATGTGTAGTCTAGACAAAGTATTGATTTCCAATTTAATTAGTAGTAGTTTAATTAGTACTTAAAAATGGAGCTCCAAAATAAACTATTTGAATAATTTTGTAATTAAAGATCAGTGGGTAGAAACTATTAATCTGCAATTACCAGACAATAGACTTTTAACATAAATTTTGTATTTTTTGTCAATATCCTATTTTTATTACGCAAAATCAACTACATATTGATTATGAAAATCGGCTGTAATCTAGTAATTAACATACCTACGTTTAAACTTTTGTATAACGAATTTTGTACCTACAATGAACAAAGTGTAACAAACTGATTATTTTAATTTATTACAATACTAGTTGTGCTCCGCGGTGTCACCGGCGTTAATTTGTGAAGAAATAATTGTGTTTGCTCGCAAACGAAAAAAAAACCGACTTCAATGACATCGACAAGTAATACAACGTAATAAGATGAAAAAATAGTCAAGTAAATACGCGCTATTAAAGATTACTCAAAAAGTTGTAATCAGTTTTCGATCCAATTTAAACAAGACTACAAGACAAGTATTAGCTTTCGATTAAAGTAAGAATCATCGCAATCGGTACACCGAGTAAAAAGTTATGCGGTATAATATAACGTAGGTCGACGAAAAAGTAGTCACGTAAATACGCATTATTAAATATAACTCTAAAAGTACTTGTCAGATCTCAATTAAATTAAAATGGGACCACATGACACGCAACACCTTTCAATTAAAACAAAATTGATTGAAATCGGTCCACCCAGTCAAAAGTTCTGAGCTAACATACATTAAAAAAAAAAAAAAAAAACATACGTGTCGAATTGAGAACCTCCTCCTTTTTTGGAAGTCGGTTAAAAACGTACCTCGGTATATGGATGATACAAAAATAATTTTTCAATCCGAACCGAAATAGTTTTCCGAAGTAAAAAAAATCTTTTTTTTTATAATTAGATAGGCTTGCGATTGACCACTATTTCACCTGATATGCGGTATAGAATGGAGCACGCTTGCCTAGTAATAGCCTATTCACTCGCGTCTTGAAGATCCCCACATTGTAGCTTTCCCTAAACACAGACGCCCGCGCCGGCAGAGAGTTCCACTCCTTGGCCGTACGCATCAAGAATGTACTAGCGAATCGCTTAGTGCGTATAGTGGGAACGTCGACATTATAAGGGTGGCGTAACGCCGACTGTCTAGTCGTACGGAGATGGAAGGGGCAGGGGGGAATCAGATCGTGGAGTTCCTGCGCACACTCTCCGAAGTGTATCCGATAAAGAAATCCGTAAAATTCCTTAACAATTTAAACGTTAGTTATTTTAGCAACATATACATTTAGGAACTGACGCACCAACTGTGTGTCATTGTTTTTTTTTTTTTTTTTTGTTATAATCATACAACCATATTAAATACGGTAAAGGTAAAATTATGTATTATGTCTTCCTTTGATATATGAATGTCTCAGCTTTTATCATAAAATAACATTTGATATTTATTAAAGAAATGTAATATGTTTTCTTATTTGGGGGTATGACATTAATAACCCCTATTTCTGTCCTTTACCTTATTTGTTTATGTATAAACAAATGTAAACTTGGTAAGCTATTTATGTAAATGTACGAATAATTCAAACTGGCAAAATATTTGATATGTTACCCTTAACGGTTGAACATATAAATAATATGCTTTTATCGTAAATCAAAGATGTTTTACGGCGATGTCACGTTCAAGTCTTTTTAACCGACTTCCGAAAAAGGAAAAGTTCTCAATTCCGTGCAGTCCTTGTGGGTCTCCCCACCGTGCCTCGGAGAGCACGTTAAGCCGTCAGTCCCAGTTGCTATCATGTACACCTGTTAGCGATCGTTACTCGTAGTAGGGAATATATCCGCCAACCCGCATTGGAGCAGCGTGGTGGATTAAGCTCTGATCCTTCTCCTACATGAGGAAAGAGGCCTATGCCCAACAGTAGGATATTACAGGCCCAACCGTAAGTAGTTTAAGTTGTATTTTTGTCCCATTATTATTTATTTCGATTATAGAAAAAAAGCTTATCTAAAAAGTTTTAATAAGATTTAACGCCTTCTTCAAACTAAATTCCTACTTACGTTTTTGGTAGTATGTCAAAATGTTAGGCAGAGGTTCTCGTTGTCAGCGTTGTAATATTATAATGGGATACGCGTCAGTACGCATCCCTTAACACGCTTTGACCTCAGTAAAATACCCACCGTATTTAACCGGGATAGAAGAATTGAATAGGGTTTTTAACAACCCCTACATTTATCCTTAACATACTATATAAGTGTTATTAAAGTAGTAGTAAGTAACTGGCTAATATATAAACCTCTTTTTAGTTCACACTACAATCCTCTGTGATTTTTGTTGTACTGTATTGTGTTATTGTATTATGAGTTTTGTTAATCTCTATATATAAAAAAATGAATCGCTAAATGTGTTGCTAAGCGCAAATCTCGAGAGCAGCTGAACCGATTTCACTAATTCTTTTTTTATAATATTCCTTGAAGTACAAGGATGGTTATTACGAAGAGATTCGTATTAATACGTAAAAGTCAATTTGAACTTTAATACCATACTATAAAGTTTAGTGTTAGTGGAGGGGTTCCGGGAAGGATAAGTATTAATAAAAAAAAATAATTAAAGCATCGACTGTTAGGCGATACGAAGTTCGCCGGGTCAGCTAGTAATAAATAAATAAAAATGTGAAATATCAATAAACCAGATTAAGGATGACAATAAATTATTTTGTTTTTTTGTTAACAGGTCCGATAGCTGCTTCGTCGGTCCTAATCGTGATCTGTTCTGCATTCACCATCTCGAACACACTGAGGTAACTTGTGTTATGTATTATGGTCGATTTACATCAGACGAGCGAATGCTCATTCTATCCCCACTATATCAAATTCTTATCAAATTATTTTAGTGTAAACAGGCGTAGAGCATTCTTTCGTTGTTATATATATGGCTACGAGTGTTCGAAGATCAAGAAAGAATGCTCTTGTTCTAGCTCTAGCTCTTTGTTGGTTTGGTCTAAATCCACCCTTATATTAGGTAATTTAGTATTTTCTTAACTGTTATCATTTAAGGCGGTACAACCAAGGATGTGATTTGCTTGGTCTGGAATACTAGTCCAGCTTGTCCTTTCTCCGACTCTCTCCCTCCAACTTTTCCAACCATTACCTTTTAGGCTCCACTCCAATTTTATATAGAACCTTCACAAATAATGTTTAAACTTTTACACATAATTCATTTATCACTATCACAACATAATATAAAACAAAGTCGCTTCCCGTCTGTCCGTCCCTATGTATTTAGATCTTTAAAACTACACAAAGGATTTTGATGCGGTTTTCTTTAGTAAATAGAGAGATTCCAGAGGAAGGTTTATATGTATAATACATGCATAATATGGTAAAGAAACTCTGATAATATTAGAGGTTTCTAACGTATCTTCTGTTGTAGGTTGTAGATAGTATTTATGTAGTACCAGCATTGCACCGGGCATTGGGCGGGTCGCTAGTTAATGATATAAATTAATTGATTTTCGTTTGTTTCAATTTTATAATTATAGTGAAAATTCACCCGAGCATATTAAGAAAACACAACAAGCCCTTTAACAAACTATGACAAATGTTACCTATTCAACATATAATTAGGTTAATAATAATTTCGTTGTCATTACTAAAATTTATTTTATTATTAAAATTAATTATACAAAGTAATAATACTATTTAGTTCGATAGTACTAATAAGCGTATACAAGTTGCTGTCGTTATCAAATTGATAATTAATATAATTATAATATATATTAATATCAATTATTTGAACTCGTTTCACCTACCTGAATATAGTTCAGAACGCTTATTGAGATAATTAATTGTTTTCGTAAGATAATATTATATTTCAAGTAATTTTCCATTAATCCTTTTTTAACAATTACTGTTTGTTATATTTTTTATCGAATGAAACCCCGCAGGGGGTTTAGTGCGGTATTGGCACCCCCAAGTGCTGAGTCCGACACATGGTCTATCACACATGGTCATGGACTGCCTACCCGGGCGTCCTGGATATCACCCGTAAATGGGTTACCCTGCGATATCAAAAAAAAAAAAAATATTATCGAATGAAAGCTATTGATTGATTAGACTAAATATTACTATATTTTATCACGAACATTGTTTAAAGGCACTTAACTAAGAAGTTAGGAGTCGCAAGGTCAAATGTCTAAAACTCTTTACAATACAAAGCCTGCTTATCGATAACTACATCAAAATACATCAGTAAAGTTAAAGCACAAGGATCTGAAATTATTTTTTCATGTGAACCTAACTTATTTGAGATCTTATATTACAGATTATAGCCTAAACTCTTCCTTAGTAGTCAGGCATTACACATATATTAATAGATATATATTATTTTATAATCCACACAGATGTTTTTCGTGGTTTGGGCGTTTTTATTTGTACTGTTTGCCCTTAAACCCTAACGTTATTTCCGTCCTATTGAGTGTTGAAAATAGGTCCTTAAACTAGTTATGAAATAAGAGATATCACGTGAATATGGCGTATATTTATTTACTAGCTGCTGCCCGCGACGTCGTCTGCGTGCGTTCACTGCTCGTTCCCCGTAGGTGATGGCGTGATAATATGTAGCCTATGTTCTGACCCGACTTCTTAATAATATTCGTGCCCAATTTGAAGTAAATCCATGCAGTACTTTTTGAGTTTATCCCGGACATATTATAATTATTGACTTTCCTATCATTTTATTATATGTATAGATAATATATTTAAACAGGAAGACATAAAACGGAAATCTCTTACAGGTAACTTTCTACAGGTAACCTTACTACCTTGTCTCATACAAAAGTAAATTAGTAACGGCACTTGACTCAATTGTCTGGAGTTCCAATCCGTTTGTTCTCTGACCACAACACGTCGCTACCCAATGTTATTGTTACGTGTCTAGTGTAATTACATTGGGTCATTGACCTTTTGCATCGGTATCTGCACACGTGTTATACCCTGTAAGTATTACTTACTTGACCCCCAACAATTCGGACTTGATCAATTTACCGTCTTGGAACGGTTTGTTGTGACTCTTAATGTGTTATGTACTTTTTATGTGTGTTTACTTTTAATTATTTTATTTTGAAAATACTGTATGATTATTTAACTACTTTTAAAAGTAGTAGTAGTAAAGCTTGTTATTTTTTTCTATAGATATAAAATCTACTGTTACATTATTTAGAAATTTTATGACCAAACTTTTGGTGTTTATAAATATATTAAAACACTTGACGTTTTTAATTAGTGATTTCAGAATCTACCGGTTTAGTGGTGATGTGACTAATTGTAATAGTACTTATAAATCGAAGGGTAAAATGTAGGCTTTTCTAGTCTCCATTTATATATAAAAGATTTACACTCCACGGCCCTCAGCAGGCTGCGTCGAAGGTCCGGAAACACACTTTACACATACACAAACGTCGAGACCACGACAAATACCTATATGGCCTGTTCAAGCATTTGTCATAATCGAACCCATTTGCATTAAAAAAAATATCGTTTTTTTTTTAAATACAAACCTTGTTATGACAATATTATAACAAACCCAAGAATCATTTGGTATTGTCATTTGGAATTTATGCGCATTTATGTACATACATTTCGGCGTCATTTTTATTTATATATATAATAAAATGTTTCACTTTATTTTCAGGGATATCCTGCGATGACAAGCCTGCAGCGACAAAGCATAACTTTTGTATATAGAATCTTTTTAATTATATAAAACAAGAATGCACGTGACATACACATCCCGCTACTGTTTTTTTCTTAAGAATGATATTTAATTAAATACGGTTTCATTCCTAGTTTTATTTATTTAGTAGCTATTAGTAAAAACTTGTAAAATATTATTTGCATGATAATATGATGATATTAATATTCGTTGTTTTTGCGAATGAATGAATGAAATAATAAAAAAGTTCAATTAACTCTAGTTTCCTATTTTTAAATGGTAATCCTTATTATAATAGAATAACAGTAATATTGGCTATATTTTTTTTTTTATAAATACTCGAATGCTAATTCTGTCATATTAGAATAATAACATTCCAGTTTCTTTGAACTTTGTTGTGCCTGTCAAAAGGCTTGACTAAACGCTGAAATAGGGTGCTCACATTCAAAACATATAATCCAAGAGCCCGCGAGGGCCAGACCTTCGTCATTTTGTAAAAGCTGAAAGTTTCTCAGCGCATACTCTCAACATAGGTTAAAGCAATGGCCAAATATGAAGTTGATATATATCAACTATCTAATATTACATATTTCGAACGGAATATTAAAAATAAGGCATTAAGAAATGACGTAAGTTAGTTGCCACTTTGTACGCCTTTGATACCTGGTATCTGCCAAAGTAGGTAACCATGATTTAAACTTCATATTTGGCCACCATAGCTTCTATAGGTTTGGGAGCATGTACTGAGAAATTTTCAGCTTTTATGAAATGACAAAAGTCTGGCTCTCCTGGGCTGTCGGTCTAATACTCTCCTTGAGGAAGAGTGTTCAATTACTCAGAAATCTGTCTCCAGTTCATATACCTACAATTATTGCTATGTATTACGAAGTATATAAAATAGTAACTATTTTCGTTTTTTTTAAAGAAAACTATTGTTCATTAAAATAAGCTATTCTGAGCTTGAATTTTCTTTTGTTGTATTATTTGAACTAAAATCTACGCAAAAACATTAAATAGTTTATTAGTTAGTTCCTTTGAATTACGGTTCCTTTGAAGTCGTAAGAGTATCAGTCCAATTTGAAAATTAATTTTAATTTATTTTTATTCTGTACAATTATTAGATATACCATTTAACTCTTAGTAAGCAATTCCAGTCTTACAAAAATCAACTCAGGAATCGGAGAAATATTTACTAAAATAATAAATTTTATAGATAATAGTAACTAAACAATTAACTATATAAATCGTTAAGTGTCAGAGGGAGAAGTAACGAGTAAAGAATAGGAAGTAATTGAAAGATGGTACTTCTGAGAATAAATATTGATATTTATTTAAGTCAGAAATAGTAACATTGTAACAAAATACAACATAACAGAGGACACGCTATACTTTATAATATATTTACTATTCACTTTTTATTTACACAAACAACGAATAGATTGAACTGATGGAATTGTATAATATGAATATCTTTATCTCTAAATATGTTGTTAAATAAATCGAAAGCATCGTATGTAAATAATTATGTAATATATAAATTTAGCCGATGATTTGTGGTGACTTTGATGAAATTTAACGTTCTCGTCTTGTGATGTGTAGAATAGTAGGAATGAACTTTCATCGATTTATAAAGGGCTGTTCATGTTGCGACCAGTCGCTTTGTTGAATAATGCGGGTTTTACACGCAACGATAAGTTGGAGCAATTTATCGTAACGATCAGACTGTTACAATTTATCGTTGTGTGTAAACGGGAGATTGTAGCGATTTATTGGGATTGGAGTTGGAGTGAACAGTGCTCTACTCTTTCGATTTGTTGGAGCGATAAATCTTTCAATAAATTGTTACAATTTATCGTAGCGTGTAAAGCCAGCATAAGACGTACGTACAAACGTGCGACCTTAAATATGTATTATGTATGTTGCAAATATAATACATATTTGCAATTTGCGATTGTCCCAGCGTGAATGCCCTGATAAGTATGATAGACTACAAAAAAATAAATGATAATAGAATATCTCATCACCATGTATTCTACGACGTGTTATTGGTCTCTTTGTCTTATGAATAAAAATGTAAGAGAAGGAAATAATATATGATAATTTGTTTTAATTTATAACGTTAGCTTAAAATGTTATAGTGTAAATTTCATCAACTATATACATGTGACTTACATTAAGATAGCTAATAAATATTTATTCGTGATTAATTTTTTTAAAAATAAGAATTAAATGTGATATAACTTTGTCTTCTTTTCTTTTATTAAGTTACTAATTATTAAAGTTTAATTTAATAGAACACTTACCAATCGATCTACGAAAGTTAAATATTCTGTATCTTAGTTTCGTATTTTCATGATCTAGATTTTATATAAATATGTTAAACTATATTATAAGTTGCTGTTTACATAAGAACTATTTTCTTAGACTACTCATTTTTAATTATAATTAAAACTTATTGAGTGAGCAAATTAAATATTCTGCATTATAAGAAAGTTGATGTTTTTACAGGTACATAATTCGCTGCTTTAGAACGAAAGTGACCTAATTCAATTTTTCAACTTTTTGGGAAATAGCAAAATAAGATTTCATGTTTAGTCATTTTTGCATTAGTTTAAGTATATATCTGAAACCAAGTAAGTTAATTGCCCATTGATTGTTGATATAATATTTTAATTAACTATTATGCTTGATAATTATTGTAATTTTTTATTATTATTTTAATAAACAATATTTTAAAATAACGATTTTCAAAAACTAGTTACTTCAAGGTCATTTTTTGAGCGAACTTCATCAACAACTATCATCACATTCACAACTATCATCGTTTGACTTAATATTAATTAGGTCAGTTTCGTTTTAATAACTTAAAATTAATGTACGGCCTTTTGAGTATTATGTCATTTTTGTATTAAAGTTAGAGTAAAATATTCGGAAGAGTATTGAGTTAAAACCTATTATGTTACTTTAGTTACAAAAACGAAAATGTAATTCTTACCTTTTTTCGGAATAAAAACGACTCAAATACTAATTGGTCACTTTATTTGCGTTTGGTCAACGTATTGCGCTTAGGGCTGCGGGAATAATACTAAAAGGGGCTTTAGCGTTCCGACCTAGGACCCCCCCGCCCAGTAAGAAAGTGACCAAAATAGCGCGTTCACACTCTTCTAATACAGTTGGGACATTTTCTGATTAACTAAGCGATAGATTACGGTGTGTAAAGTCGTTCGGTGACATTAACTCAATTTTAAGATTTTTGAGTTAAGTCGGTTTCATTCTAAAGACGCGATATTTAGAATACAATTCCTAAATAAAAGAATCATCTCTGTATACATATTTACTTGTTATCTACCTTATAACGCGTTTGTTCTTTTTGTAATAGATGTACGAAAATTACCTCATCATGACGAAACGTGACTTTACTTTGATCTGATTATTATTCTGACGTAATGTGTTTATTAAATGTAAAGTTTTGATTCTAATTTTATTGTAATTCTAATCAAATTATCTTACTTATATCTGAATTTTCCTTTAATATATGATTTGTAATGAATTGTCAGTAATCTTGACACACTTTTTTTTTTAATAAGTGAGTTACAATTATTGTTTAATTACATATTATTGTTTGTAATCGAGAGAGAGCAAAGAAAATCGTACCACTAAGATAAGACATGATATTTATTTTTTATTTATTTATTTATTTATATGCCAACTTACTTTTATTAATAGTATTTCTTTATTATTTTATTTATTATTTTGTGTATTATAAAATCATTCGCGAATAAATCATTTTGACACTTCGTGATTTCGGTTAGTGAATATAACCTAAGGTTAATTTGTATTGTATGGTTAATTCACTTTTGTAAGGTGAATTTGCTTTACGAGATTATTTTTAAGTTTTTAAAATATAATAAAAAATGTATGTATTAAATGTTATTGTATTTAGTGTACAACTTTTGCTCTTGGAAAAACGATCTGTACAAAATTTAAGCATCCAATGCTGAATTTAGTGATGATATGCCAATTGGACGGCGTAATTTTGAAGTAATTATATGTATTACTAGCTGTGCCCCGCGGTTACACCCGCGTTAATTTGAGGAAAATCATAGCTATAGCCTTTCCTAATTTCAAGTTTGTACGTGTATTTTTCATTGGACTTTCATACAAACTATCATGCCCTGTTTTAACCCCAAAAGGGGGTTGATTTCTCAAAATACATTATTAGTACACCTCAACACCACCTATAGAGCATACATTTTGAATTTCAAGTCTCTTACTTCAAAAACATAGGACTTTCATACAAACTTCCAACCCCCGTTTAACCCCCTTAGGGGTGAAATATCGTAAAACCCGTTCTTAGCTGACCTCTACTCGGCAAAAGGAATATTCCTACCAAAATTCAAGTTTCTACGCCTTATGGTTCCAGAGATATCGTGATGAGTCAATGGGTGGGTAACTCTTTTATATATATAGATGAAGTAGACAATATTTGTGTAAGTAAATAAAAAAGAATATTGATTTAACTAAAACTATTGATAATTAAAAGATTCGTAAACCTTTAAATTCCGCTAATGTAATTCGAAATGTGGATATAACAATGTAATTAATTAATATACGATAAAATATACATAGATTTATTTAAATGTAGAGATTAAGCCAAAATACACTACCTAAAGATGGTTGTTAGTATATCATTTAAGTAATTATTGTATATTTTAAATTCATTTATTTAATTTTATATTAGCTGTTTGTATAGATTTTTTGTTATTAAGAGAGAAATTTTATACGAAATGTTTCTTGATCTATATTTTGCTCAACAATAATGCTTGTTTTGAAAACTTAAATAAATTATTGGAAGACTATAGAGTTGTTTTATTTCTTTACCTTCCTCACTTATTTTTTTTTTAAACAGAACTTTTCTTGTGTGTCTATTATCTTTTATTATAAAGGAATTGATTGCAAGTAAGTAATTTTACTTTTAAATGAATAAATTAAAAAATTTAAGAGGATAAAAGCTTTAAAAAAACCTAAACTGACTTTATCATTATTAATTTATATATATAAATGTATATGCTTGACAAAAAAAAAATGCAAAAAAAAAACGAAAACTAATATAATGCTATGTCAAAATCTTTTCTAATGCCTCTCTACATTTTATTTTTAAATATTAATTATAAGTAATAATAATTATTACAAATATTATAATTAACCTTTATTTCAGGACTACTCCATGTAGTGTTAGTAAGAATATTTCTTTATAATGTTGTATTTTTGATAAGATTGATTTCAATATATATCAAATTGAGCACCTGCAAAGTCTAGCTAGATTTCAAAAATTTGATATTATACTCGTATTACTCCATTTTTTATACAACTAGGTCGGCAAACAAGTGTACGGTTCACCTGGTAAGCGATTACTGAAGTCTATAGACGCCTGCAACACCAAAAGCAACGCAAGCGCGTTGCCAACTCTACACTCAATCCTCCCCAAGAGCTCTGGTCACCTAACTCACCACAGAGACAACACTGCTTGAAAGCAGAATTATTTAGCTGTGATTTTCTGTAAGGTTGAGGTGCTACCCCAGACGGGTTGGTCCAGATTTTGAGCAGGATATAATTATGCTGTCATATCCCACCACAGTTAAAATTAATTATTATTATTTTATCCTTAAAATGTATATTATAAAAATGATTCATGCTTAAAAAATCACATATACATATCCATCATTTACGCTAGATAGAAGCTACTACACTACAGAGTTGAGACCACGGCAAGTTATCTAAATAAATATAGTAAAGTAGTTTATTCCATAAAGGAAAACAGAGGCACAGGGGATAATCTCGCCGCTCTATAGTAAAGCGTCTCAGATAGAAATGTGGGCGTCCGCTCAGCTTCGAAATAACTGGAATTATAGGTAAATTACAGGTATTACGGTGTATACAAGTGCGGATATCCGACCCTTGGTTAAAGTCAGAAATAAATTCACAAAGGAAACTGTATACAAATGTAGGGATCATGTTGCGCGTATCGTTATCAACTTAGTTATAAAAACGTATCTACCTATAATACAGAGGTGTGGCGTCAACTAAGTTGCTTTTTTTATAAACACACTAGCCGACCCGTGTCCACTTTGTTGGGCGTTAATTATTATTTTTGAGGCATGTAATAATATTAATGTTGATATAGACTTATTTCATGGGAGTATCAGTACCATAAAAATGGCGATTGTTAGATCTATGATGGAATCTGTGCACACTGGTAACTAACTACTTTTGTTTAGCATTGTATAGATTACTCTTTCTGGGAATAATTAGCGTTGTTGTGTTTTATTTAGTTTCTATATGTGGTAGCTTTTTTTATTTTTATTCTGTATTAGTTATAAGTAGTTACAAGAAGTTGTAAGCTATCCTAATAAAATAAAATAAATAAAATAAAATATAGTTAAGTTTTCATCTCGCTCGCATTTCTCCGACTTGTTTTAAATATATTATTATTTCGCCCACTTAATTTATTGATCGATAACAATAAAATATAGCTTATATCACTCCTGAATTGAGTAGCTTTCTGTTAGTGAAAGAATTTTCATGATCGGATCAGTATTTGCGAAGATTACCCCCTTGCAAACAAACAAAGTTAAAAACTTTATCTCTTTATAATATTAGTATAGATAAATACATATATAAATGAGGCTTTAACCTCACTAAATTTTTCTTAATGCACTGTCGTCTGTTCCTACGGTAAACAAGTTATTGCTTGTTATAGGTAGCAGCCGACTGATATAGCTACTTTTTTCGATATTTGCATAAAAATAATACATATATATAAATGCATACATATATCACACTCAGACTCGAGGCGGAAATCGAACCTGCAACTATGAATGATTACACTGAATTAACATAATTGTCTTTTACATACACATAGTCGTTTGATCCTAAGATATGCTGCTTAAAATTTAAGATAACAACTTACGGCGTTGTTATAGATAACTAATATAATATGTACAATTGTACATATACCTATGTTATAAACGTATGTACATTTATTAATAAATAACCCACAACCTCAGGAACAGAAAGCAGGGTCAATGTAAACTGCGGTAACCGGCTAGTCTAATCTAGATCAGAATAAACTGAGTACAAGTGAGTGGTAAGTAAGTATTATAATTCATCATCATGAGTAAAAATAAAAACGAGTAGCTATGAATAAAAGTATTCATAGCATAAAAATAAAAATATAAAATTTACATCTAATTATTTCTATCTCATTTATGTGTGAGAAATTTACTTACAAAGTTTTTTCTTTTGAAAATAAAATATAAATTACATTTCATCTAACTTTCGAAAAGAAAATAAATATTTTTTTAACGAAGTCACAAAAATCAGTTTAATGTAAACGAACTAATTGCAAACAACAAAATCGGCTCAAGTTTACGTTCATTCAAGCAAAAATTTTATAAAGTCTTTCATTCTGTCTACAAATAAACTTTTACAAAGATACGCGGGTGTCTGTGACTTGAAATTTTGCGCCTGTCCCCGTACTTTTAGCAAACTTTTGCATCGTTGACAAAATCAAAGCAAATACTGTATTGAAACAATTTTTCAACTAAGTTTAAAAGTATTATCTGGTAACTTTTTGACAAAAGACATATCATTTGAAACGATTATAAAATTCAGTTAACCCGTAAACCGGAAAACCATGAAGGAATCATTTTGAATTTTGAAGGGATTTTGTTTGAAAATCAGAGTTAAAGTGTCATTAAGGCTGTAATTTTGAAATACTATCAAAATAATATTGGGAAATTATTTATTATTGATTAAGTTCCTTTATCAGTTGTTTTATAAAATGGACAACGCTGGAGATTTTGTTAATCTAAAATATTAAAAAAAATAAACTACGCAACAAAGAAGAACACGTCATGTTAAAATAGTCTAAGTGTAACATTGAATATACTAATATACACTTATTGTAATGAAAAGAAAAAAAATACAGACGAGCCTTCAAAAATTAATTTTAAAATTATCTTTTTGATTTGAGTAAAACGAAATATACTTCATATTATATATTTTATTATATATTCTTTTTCCTTCAGAACATAGCATCGTCTTCGTTTATCAATGTCATCATATTATATCGAGTTTTTTGTTCAATCTTATCTAGTTTCTTTTTTCTTCGCCAAAGTAGGAACTTGCTAGTTACTAGGTTCTGTTACGAGTACACAAAAAAGGAGCTTGCGCCATCTAGCGGGGAGCGGAGGAACCACGTTATGTGTTGTACAAACCACTTTGTTACAAAGACAACGTGAAAACATCCACTCATTACTAGATGGCGCTAAAGGACATATAGGTGAATGAACTCAGGATCGAGTACACGCACGAACGTTCTAGAACTCTCTGGGAGTAGGCTCGGCCCGGTATAAAAAGGCCGGCGAGGCCGAGCGGAGTGAGTTCAGTTTGAGCTAACGACGAAGCGACTTCGAAGTGAAGACTAGTGATCAAGAAGTGATACCAGCGGAAACCTACGACATTGGCTACGACCTCGGACATTGTTAGTGCTTAGTGAAGTGAACCTAGTGATTAGTGAGTGTACATAGTGCTTAGTGCTTGTACTTAGTGCGTAGTATTTGTACCTAGTGCTCGTGAATAAAGTCTCTAAAAGAGTCAGAAGGTCTTTCTCTCCAAATCGTTCGAACCCTAACACGTAACAACTGGTGTCGGAAGTGAGATTTGGAGATGCCATTGACTCCGAGAGAGAACCCCAAGGAGGGGGTCAGGACGAGGGCACAACGAATTGCGGATGCCACTGGGGGCCAAGCTCCGCCCACTGTGGGCCAAGCCCCGCCCACTGGCCCCGCCTACTAAACCACGCCCACTGGCCACGCCCACTGGCCACGCCCACCAGGCCCCGCCCACTGACCACGCCCCCCAAGATCCGCCCACTTGGGCTCAAGCCCCGCCCACTGGCCCCACCCACCTTGCCACGCCCACCGGACAGGCCACGCCCACCAGCGGCACCGTAGCTTCTACAGACCCTCAAGTGGCACTTCAATTAGGAAGTTTGTTTGAATTAATGAAGGCAATGAATGAATCACAGGAACGCAAGTTCAGCGCTTTACAAGAATCACAAAAGGCAATGAATGAATCACAGGAACGCAAGTTCAGCGCTTTGCAAGAATCACAAAAGGCTTTGCAAGAATCACAAGAGCAACAAAAAGACCTCCAAGAAAAAGCGCTTTTGGCTATAAAAGACGTTAGTGACACGGTGGGTAAGCTCCGAAAAGATTTCGACGAAGTGCAAGAACGAGTTAGCGGGTTAGGATTGGATGTCGAAAATGTGAAAACCGTCCTCGCTGAACTACAGAAGAGAGTAGCGCGCCTTGAAACCACGGGAGTTGCGATGTCTAGTGGAACTACCGGAGTTGCGCAAGGACCAAGAGTGAAAGTGCCGCCATACGACGGCACTACTTCGTGGAACGCTTATCGTCAGCAATTCCAGACTGTTGCTACTGCCAACGGATGGACGGAAGAACAATGCCTGACCGCTCTCACTGTTGCGCTCAGAGGGCAAGCTTTGTCTGTCTTGGAAGCACTGCCACGTACAGGAAATGGGTTCCAAGACCTGATGGAGGCACTTGAATCGAGATACGGGGAGCGACACCTGGAGCACGTCTTCCGTGCCCAACTGCGTGATAGAGTCCAACGCTCAGGAGAAGGGCTACAACAATGGGCGTGGGAAATTGAAAAACTTGTCAGGAAGGCACACCCAGGAGCCGACAGCAAGATGGTAGACACGAATATTGTTCAAGCATTTGTCGACGGAATCAAAGACCTGGAAGTGAGAGCTGCAGTGAGGCTTCGTCACCATACCTCGCTAAAGGAAGCATTGGCGCAGGCTTTGGAGGTCGAGGCTGTTCGCCATGACATAAGGCAGACCCATGAGATCCGTGAGGTCTCTGAGGTAGTCAAGGTGGTTAAGGCTCCTACGAAGAGAAGTTATGGAGTCATGTGCTACAAGTGTGGCGAGAGGGGCCATCTTCAGCTCAACTGCCCGCAGAAGGAGGTTAAGGCTCCTATGAAGAAACGTTCTGGAGCCATGTGCTACAAGTGCGGCGAGAGAGGCCATCTTCAGCTCAACTGCCCGCAGAAGGAGGTTAAGGCTCCTACGAAAAAACGTTCTGGAGTCATGTGCTACAAGTGCGGCGAGAGGGGCCATCTTCAGCTCAACTGCCCGCAGAAGGAGGTTAAGGCTCCTACGAAGAAACGTTCTGGAGTCATGTGCTACAAGTGCGGCGAGAGGGGCCATCTTCAGCTCAACTGCGCGCAGAAGGAGGTTAAGGCTCCTACGAAGAAACGTTCTGGAGTCATGTGCTACAAGTGCGGCGAGAGGGGTCATCTTCAGCTCAATTGCCCGCAGAGGAAGACCCACAGGGCAAGGATGAAAAGGATCGAGGAACAAATAGAGGAGCTGAAAAAGCAAAGGGTTTCGTTCCCTGCCCGGGATCAAGGGAAA
The DNA here is from genome assembly GCA_905220545.2 of Melitaea athalia. Taxonomy (NCBI): domain Eukaryota; kingdom Metazoa; phylum Arthropoda; class Insecta; order Lepidoptera; family Nymphalidae; genus Melitaea; species Melitaea athalia. The sequence goes on from HG992180.1 coordinate 4,533,972, forward strand.
CGAATAAAAGCTAGAACTAAGAGACGAGTTCTGGCTGACGCGGTGGAAACCCTGAAAACTGTTATCCTCCAGGCATGCAGCGGGAATAGTCTTACGACACAAGGGACTATTAACGACCGGAAATCGAACACAAGCGGCTTCGAGGAAGGGTCACTGGTGTGGCTGCATAGCCCAACCCGCCGGAAAGGGAAATCTCCAAAGTTGCAGACCAAGTGGGACGGTCCATACAAAGTGGTTACCCGAATGAATGATGTGACTTATAGAATTCAAAAGCAACCAAGAGGGACATTCAAAGTGGTACACATAGACCGTCTGGCGCGTTACCATGGCAGTAACAACGATGCTCGGGACGAGCATCTCTAAGAGGGGAGTAGTGTTACGAGTACACAAAAAAGGAGCTTGCGCCATCTAGCGGGGAGCGGAGGAACCACGTTGTGTGCTGTACAAACCACTTTGTTACAAAGACAACGTGAAAACATCCACTCATTACTAGATGGCGCTAAAGGACATATAGGTGAATGAACTCAGGATCGAGTACACGCACGAACGTTCTAGAACTCTCTGGGAGTAGGCTCGGCCCGGTATAAAAAGGCCGGCGAGGCCGAGCGGAGTGAGTTCAGTTTGAGCTAACGACGAAGCGACTTCGAAGTGAAGGCTAGTGATCAAGAAGTGATACCAGCGGAAACCTACGACATTGGCTACGACCTCGGACATTGTTAGTGCTTAGTGAAGTGAACCTAGTGATTAGTGAGTGTACATAGTGCTTAGTGCTTGTACTTAGTGCGTAGTATTTGTACCTAGTGCTCGTGAATAAAGTCTCTAAAAGAGTCAGAAGGTCTTTCTCTCCAAATCGTTCGAACCCTAACACGTAACAGTTCATACAATCAATGTTAACAACAGACAATCGATAATTTATTTTTACATTCGAAAATCATATCATGACTTTCTCTATCTTTTCTTAACCTAATAGTAAACATTACTCGTAGATTTTCTTTCCTTGTAGTGTCAAAATAAATACTTAACAATTAATGCTTATTTTTGATAGATTTATAAACCAATACCATCATCTAAAAAAATATAACAATATAAAATTAATTTCAGACTGGAGTATTTACTGGGCTTATAAACTATAGTGATTTTAGACTTTTGCCTCTCGGCTCTTTGTTTTTGTAGGGTACCATTATTTCACTTCGTCTGCAACAATGACAAAACGATATAAACGATAAGGTCTATACCTCTGTACTAAACATCGTAATTTTAACAAATAACTCTCACTCACTCTCTTACTTCTTTGGTACGTATACCCCATTCAAATTCTACGAAATTGTAACTAGAACCCGTTTTGGACACGTCCTAAAAGTGCTTATTGTAAACTACAATTTATTTAATTTGGTTCTTGTTTTGAATTAGTACGCTAATTATTTCTTTATGGCTATTTTTCCTAGAGTGTTATACCATTTTGGAATCTTGATTAGTTGCGCCAACTTTTAAAAAAACTTGCTATAGTAGTGTTCATAATTTTTTTACACCACGATGAGTTAAAGATATATATAGAGTATAAGATGAGTAATTTGTGGTCATGGTAGTGAAAATGATAAGAGGTCTAAATTTTTGATGAATTTCGTTTTTTCTTGTAACTTAAAAAATGGAGATATATTTTTTTTCTTTTGTTTTCCCAAGTAGTCATGGGTAGGTCTACCCTCCAGTGTCGGCTTATCGTTGAATTTTGAGATACCCTGTATACCTATATTCGATACTACATCGATCTGTTCGAATCGAAATTGATATCATAGGGAAGATATTGTAATTACAAAACCAATCAATATAGGCTTGCCTGTAAAAACTAAAAAAAAAAATTAAAAAAATAGCCTTGACCACTTTTCGATAGGCAAGTTATCATAGGCGTATTTGTTTATAAATTATCTATACTAATATATAAAGCTGAAGAGTTTGTTTGTTTGGTTGTTTGTTTGTTTGTTTGTTTGTTTGTTTGAACGCGGTAATCTCTGGAACTACTGGGCCGCTTTGAAAAATTATTTCACTGTTGGATAGCCCATTTATCGAGGAAGGCTATAGGCTATGTATCATCACGCTAAGGCCAATAGGAGCGGAGTCCACGCCGACGAAGTCGCGCGCAGAAGCTAGTATTTGATAAATAATATGTCTTATCGAGTTATCAGATCGGTGAAGGTCGATGTTCCACGTCTCCTCTACTATTACTGTTGCGATGATTCCACTGTAAGAATTTAATGTAAGAATAACATTAATGTTTTGAGAACAGACAAATTTAAATTATAGGTACCTACATTTGTCCTAAAAACGAACAAATTGCTTTAAGGGTTAAACATTAAAGTATATCGGAGTAGACAAAACATTTGATAAAGTTTTACTTGTAACAAAATAAAATGAACTGTCTTATCAGTTATCTACTAATATTCAAACGCAGTAAAAACATAAATACTTTATTTGAAGATCAACGAACCAGCAGTCGATCATAACAATAAATAATTTCTTAATTGTGTAAGATAAGATAGCAGATATTTTTTTTTTAATCTGGAGGAGTCCAACTAGGAACGTACTTTAACTTGACATAAGACCAAATCCTCATAATGCTGATCTCAAGTAGCGTATATACCTGTTATGGTATGAATAAATTTGGCAGAGCTCCTGGGGGGACAGCGGGGGTAGTGCCGGCAGCGCGCTTTTGATGCTTCTGTTGTTACAGGCGTCCGTACGCTACAAATAGGCGTAAAAATCAGTGCCCAGTTAGGGATGAAAAATATGGATTCGACTCAAATTTTGGCTATAAATTCAAGGAAACAGTGATATCTTTCATCACTACAGTCTATCACAGTCCACTGTTGGACATAGGCCTCCACAAGTTCGCGCCCGACATTATGACGCGAACTCATGTGTTTTGCCCATAGTCACCACGCTGGGCAGGCGGGTTGGTGACCGCAGGGCTGGCTTTGTCGCACCGAAGACGCTGCTGCCCGTCTTTGGCCTGTGTATTTCAAAGCCAGTATGGATGGTTATCCCGCCATCCGTCGGCTTTTTAAGTTCCAAGGTGGTAGTGGAACTGTGTTATCCCTTAGTCGCTTCTTACGACACCCACGGGAAGAGAGAGGGTGGCTACATTCTTTAGTGCCGTAACCACACAGCACATCTTTAACAGGAAATCATACAACATTTAACAGGAAAACATAATATCTTTAACAGGAAAAATCTTTATTTATTTTTAAATTATAATTGAGTTGTTTAAGGTTTGTCAAAGCAAATAGACACGTTTTCTTGGCGTTCAAAAACAAGTTGCTTATCTTAAATTACTCTTATATTCATGTTAAAGCACTTTTCACATTACACAATTAACTTGGTTTTATTTCGAGACTGATGCTGAAACTATTATTAAAGGTAACTACATTGCTTTAGATAGCTATATTTTTGCATCCGTCATAGAAGAAAACGGTTTCCCACGTCGGAATACTCGTCTCTCGTCGTACGATTTACGTACTGAATTTCTTAAAACTAGATTCCCAAAAAAGTGCATATTATTTAACTTAAGATATTGACTATTCTCATAAGAATTAAATTCACCTTTGTTAGTAGAAAATATCTGAATTAAAAGTCAATTTCCAGAACTTTAACATAATTATGTATATAACAATAATACATACAACAATTCTATTAACAATATTTATAAAAATATTGTATTCAACATTAATAGTCAAAATAATTGAAACTTATATGTACACAAGTCTTGAAGGAAAATAAAATTATAAAAATAATTTTCTCATATAAATTACAAGTTGTATAAATCAGTACTCTGTCATATTTGTTCTTGTCTATACTAATATTTTAAAGAGGAAAGATTTGATTGTTTGATTGATAGAAACTTACTGAACCGATTTGAAAAATTCTTTCACTATTGGAAAGCTACACTATCCGCGGGTGACATAGGCTATATTATATTTTCAAAAAATATTAGGGAAAAAAACTATTTTGAAATTTTCGTTAATATCAGTGCGAAGCCGTGGCGGGATGCTAGTGTTTTATATTTAGAATACTGACAACAAAATGTAATGAAAAAACTATTTCAAATGAAAATGAGAGTGAAGTATACTTCTATTTCCTAGACGCTGTAAATAAAAGTATGTGATCATTCGGGTTTCAATAACCGCGAAGTTTTTTTTTTTTCCTAAAGAGAAGAATAATTTATGAAAAGTAAGTTACACTGCAAATGGATTGTCACATGTATCAGAATTGTCTTTAACGTTCAATTGTCGTTAATAAACGTAAGCATTATTGTAGTTATTAATGACATTAGATGTGTTTTTAACATTTCCGCGTGAACGATATTTAACCACGCGGAAAACTTAATCCATACTAATATTACAAATTCTCTTCTCTCTGTCTGCGTGTTATCTTTTCAAGTTGAAACCGCTGTACAAAAATTTGGCACGGAGAGATTTTAAGCTCTGAGGATGGACATAGCCTACTATTGGTCGCGATAACCGACATCCACGCGGGCGAAGCCGCAGGCGGAAGCTAGTATAAAATAAAACATTGGACTTAAATGTTATATGTATGTATATCAATTGTGTCATCAAATATTATATTTACCGGTTGATGACGTTCTATTAATGTTCTACAAACACGGTTAGTTACAATCTATTTTAAATATTTGTATTATAAGAACGATACGATGCACACAATAAAATTTCAAAACATTTATGTCTCAATGTTATTCTGCTTCACAATTAACAATCACGCATAAAATGTCATCGAAAGAAGAGGAGCCTTTAAAAGCTGTAAAAAATAGAAAAAAGAAAACTTTGAAAGAAAAGATAGCCTATATAAAAGACAATATAACATTAGAACCTGTTTTAATCACTTATGTTATACCAGGAGTTTTGGCTAGACTGGCTACCCAAAACCTCAATTTAGACAAGGCCTGCCGCGTGAATTTAAAGTATGGAGACGCTGTGTGCAACGCACTCATAGCTAAAGAAGGCACAAAATACCAAAGAGAAGAACTGATAGTACAGCAACTTATAGCTTCTATGGAAGCTTGGAAGAACATTATTTTAACGGCATTACCGAGTCTCTTGATTCTATTCATAGGAGCATGGAGCGACAGAACTAGAAAAAGAAAAATTTGTATCATACTGCCTATATTCGGAGATTTGTTGATGTGTTTGAGTAACATACTTAACGCTTATTATTTTTATGAAATACCAGTTCAAATCACAATGTTTTTTGAGGCATTCTTCCCAGCGATTACTGGTGGTTGGATAACGACATACATGGGTGCATTTAGTTATATAAGTGAAGTGTCTAGTGAAGAAACGAGGACTTTCAGGGTTGGTGTTGCTAACCTTTGCTTAACTGCTGGAGTGCCAATTGGAACGGCACTGAGTGGAATATTGCTGAAACACATGGGGTATTATGGTGTCTTCTCCCTGAGTTCTCTGTTGTTCTGCTTTAGTATATGCCATGGGTATTTCTATATAAAAGATCCTGAGAGGCCGAAATTAGACGAAGAAAAGGTAAGTAACTATTTAAATTAATATTCAGATTTCTACCCTCTATTTTTCAGTAATTAAAATTACCTGAATGATGAATTATTTTGAAATATTTACGTTTAAAAATTATTTTAGGAAAAACAAGGTTTATTTGCATCGATTAAGTTATTTTTTAACATCCAACATGTTAAAGATACAGTTACTGTAGCATTTAAGAAAGGACCCAACAATCGAAGAATGAAATCCATTTTGATATTGTCTTCCATTGCATTTTTATACGGACCAGCACATGGTATGTATAATCATCTTACTTAGTATGTTAACGTCTCACACACGGTCAATATACACACACACACGCACACACACAAAACACAAGCATAAACCACGATCACGAGAAACAAGTGTATGGTATGATATACAAATTTAGGTTACAACCAAGATCGAACCCGCGACCGTCCACTCTACAGCCAGTACGCGAATGAGTCGTCATATAAATACAATAATTTTTTGTAGAAAGTGTATCATTACTAGAATAATCATATTTTGGGAACAGCAAACTATGGTAAAATAGAGATTTTTTTTGAAGTGAAACTTCTTTAGGCGCACGAGGGGTAAAATTTGAGCGACCGCTAACGCGGCAACACGTAACGCGGTCAGTACTTGACCACCTGGCAACACCACGTGACGTTGGCATTTTTTTTCAATTAATTTTTTTTTGTACTTCTAATCTGTTTTTTTTTTTTTTTAATTAGGTTTTATTAATGTTTTTAATTACTTTTTTGTTTAATTAGTGTTAATTTCCAATACTTTGTCCAACACAACCCGGAGCACAAATAAAACCGGTACTAGAGATGCTTCAGCTTAATATATTGGATTGTTCAATAATTACACAAAAAATGTATGGAGGCCTTATACTAACAAGAAATAATTTTGCCACCGCGATTCAATTTACTACTAGCGTCATCTAGCCGTAGACGTGGTAAGCCTCGAACAAAAAACTTAAAGAAAAAAAACGTAAATAATTGTAAGTTGCAGCGTTTTGCGTTTTTCGAGTTTTTTTTTTTTAATTAGTTTGCCAAAGAAGTTTCACTTCTGACATGTGTACTTTGAACGCACGCAATTTTTATTATTATTATTACTGTGAAGCACTACTAAATATATGAACACTAAGGCGGCCCCTAGACCTGCAATAACATTGTACAATACATTTTATTGTACAATATAATTGAACGGCGCTTTGAATCCAAACGTTCAATTATATTGCACAATAATACGAACTGTGCAATGTTTTCGAGTTCAGTCGGAGAATAAGTTTGATCCCGTGTGCTTCGTGCGTAATAAAGCAACATGTCCGACAAGATTTAGCTGCAGCTGTAGTGTTATTGCTTGTGGCTAAGCGTAAACGTAAACAACTCTTTGTTAGTCGAAAGATTGGTACTCATGCTCCGTTCCGAACCAGCCTCAGACACTACGCATTCGTTCACGCGCTCTCGAACGCAAGGGCGGAAGGTCTACTTCTCCCCGCAGCGCCGGAGCCTAGCGTTATTCTAACTTCAAAACTTTAACTATGGATATCTCCATAACCATGGGGTACCGCAGGGTGGGAGAGGTACCAAAGGGTAGCCCGCTTCCCCCCTCCGCCCCCCATCGCCCATAAATGACGGGCCGTAATCTAAAAATTAACCCATTCCACAAAGACGACAATTCTCTGTACAGTTGGATACATTCGACGATATACTCGGTTTCCTTAACTTTCGTATTCTCTTTTTTTCTTATATTTTCTGGAAGCCTGCACGTGTGTGTTCTCCTTGCTGCCGAAACACAGACTAAAAATTATTGCCCAATACCGACCCTACACTATGCAATGTTAAAATATGGTGCAATAAAAATTAAACTCGCTCAAACTTTCGTTCAATCATTGCGCAATCTTCAATATTAGCCCTAGTCGATCAATTATATTGCACAATTCGCAATATTGCGCAATATAATTGATCGTCTAGGGGCCGCCTAATTCGAAACAGTAGTAAAAAACGAATTTCAAATATTACGTCTCTCTTTTAGAACATTTAATTTTCAAAACAAGAAACGTCAATGAAAATTAAAAACTTTTTTTTTCAACCAGATACTCTTTAGATCATACAAATTAACGATGCAAATAAAAACTGCTTTATGATTTTATTTTATTTTTTTAAATATCATAAATGTAAATGACATTAAAGATTTTATCCAGGTGAGTACACCGTACGGTATCTCTTCACTCGCTACCGTTTCAACTGGGATGCGCTTAAATACAGCTTCTATAGTACATTCTACATATGTGTACATGCTCTCGGTGAGTACCTACATTTAAACTTATTTTAATTGTTATTTTTCATAAACATTAATATTGTGATATTTTAATATTGAGCTACATTTGTTGTATTCTGAAAAAACGTTATGTTATGTTATGTTAACTCTGAAACTCAGAATCAGAATGTAATTTTTAAAACGTTAGATTTAAATTTTTTGAAGAAAATTATTCTGAAGGTCTTATACAGAATGTCCCGTAGTGAATGGATAATCCTAAACGTGCGTGTGCGGAGGAGGAGGTGGGTTACAAACCAAAAAAAAATTTATTTATCTCAAACAGTTCGCGGTCTATGCCATTTTTTGTAAAATTTAGAAAAATACCAGTTTTTCTCACATTTGTGGGCACCACGTCCGCTATTTGAGGCCTAAATCGGATTTTTTTTCTTTCAAGTGTTCCCTAATAATGCTGTTCCTTAATTATGTTCCAAAAAACTCAACTACTATGAATAGTAGTTTACAAGAAGTCGCTAAACTTACTAAGTTTGAGCACGTGTGGTGTAAAAAAAATGTATAGGAGTTGTAGCGGCCAACTACTTAAAAAATGGCCTACTTCATAAGGATTCTAAAACAGTACCATAATATCTACTTTATATCGTAAAATTATTGAGCTATAGCCATTAATATGTAAAAAAGCATTTGATAAATAATTCTATTTGTTTGAAAACTAAAAAATAATCGGTCAAGTGCGAGTCTGACTCGCGCACGAAGGGTTCCGTACCATTGACTAGGTAAACAACAGTAGGTAAATTGATTTAATATCGGGCAGAAAGCGGCAAAAAATCACTTTTGTTGTATGAGAGCCCACCCTAATAATTTTTTAATTTTAATTTTATGATTTATTAATAAAGTAAATATATAATTAAGTATTTTGTGAATACCTCAAATGCCTTCCTCTTACCATTTATTGATATCGAGAAAAAATAGGCAAAAATGACGTTTTTTTGTATGGGAGCCCCCCTTAAATATTTATTTTATTTTGTTTTTAGTATTTGTTGTTATAGCGGCAACAGAAATACATAATTTGTGAAAATTTCAAGTGTCTAGCTAACGCCGTTTTTGAGATACAGCCTGGAGACAGACGGACGGACAGCGAAGTCTTAGTAATAGGGTTCCGTTTTTACCCTTTGGCTACGGAACCCTAAAAAGACTTCAATTACATCGATATAATATCACACTGACGTAACATAACCAAGACAGACAAAGCAAAGAAATCAAAATTTAAAAAATATACACAGCTTAAAATATATTTATATATATTTGTATCTAGTGTTATACAATTTCATAAAGTTTACTTTGAAAACATTCCAGGTGCTTTAATATCGATAAGTTTATTTAGTCGAAGATTAAAATGGCGAGACGCTACGCTGGGTCTCATATCGACTGTCAGCAAAATAATCGGCGGCTTAGCTACGGGATTAGCGAGAAATTCCTTGGAGATGTATTTAGGTAAGTAAATTGAGAATTTAATTAAAAATTAAATGTAGTATTTACCATGAAACAAATTATAATATTATGTAAAGGTGATGCAACTATACTTATAGAAGTTATACTTTTAAAGAGTTTATTGGTTTCAAGTCGACAGTTACTAGAGACAGCAACCGTGTTTCATTAAGAATTTTATTGTGCAGGTAATAATAAGAAGGTTATATCTATGTCAAATATCGCCTTTTGTTATACGATTGCGTTATTTTACTAACATTTATAATAATTGTTTTTAAACCTGCCACTTTCAAGTTATCATTGACGAAATTCATTCAATCAAACGTACGTAGTTATACGTAACAAGAGTTATAATTTTGAATGCTTTTATTGAATCTGTGTATAATTGTTTAAATTGTTGTTTCAGCTGTAGCAATAGAAACGTTCAACGCGACGTCGTTCACAGCACTTAGAGCTATTTCATCAAAACTAGTTACAAGTGACGAATTAGGTAAAAAAAATCTATAAAAATATATTTAAACCGACTTAGTGGTCTGTAGCACTATTTAATTTTACTGATCCGATAGAGCAGTTAACAGTGATCCTGATTTTCGCTCTACAGTCGTGAGTTCAATTCTTTCGTTTGGTTAGGTATACAATTATCTGTAAATAATTAAAACTAACTGCGACTTAGCGAGCCATATTAGGGCCCATCAGAAAAAAATATAACTTCCTGGGTCGCCGTCATCGAAATCGATGAGGAGGACTATATATGTATGTTACACCTGAATAGCTGCTGCTGATTTAATATAAATAAAAGATAAAATATAAAAGTAAAAGTTTAACTATATTTTGATAGATTATTGCTATGAGTACACGAACGCGCTGATTGATGATTGTACGTGAACTGATGTCTATTGCTAATGAATCGTGCAAGTGATGTAAAATGCTGATGCGGTGATAATTATGTATGTGCGGTTGAACCGTACATGCTCCCGGGCGAGAAGATGAGTGAGGTATGGATGATGTGAGCTAAACTAAAACAAGGATGAGACCGACATAAAAACTTAACGGCTAATTCACAAGATGGACCCGACAATTTTTAGTTAGCGAGTACGTCTAAAACTACATTTTAATAAAACAGGTGAAGTGTTTTTGTGGACCGATCGATTAGTCGGATTTTTGACATTGTCTTGACCGACAACACTGACACTGTAATCACTTTGCTCTGCTTTTTCACTCACACTTTTACACTTAAGATTTTTCGAACACACACAATGTACAGTAGTGTCCTGCTGCTCACTGCTCGGAGACGGGCGCGCGGCCCGAGTGCGCCTGCAGCCCCTGCAGGTCGCGCGCAGCCACGCGCCGCCCGCAACCGCCAGCCCTGCGGCCGCCAGGCAGTAGATGGCGACGTAGTGATGGACGTCATGATAGCTGAGGCTATTGGCTTCATTGTCTACGCTATCCGAAGCTGATTTTAGCTGCTTTATACTCTTGTCGATGTTGTCTATATCTTGCCCAAACCCATCCGATATGTTCATCATGTGGACAGGGACGGATATATTGATGATGCTATTGACGGGTGCGATCTCTGGTGCAAAGACTACCGGCTCGATATTTATCTCGTTAGTCAATAGTTTGTGAGGCGTTATTACTAGCGAGTTTCCCCGAACAATGCAGTCGGTACCGAGAATTATAATATTAGTTCCCGTCACCTGTTCGACGGTAACCCGATCTCGACATATGAGACGAAAGGCACATTGCCCGCAACAATTAATTAAATATGTGTTTACCTTAGTAAGCTTTTTCCATGTAGTTTGACACACGCTAGTTATAATTTCACAGCTGTTCGATTGTTTACTTTTAATACAAAGGCTCTCGTCCGTCTGTCTGTCGTAGACGGGCGTTTGAATCTGACAAAGATAATTTGTTAAAATGTTAGCGTTGTATTCTATACAGTTCTTAAAGTCGTTATTGGTTACTGGTATGAAGGTATCCTTCTTTAAATTTATGGCTATATGATCAGATACTGGGAGAAGATTAATCATAGTACGTGATGAGTTAGCGACTTGGTGATAGAGAGGAATAGCATTGTATATTTCATAGTCGTCTCTACTTGTAAGAGGGACTTGGATCTCGAAAATGAAATATTGTTTCGTCATTCTAGCTTTGACCTTTAAAATCTTATAAAGGTTTGATAAATTATTTCGGATATTATCTAACGGCAATGACAAATCCTTTGTTATCTGGCTGGATATGATGCTTAGCTCGTCTTCCATCTGAGAAGGTGACAACAGATGCACATTAAGATGTTGAAGGTTGGTAATGGTATCCAAAAGGGTGTCTTGGATATTCCGAAGATTTGCGAGGACATTGTTTGCTATGATGCTGGACATGATGAAGTCATTTGTGGTTTCTATTTCCGACATTTTAAGCTTGATATCATAAGACTCGTTTTCTAATTTATTAAGGTGTTGGTTAAAAGTTTTGTATTGTTTTTCCATTGTGATCTCTATTCTTTTTAAAACATTATTTTCTGCTTCTATAATCGATGTTTGATTTTTCCATAGCTGTGCTAAATGTTTTTGATTGCTTCGAACTAAATTAATATCTTTCTCGTACTGAGCCGCAAAACGCTCGTCTAAGACGCCGAACAATGTATTCGCGATGTAACCGACACCGTTGACAAGGCCTCGGCGCTTGCGCTTACGATTATCAAAATGCTGACTTAGTAATATGCGGTCGTAGTATTTAAGCTCGTTGATCCCGTGAATCAGCTGTTGTAATATTATGTCACAATGTTTATTTTTAATCGAGTTTGTACATAAATTTTGTAAATGATTAATATAATTGTTAAATATCCTTGTACCGTACAGATAAGGTTCCATATCGTAGTATGCCACTAACTTCCATTGATCTTGTATTACGTGCATATTTCCGATTTTTTCAAAATATATGTATTTGTTATCGCTCAATCTCGTGATGTTGTAGTTAGCTTGCACTGTTGAAAACATAAATAACATAAGGATCATCAGAATCGATAAGAAATGACTGTAGAACGTTTTCTTCGATGTTTTTTGTTTGTTGTTACGTGATGATATTATTTCGTTTGTAGTTACGATTATTTCGCTGCTTTTATTTAACGGTTCTTTAGGCAAGTCACCCATTAGCTGCTCGGTTTTATCTGGATTGTGACGCTTGCAAGTAACACAATGATGTAAACGATTTCTCACTACTTTATTTCCACTTACGATCCAATACTGCTGTCTAAGCCACGACTGAGTAAGGCGGGCACCTCCGTGAAAAGTAGATTTGTGTGCAAGGTCGACCAGGAGATTATTCAGATGACTTCTGTGTGGAATGATGAATGGATGCTTCATATCGTAAGGGATGTTGCTATTTTTGAGTCTGCCTCCAACGCGGAGTAATCCGTTTTGATCTAAATACGGATTTAGGCCGAGAAACTTACTCTTAGAATTAATTTTTCCTTGTTTAGAAAGATCATTCATTTCTTGCTTAAATTCGGATTTTTGAACGTACATTATAATTTTATGTTTTGCGTTGCTTAATTCGGTCGATGTTAAATATTGTAATTTAATACTTTTGTTTTTAAACGCTCGCAATATCCATGCAAGTACGCGCGTAGCTCGCGTAAAACTGCTTTGCTTGTGAATTACTAAATTAATAATATCAATTTCGCTATTGTTACGGCTGTTTGTTTGTAAAGTATTAATAAATTTTACTTTAGTTTCTAAGTCGGTTTGATAAGTTATTTTATTTTCATGGGACTCAGAAAATAATGACAACCATGTAGGTCCGTTCCACCATAAATTGTGCTGCTGTAATTGCTCAACTTTCATGCCACGGCTAGCACAGTCAGCTGGGTTCTCTGTGTTTTTTACATAACGCCAGCATTCGGGGGGCATGACGTCAGTGATTTTCTTAACTCTGTTGGCTACGAAAGGCTTCCACCGGTTGGGATCTCCATGAATCCATCCTAGTGCTGCTGTGGAATCACACCATCCGTAGACCTCTAGATTTAGTGCTGATAGGCTCTGTTTAATTTTATTCATTAGTTTGGAAAGTAAAAGTGCACTGCTTAACTCCAACCTGGGTAACGAAACATGACTGGAGTTTGAAGTCTTATTAGCCGGTACAAGTCTCGTTTTTGCTGCTAATATTGTTACAGAGACTGTGTTTTGATGTTTAATACGGGCGTATATTACGCACGCGTAAGCTTTAGTAGAAGAGTCGCAAAACCCGTGTAATTGAACTATGCTTTCTTTACCGCTACCGATCCATCGTGGAATTTTTACTTCGTTAATCTTTTCAATGTCTGCTCTCAATATTAACCACTTTGCATAAATGTTATCGGGTATGACATCATCCCATTTCAGATTTTCTACCCAAACACTCTGGAACAATAGCTTAAGCTGGACGACGACTGGCGCCAGGAATCCACAGGGGTCAAAGATTTTTGATATTTCGGCTAGTAGAACCCTCTTAGAAGGCTTGACTGTCATTGGCGCTGTCATCTTGCACTGAAAGGTGAAATTATCGTTCTTAGCGATCCAGGTAAGGCCGAGTGCTTTCGTCGATTCCTGATATTTGAAGTCATAGACATTTGGGGAGCTGGGTGCTACCTCAACACCCTCGAGCAGCGACCTTTCCTTATTTTCATTCATATCATCGATGGACCAAAATTTTTGTATATCTTCTGTGTTAGATAATATCACGTTACATTGATAGGTTTTAACGTTACCACATAGCAACCAACCAAGTTGAGTTTGTTGCGCAATGGGCTGGGATTCGTTATCTCCTTTAATAATTCCTCCCATCATGATATGGGAATAAATGTCAGCGCCTAGTAGCAGGTCTACCGGTTTACTGATATAAAACTCGGGGTCCGCTAATTGGATGTGCTCTATATACGGCCACGTTGGTTTAGGGAATGATTGATTCGGAAGATTACTGATAAGACTGTTCATTATTATTGCTTTCGTATTGAACGTGAATTCGCTGTTTATTGCTGATGCTGTTATTTGTATAGAAGCCTTGCTATTATTTCCTTGAGAACCTAGTCCAAATACTACGCCCTTGCAACGACGACGGGGCAATCGTAGTCGCTGCGCTGCATTCTCAGTGATGAGAGATATCTGAGAACCTTGATCAATAAGCGCTCGCATGGTGTGATGAGAGCCGTCAACAGCTTGGACGTTGATCAAAGCGGTTGCTAATAAAACTTCCTGAGAATCATCTAGTGACGCGTTAGAGTTGGAAACGGTACAGTTGGACTTTGTATTCGACGTTGCTGTGTTTGCTGAATCGTCAAAGGCTTCATGAACTAAAGTATGATGATTTGATTGGCACTTATGACATCTTTTTCTTGAAAAACACTCATTACCGTTATGATTATAAAGGCAATTTTGGCATAACGATAACTTGTGAATTGTTTGTCGCTTGATATTTGGTTGATATGCTAAAAACGTTGAGCAATATGGAATGGCGTGATCTTTATTGCAAACGGGGCATTTTTGCTTCGCTGTGGACGTTAACCTTCTTTTATTATTAAAATTATTTGATTTAAATAAATGATTTTGATTGCTTGCATATGATTTTAATGTATATGAATTTAATGTATTTTTCTTTAAATTAGAGGGCTGAGAAATATGTTGCGTATGCGGGTTCGATTTTGATGGATCTTGTTTTCGTTTAGAGGACTCCAGAGCGGTAAATTTGGCTTCTAAAAATTGTAACAAATCTTTTAAAATTGGTAAATCCCTCGGACGCTTGAGTGACTCGATGTAGTCGTTGTGAGTATCCGGGTCTAACTTCTGTGTAAGTATATAGACGATCATGGGGTCCCAGTTGTCTATGCTGACTCCTAGGTTTTTAATAGCGTTGAGACATTCGTTGGTGGTGTCGTGAATCCTTTTAATTGCAATTGCTGACTGTTGCTGCATAACTGGCTGGTTAAATAGAATACTCATATGAGAATTAAAAATAAGTTTTGTGTTGCTGTAACGGCTGTTTAAAAGATCCCAACATACTTGATAATTATCAGTAGTTATATGTAAATGTTGTACTAGTTTCTCTGCTTCACCCTTTAGCTTGCTTTTTAGGAACTGCATTTTTTGACTTTTTGACAAGGCTCGATTTGTGTGGATAGTTTCAACGAATAAATCTTTAAATGACAACCACTGATGATAGTTGCCGCTAAACACAGGTATATCCATTTGAGGTGTGGTTTTCTCCCGATAAGTATCAGACCACATCTTGCTGCTGATATTTCTTTTCATTTCGTTAAATTTCTGCTCATAGTTGCTAAACATTTGTTCGTATTCTGGGTCGTCTTCGTATAATTCGCTGTCTATTTCCCAGTGCAACGCGTCAATGATAGTCCAGCGTGATTGTACCGACTTCAAAATGTCCTCGTATTCCCATTTTTCTGATACAATGTCGAGATCGATGCTGCTGATTGTACGCTGAAAAGCCTTAAAATTACTTCGTTGTCTTCTTAACATTTCTTCTAATTTGCTGCTATTACCTTGGGTTCGCGAATTTTCTCTATCGGATGACGTCAACGGACGTGACACGTTGCTCGACGACGGTATCGCTGTAAAGCCTGGCATTTGCAACGGGGTGGCTGGCTGGAGTACGCTTTTTTCTATAGACTCTTTAGGTAAAAATGTAAGTAAATAGTTACGCGTGTCATTGTAAAAATCAGATGTCTTCTTATAGTGATTGCTCGTGAAATATTCAATTGATTTGTCGCTAGAATCGCATAGTTTCAAATGATTATTTTGAAACTCCTGCCAATAACTTTCTAAAATGCTAAGTCGCTTTTTAATATGAGCCGGTGTCTTGCGTTCGACACCGTCTTTTTTAAAATTAATTAAAAATTGGTTCATAGCCTCCATTAGCTGGGTTTGGCTAGCTTGTAGATCTTCCATTTTTATAAAATAACGCTGATATATAAATGCTGATGATAAAAGCTGTCGACTCACCGATGCTGCTGGTTGACTTACGTGGCGGCCCTTACTGCGCTCGTAAAAAATCACTCGCGATATAAGTCCCGCTCACGATAAGCTCGAAGGACCAAAAAGATGTATGTTACACCTGAATAGCTGCTGCTGATTTAATATAAATAAAAGATAAAATATAAAAATAAAATATTAACTATATTTTGATATATCTAATTGCTATGAGTACACGAACGCGCTGATTGATGATTGTACGTGAACTGATGTCTATTGCTAATGAATCGTGCAAGTGATGTAAAATGCTGATGCGGTGATAATTATGTATGTGCGGTTGAACCGTACAATCAGCGCGTTCGTGTACTCATAGCAATTAGATATATCAAAATATAGTTAATATTTTATTTTTATATTTTATCTTTTAATTATATTAAATCAGCAGCAGCTATTCAGGTGTAACAAACATCTTTTTGGCCACGCGCCGCCCGCATTTCTTTTGATGTCGTTAAAGAATTGAAGTTGAAGTTGAAGTTGAGTTAAGATGTTGAAGGTTGGTAATGGTATCCAAAAGGGTGTCTTGGATATTCCGAAGATTTGCGAGGACATTGTTTGCTATGATGCTGGACATGATGAAGTCATTTGTGGTTTCTATTTCCGACATTTTAAGCTTGATATCATAAGACTCGTTTTCTAATTTATTAAGGTGTTGGTTAAAAGTTTTGTATTGTTTTTCCATTGTGATCTCTATTCTTTTTAAAACATTATTTTCTGCTTCTATAATCGATGTTTGATTTTTCCATAGCTGTGCTAAATGTTTTTGATTGCTTCGAACTAAATTAATATCTTTCTCGTACTGAGCCGCAAAACGCTCGTCTAAGACGCCGAACAATGTATTCGCGATGTAACCGACACCGTTGACAAGGCCTCGGCGCTTGCGCTTACGATTATCAAAATGCTGACTTAGTAATATGCGGTCGTAGTATTTAAGCTCGTTGATCCCGTGAATCAGCTGTTGTAATATTATGTCACAATGTTTATTTTTAATCGAGTTTGTACATAAATTTTGTAAATGATTAATATAATTGTTAAATATCCTTGTACCGTACAGATAAGGTTCCATATCGTAGTATGCCACTAACTTCCATTGATCTTGTATTACGTGCATATTTCCGATTTTTTCAAAATATATGTATTTGTTATCGCTCAATCTCGTGATGTTGTAGTTAGCTTGCACTGTTGAAGACATAAATAACATAAGGATCATCAGAATCGATAAGAAATGACTGTAGAACGTTTTCTTCGATGTTTTTTGTTTGTTGTTACGTGATGATATTATTTCGTTTGTAGTTACGATTATTTCGCTGCTTTTATTTAACGGTTCTTTAGGCAAGTCACCCATTAGCTGCTCGGTTTTATCTGGATTGTGACGCTTGCAAGTAACACAATGATGTAAACGATTTCTCACTACTTTATTTCCACTTACGATCCAATACTGCTGTCTAAGCCACGACTGAGTAAGGCGGGCACCTCAGTGAAAAGTAGATTTGTGTGCAAGGTCGACCAGGAGATTATTCAGATGACTTCTGTGTGAAATGATGAATGGATGCTTCATATCGTAAGGGATGGTGCTATTTTTGAGTCTGCCTCCAACGCGGAGTAATCCGTTTTGATCTAAATACGGATTTAGGCCGAGAAACTTACTCTTAGAATTAATTTTTCCTTGTTTAGAAAGATCATTCATTTCTTGCTTAAATTCGGATTTTTGAACGTACATTATAATTTTATGTTTTGCGTTGCTTAATTCGGTCGATGTTAAATATTGTAATTTAATACTTTTGTTTTTAAACGCTCGCAATATCCATGCAAGTACGCGCGTAGCTCGCGTAAAACTGCTTTGCTTGTGAATTACTAAATTAATAATATCAATTTCGCTATTGTTACGGCTGTTTGTTTGTAAAGTATTAATAAATTTTACTTTAGTTTCTAAGTCGGTTTGATAAGTTATTTTATTTTCATGGGACTCAGAAAATAATGACAACCATGTAGGTCCGTTCCACCATAAATTGTGCTGCTGTAATTGCTCAACTTTCATGCCACGGCTAGCACAGTCAGCTGGGTTCTCTGTGTTTTTTACATAACGCCAGCATTCGGGGGGCATGACGTCAGTGATTTTCTTAACTCTGTTGGCTACGAAAGGCTTCCACCGGTTGGGATCTCCATGAATCCATCCTAGTGCTGCTGTGGAATCACACCATCCGTAGACCTCTAGATTTAGTGCTGATAGGCTCTGTTTAATTTTATTCATTAGTTTGGAAAGTAAAAGTGCACTGCTTAACTCCAACCTGGGTAACGAAACATGACTGGAGTTTGAAGTCTTATTAGCCGGTACAAGTCTCGTTTTTGCTGCTAATATTGTTACAGAGACTGTGTTTTGATGTTTAATACGGGCGTATATTACGCACGCGTAAGCTTTAGTAGAAGAGTCGCAAAACCCGTGTAATTGAACTATGCTTTCTTTACCGCTACCGATCCATCGTGGAATTTTTACTTCGTTAATCTTTTCAATGTCTGCTCTCAATATTAACCACTTGGCATAAATGTTATCGGGTATGACATCATCCCATTTCAGATTTTCTAACCAAACACTCTGGAACAATAGCTTAAGCTGGACGACGACTGGCGCTAGGAATCCACAGGGGTCAAAGATTTTTGATATTTCGGCTAGTAGAACCCTCTTAGAAGGCTTGACTGTCATTGGCGCTGTCATCTTGCACTGAAAGGTGAAATTATCGTCCTTAGCGATCCAGGTAAGGCCGAGTGCTTTCGTCGATTCCTGATATTTGAAGTCATAGACATTTGGGGACCTGGGTGCTACCTCAACACCCTCGAGCAGCGACCTTTCCTTATTTTCATTGATATCTTCGTTGGACCAACATTTTTGTATATCTTCTGTGCTAGATAATATCACGTTACATTGATAGGTTTTAACGTTACCACATAGCAACCAACCAAGTTGAGTTTTTTGCGCAATGGGCTGGGATTCGTTATCTCCTTTAATAATTCCTCCCATCATGATAAGGGAATAAATGTCAGCGCCTAGTAGCAGGTCTACCGGTTTACTGATATAAAACTCGGGGTCCGCTAATTGAATGTGCTCTATATGCGGCCACGTTGGTTTAGGGAATGATTGATTCGGAAGATTACTGATAAGACTGTTCATTATTATTGCTTTCGTATTGAACGTGAATTCGCTGTTTATTGCTGATGCTGTTATTTGTATAGAACCCTTGCTATTATTTCCTTGAGAACCTAGTCCAAATACTACGCCCTTGCAACGACGACGGGGCAATCGTAGCCGCTGCGCTGCATTCTCAGTGATGAGAGATATCTGAGAACCTTGATCAATAAGCGCTCGCATGGTGTGATGAGAGCCGTCAACAGCTTGGACGTTGATCAAAGCGGTTGCTAATAAAACTTCCTGAGAATCAGCTAGTGACGCGTTTGAGTTGGAAACGGTACAGTTGGACTTTGTATTCGACGTTGCTGTGTTTGCTGAATCGTCAAAGGCTTCATGAACCAAAGTATGATGATTTGATTGGCACTTATGACATCTTTTTCTTGAAAAACATTCATTACCGTTATGATTATAAAGGCAATTTTGGCATAACGATAACTTGTGAATTGTTTGTCGCTTGATATTTGGTTGATATGCTAAAAACGTTTCGCAATATGGAATGGCGTGATCTTTATTGCAAACGGGGCATTTTTGCTTCGCTGTGGACGTTAACCTTCTTTTATTATTAAAATTATTTGATTTAAATAAATGATTTTGATTGCTTGCATATGATTTTAATGTATATGAATTTAATGTATTTTTCTTTAAATTAGAGGGCTGAGAAATATGTTGCGTATGCGGGTTCGATTTTGATGGATCTTGTTTTCGTTTAGAGGACTCCAGAGCGGTAAATTTGGCTTCTAAAAATTGTAACAAATCTTTTAAAATTGGTAAATCCCTCGGACGCTTGAGTGACTCGATGTAGTCGTTGTGAGTATCCGGGTCTAACTTCTGTGTAAGTATATAGACGATCATGGGGTCCCAGTTGTCTATGCTGACTCCTAGGTTTTTAATAGCGTTGAGACATTCGTTGGTGGTGTCGTGAATCCTTTTAATTGCAATTGCTGACTGTTGCTGCATAACTGGCTGGTTAAATAGAATACTCATATGAGAATTAAAAATAAGTTTTGTGTTGCTGTAACGGCTGTTTAAAAGATCCCAACATACTTGATAATTATCAGTAGTTATATGTAAATGTTGTACTAGTTTCTCTGCTTCACCCTTTAGCTTGCTTTTTAGGAACTGCATTTTTTGACTTTTTGACAAGGCTCGATTTGTGTGGATAGTTTCAACGAATAAATCTTTAAATGACAACCACTGATGATAGTTGCCGCTAAACACAGGTATATCCATTTGAGGTGTGGTTTTCTCCCGATAAGTATCAGACCACATCTTGCTGCTGATATTTCTTTTCATTTCGTTAAATTTCTGCTCATAGTTGCTAAACATTTGTTCGTATTCTGGGTCGTCTTCGTATAATTCGCTGTCTATTTCCCAGTGCAACGCGTCAATGATAGTCCAGCGTGATTGTACCGACTTCAAAATGTCCTCGTATTCCCATTTTTCTGATACAATGTCGAGATCGATGCTGCTGATTGTACGCTGAAAAGCCTTAAAATTACTTCGTTGTCTTCTTAACATTTCTTCTAATTTGCTGCTATTACCTTGGGTTCGCGAATTTTCTCTATCGGATGACGTCAACGGACGTGACACGTTGCTCGACGACGGTATCGCTGTAAAGCCTGGCATTTGCAACGGGGTGGCTGGCTGGAGTACGCTTTTTTCTATAGACTCTTTAGGTAAAAATGTAAGTAAATAGTTACGCGTGTCATTGTAAAAATCAGATGTCTTCTTATAGTGATTGCTCGTGAAATATTCAATTGATTTGTCGCTAGAATCGCATAGTTTCAAATGATTATTTTGAAACTCCTGCCAATAACTTTCTAAAATGCTAAGTCGCTTTTTAATATGAGCCGGTGTCTTGCGTTCGACACCGTCTTTTTTAAAATTAATTAAAAATTGGTTCATAGCCTCCATTAGCTGGGTTTGGCTAGCTTGTAGATCTTCCATTTTTATAAAATAACGCTGATATATAAATGCTGATGATAAAAGCTGTCGACTCACCGATGCTGCTGGTTGACTTACGTGGCGGCCCTTACTGCGCTCGTAAAAAATCACTCGCGATATAAGTCCCGCTCACGATAAGCTCGAAGGACCAAAAAGATGTATGTTACACCTGAATAGCTGCTGCTGATTTAATATAAATAAAAGATAAAATATAAAAGTAAAAGTTTAACTATATTTTGATAGATTATTGCTATGAGTACACGAACGCGCTGATTGATGATTGTACGTGAACTGATGTCTATTGCTAATGAATCGTGCAAGTGATGTAAAATGCTGATGCGGTGATAATTATGTATGTGCGGTTGAACCGTACAATATATATTTATAAATGCATGTATTTATAAACTAATATTATAAATTTAATTTAATTTAATAATTCTTTATTTCGGGTATCAAATGACCCATAAAAAGCACAATTTTTACAATTTATAAAAGTAACTAAAATAAATAAGTACAAGTAAAAAAAAAAAAAAATGCATACAGAAGTAGTCTATCCAAGGCACCGGCATGCATGGATCTATTAATCCGAATTTTCATATAAATTTAAAAACAGGTATGCGTAAGATACCTACTCTAAAAATTCCAGAAAAATATTCAACAGTAAAACGATCGATATTATTTTCACTGTCTCCTACTAAACTTTAAAAACGAAGTGCTCTCCAGAACATACTTGGCTTGTTCAATAATCTATTTTTTAGTTTTATTTAATAGCTACAATAATTATCTTTTATTATATGCATTAAATAGATAGGCCGCTTAATGAGCTTACCCGTATCATTTTCAAGAAAACCTAAAAATAGCTTCAGTAGTAAACATGTCTTCACAATGTTTTTAATTTGTGTTCAACATATGGTGCAATAATAACCTAAAATTAAAGCCTATAAATAAAAGAGACATCGCAATATAAAACTACTGTGTATTTTGCTAAGTCTTTTGTTAATTTCATATCATAATCAAATATTTAATTAGAAACTTGATAAGTATTGATAACGCAGTAGACTCCACTGGTGTTATTTTTTACTTATTTGTTTCTGTTTTATAATGTTTCATTTACAAAATAAAAAGGACATGTAACATAATATTTTGTCAGACGAACTATTTTTTAAATTTTAATTAATTTTTGTTATAACGAATATTAATTAATATTTCACTCGTATTATATAATTCATGCCATTTATTTAGTGGACAAGAATAATATTATAAAGCATTGATATTAGGTCTGATGCAATTAAAGTACAATAAATTTTAAACTATATGATACAGAATAGCTCAATAATAGACCATGTTACAAGCTTTGCGGCGGCTGAATGTGGTTTCAAAATACGTGGACCTGTTTTCTGATAATCAGTTGAAAATCACGAAAATTGCTCTGAGGGCAATTAAAGATTCCCCTTAAGTTAAGCAAAAAATATGATTACTTGTCACATCGCATGTACCTACTGTACTGTTTAGATTATATAAATATGTTTATTGATGAAATAAAAAGATAAATAATAATCTTAACATAATAATCACATCAACTAAGCAGTGTCTGTCTCATCGCAGTCTCTGTATTCATCGCATTCAGCCTGTAACATCCAACTGTTGGGCACAGGCTTTTTTTCCATGTAGGAAAAGGATTGGAGCTTAATCCACCACGCTGCTGCACTGTGACTTGGCGGATATATTCCCTACTATGATTAACGATCGCTATCAGGTTTACATGATAACAACTGGGACCGACAGCTTAACGTGCTCTCTGAGACACGTTGGAAAACCCACAAGAACAGACATGCAAACTTGAGAGAAATATTTGTAAAAATACAAATATCACACACACCAGAAAATATTCTACACCAGAGCGGTTGCTACTAGCTAGTGTGCTAGCTATCCTAGCCAAACTACGTATTCTATCTTCGCTCACGATAGATATTCGTACAGATCATACAGATATTTATCTTGTTCCGAGTGTTCATATTTATATTGTATGTTCCTGAAGCCCCGTACTCATAATTGGCCCTACAAGGATCGATAACCTATATTTTAAACTATATTTTTACACTTTTTTGTTTAGGAAAGATGATATCGATATTCAATTTAACGGAAGTCTTGACATCGATGGTTTTCGCACCTACCTACTCCTGGATATACATGATGACACTGAAAATTGATGCCGGTGTCATTTATTACTGCAGTACGGTACTTACAATACCACCAATTATAATTTTCACGTGAGTACATACTTTTTATAAGCAAAGTGTTAATGTGCCACTCAATAAATTTATTGTTCTGCATTTTATTACACTCAGGGTCAAAACTTGTACGTCATATTTTTAACTAAATAACTCGAGTTGTGTCTTAAAGCTTGCTGGTCATCATCATCAGCCTATTATAGTCTACAGCTGGACGTAAGCCTCCCCCATGGTACGCGACAAGGCCCGATCTCCCACTTTAGCCATCTGGTCACTGCTTGCTAATCAAGACCCTTCATGATTTTTTCTTTATTTTTTTCCTTAAATTCAAATACAAATAACACAAGTGTGTGAAACACAAGTTAGAGTGAAAAATGTAATAACAAAAGCCTCATTATGTTATAAATGTACATAACATGTTATAAATGTACTTAACATTTATAACATTATGTTATAAATGTACTTAACATTTATAACATAAATGAGGCTACACTTTGACAAGCCTACATTGGATAGAAAACTACACTATAAGTTATAGTACAGTCATTTGGTGCTCAAAAAGAGGGTTACTACCAAATGGCTGGACTATTAATGAATTCCGAATTGCGGAAATAATTATGTATATATTTTAAAAAGATAAAAGTCAAAAGATAAATATGGTTGACGGATGAAAGTTTTATCTACTTGCTGTCAGTTTGATTGTGTTACATTTATTTTATGACGTTTTTACATGTAGTTATTAAAATTGAAACGTTCAGCATGATTTAGCCCATTAAAGTATTTTGTTGTGAGCTTAAATCTTAGGCACAGTTGTTTCAAATGTAAGGGGCACAGAAGTCAAATTCAATTTTTTACCACAAAAAATTTAGGACAATTTTTTTTTGTCTTAAATTCTTAATATTTATTGTACATATTCAAAGGTCTCACATCAGACCTTTTACCTTTTATTTTATGGGACTATCAGTGCAATATGTAAAAGATTTTTAGTTTTATTTTATTATTATTTCTGAAGAGTATATTTAAGACCAATCTTATAACTGTATTGGACAAATAGAAACATGAATAATTCTGTTAGGATTACTTTTACCCACTTTAATTCAAGAACCACTAAGTACTCTATATTTTAAAATTAAACTAAAATATATTAATATTTGTAAAAACGATTTTCCTTTATAGTTGGTTTTACATACAAGACAAAAAGGAAACCAGGCGGAAGGGAGATGATGTACACAATGAAAAATATTCGACGGAACTAAAAAATAAAAGAAATGAAGACACTTTAGTTAATAGTATCGATTTAAATGAAGGCTTGTGTTTTATTGAATAAAATATTTTTATATGTATATTTTTTTTTGTTTTCTTACAAGTGTTTTCTGATTTCTTTCACGTAGAGTAAAATACAATTACTAAGTTAGGAACAGATGACTGTGTATATACATACATATATATTTTTAATTTAAGTAATCTATATTTATGTATTATTAGATTGCAAAGACAAATAGTTCTGTTTCTTTGAATTGGGAAAAAACAAAACTGAGTACATAAATATTTGTTTTTACATAACTTTCGAAATGACAACAAAATTGAATAAAACTTCATGCTTATCGATACCTTTGGGTAGAAAGGTCGTATAAACCATTTTGGCCAAATTGAGTTATGTATACCATTTTTCTCAGAATTTTTTTCTCTATCGATCTGTATATACAAAATGTAGAAATTCGAACAAAAATGGTTAATACGACCCAGACATTTTCGATCATAGCCTCTTAAAAAAGGTAAATTTTCAATGTAAAAGCCGAATGTTTTTATTTTGGAGTTTTGTTATGATGTAATGACCATAATTTATATTAACTCAGGGCGTAAAAATATTCGTTATTTGTAAATGGTTTATACGACCTAACGTGTTAAATGCATTACCGAAACATAGCTTAAATTCGACGTCGTATATCCAAAGGCAGGTCGCGACGTTGGTGTATAAACCATTAGTTCTTAATGAAATCTACACATTTAGAAGTGATTCAGATAAATTATCTTTTACGAGAGCACAATTACATGCCTGTGGACTCTGTTCATGTAACTATCGAACGTAAAGTTAAAAAAATTACTGTCTGGAGTCCAACAAAATGGCCATCATACATTGAGACTGCGAGAAAAAATCCTAGGCCTTCTAATGTTAATGTAATGAAGTATTCTGATATTCTTAATTGGAATGAAATAACTGCTGAGACATTTACAAATTAAACTTCTAAAACTCTGAAAATGCGAAACATCCGAATTATTACGTTGAAGAAAAAGAATCCAAATGAAATGTAGGTACCTACCTACATTAAATACTCAATGAAAGAAGAGACGTCGCCTGATAAGGTTATATTATTTAAAAGGTCTGGCAATAAAGAAAAAGGTAAAGGTAGAGGTAAAGGAAGATCGAAAAGCCGTACGATATTACCTGGACAATGTGTAAGCAATGATACACATGAAAAGGTGATGCTGATGACTATGTCCCCAACTACGCTTTATAAAAACAAATTGGAAATATCAGATGTAAAATATAGGGGATTTAAAACGTCTATGTGATAATGGAATTATACCAAAACGGTACCACCATGATTAATTTAACTTACTCCATGGAAATGTGGCTGACTCTCTTACGCTAACCGACGAAGAAGACGAGGAAAAGCTAATTGAATCATACAATTATTATTATAAAAGAATAATAACTTTTCGTATTCACGTAATTTCACATTTCGTTCTATATCAAAGTATTATTTAGTAAAAAAACAAGACTATGTTAAAAATGATTGTATTCTTTGTCACCTAAATTTATTTTTTGAAAATGTGTTTGTCAATAAATTCATAATAAATTCGTTTTAAAATAATATATTATAATAATAATTAAAATAATTTATAGTAACAATTCATAAATTATTTTAAAATAATTATGAATACAAATTTATATCATAAATAAGTTACTTTTTATATACATAAGTTGGTTTAGTGCTTGATAGTTTTTTTTTTTTGTTTAGTTGTAATTCAATAAATTACTTAGTAAGTAAGCCTACTGCTTCTTAATTCAATAATTTTTTATTGAATTACATTTAAATAGTCATAATTAAGTCATAATTTTATAAATGATTAAAAAGCCTGATTACTTTAATTTAGAAGAAGTTTGAATAATTTTCTTTTTTATGACTGAGTAGATTTTTTTATTTCACTTTTCAGTTTATGTTGTTATAATTATTTATTTTTTCAATTTAAAAATGTTAAACCTGTTAGGTATGTTGTACCATTATTGAAATAATAGTAAATGTTGATTAGAAGGTATTATAATACATAATAATTAATGTTGATTTCGTATTTCAGGTAGTTTTATTTTATTTGAATCGACCATTATTGGGTAAAAGAACAATAATAATTGAGTTCCTACTAATTCTGAAAGTAACAGGATTGTTTATTTGTCAGAATTCAATTGATCTATGATTATAAATGGTTTTTAATACACAAAAAAACTACATCTATGGGTTTTTACGACAGTAAATGTGACCATAAGCTTACCAAAAATGGATATATGACCTATACAGTTTTTTTTTAAGTACATTTTCATGGGGTGTATTAGCCAAGAATTGATTTTTTCTTAGACGTAAATCCAAGCTAACTTTAAAACTAAAGAAGATAGATAGGTTTTGATAATTTAATCTTTTTCATTCGCAAATTGTAAGACCCTTTCTCATAGATCATTTTTTTATAACTTCAAAAACAAAAAAAGTATGAATTTTTATTTAAAAAAAAAATCGTTTTTCTGCTCTCCTGAAAAGTCGGGTTTTGGTTTATACGACCTTTCTACCCAAAGGTATCGTTATTACCCATCGCGGTCATTCCTTAAGCATTTAGTTAAGTAACGCATTGGGAATCTTAATTATTATTTGTTAGAAAAACTACTAGCTACTGTAAAAAAGTAATAAACGGTTAAAGCGAATTGAATTTAGAAACGTTCCATTCCAACTTGAAACAGAGTCGTGAACCAATTTAAAACAACGGAAAACTAAATAATCTTTCTCCATACAAATGGCATCGATTGTAAACGCTTTGTTTCAAGTTTAATTGAAAGTTTACAACTACAACACTAATGCTACAACAACAATACATTGCGTGACAACTAATTGCGTAATTTTCTCCTTAAATTTTGAACGAGTAAAAATAGTAAAAACTTATAGGTATATACATTGATTTCCTAAAAAATTAAAATTTTAAAACTTGAAAATGTATCTATGTATATAAATTTTTCATACTTTGGTTATCTTAATATAAAAATACAAAAATACAAAATAGTTTATTGATAAAAATAAGTTTTAACAAAACAAGTCGCAAGGGCCCCTGTACTGGGTGGTAAGTTGGTAACCCGTGCTGGGTAGGTACCCCGCACATCATTTTAAATGTGGAAAAATTTATTTTAATGTTTTATTAAAACTTAATACTATGAGATAAGAATTCTTTTTTTTTTTTCAATAATTTGAGTATGTCGATGCATTAACGCAGAAGTCACAGCAACATTACGTGACAAAGACAGACCATACAAATAATGTTATTAATGTTTTGGGCATTTGTGTATGTGTGTTTTCGGACCCTTGATACAGGACACACAATCTAGTTGTTGTGATAAAGGGTTTTATTGTGTATTGAGATTTGCTTGTAAACAAGTAAATTAAATAAGTAGATGTTATATCACTACCACTTACACTACTGACATTATGAAGCGAACTCATGTGTTTTGCCCATAGTCACCACGCTGGGCAGGCGGGTTGGTGACCGCAGGGCTGGCTTTGTCGCACCGAAGACGCTGCTGTCGCACCGAAGACGCTGCTGAAGTGGTGGTACCACTACATCCTATCACAGTCCACTGTTGGACATAGGCCTCCACAAGTTCGCGCCCGACATTATGAGGCGAACTCATGTGTTTTGTCCATAGTCACCACGCTGGGCAGGCGGGTTGGATATGGAAATAGATGTTATAGATTTTAACTGTTTTATTAATACTATTTTTACTAATTTTCAAACTAAGGAAATACGAGTACTGATACCTAGCGACAAGCTTTTATACCATATATATTATGTAATGACTTTATAAGTAGATAGTAAAAGTTTTAAAGTAAAAATTTATTTGTTTCGTTTTAGCACATTCAAATAAAAGCTTATTTTTTAAAAAGGTTTTTTTACTTTTAATTGTTTTAACTCAAATCAACGCGGGTGAAACCGCGAGGCAAACCTAGTTTATAATAAAATAATTTGTTATTTTAGACATAACTGCGACTGCATCAAAACAAACATACATCCATAAATAAAAATACAACGATAAACAACGTAATAAAAATAATTATTGTACGAAAATATTCGTGTATTTCGTTTTAAAACAACCGTATGACATGAGCAATTTTTTTTACTTATTTATTTTTGTACAGAGAATCACAGAAAATTGCACAATATTTACCTGAGGACAATATTTAAAAAAATGTAAACAGTATAAATTGTGTGGATGTGAAATATAAGGTCACGTGTTCAGTAATTTGATAAAAATAATATTATCGAGTAAAAAATTTATCCTTGGTCGCCTTACAGGACACCAGCAAGTAAGTAAAAGCATAAAGTTGCACATGTTTTAGTACGAATGTATCGTACATCGCACTCTCGGAGATTAGAAGAGAACTATCTTTACGCACTTTTTTATATATACAGGGTGTGTCGTAAATTGTGGATAATCCGTTAACTGGGGGTAGCCCTGATGTCGAGCTCCAAGAAAATGTACTTTTTATTTCAGGGTTGCCAACACTGTGAAAATTGTGAATATTTTTGTGTTTTTTCAAAAAATTCCTACCGCGACTAGTAATTTGGTCATAATTTTTACAAATAAAGGTATTTTAATGTAATTTTTATGTTATTTTACTCGGGAATACTTGTACTATCTAACGAAATTACTATTTCAGGCATAATTTATTCTAAACTTATGAAAATTAGCGTTAGGAGTTTTTTTTTATTTTTATTCGTTACTTTTTGTCAAGATTTAACCATTGATTGTGAAAAAAAAATGTATCGCACTAGGATTGCCCAGTATTTAAAAAGAATGCTTAGTTTGTGTAGTTTTTAAAAAAGTATAATAATTAGTGCTTGACAAGCAAAATTATTTTGTAGGAGCGATAGAACTTATCACGGTCGGTAAGTTCGTTTTGTATCATTAGCATTTGTGTCACTTAAATGTTAGGATAAAGAAAAAAAAACAAAGATTTTTTTAGTAGAAATGCGTTTATTACTTCAAACTAAATGTTCAAAATGTCCTCCATTGGCAGCAATGCAGGTTCGGCATCGCCTTATAAAAGATCTTTTGATACGGCGTGCATAGCCTGATACTTCAATTTCAAGAGTAGCTAATTGCACACACGTGCGCAATTCTTCGATTGTCGACACTGCTTTAGTATAAACTTTTTCTTTAATGCATCCCCCAATAAAAAACAGTCCAGGGAGTTCAGGTCAGGCGGTCGTGGTGGCCATAAAATTAGACCCAAGCGCCCAATCCTAGGTGGATTGGGCTCTGGGTATGTGTCGTTTAAATATTCCCGCACCCGAACAGCAAAATGCGCGGGACACCCGTCATTTTGCCGCCTCAATCCTTCTCTTCTCTCCAGTGATATATATTTGCAGCAGCTCAGGTAAATTATTATGTAAAAAATTTAAATAGATTTCTGCATTTAATGTTGCTGGCAACTCATATGGGCCTATTATTTTCTCACCAAACTGCTGCAAAATATATCACTGGAGAGAAGAGAAGGAATAAGGCTGCAAAATGACGGGTGTCCCGCGCATTTTGCTGTTCGGGTGCGGGAATATTTAAACGACACATACCCAGAGCCCAATCCACCTAGGATTGGCCGCTTGGGTCTAATTTTATGGTCACCACGACCGCCTGACCTGAACTCCCTGGACTGTTTTTTATTGGGGGATGCATTAAAG
The DNA here is from genome assembly GCA_905220545.2 of Melitaea athalia. Taxonomy (NCBI): domain Eukaryota; kingdom Metazoa; phylum Arthropoda; class Insecta; order Lepidoptera; family Nymphalidae; genus Melitaea; species Melitaea athalia. Next base: position 4,564,654 of record HG992180.1, read on the forward strand.
AAAAAGTTTATACTAAAGCAGTGTCGACAATCGAAGAATTGCGCACGTGTGTGCAATTAGCTACTCTTGAAATTGAAGTATCAGGCTATGCACGCCGTATCAAAAGATCTTTTATAAGGCGATGCCGAACCTGCATTGCTGCCAATGGAGGACATTTTGAACATTTAGTTTGATGTAATAAACGCATTTCTACTAAAAAAATCTTTGTTTTTTTTCTTTATCCTAACATTTAAGTAACACAAATGCTAATGATACAAAACGAACTTACCGACCGTGATAAGTTCTATCGCTCCTACAAAATAATTTTGCTTGTCAAGCACTAATTACCTATTATACTTTTTTAGAAACTACACAAACTAAGCATTCTTATTAAATACTGGGCAATTCTAGTGCCATACATTTTTTTTTCACAATCAATGGTTAAATCTTGACAAAAAGTAACGAATAAAAATAAAAAAAACTCCTAACGCTAATTTTCATAAGTTTAGAATAAATTATGCCTGAAATAGTAATTTCGTTAGATAGTACAAGTATTCCCGAGTAAAATAACATAAAAATTACATTAAAATACCTTTATTTGTAAAAATTATGACCAAATTACTAGTCGCGGTAGGAATTTTTTGAAAAAACACAAAAATATTCACAATTTTCACAGTGTTGGCAACCCTGAAATAAAAAGTACATTTTCTTGGAGCTCGACATCAGGGCTACCCCCAGTTAACGGATTATCCACGATTTACGACACACCCTGTATATATTAGCTTCTGCGCGCGACTTCGTCGGTGTGGACTCCGCTCCTATTGGTCTTAGCGTGATGATACATAGCCTATAGCCTTCCGCGATAAACGGGCTATCTCACACTGAAAGAATTTTTCAAATCGGCCCAGTAGTTCCAGAGATTACCGCGTTCAAACAAACAAACAAACAAACAAACAAACAACCAAACAAACAAACTCTTCAGTTTTATTTATTAGTATAGATAACTAGGTCGGCAAACAAGCGTACGGCTCACCTGATGGTAAGCGATTACCGTAGCTTATAGACGCCTGCAACACCAGAAACATCGCCAGCGCGTTACCGGCCCAATCTCCAATCCCCTACAAGAGTTCTGGTCACCTTACAGGAAGACAATACTGCTTGAAAACAGTATTATTTAGCTGTGGTCTTCTATAAGGTCGATGTACTACCCCAGTCGAGCTGCTATATTATATTTACGATTATTATAGTAAAATTTCCTTACGCACGCTTGACTTGGGGAGTAAACTGGTGAATACGTGAGGAGAGCGTTACGAAAATTGTGATCGGGCGATGCGAACAGAAGTTAAGAGGGACTAAAGTAAGTATAAGTTATTGAAGAGAGAAAGAGAGAGAGTTATGTTTCGTATATTACTGTAGACTCTACTAAAGAAGCTTTACCTCAGTCGTGTGATCAAAAGCACACTCGTAATGTAGAGATATAAAAATAGATGCTGATAAGTCAAATTTTTTTTTAATGTAACTAGGTTGGCAATCAAGCGTACGGTTCACTTGATGTTAAGACCGTAGCCTATAGACGCCTGCAACATCAGAAGCATCGCAAGCGCGTTACCGACCCTATTCCCAATCCCCTACAAGAGTTCTGGTCACCTTACAGGAACATAATACTGCTTGAAAACAGTATTATTTAGCTGTGGTCTTCTATAAGGTCGAGGTACTACCCCAGTCGAGCTGCTATATTATATTTACGATTATTATAGCCTATAGACGCCTGCAACACCAGAAGCATCGCAAGCGCGTTGCCGACCCTATCCCCAATCCCCCCTAGGAGCTCTGGTCACCTTACTCACCAACAGGAACACAATACTGCTTGAAAGCAGTATTTTATTTAGCTGTGGTCTTCTGTAAGGTCGAGGTACTACCCCAGTCGGGCTGCTCCATATTTTGAGCAGGAAATACTCTCTTTCAGGAATACATAACTCTAAATCTTAAGTACGACCCAAACAACGGTAAAGTATATTATATACATATACTAGCTGCTGTGCCCGCGACTTCGTCCACGTAGAATTTAATAAAAAAAAATATTGTTCAGTTCGCAGTTAGTTATTTAAAAAAAATCTAAAATAAAAGTAGCCTTAGTTACACCTTATTACATCAGCTATCTGCCAGTGAAAGTCCCGTCAAAATCGGTCCAGCCGTTTCAGAGATTAGCCGGAACAAACAGACAGACAAACTGACAAAAATTGTAAATAATGTTATTTTCGTATATGTACCGTGTATTGATCCATATGCATTTAGTAAAAAGCGGTTATTTTAATATTAAAAACAGATACCTACTCAAATTTTATTTATTTTTATCTAGATATACATTAAATAGGGTACAGTACATATAATTATATTAAATAGGGTACAGTAAGAAAACCGAGGATAGGTATAATAGAAAGGTAATGTCTACCGAGACATTAGGATTTTGTGTTAATTAAATGTTATGACTAAGTTAAGGTAATTGCTGGATAACACTATGTAACCTTAGTTTGTAATGTACCTAAATAATGTTAAGATGTAATTTTTTTTTTTGGTTAATTGATATTTTCTTATCTTAACTTTCTTTGCTGAGGCTTAATATATGATTTAAAGTATTTTTTATAAATTATAATACTTATTATTGGCTAATTTTTTAATATAAAGTAGTATTATATAAATAAAATTAATACTGTGTGCATATTGTTCACGGGTAAAATACCTGACCAAAACGGACAAAATGTTCTTTTTTGCCCCTACATCGACACCGGGTTAAAATAGGTACCTTACTTACCCTTTTGTAAGCTAGTACCTATTCCTTTTTTAAATCTAAAAATCATAAATAAACTGAAGACAAATAATTCATTTTCTGGCTTAGACCAAACTAAAGACTTGAAAATGCATTGGTCAGATTTATTTTGGTAATAATCTAGTAACAAGAAACAACCTTATAATTTGCTACTATTAAAAATAACAATATTTAAACTAAATTTACAGCTATTTATATAATTAAATAAATGATATAATTATTTTCATATAATGTACGTAGTTATTGAAGCCCGTTGACCTCTTTACAATACAAGAACTATTTGTTAAGTAAGTGCATTATTTTATCAATAAACAAACATACAATAACGTATTCAAAGTGTTATAATTCATAATTACACTTATGTCTTTATTTATTTAATGTTTTATATCGCGGGTAAATAATCATCTAGTGTAAATAGTAATTAGTTGAGTGTTAAAATAATGATAAATTGTAGTCACGGCGTGTTTCATTGTCATCTTTCTCGGTCGTCCGACACTAATATATGGTAAGTACCTGTTTTAAAAATAATTTTTGAATCGAAAATTGACTTATTTCTTACTAGCGACCCGCCCCGGATTCGTACGGTTGCAAAAATTTTATCAGTGTTCCTCTACTATATTATACATGTATTATACATATAAACCTTCCTCTGGAATCACTCCATTTATTAAAGAAAACCGTATCAAAATCCGTTGCGTAGTTTTGAAGATCTAAGCATAATATATACAGACAGACAGCGGGAAGCGACTTTGTTTTATACTATGTAGTGATGATACAACGTAAATTTAAGCTTCCACTAAAAGGGGATTCTAATAATTGAAACAAGTTTTATAATATTTTTTCTGTTAACGATTCAGTTGTTTTGTGAACACCGCCGTGAATTCTCTATCTAGAAAATATATACAAATATTACAAAGTGAATGTAATCTTCGAAGTGTATAATAACATTAATTCAATAATGAACACCCTTTTAACTTATCTTTGTCAAAAAAAAATCTATTACGTTTTTTTCAGAAGGCCGTATAATGCAAAGATTATTTTCTGTATCTCAGATTGATAAAATGAAAATATAATTTAGTTTATCAGAGTCAGTTGAGCGATTAACTAGCAGTTATGTCTTCGGACACAAAAAATTCAACTCCAGAAGAACAGCCATTAGAAGAGAAGACAATTAAAAAGGAGTCGTTTGAAAAAAGAAATTATTTAGAAAAATTATGGCTAATAAAATCCAATATTTCTGTCGAACCGATTCTGGCCGGTCTCGTCATACCCTCAATGTTAGCAAGGCTTGCAATACAGAATCTCAATTTAGACAAAGCATGTCGTGTCAGACTAAATTATACGGATGAAATCTGTGACTCCTTAATTGCAAGAACCGGAAACCTCACATTGTATGAGGGTGAAGTCCAAAAAGTTATATCTAACATTGAAACATGGAAGAGTGTTATTCAGACTGCATTACCGACAATATATGTGATATTTATGGGAGCATGGAGTGACAGAACTGGTAATCGAAAATTATGCATCCTTTTGCCGATATTTGGAGAGTTCCTGGTGTGTATCAGTAACATCCTCAGCACCTACTTTTTCTATGAAATTTCGATCGAAGTTACCATGTTATTGGAAGCGCTCTGTCCTGCACTCACTGGAGGTTGGGTTATGGTTTACTTGGGGGTATTCAGTTATATAAGCGACATCACCGATGAAGAGTCCAGAACTTTCCGTGTCGGTCTAGTCAATTTGTGTATGACTGCCGGTATACCAATTGGTACAGCGCTAAGCGGAATCTTACTTAAGATATGGGGTTATTATGGTATATTTTTGCTGTCAGGAGCAATTTATTTGGTTACTTTTACAAATGGGTGCATTTACTTGAAGTCAAAAACGAAGCCAGGTATAGAAAATTCTGGGAAGGTGAGTAAATATATTTGAATAATACTATTATACAAGTAGAAATTTAGTTTTACCATACGTCAAATAATTAAAAAAAGACCAAACTATACACACATTTTTTTAACTGCACCAACTGAGTGCGAATACATCATAATTATGTTGGGCGTCTCAAAAAAAATCTAATGCTCTAATATTCAACAGTATTCAATTTTGCCGGTTTCAAATACTCTAAATTTTCATTTCATTAGTACATCTAAATATAATGCTACACAGACGCGTCACCTTGATTTACTTGTCGTACTGACTCAAAATCTAACAACCATTTGGTGGACATCCCTTAATCTGGCAGTTTAAAAAAATCTAACCGTTCGTACGGTCCTACTCATACATACATTAACTACCATACTAATCATGGCTAGTCTTTAGATTAAGACCCGCGTCGGTCTAATTTTAAAGTTTTTTAACCGACTTCCAAAAAAGGAGGAGGTTCTCAATTTGACTGTATTTTTTTTAATGTGTGGTAGACCGATTTCGATCAATTTTATTTTAATTGAAAGGTGTAGCGTGTCATGGTCCCATTTAAATTTAATTGAGATCTGACAAGTACAAGTACTTGTAAGTAAAAGTACAAGTACTTGTAACTAAAAGTACAAGTACTTTTAGAGTTATATCTAATAATGCGTATTTACTTGACTACTTTTTCATCGACCTACGTTGTATTATACCGCATAACTTTTTACTCGGTGTATCGATTTTGATGATTCTTACTTTAATCGAAGGCTAATACTTGTCATGTAGTCTTGTTTAAATTAGATTGAGACCATATTACAACTTTTTGAGTAGTCTTTAATAGCGCGTATTTACTTGACTATTTTTTTTCGTCTTATTTACGTTGTATTACTTGTCGATGTAATTGAAGTCGGTTTTTTTTTTCGTTTGCGAGATAACACAATATGTTTGTAACGAAATTATGCTGGTAATCTAAAGACTCACCATCATTATTATTCATGAATTTGTATCTGTATATTTTCCAAAGTGTCCTGGATTGTTAGATTAGTGGAGCAATTGTATCTACTCTGTTTTCCTAGCGGAATTTCTTTTTACTACCGCATAATATTATTTTAGAAATGCAGTCTGAAAGCCAATTTCTTGAGGTAGGGCTTAATAGAAAATATTTTGTTCAAAATTTCGAGCAGCTAACTCTGGTCTGGCTCCAGTTGTTATTATTAATGACTATTGTAGTCGTGGTAGAAAAACTGTCCTCAAACCCATAGTAGAGGTGCGTGACGTAGTTACGTAGTAGATAGTTATCTACCAAGGTTAAAAAAAAATTTAAAGTTTTTGGTACAAAATAAGAATTTATTTATTTCCCACTCCTCTTCAATGTGAAAAACTTTGAATAACTATGGTGCCTTTGTAGGCTTTATCAGTAACAAAATATAAAGCATATTTTGAAACTTTAAAATAATCGAGTTCTTTAAATATATTATTTATGCATTTTTATAGATTCTAGTTATATGATTTCAAAGAGTTGTATTAATATTATTATTAGTATTTTGATAAAGATATCTATTTTAAATACATACTGATTGCGCAGTATTTATTTGTCTTTTGCAAGCATACTTGAGTCTTCATATCGATTCATGAAAAATAAAATGTTATTATAAGAAACAATGTATGTATGTAATATAAGGATATAATAACACCTACTCTATCATAGCCATTTGAAAATATAAAAGAAAATAAAAAAGGTTGAAATATACTAACCATATTTAGATGAATAAGAAAGCTTATTTCTTCCGTATAATAATAATGTCAGATTTACGTTTTTTGTTTTTTTTGTAAAACATAAATTATTAACTTTTTTAATAATAACTTATTTTATTCTTCTTATGCTAAAAAAATAGGCTTAGATTCCACCGTAAAAACAATTTCAAGAGGAAACTCTATAACATTGTATAAATAAAAACCTTTAGAAATTGATTTTGAAATTAGGACGATAATTTATCAAAATAAATATACGTCGGTCTACTTTAGCTTTCAATAAAATTGTATCTAAAATGTTTAGACTACTGATCTGGTTAAAAATATAAGTACAGTCAACCTGCATTACATCGTAAATAGAACAAAAAAAAATGTAAACAAGATTACATTTATGAATTTCTCATTCCAGGGCAAAGCAGTAACTTTTTCTGACCTCTTTAGTTTAGTTAAAGAAACTGTAGATGTTGCATTCAAGAAACGAGACGGAAATATGAGGAAGAAAATTATTTTATCGCTCTCTGTGGTTGCCATTATTTATGGACCAAATCATGGTAAGCTATATAATATGTAGTTTAATGAAATGAAAATATTTATTTTTGGCCATAAAGTGAATTTACACATTTAACGAATGTCAAAAACACAAATAAACACACAAAAAACCAAACGTTGAAATCAAAAAATTCACTTTCTACTTTATAAACAACTTAAAGTAAGAGAATATGCATCTTACTTTATACGAGTATAACGTGGTTTAAACCCATGCGGGCGTTTTATTAAATATGCAGTGTTTACTAGAAAACTAAATCCAGTATATTTTACTTGCACGTGTTAGAGAAAAATGTACTTTAATACATTTTATACAGATTTATTTTTATGTAACAGGCGAGAGAATAATCACATACATGTTTGTGAGATATCGACTTAAATGGGACGCTTTGAAATACAGCATCTACTCCACTTACAGCATTATCACACATTCTATAGGTGAGTGAATACACCACTGTTTGGTAAACAAAATTTCAAAATTTAAGCGATATCTTGTTTTTGGAAAGGTTGGTAAAGAAAAGTGGACATTTTCTTATCTCATCTAAAGAAAGGACAAATTAATTTGCTAAGTCAAAATAAAGACGCCCAAAAAAATATTGAAAATTATTCGTAAACAAATACATTTTTATCATTGACAACCATCTGATATACGATTCTCTTTACAGTCTTTTAAATATAAAACTTTTTTTTACTTTTTTTAGCATAAAAACTTTCTGTGGGATTTAAGGAATATACAAAAAAGAAATTAGCCGAATAGGTCGAGCCATTCTCCACTTATCCGCTTAGCAACATTCATTTTTATTATATAGATTCAACAATAAAATTATTAAGACTGGCTTAAAATTACTAATGTGTTTTCCAGGCGCGTTATTTTCTATTAGTGTGTTCAGCAAATATTGGGGCTTCCACGATTCTATGCTTTGCCTCATCTCCATAACGAGTAAACTCATTGGTTCCGTGTACATCGCCTTCGTCAAATCAGACTTTGAAATGTTTATGGGTAAATATTTATATTTAATTAATACTTATTACTCTTTTCAATACATGAGGAAAACTCACTAACCTTTGGTATAATGTGATCTTCCATATGCATTTATTTATTTATTTATTTATACTTTATTGTACACCACAACTACATTTTAAACATTAAACACATTTAAAGATATTTACAGACTGTGAAGTACAATGGGCGGACTTATGGCTATTTAGCCATTTCTTCCAAACAACCCATAGTAAAAGTATCTGACACTTTTGAATTGTCTTTATTTAATGAATTTTAATTTATTTAATTATTAGAAATTCGAAATTCTGCAGTATTCAATAAATAGAGCTGACATAAAAAAAGCAATCGGTATCGGTATTTTCTCTTTACATTATGAATGTACTTTTTTTATACGACTTGGTTGGCAATTAAACGTACTTCTTACCTGATGGTTGGTGGTTGCAGAATCTCTGGCCCTTTTACTCACCACAGGAACATAACACTACTAGAGAGCAATATTATTTAGCGGTGATCTTCTGTAAGATTGAGATACTTCCACTGTCAGGCTGCTCCAGATTTATAGCAAGATATATACCTATATACTCTACCGAGCAAAAATACATTATACTAAAATATATTTAATTTTCAAGAATTACAAAATTACTACATTTGATTCCATTTTAAATAACAGTTGCAAATGATCTTGACGTAAATAACTGATTTGTCATAAGCTCGTCATTTAAAATTATTTTTTTTATAATATGGTCTAAGATCCGAACTTAACATGATCTTCACCCATCGGCTTAGTGGATAAAAATTATAATACATTATCTACTTTAGTATTTTAAAAATAAATCGAGAAAGGGTTGGCTGAAAAATTCCTGAGCAGTCTATATTATATTCAACAACCGCAAATCAAAACAGATTTTTAGTAGACTACCCTATGTCATCGTATTCACAACGAAACATTTTGATGTAAGTTTTATTTATTAAACATGTGAATAATAATAATAAAATAACAATAAACGCTTTACACTCAACGGCCCCCAGTAGGATTTTCTCCTGTATCGAGGGTCCGGAAACACACACAATATACAAGCACAAACGCCCAGACCACGACAAACATCCAATATGGCCAAATAGCTGTCGTGAGCGGGAATTGAACCCGCGACCGCTAGCACATCAGCTAGTGCTGTGACCGCTGCGCCAACGTGTCGTCGTGAAAATTACTAGTATCAATATATACCAATATACCTGTTTATTCCTGCCAATCCAGTAGACGAAAGGATAATAAAATACAACGCAACGTTTGCATTTTATACAGGCTTCAAACTGTATTTATTTTAACTCATCGGTACATATTTCAGTAAAAATATATGTTTTTGAATTAATTATAGCCTGGCCAGGAATCTTTCAGTCAACCCTTTCGCGGTTTATTTTGTAATAGACTAAAATAAATATAAAATTATTTTCAGATAGGTGAAGTTCGTCTCTAGTTCGGATCTCCTACTAATAGTATTTATTTCATTTTATTTTCAGTACCGATAATTGAAATTCTTAACGCAACGACTTTCACCTCCCTAAGGTCAATGGTCTCGAAGTTGGTACTCCCTGAGGAAATGGGTAAATGCTGTTAAATTTAACAAGTTTTAGGTTCTATTTCACTCTTATGAACATAATATACTTGAGATGAATTAATTATTAAAACTTAGATTAGAGACTCATTCATGACAATAGCTCTGGTGTAATATTCTATGTAAGCACCTAAACAACCTCGTGGTATTGATTCCAGCTCAGACCTATGTGTATATCCATGTGAGGCTCCCCATTATGCCTCCGAGAGAACGTTAAGTCTTCCTCGGTTAGTTTTGGTCCCGGTTGCTAACAGACTCCTGATAGTGATCGTCACTCGTAGTGGGGAATGTTTCCCAACCTGCAGTAGAGTAGTGTAGTGGATTAACTCCGACCCTTCTCCCACAAGTGAAAGAGTCTTATGTCCAGCAGTGGGATGTTACAGACTGAATCAATCAAAACTTAGATTACCTAACTCAGTGTATTAGTTCTGGATTCTGTGCACAGCAGGGGAATTATTTTACAGAGGTGAGCTGAAATTTTTAAAATGGGTCCCAAGACATTACTTTGTTAAAGCTCTCGCCTTCCAAGCCACAAAAGACAAATAATTTAAATAAGGCAAAATCTGAAAAATAAAAAATCTCTGTTTCGATGCTTTATAAAAAATAATAATCTTAATGCCAGCAGTTGCAACTCATGACTTTGAAGATTACGCGTCAACTTCGATTCTTGAAGGATATCTTTGAACTACAAAGTTTAACGCACTTGAAATATTCTAAACTAGCTTCTGCGTACGACTTCGTCGGCGTAGACTCCGCTCCTATTGGTCTTAGCGTGATGATACATAGCCTATAGCCTTCCTCGATAAATGGGCTATATAACACTGAAAGAATTTTTCAAATCGGCCCAGTAGTTCCAGAGATTACCGCGTTCAAACAAACAAACAAACAAACAACCAAACAAACAAACTCTTCAGCTTTATATATTAAAGTATTGATCGACGGTCCCTACGTACATAAAGACATGTCAAAAACCGAGGTTTACAGGAGAGCGTTTTTTAGGTTCAAACCGCTCTAGAAATAATTCTATGTACAATTATAAATATTTTTTTTCTATAATGTTTTATTAGCTTTAGGAACTTCATAATGTTATTTATACATATTTTCTTTTTTTATGTTTTCTTAGAAAAACCGATAGATGACTGTTTCTACGCTGAAATTAAAATAAAAGTATGTAAGACATGTCTGACATACCTTTTTATAAGCGGGAAAAAAGAAAAGTTTATAAAATAGAATTTAAATAAAATGTATTATAAAAACGTAGAATTGTGTTATTGTTTTCAAACGGATATTTTTATTAAATCTTGTGCTTCAGAAACGCATAAAAATATCATTTCTGGAGTTTGCAATATCCATTATATCCAAAAAATAACTTTGATCTACTTTTATTCATGGTTTTTAGTATTGTTGAATAATTATAACTAAAAAAACGCCACTAAATCTAAAAACATTAATATTTTACCACGCGAACAAGCAGCGGAGTAAATGACGCTATGTCAGACATGACCGCGTTCGCACCGTGTGGCGCACATTTTAAAACAACGTACAAAACGATAAGTAATAGATGTCCGCATCTACGACACTTATTCGTTAAAAATATCATACTTGTACTCATATACGTCTTGTAAATGACGTTAAATAAATAATATATAAAAAAAATTCCTATACAGGTATGTGCATATGGAACTTCTAAAGCCAATTGTGCAATAAAAAAAAACGCCATTTTCGACATGTCTTTATATACGTAGGGACCGTCGAGATACCCGCTTACCTAAAGTGTTTCGATTTTTATCCTTTTAAATTTTACTTAAATAAAATATTGTATATTTTCAAATAAAAAGTACATTTAGTTATACTTCGTTCTCTGATAAAACAAGATAAACTTTACTTACACTGTTTACATATTATGATGTGTAAAAAAAATCAAACTAAAATCAAATGATTTTTATAAAATGAATCATAATATTAGATATAGCCCATATAGAATCACTTAATACCTATACATATAAATAAAATTGAAGCGTCTGACTGTGATTTCAAAATTCTCTAATAAAACTGATTTGAATGAAAAATCTTTCGATTTTCAAAAACAGTTGAACCAAAAAAAATTGAAAGAAAATGCAATAATGCAAGCACAGCTAAACCCTCTTTGTGTAATTAAAAAATAATTTCTCATATTTTTAATATTGTTGTGCTTTGACCTCGCTATAAATGAATATTAGGTTCACGAAATGAGTTATTCTTTAATTTCCAGGGAAAGTAAACTCGCTTTTCAGCCTGGTAGAGACGCTCGCCGCGCTCATGTTTGACCCAACTTATTCTGCTCTGTACGCCAGAACGATTCCAATTTTTACCGGTGCTGTTTATATCTTCAGCGCCATTATGACGCTTCCGCCTATAGCAGTTTTATTGTAAGTGAAATATTACTTATAGTTACACGATGTCCTCATTCATTTAAATTTCATGCATTGTGATGTTAATTATAACTCAAAAATTTAATGTACTTTTCGTTCTAAAATTATGCCCAATTACATACCAGTAAAAATATGATAACACAGCATTAGTTTTGAATAATATAAACGTAAAAACCAAAAAAAAAGAAACTTTATTGCTTAACCATTTTTATTAGTCTTACTTTATAATTCATTTTCTATTTATAATTAATTGTAATGAATAACAAAGAACTCCATAATATTGTATGTTTCTCAATAGACATCAACAATGGTATGAAAAGCCGTAGTTATGATAACATTAAGTCCATTGTCACAAGATTTATAAATAAACGGAGTTAAAATTTTCCATTCCCAGGTGGCTCTTTGCACAACACCGTCGTGAGACCAAACTTAGAAAACGAGAAGCGATGGACGAACAAATAGTATGTTTTGAAGCATCAGAAAATACAAAATGATATTTCAATTTAATAAACTTTTTTATATACCACAAACATAGTTTTTATTACTCTTCCATAGATGATAAAGATCAAAGAGTATATAACCACTACGTTTTAATAACGATCATTTAGTCATACAATAAAACTTTTTGATTTTTTACGCTCACTGCTATCGCTTTTTCATATACAGCCTACAGGCAAGTTGCCCTTAACCATGGCATTTGTAACGTCACTGAAATAGTAGGAATTGTAAAATGGCAATCACCCAAGTCGGGGATAAGTTGCGTAATTAGCGAAACAATGTTTTTTTATACAACACAGGCGACAAACAAGCGTACAGCTAGTAGCGTCATTAGGCGGACCTTACCATTAAATTAACCATTAAGTAACCTAAAACCGTAATCTATGGATGTCTACAATATCAGATTTATAAAAACAATTTTTGCCACCATAAGCCTGCTGCAATTTTTTTTAAATCTTTTCCCGCTCATGTTAATTACATGTAGTAAGCTAAACCGTTAATATTTTACATTATATACCTGACTATAGTAGGCACTCATATCTATGATTGCTATACTTACCTGCAGCCAGGTTACTGCTGACTGAGGTTACTGATCTACATGTAATTAACATGAGAGGGAAAAGATAAAAAAGATAAGTATTATTATTTGCATCAGGCTTATGGTGGCAGAGGTTGTTTTTATAAATTCACAATATTGAAACCAGCCTATAAAAAATTGTTTTATCTACTCGTAATTAACAGATGAGGGAATATTTTGTTATATCCCGGATCTTAGACCATATTCCGTTAAAATTTATTGAAATAACATTTTTTTTCTCAGACTCATAAACGAAGTTTTCTGTTTATTTACGATATCGAAGTAATACGATAAAGAAGTAACGCGTATTTTAGAGTTAAAGAAAAAAGCAAAAAGTGTATTTTCTTATCAAAGTACGTATAGTAGGGGGGATAAGGGCGAGTTTTCTTAACTCCCTCTGAAACTTGGTGCTTAAGTTAAGGCACTTGGTCCACAATCACGTTCATGTTTGCAAATATACGTCTCCTAAACATAAGTGTTCTAGACGAAACAATGTACAAAACGCAGCTAGGAAGTGTTTCCATCGTTTTCCATTAGATTTTGCGTTTATATTTTCTAGAATTATGGATCCGTTAAATGTCATTGTGTTTCCACTACGAAATTAGTAAATTTTAATATATATCCAAGTATATACTCGTAGATTCAGTGATATAATATACCCAAACTTTATTATCACATTTTATTCTTTATTTTTTTTTATGTAAGAGTTGATCATACTCCGACGTTTTCACTTAATGAAATCGAATCCCACTTCGGCTTCAAAATGGTACATGTAGGAATGGTATGAACTTATGTGTTTGCCCATAGTCACCACTCTGGGCAGGCGGGTTGGTGACCGCAGGGCTGGCTTTGTCGCACCGAAGACGCTTCTGTCCGTCTTCGACCTGTGTATTTCAAAGCCAGCAGTTGGATGGTTATCCCGCCATCGGTCGGCTTTTTAAGTTCCAAGGTGGTAGTATAACTGTGTTATCCCTTAGTCGCCTCTTACGACACCCACGGGAAGAGAGGGAGTGACTATAATATACTTTACTGCCGTAACCACACAGCTGAACGTCTCAGTCTGAATGGCCGACAAAAATGAACTATAAATAGAGAAAAATTCCTCATCAAGAATCTTAATTGATACTAGTCAATTATTTTATTAAACATCGACTATTGTTACCAAGTAATAAACATTTAAAGCGAATTGAATTTAAAAACGTTCCATTCCAACTTGTAACAGAGTCGTGAACGCACTTAAAACAACGGAAAACTAAATATCCATTCTCCATACAAATGCCATCGATTTTAACCGCTTTTGTTTCAAGTTTAATTGAAAACTTATAACTACAACATAACTTATATTTTTTCATCGAAAAGTTTGAACCAATACAAATACCTACAAAATATATAAATACTCCAAAAGTAAAATGCTAATAACTTTATTTCGTTCCTATAAAGTTATTTATATTTTCGCGTGCGTTGACGTGTAAACTTTCGAATGAGATTACTTTTTTTATGATCAATATTCGTAACTTCAAGAATGTAAGAGTCTTTAATTTTATTGAAATGTAAATAACAAAATAATTTTTACGCTTTTTTTGGTTGCGACTATTTTCATTTTAATTTTGAACCCTATGGATATACAGTTTTTTTTTTTTTGTTTTGTTAAAAAGGTTTTTCTATATTAACGTAAATGGATGATCCCTGGAGATAATGACAGAGCACTCAAGCGGAATACCTATGATTAATTTCAGAGAATGTCAATTGAATGTGAATATTAATATAAAATTATAGGCGATATTCTTTTACACAAACTTTGACCGGACAAAAGTAAAAACGAGCGTGCTTTAGATCACACGACTGAAGTATAATTATACATTATACACACCGCACGTACAAACATCTTGGCCATTCATTTCAGTTGTATAGATAAATTATATAATTGTATTAAAATAAATTTTGTATAATCGTATGTATTAAAAATAAAATAAAAATAACTTTTTTAATCAACACATAGACCCACTTAATTGTGTTTCTGTTCCATCCATGATTTCGTTTGATTATTTATTTTTATGTTAAAAATAGAAAACTATTATCAAGCGAATACATGTGACACACGACAAACTGAGTAAAATTAATCAACTTTAGAAGACGACATATGCATAAATATCTTCTGATGTTCACTCAAAGCCGCCGCGTTGGCGCAGCGGTCACAGCACTGGATTGCGATTGGCTTATGCGCGTTCGCGGTTGCGGGTTCGATCCCCGCACACAACAACATTTGTATTGGCCATACAGATGTTTGCTGTGATCTGGGTGTTTGTGAAGTCCTTGTGAGTCTCCCCACCGTGCCTCGGAGAGCACGTTAAGCCGGTGGTCCCGGTTATTATCATGTACACCTGATAGCGATCGTTACTCATAGTAGGTATTATATCCGCCAACCTGCATTGGAGCAGCGTGGTGGATTAAGCTCCGATCCTTCTTCTACATGGGGAAGAGGCCTATGCCCAACTGTGGGATATTACAGGCTGAATCGTGATCGTGATCGTTCACTCAAAGAAACTATAAAATAAATAAATATCCTAAACTAGCTGTGCCCCGCGGTTTCACATGCGTTAATTTGTGAAAAATGTAGCCTAGCCTTCCTCGATAAATAGGTTTTCTAACACTGCAAGAATTTTTAAAATCGGTTTAGTAGTTCCTGATACGGCCTCAGCCAGTCCAGCAGGGCCTAGGAGATCGGGGCCCATCAGCGACCTCCCGGCGGACTGCCTGGGGTCGGGTACGAATTACCTATGGGCGATACTAATCGCGCTGCGCGAGGTTATTAATTTATTACAGAATGAAACTTACCTTCAGAAGGGAGCTCGGGGCGATCCGGTTCAAAGACAGTTAGGGTAGGTGTGTAGGTATGTAGGTGTATAGTGAAGTAAGTGTGAAATAGCTGGCCTAACCGTCTCTGAGCAGCAAGCGACAGCGCCGCGAATCGGCAGCAAACCAGTTTCTGCGTTCACCTCACAAATATTCACCGTCCTTTATACACACAAGAAACGCGGGTTCAGCCCACGGGTATGCAGCACAGAAAGTTCAATCACAGTTGTATCGTTCACAGATTATCTACAGTTCAATTCTCACAACGTTGTCCGAAACTAAATAATTACAGCTACTTTGAATATGAAATGTTTTGTTTAAATGTTAAATTAGAAAGAACTATAAAAGCTCAAAATGTTTATTAAAAATGTTATTTATGTTAATGTTATCTTAATAAGCGCATCCGATCATCCGATGAAATACACGGTAAAATATCAATCGATCGAACGAACAGCCTGTAATATGACACTGGCATGCCATGCCACGAGGCATAGGCCTATTCCCCATGTAGGAGAAGGATCGGAGCTTAATCCACCACGCTGCTCCAATGCGGGTTGGCGGATATATTCCCTACTATGAGTAACGATAGCTATAAGGTGTACATGATAACAACCGGGGCCGACGGCTTAACGTGCTCTCCGAGGCACGGTGGGGAGACCCACAAGGACTACACAAACACCCAGGCCACGGCAAACATCTGTATGGCCAATACAAATATTGTCGTGTGCGGGAATCAAACCCGCAACCGCCCGCGCAACAGCCAATCGCAATCCAGTGCTGTGACCGCTGCGCCAACGCGGCGTCTACGGTAGAATATGCACTGAAGTAAAATGCACGGCGTTGGCCTAATTTATTTAGCGCGGCGCCGTGCGTGTGCGATGTTGTTTTGCTGAGCAACCTAAATGCTCGGTAATTGACCGAACATATTCCCGGGCGGGAAAATAACACAAAAATTTAAAATATGATTATACAATTCTGGATGAGGGTTAGTATGCGACAAATGATTGATACAATTTTTGCAACTGTTGATTGTTGTTTTGTTAATGAATATATTAAAATAAAGTTTAATTAAATAGGTAAAAAATTATACATAATTAATCACTGTTAGTCTGTTTGTTCACTGAGCACTAATTTTCTCGGAACCGAAACTGGTTTTAAAAATTTCAATTCGGATTCACTGTTACATTTGCGCACTCCCGCACTGCACTCACTGACACTACACTGACACTGTAATTCACTCATGCTGGTGGAGCGGGCCGGCGGCGGCGCCGGCGCCTCGGTGTGCGTGACCGCCTCTACAAGCTCGGCGGGCGCCGCCGGTTCCCGTCGACTGCGCCGCATCTTCCTATATAGTACGGACGCGCCTGTCAAAGCTGCTCCCGCCATCATACAATATAGAAGAGTGTAGTGGTGTATATCGTGGGATGTTAAGGTTCCACTCAATGTATCCGAAGGGACATCGGCTTCTTTTAACAGTTGGAGCTTTCTCTCTATCTCCTTCCTTAGCTGCTCATTTTCTAGTTGTTGATCACTTTCGGTAAAATTGTGTATGGTGATGTTGATGATGTTATTAATTGGCGCAATAATGTTAAAATTAAGGTTATCTTTGATATTCAAAGTGCTTTTCTGACTTTTGTGAGCAAATACGGTGAAGTTATCGGTTTTTATTACATAGTCGTCGTCTATTACAATAATGCTGGGAATTTGCAATGTTTGTGATGAAAGGACAATGCCTATTTGTGCCCAGTACGTGCTTTGACTAGTTTAGACAATTCATATATTTAAGTATCGTTTATTAATTGAAACTAGATTTTTAATAATATTCTAAAAGTGATCAAAGCCGTGGTTTATAATTTAATTTAAAAAAATATTTTAGTTGTATTCCGCGTTTGTCATGTCAAAATAGTTTAAATATAAATAGCAAGTCGTCATAGCAACCACACAAACAAACGCTTTTTTTAAATTAAAATATAAACCACGGCTTTGATTACTTTTAGACTATTATTAAAAATCTAGTTTTAATTAATAAAGAAAACTTTAATATGTCAATTTTCTGGTCGTGTTGGGGTTCATAATTTAATTTAAAAAAGCGTTTATTTCTATAGTTGCGTTTCCGACTTGGTATTTAATATTTAATATGTTTTGACAGCACAAACCCGGAATACAAATAAAATATCTTTTTTAATTAAAGTATAAACTACGGTTTTAATCACTTTTAGAATATTATTAAAAACCTATTTTCGATTAATAAAGGATACTTAAATATATGAATTGTCTGAACACGTACCGAGGCACGGCTTCATAGAAAATAGGCATTGTCCTTTGATCGCGACATATCGTACGGACTTGACTCGAACCACAACAAGTGTACAGCTATTTAATTTCGTTATGGTGTGCCACTCGTTTTGGCACGCGACTATTCTCGTCTTACAAGTGTTGGTGGCGTAAATAAAAGATTGATGCATATTGCAAGTGGACTGTATTTTTAAGTTGTAGAAAATTAGTAAGACCTTGACTTGATGAATTAACAAATAGATAAATGAAAAATGATTCACAAACAATGTTGAGCCTGGTGCGGCTATACGATGAAAGGGGCCGAATCCAAGAGAAGTGACAGCTAGTAGCGATAGCGGTGGGGCGAGCGTAGGCACGCTCCGCTACTCGCTAGACGCCGACGCAGCAAGCCACCGTGTGCGCTGTGCGCGATGTCGCTAACATACTCCCGGGCCTTGAAGATTTATGATCTTCAAGAAGGTTTCACTGGAAGAGGACAGAGATTGTTAAAGCTTCTAATTATATGGCCTCTCTTTGTTTGTACTTCGGCAACTGTGCAAACTCCGTCGCTGCCCTTCATCAGCTTTATTACTTTTCCCATAGACCAAAGCAACGGTGGTGCACTGGCATCCCTAATCAGGACTATGTCTCCAATTTCTAGTTTACCAGAAGATGCGTGCCATTTTTGTTTCTGTTGAAGTTGATGTATATATTCATGTGTATAGCGGCTCCAAAAATGCTGTCTGAGCTTCTCTATTCTGTGGAAGCGTTGAAGTCTATTAATGTTCACATCTTGAAGTGGGGGGTATGGAACAGACAAGAGTGGTCGTCCAATAAGGAAATGGGCTGGTGTTAAAAAGGTAAGGTCTAGAGGGTCGGGAGACAAAGGCGTAAGAGGTCTTGAATTAAGGATAGCTTCTATTGATATAAACATATTGAAAATTCCTCATAAACGAGATGTGTTAAATTTACAGTACGATACAAAAGAGTCTTAACAGATTTAACTGCAGCCTCCCAAATACCCCCGAAGTGAGGCGAATATGGTGGTATAAAATTAAAATTAATATTAAGTTCAGCCAAACTAGTCTGTATATAAGGATTATTAAATTTCAAAAATCGCTTAAGTTCATTACATGCTCTTACGAAGGTTGTACCATTGTCGGAATACATGTTTTGAGATTTACCCCTTCTCAATATGAAACGATTGAAGGCAGCCAAAAAAGCCTCCTTGCTAAGATCTGTCACAAGCTCTAAATGCACGGCCTTGACTGCAAAACAAATGAAAACACAAATATAAGACTTATGTAATTTACAACCGCGTCCCTTTCGGTCAGCTATTAAAATTGGACCAGCGTAATCGTGTTCAATCCTGTGTTCAGATAAGGAAATTCAAGATACGTTCTTTCAGCTGGCAAGTTACCCATAATGGGTTGTGGTGATTTTGCGTTATGTCTTGTACATCGAATGCAAGCATGAACAACTGATTTTGCTAAATTTCTGCCACTCAATGACCAAAAATGATTTCTTATATTGGATAAAATTAACTGAGCGCTACCATGAAATAATTCTTTATGCTTACATTCAAAAATGATTTTAGTTAAATGATGTTTTGAGCACAATAATATAGGATGCTTAATGTCGTATGTGTAAAATGAATTTTTTAATCTTCCACCAACTCGTATTAAATTATCTGAGTCTAAGAAAGGTGTAACTGCTCGTAACCTACTACCCTTTGGTATTGGTTTGGAAGCCATGAGTAATGAATATTCTTCAGGGAACATTTCCTGCTGAGAATAACTGAGAATTCGTTTTTGTGCCATTTGTAATTCTGATGAAGATAAAGAATTATTAAGTTTTTTCAATTTATTTCGGCAATTAAAAATGAATCTATGAATGTATGCTATTATTCTTATTAATTTTTTAAAATTTGATGTTTGATGAACTAATTGATGTAATGAATTTTTATTATTTATTGATGAATTATTATTATGTATGTGATGCGTAAGCTCTGGAAGTGAAATGCTATCAAAATTTGGAGTAGAAGGAATACAAAATTCTGATGTATGTAGAAAGTCAGGGCCTCTCCACCAAAGTGCGGAAGCGCTGAGGAAGTCAGCATTCACCCCCCGAGAAGCTAAGTCAGCAAGGTTTAGTTTAGACTGCACATAACTCCATTTCATACAACTTGTGGTCTCTTTTATCTCATTGACTCTGTTTCTTACAAACTGCTTAAGGGAACCTGACTCCGCCGAGAGCCAGCCAAAAACTATTGTAGAGTCGCACCAAAAGTAGCAATCATTAAACTCTATCGTTAAGGATGTTACAACTTTTTTATAGAGCCTCGTGCCTAATAAAGCGCCGCATAACTCTAATCGAGGTATAGTTGTAGGTTTTTAAGGCGACACTTTATTTTTTGATGTCAAAAGGCAAACATGAATTAAGCCACTGGTAGAGATAGTTCTTACATAAACACACGCACCATAACCATTAACCACGTTCTGAGGCGTCAGTGAATACGTGTAGTTGCACTACTTGGGGATTATCTTGTAAAGTCCAACGTGGTATGCGTATTCAATTTAGATGAGAGAGACAACTGATTATGTTAGTGAATTCGTGTTTGATTTTAGGTGGTACTTCATCATCCCATCCACACTTTTGCAACCATAAGTGTTGTAGTAAAATTTTTGCCTGTAATATACAAGGGCCCACTAAGCCTAAAGGGTCAAAGACTTGACTGATAAATGAAAGAATGTTACGTTTTGTATATTTATGTTCAAAAGAATTGTTTATTGAAAAATAAAAAGTATCAACTAAAGTATCCCAGTAATAATCCTAATGTTTTAGAAGGTGAAGAATCTAAATTTAATTTTTTATTTGTACAATCATTACTAAAATGGAAGCTTTCTAAAATTACTCGACTATTTGATTGCCACTTTCGTAAGTTAAACTTTGCAGATTCTAAAGTAGATTTTATATCCTTAGCTAGTTCAATAGCTGATTCTATGGAGTTCGCACCTCCTAAAAAAATCATCGATGTAAAAATCATGTCTAATAGAGCGCTGGGCATTTAAATTTGATGTTTCATTAGCAAGAGATACCAGACATTTTGTGGCTAAATAGGGAGCTGATGAGGTACCATATGTAACAGTATTAAGTGTGTATGTTTTAAAAGGTTCATTTGAATTAAATCTGTATATAATTTGTTGTAAAGAGCGTTGTGGTTCATGCACTAATACAGCCCTATACATCTTTTCTACGTCCCCAGTTACCGCGTATTTATGTTCACGGAATTGTAGCGAAATATAAAAAGATCATCATAAGTTTTAGGGCCTATCATTTGTATATCATTAAAGCTCTTACCAGACGTCGTAACGGCAGATGCGTCAAAAACAACACGCAATTTTGATGCTGTACTTGACTCTCTAATTACTCCATGATGTGGCAAGTAATAATTATGTTTATTGGCCATGTGTGAATTAGGTAAATTTAACGTCATGTGGCCGACATTAATGTATTCTCTAATGAATTCATCATAGTCATGTTTAAATTTACTATCTCGTTTAAATCTATTTTCAAGTGCAAGAAATCGTCGTTTAGCTAAAGCGTATGAATCTCTTAAGCTGTCCGGTGAGCTCTTTAATGGTATAGTAACTACGAATTGACCAGTTGAAGTGCGATTAGTAGAATTTTGAAATATATCCTAGCAAGCTTTTTCTTCATGAGAAAATGAATATTGAGAAGAAATAGAATCTAACTCCCAAAATTTTGTTAAAGTTTGATCTAATTCGTGATTAAAAGTATGATAACAGACATTATTATTTTGTATATAGTCATTATAAATGCAACCGAACAGAAGCCATCCTAGTTTAGAAGAATGTAATTTAGGATATGATGAACCAATGTTACAGGTTTCTGAATTTAATACTGCCCAAAATATTTCTGCCCCTACTAAAATGTCAATTGAAGAAGGTATGTTGAATGTAGGGTCAGCTAATTTAATTTCTGGGGGAATAGGTAGATGCGTAATGTTTATGTAAGAACTAGGAAGAGCGTTTGTGATTTTTGGCAAAATATAACAATTGATATTTGTACTGTAATCACCACAACAAGACTCAAATGCTAGTTCACATGTCTCTACGGCATTTGTTGTATGACTATTTATTGTAGAAATAATGGAGTCAGTGTTACGTCTTACCAAACCAAGCCTGTGACACAGCTCCTCTGTAATGAAGTTGCAAGTACTCCCATTGTCTAATAACATTCTTGCTGTATGAAAGTAGCCGTCTTTGTCTTTCACGCGCACCAAAGCTGTGGATAATATGACACAAGAGCTATAAGGAGATGATGTAACATTTGTTGTAAGGGCTACATTAGAAGATGATGATGATGACTCTTTTTTGAAACCATCTTTGTGCAAAAGAGTATTATGTTTAAGATTACAATATTTACAATTTGAAAGTCTACACCGATTTCGATTATGACCTGGACGTAAGCAGTAGATGCATATTCTGCTTTCCGTGGCCTTTTTTATTCGTGCGTCGATATCAAGTTTAATAAATGATGGACATGAAAACAAATAATGAGTTTGTGAACACATGGGGCATGAAATATTTTTCTTATAGTTATTATATTTATCATTACTTGTTACTAAATCTTTTTTAAAGTATAAATTTTTTTTATAATTCGATAAGTTTGATTGATTTTTATTAATGAAATTTAAAGGTTGCGATGGTTCAGTATATAATGTATCTAACAAATCACACCTATTATTTAAAAACTGTCTAAATTGTTCAAGACTTGGTGAAGTACAATTTGAGCTGCCTTTGTATTCCTCCCATTTTCGATTTGTAACAGAATCTAATTTTTTCGACATCATGTAAATAATAATTGTGTCCCAGTGATCAACTGGTTCACCAAGTGCTCCAAGTGCTCTTAAATTTTTATTCAATACATCAATTAGATTCCTAATCTCGGAACTCGATTCAGAAGTAATGTGCTTAGTTTTAAACAAAGCTTGTAAGTGGTTATTAATTAAAAGACGTGTGTTGTCATACCTATCTGTTAATAGTTGCCATGCTATTGGGTAGTTGTTCTAGACTTTGTATAATTAAAGATGCACTACCTTTTAGCCTCTTGTATGGAAATCGTCCTTTTATAGCCCACAGTAATTTAAGCCCCATCTGTAGAACGTCCTATCATAGCACCCGCGCACAGCTGCGAAACACTTCTTTAGTCTTAGTATAAGTTGAAGTGTATAAATAGTTTTTATTCTTTCACACACAGGATAAATCGTATTAGAATGAACTATCTCTCACTCTCACATGCAATTTAGCATGTCTGTGGTACAAAAAAAGTTGAAATTTGTTGTTTTAAACTGTGACCAGTTCAGTCAGCGATTGCCGCGAGGCGCGATTTATCGCTTGTTTTGTGTTGAACTTTCTCAGTTTTGTGTGATTTCAACAATAATAACCATGGAAAAGTAAGTAATATTTCATTTTATTTACTCATATTAATATGTTCTGTACTTTTTAAGTCAAAAACAGCTTTAGAACGATATTAAAAGTTAAGTTTTACGAGACCCATATTCTTTCTCCTAGAACAGTTATAATTCAATTCAAAGTCAAGCTTAAGCGGTGTAAGAATTTATAGAAATATATATTAATTATAAAATTATCTGTAATTTTACTAAATTACAACTAGATTTAGAAATAAAATGGATTTTCCAAACCTAGGTCTCAAAAATTAGTGCTCAGACCGTATATGTGGAAAGAGCTATAATAGGATCCACAGATGGGCATAATTGTCATTTTGACAGTTTGCATACAAGAGGTTAGCGCAGCACGTAAATAATGAAATTTGTGTACCTGTGAAATGTTATTATTGTTATGAATAATTGAAAGATACCTATCTCGAAATTCCAACCAATCCTGGTAGTCACCGCCGAACTGTGGTACATTGATGACCGGCAGATTAAATTTAGGAGTATAGTTGACGTTTTGTTCTACCGACACCGATCCATCTCGAGAAGGCGGTGGCGATGTTGCATTATTTAGCATAGCGCGCGCCACACCCACGAGACTATAATACTGCTCCTCATATTGCATACGCTCGCTATATTCCTCATCGACTTGTTCCGACAATGTTTCAATCTCCGCCTGTAATTCATCAAATTGTTCAAACGTGGTGTTAATTTTACTAAGACGACATTCAAGTTCACATTTTTGTCTATCTGCTAATATTTCGTGACCTTTAACAAGATTTATAAAATTTCCGAAAGATGTAAGTTTAGCTTTTAGGCCTCCACGTTTTTTAATTAAATCTTTAATAGAACTCATTTTTAAAACAAAGCAGAGAATAATATGAAAATATAAGTATAATTATTGTTTAAAGCTGAAATTTATAATGAAAAAGTTAATTACGTAGGTAGGTTATTTGTCATGAGGTTATAAATCAAATAGATCGGGAGCTGGTGACAGGTGACGTTCCACGATTTTGTCGAAACACTCTGGAAAAATTGGCACGCACCCCTGGTATGACCAACGGTGGAAAATTTCCGGAAACTCTGTAAAAATTGAACTACGATTTTCCGTGATTCCAAACTGCATGCCGTTGAAAGTATACTTAATTTGTATCATTATTTAATAGTAGGAAATTTGGCATGCACACCAGGATGTTGCAAAATAGAGGCATGCATGGCGAAAGTTGCAAAAAACACTGTGCAAATTTAGGTGACTTGTTTTTGCATGCCGTTTTGTATTTCATGAATTTACATTATTTCAAGTCATGAACGTAAATGGCATGCATGTAGCTACAGTCCAACATACCAAAATTGTGAAAAAATTGAATAAACATACATTTTTCAATTGAAACAAAAAACTGAAAAATGCCGTGACTTCTTCTTTCATGCCGCTTTGTATCGTGTTAGTAGATACTACTTTAAGCCGAAATGCGAAATGGCATGCATGTAGCTGTGCCGTGTATGTCACAAACATTTTGAAGAAAGTTATTTGTGCCTATATAAAAGACTTAGCAATATAGCTGTACCAACATTGAACATGCCAGGTAATGCCTTTTATCACAATATTATTTTAATTTGAAGTTTATAATGCTTGTTATTTACCAGTTTAGTAAATTTATTTTAATATAGTTATAGGATTATTGATAAGCTGCATTTTTCTCATTGCATCAATGAATGTTTAATTTATAATTTCTATAAGTTTTATAGAATGTAAAAAGAAATAAAATTCGATTAAAACATAATATGCTAATGGTTTCTTATACGTACTCATTTATACTAATATATAAAGCTGAAGAGTTTGTTTGTTTGTTTGTTTGTTTGAACGCGGTAATCTCTAGAACTACTGAGCCGATTTGAAAAATTCTTTCAGTGTTAGATAGCCCATTTATCGAGGAAGGCTATAGGCTATGTGTCATCACGCTAAGACCAATAGGAGCGGAGTCTACGCCGACGAAGTCGCGCGCAGAAGCTAGTTAATTATAAGATTCCATTCGTATATTAACTCTGAATTATTTTTCTTTTTTAATTCTATAAAAATATTGGAATTATAAATTAAAGAAGAGTTTATTTTTACTAAAAGAAGTATAGTATTAGGAAGCAATAAATAAAACGCGAAGTGGATAGTTGATTTTAATTATTTATTTTTTCGTTTATAACATTTGTGGAAATACTTTTTTGCCTTAATTTTAAACTTATCGTCATCATCATCACATTCCCGTTTGTTGCATTTCTTTCAGTTAATGTAAATTTTGGCAGTTATGTTTGTTCTGAAAGAAATATTGACCACTCTTAACAAAATTTATAGCTAAAAATTGTGATTGACATTAAAATATCTAGTTGCTGAAAAAGCTAAAAAGTTTGTTTGTTTGTTTGAAAATAATAATCTCACAAATTAATGGTCCAAATTGAAAAATTATTTAAGTTTCGGATAGTCCATTTATCGAGGATGGCTTTAGGCTACATAATATTTATATATATTGTATTATATCCAATTTTAGACTAAATATGTTTGAAAAAACTTGTAAATAACAAGCATTATAAACTTCAAATTGAAATAATATTGTGATAAAAGGCATTACCTGGCATGTTCAATGTTGGTACAGCTATATTGCTAAGTCTTTTATATAGGCACAAATAACTTTCTTCAAAATGTTTGTGACATACACGGCACAGCTACATGCATGCCATTTTGCATTTCGGCTTAATATAATATAATAGTATCTACTAACACGATACAAAGCGGCATGAAAGAAGAAGTCACGGCATTTTTCAGTTTTTTGTTTCAATTGAAAAATGTATGTTTATTCAATTTTTCCACAATTTTGGTATGTTGGGCTGTAGCTACATGCATGCCATTTACGTTCATGACTTGAAATAATGTAAATTCATGAACTACAAAACGGCATGCAAAAACAAGTCAACTACATTTGCACAGTGTTTTTTGCAACTTTTATTATTATTTATAATACGATGGGCTTATTCAACATGCATGCCATTTTAATTAGATAATTATTTCGTTATAAAATTAATATTCATCCTTATTATGAGTAATTTGGAATCACGGAAAATAGGAGTTCAATTTTTACAGAGTTTTCCGGAAATTTTCCACCGCTGGTCATACGAGGGGTGCATGCCAATTTTTCCAGAGTGTTTTTATTACAAAAACTTCCATTATTTACATCGGCATGCAATTTGAAAACACGGAATTGCCCGTTAATTTTTTTCAGGTTTTCAGAACCCTTTGATCATCTTGGGCCGCTGCGGGGTGCATGCCATCAATTATTAGAGCTTCAATTTGCTTGAACCTCCGTATATTACAACGGCATGCAGTATACTATCACGGGAAAACACGAAAATTCGCTACACAAAGAAAAGCGCTTTTCCTTATAAAGAGGACGCGCGGGGGGGCTAAAGCCCCGACAATCTTTGATATTTTAGGGTTAGTTATCAAGCCTTAAAAAGGCATGCAAGAGGACGCGCGGGGGGGCTAAAGCCCCGACAATCTTTGATATTTTAGGGTTAGTTATCAAGCCTTAAAAAGACATGCACGACAAAATCGTGGAAAGTCACCTGTCACCAGCTCCCGATTTAAAATGATGTTTGTAGAAATATTGAAGTTTGTAGAAATATTGACGTTTGTAATCAATTGACGATTGTAGAAATTAATATGAAATGTTACTAAATATGAAGCAGTAATTATGTATGAATAATATCTAAAAATTTAAGTTTAATTAAAATGTTAGAGTCGGTAATTGAAGGTAGCTGAAAAACTGCAGTTAAATTTGTTAAATTTACGTATAATTATGATTTAAATATGCTAGGATTACTATTATATGCTGTTTTATATTGTTAAATGATTAGACGAAAAGATAAGTAAGTTTCCTTAATAATTAAATAGATGCATTGCTATATTTGAAATTTATATGCTGTTATAAATTGTTAAATGATTAGGTAGATGAAAAGATGAGTAGCTTTTCTTAATGATAGCTGCATAAGCTGCATATCTTTATTTGAAATTAATAAAATGAGAAAAAGAATTAGGGAACATGAAAAAAAAAAATTTTTTTTTTTTTATGGAAAGAAAGGAATTGGAACGAACTCACTCTTTATGTCTGTACTGTTTTCTTGTTAAGTATTCCTTTAAAAGTTTAAATATTTTAATCTCCAAAACGTCTTTTAATGGGCTGCACGAGGTGTGGCCGGCGATCGTTTTTTGATGTTCCTTTTTCTTTGTTCGTATAAATCCAACATGGCCGTGCGGCGTGGTTTCTTCGATTTCTCGAATTATTGCAGCTATAGGTCGTGGTCGCTTTATTCTTTGAAGGACCATCTGTTGGTGGCGTAAATAAAAGATTGATGCATGTTGCAAGTGGACTGTATTTTTAAGTTGTAGAAAATTAGTAAGACCTTGACTTGATGAATTAACAAATAGATGAATGAAAAATGATTCACAAACAATGTTGAGCCTGGTGCGGCTATACGATGAAAGGGGCCGAATCCAAGAGAAGTGACAGCTAGTAGCGGTGGAGCGCGCGTAGTAACGCTCCGCTACTCGCTAGACGCCGACGCAGCAAGCCACCGTGTGCGCTGTGCGCGATGTCGCGAACACAAGTTTTAGGGTTTTCCTCGTCTTTGACACAAAAATCTTGATCATTTTTTATTTTGTAAATAGGGCTCTGTAAGTTACAAATTAATGTGGAACTATCCTTGCATCATACAATTTTGATAATCTTCTTTAGATACAGGAATGTAGGAGTCTTTCTGAAGGCTTTTTCTATACTGTTGAAATGTTTAATAAGGTTGTATTAATTTTATGTTGTTTACTAAACATGTCTTCTGTTCGCTTGAGTAAGTTATATTACGTCTACAAGTCCGCGACGCTGTCTGGCGTGACCGGCAAAATGCTGACTTCTTAAAAGTTCATTGTAATATTTTTACTGAGTGTATTGGTGATTTAATTACGTTATTATCATGTTACATTTATTGTTTGAATTCATAGCGCTACATAACTTTATTAAATAATATTATTCATCTTTTCAAGGGCCTTGTTTCCTTCCCAGTATGGAGACACGTCGTAATAAACTACTAAGGTCCAAGTGTCCCGGATCAACTGCATGTTCGCTATGGGGTCAAAGTATAAAACTTGGTTTTCATTTAATTCTGTAATAACACCTTTGGTGTATGTTTTAGTAAATAATGATAAAAAATAGATTATTGTCACTATAAATGTTGTTAGCGAGAATTTTTTGGGTTTATTTTATTTTATTTTATTTATTTAGGACAACTTACAAAACATACACTGATACATGACTTACAAACGTGTTATACAATATTTTGCTGAGTGCTGTTTTTTTTACAAATTGTCACAGCATGGTATAATATGTAAACATTTAAAGCAAAAAGAAAAAAAAACATATTTTATACACCTGGGAGAAATGAAAAACAAGAA
Source organism: Melitaea athalia (assembly GCA_905220545.2). Taxonomy (NCBI): domain Eukaryota; kingdom Metazoa; phylum Arthropoda; class Insecta; order Lepidoptera; family Nymphalidae; genus Melitaea; species Melitaea athalia. The sequence continues at coordinate 4,593,859 of HG992180.1, forward strand.
CAAAATATGCTTATACGTAAAGGAAAAAAAAAACGATTCAAAAATAATCTGTCAATCGAGAGCGACTACAATCGACTACCTATAAATAAATCCATATCCATCTACAATTAGTTACAATTTAATCAAAATAATGTTTCAAATAAAAAACGTTTAAAATTGTTGAGACTGATATGCAAGATGTCCAAGTCTTTGTGGGTTTGAGACAAATGGTTATAAGTACGTGTTATTCTGTTTACTGGAGAATGCTTTCCCAACCGGGTCTTAGTTTTGGCAATAAAAAATAAATTAATATGTCCTCTAGGCATCCTAACAGGAACATTAAAGGAAATCAAGGCCAGAAGCTGTGGACAATCGATTGCGTTGTTCAGAATTTTGTGTAAGAACGTCATGTCCATGAATTGTCTCCGACAGGCCAACGGCAGCAATCGATACTCTCTCAACCTATTCGTGTAATCTTTCTTGTCGGAGATATTGCCAAAACGGAAAGAAGGGAATTTAGTGAATTTTTTTTGGATCCTTTCAACCCTGTCTACGTGTACCTTATAATGTGGTGACCAAACAATTGAACAGTATTCAAGTTTACTTCGGACGTAACTGTTGTAAAGAGTGATAACTGTTGAGGCCTTACGAAATTCCTTTCCCCTTCTCATCACAAAGCCGAGAGATTTTAAAGCTGCTTTAACGATATGGTCTACGTGTTCTGTAAATTGCATTTTAGAGTCCAAAATTACGCCGAGATCACGAATAGTGCTAACCTTTTTAACTGCTACATTAAATATTTTGTATTCACTCTCAATAGAGTGCTTCTTCCTTGTAAATTGCATGTGGAGGCATTTATTTATATTTAATTTCATTCCGTTAGTTTCACACCAGTCAACGAGAGAATCAATATCTTTTTGAAGAAGTAATACATCAGAATGAGAACTAATTGTGCGAATTAACTTCAGATCATCGGCATAGAGAAAGATTTTGGAGTATTTAAATTTAGAGCACAAACTATCTATGAATATATTAAAAAACATTGGACGTAGAATAGACCCTTGTGGTACGCCCGAGTGCGCACAGTATGGTTCAGATTGGAATCCATCAATAACAACGCGTGATGGTCTCATTCGAAGGTATGAGCTACACCATTCTAATAGATTATCCGTTATGCCCAACGATCTAAGTCTCTCTAATAATATATTATGGTTGACTTTGTCAAAGGCCTTCGAAAAGTCTGTATATATTGCGTCTATCTGTGCGCCTTTATCTAGGTTTAGGATTATTTCATTGACATATGTTATTAAGTTTGTATTCGTAGATCTTCCGGATATAAAGCCATGCTGATGGATACTGAGATACGGTTTGACATAGGCAAAAAGTTGTTGGTAAACTAGGGATTCGAAGACCTTTGACATAGCCGATAAAATAGAGATCGGGCGATAATTGTCTACCGACTCCACCCTACCGCCTTTGTGAATAGGAACTATCCTGGCTTCCTTCCATTTTTCAGGAAAGATGCCTGTTTTTAGGGATGCATTGTAGATGACATATAGAGGAAAAGACAGTACTGCGGCACAACGAACGAGAAAAACTGGAGGAATAGGTTTCATGACGGACTCTTGTTTTACTTTTGCGGACGTTGAGTCTGGTTTACAATTTTGTTCTTTTGAGTTTATTGGTAAGCGCGCAAATTTCACGATAGGCCTTTTAATATACCCGTTTTTTGTTTTCAAGGTGACGACTCGAAAATAGCCGTCTTGGCCGGGGTGCGTTTCGGTGACTCTGCCCATTGCCCACTTGCCGGCTGGCTAATTATCTTCGTGTATAATCACGAGATCTCCTTCCTGTAGATTTTGCTTAGGCTGCAACCATTTTCCTCGAGCTGTTAATTGGCTAGGATATTCAGTTTTCCACTTCTTCCAAATATCTTGAAATAATTTTGTTGTTAAATGCCATCTCGTGCGAGCGTCTTCAGCAGTTTCAATGACATTTCCATCTGCTCTTCCAATCAAAAAGTGTGCCGGTGTTAGTATTTCAAGGTCGTCGATGTCTTCCGTGAGAGCAAAGAGAAATCTTGAGTTGAGGCAGGCTTCTAACTGCGTCAAGATGGTAGCATACTCTTCGAACGTGAGCTTTTGTTCTCCGATCACACGTCTAAGGTGATGTTTGAGGCTTCGTACGGCTCTTTCCCACAGACCTCCGGAGCTAGGCCAGGATGGTGCTGTGAAATGCCAAGAAATATTCATCTCCGTCACTTCCTTTAGAAAACTGTCATTAAATATTTGTAAGAGTCGTTGATATTCTTGTTGTAAAATGTTGTTTGCTCCGTGAAAGTTAGTTGCGTTGTCGCTGTAAATATGTGCAGGGGCTCCACGGCGAGCAGCCATCCTCCGCAGTGCTGCTAAAAATGAACTCGTCAAATCGGATACCATCTCCAAGTGCACTGCTTTGGTCACCATGCACACGAAGACGGCCACGTAACCTTTTGTTGTCTTCGCCCCACGACCCTTATTATACTTGACATCCAGAAATCCCGTAAAATCTACTCCTGTGTGGTAAAAAGCAGGCACAGGATTGATTCTTGCTTCTGGAAGGTCACCCATTATTTGGTTTAATCTTCTCGAATCTTATTTTCGGCAAGTTACGCAATTCCTAAGTTGCTTTTTGACAGTGTTAACGGCTCCTGTGCTTCAGTACTGTTGTCTAAGTCTTGCTAAAGTCAGGCGCGGGCCACCATGGAATGTGTTTCGATGAGCTTCATCAATGAGTAAAGTTGTCAGACGGCTGTTTTTGGGATTTATTGCTGGATGTTTTATTTCAAAAGTGGGTGACCGAGCCTAGCTCGGTATTTTCATTTTATTTTTTGTTTTTCTTTTTTTTTCTCGGTATTTTTATATTTTATTTTTATTTAAATAATAAATCACGAGTGAAATTAAAAAAAAAAGAAAAAAATTAATCTGGAGACTGAGATTCGAACTCGGGTCAACACGATTTGACACTCCCCGATTTCTTAATTACGCTGTTACAGCTATGTTGGCAGTAGTGAAATTAAGCTTCGTATTCTAATGATATTTTGTCATTGCCTAAAAACAGGGATAAAACGAAATTTTTTTAAAATGAATCCTAGCTAGATCAATTTTTTGCCCCCGAAATCCCCTGTATACTGAATTTCACGAAAATCGTTGGAGCCGATTCCGAGATTCAAATTCTATATATATATATATATATACAAGAATTGCTCGTTTAATAGTATAAGATTTAAGCAGCTGTTTTTTAATCGACCTCCGACTCTTAATATGCCTGTTTTGTCAATGATCGGATGTAGATTTAATAATTGACTATTTAATTTCACAATTCCGTATATGTTTAATAGTTCGATTTCCGTTCCAAATTCATTTTGTTGCACAAACTGCAAAATACATAATTCAGCTTATTTAATTCTTGTAATGTGAGGTGATCCGGCAACTGCTTACGCTGCGGGTTCAATTCTCTACGTATCCATGCAATAATACGTTTAATTGTTGTTATAGAATTATATTTATGAAGCAAATTATTTATTAAATGTTCTTTGTTCTCAGTTTGAATTATGTTTGTTTGTTTAATATTTTTTGATCTCAACTCTAAATCTGTATGATACTTTTCGTGTTTTATAATTGATTATGTTGACAAGAGTGTTCTCCAATCCAAGAGGGACCTTGTCACCATAGTACATTATCTTTTAATTGGGATGCATATAGTCCCAGGCTAGCTGCGTCGGCCGGATTATCGTTAGATCTTACGTAATGCCAACAATTCCTTGGAATGACGTTGGTGATTTTTATGACGCGATTTGATACAAAGGGCTTCCAGCAGCGGCTGGGTCCTCCCTGAATCCATCCTAGCACCGCCATAGAATCGGTCCAGCAGTAGATTTCAATATTATGGGGATATAAAGAAGTTTTAATTTGATCTATTAGCTTTGATAGTAACAAGGCACCGCAAAGTTCTAGTTTTGGCATTGACAACGCTTTTTTATGTGGTACCAGTTTCCCTTTCGCTGCAACTAAAATTGTTTTTGTTTTTCCTGGAATGCGAGCATAAACAACACAGCCGTAGGCTCTCTGATGCGTCGCAAAACCCATGTAATTGTACTATATCTGTAGAATCACATAGTAACCATCGGGGTATTTCGAAAGTGTTAATTAAATGTAGATCCGTTTTTGTTTTTAACCACTCTTTGTAAATATCATCGGTAACTTCATCATCCCACTTGAGGTCAAGTTTCCACAATTGTTGAAATAATAATTTAAGTTTTCTTGAAAGAGGGGACAAACACCCTAGTGGGTCGTAGTGTTTCAAGATTTCTGATAGTAAAATTCGTTTTGTAGGTCTCAAGTTATTTTTATCTAGTTGATACTGGAAAGTAAAAACACGTATAGATGAATTCCAGCACAAACCCAATGTTTTTGAGGTATTTGTCTGTTTTAAAATTAAATAGTATATTATTTTCACTCTTTTCTTGTTTAAAATCTGTTAATAACTCTTCTTTATTCGCCGACCATTTTCTCAAGTTCATTCTGGCCCCCTTTAATAATAAAATAAGGTCATTAATTAGTTTTTTGCTTGTTTCTAAGGTGTAACATCCATGAACTAAGTCGTGCATGTAAAATGCTGACTCTAGAACTTTAGAAGCTTCAGGAAAGGATTGACGTTCGTCTGTAGCTAATTTGCGTAACGTCATCATTGCCAAAAATGGTGCAGCTTTCGTACCATAGGTCACGGTTGTTAACTTATAGGATCTTAACGGCTGCTGAGGTGAATCTCGCCAAATAATTTTTTGAAGGCTCTGGTCACGTTCATTTATTAAAAGGACAATGCCTATTTTCTATGAAGCCGTGCCTGGGTACGTGCTTCGACGTGTTCAGACAATTCATATATTTAAGTATCCTTTATTAATCGAAAATAGATTTTTTAATAATATTCTTAAAGTGATTAAAGCCGCAATTTATACTTTAATTAAAAAAGATATTTTATTTGTATTCCGGGTTTGTGCTGTCAAAACATGTTAAATACAAATACCAAGTCGGAAACGCAACCATAGAAATAAACGATTTTTTTAATTAAATTATAAACCCGACACGACCAGAAAATTGACATATTAAAGTTTTCTTTATTAATTAAAACTAGATTTTTAATAATAGTCTAAAAGTGATCAAAGCCGTGGTTTATATTTTAATTTAAAAAAAGCGTTTGTTTGTGCGGTTGCTATGACGACTTGCTATTTATATTTAAACTATTTTGACATGACAAACGCGGAATACAACTAAAATATTTTTTAAAATTAAATTATAAACTGCGGCTTTGATCACTTTTAGAATATTATTAAAAATCTAGTTTCAATTAATAAACGATACTTAAATATATGAATTGTCTAAACTAGTCAAAGCACGTCCCGGGCACAAATGGGCATTGTCCTTTAACGATACACCACGGTTGCTTAAAACCGAATAAAATCATATCAAGAATTTCTATTCCGCGGGGTATAGATCCATAGCTTAACGGCTAGAGCACCGGACACGGATTTTCGGGAGGTGCGGGTTCGAATCCCGCTGGATCGAAAATTTTGATATGATAATAAAAAACATTAACGATACATTTTTTCGATGTCAGCAGTAAAAGCTGTACGGATATTGTCGCCACTTTAATAATAATATTTGTATGTTTTGTTAGAGATTGGGACCCATATACATTAAATCGTTAAGGCTGTATCCAGTACTCGTTCGGGCACGTCCGTTAAATACCACTCGGTTCTTTTTGGTAGTGGATTCGATGCGCTGAACCACGTGGTTTGGTAGGTAATTTTCCAAGTCGGGATTGACGTCATCACCCAATTTTATATGTTTCAGTATTTCGTATTCAGTCATAAACACTTTGTAATCCCTTGCTAACTGTTCCTGTTTTTCGAATTTTCTTTCAAGATTTAAAAATTGTGCTACGGCCATTTGTTTCGAGGACCCTAATTTTTGTTGTAAATCTTGTTTAAGGGGCAGTCTAACCGCATATTGTCCATTTTCTTTTCTTACTGTTGTTTTTAAATAAAAATCGATGCATTCCTGATCCTCGACTGAAAGGGTTGATGACGCACTTATTTCCTCCATTTCCCAAAATCGTTCAAAGTTTTGTACATTGATTAATATAATGTTACATTGATACGTTCTCGTGTTTCCGCATAAAACCCAGCCCAGCTGAGTTTGTTACGTAATAGGCAAATTGTCGTCATCGCTTTTTATAATGCCACTTAAAATAATTTTTGAATATATATCGGCTCTAAATAATAAGTCGACGGAGCGACTTGTATAAAATTCGGGGTCCGCTAACTGAATGTTTGATAAGAATTTCCAAGTTGGTTTTTCGAATGTGTTGTTAGGCAAATTTTTAATGAAGTTATTCATAATTAGTACTTCTGCGTTAAATGTAAAATTATTATAGATTGAATTACACTCGATTGTCAAAACTCCTTTACAAGAGTTTTCCTGTTGTCCTACTCCAAAGATAACTCCCTTACATTTTTGTCACTTGACACGCAATAGTTGAGCCACTTTCTCTGTTATTAGTGATATTCGGGACCCTTGATTGATTAAGGCCCGTAATTGATGCTGGGTTCCGTCCGCTGTGGCTAGTAAAATTTCCGAATAATTATTTTGAGACACGTGTGAATTTAATGAGGTATTTTCTGTTTTCTTGTTTCCAGTCAATGACCTAGCTGATCCTTGATCATGCATCGTGTAATCGTGCGCGTCGTGCAAAATAGTATTATGTTGACTAAGACACTTGCGACATGTTTTTGTTGAAATACATGGATTGCCGTTATGATGAAATAAACAATTGTTACATACTTTAATTTATTTACTGTTTTAAATTTTTATTTATTCGAAATTTCCAAGAATTTTTTGCAGTTGTAAAGCCCGTGGCTTTGCTTACAAAGAGGGCATTCAAAGTTGGATGAAACGTGAAATGTCTTCACAAAAGGTTTCGTGTTTTTAATAACAAAATTATTAACATTTTTAAAATCATATCAATTTTTTTTTTTTAAAGAAGATAGCATGGTATCGTCTCTTATCAAAAGAATAATTCATTGTAATATGAAATCTTTGAGTAGCGAGGTCTGTAAAGAACTCGCTATAGACCACGCAAAGGTTTGCTTAAAAACCAAAATCATCATATCAAGAATTTCGACGCAGCGTGATGTGGATCCATAGCTCAGTTGGCAGAGCGCTGACACGGCACGTCAGAAGGCGCGGGTTCAAATCCCGCTGGGTCGAAAAAAAAATTTGATATGATTTTAAAAATAATTATAATTTCCTCATGTGTGGGTAACACAAAAATAAAAAAAATAAAACGAATGAAAATTATTATTTTTTGTTTGAATAAATAAAGGCTGTTTAGTAAAGGAATGTTGGTTCTGATGATCTTGCAATGTTGATTTTTGTGGTATATCTTTGTTAAATTAGCTTGTTTTTTTCATGTTATCGGATTTTCGCCGTGACGATTCCAAGGCAGAGAATTTTCTTTCTAGAAAATCTAAGAGTTCTTGTAGTACAGGCAATTCTTGTAGTTTTCTCAGAGATCTCAGAGATCTCTGAGTATACTCAGCGTGGGTTTCTGAACCGTGTCAACGTATCAACGTGGGACCAATATTGGTCCCACGTTGATATAACGATCTGTAAATTTTTGATAGCATTCAATGTTTCGATGGTGACGTCATGCATTTTCTTTAGTTGTCCCGCTGACTGTTGTTGTATGTTAGGAAGGCTTAATAATGTTAAAATATAAGAGGTAAAAATTAATTTTTTGTTAATTTACCGATTGTTTAGTGTATCCCAACAAGTTTTATAGTTTTCGGAGCTTATTTGGAGATGTTGAATAAGCTTTTCTGCGTCCCCGCGAACCTTGCTTTTTAGAAACTGCATCTTTTGGGCATTGGAGAGAGTAGGGTTGCTATGTACAGCCCCCGTGAATAAATCTTTAAACGACACCCATTGTTTATGATTTCCATTGAAAACAGGAATTTCGAGTTGAGGGGTTGATTTTTCGCGATGCGTGTCCGACCACATAATATCCCTTTTTATTTTGTTAAATTGATTTTCATCGGAATCAAAACGCGTTTCGTATGAAATGTTTTCTTCACCCATTTCACAAACTATCTCCCAGTGTAAATTATCCACGGCCGACCATCTGCTTTGTAATAATGAAAGCGCGTCTTCAAACCCCCATTTTTTGGATATGCGATCAACATCTATGAGCCTAACAGTCCTTTCAAATGCTTTGAAGTTCGCCTCTTGTTTTCGTAAAATATTATTCAAAATTAAGTTCGAAGTAGACCCTGAATCCCCCTCGGAATTAGCCTTCGTATACCCCTTAAAATATGACTCATTAGACACACCTACTTCCTGTTTTCCTTGTTGTGTAAATTTTTCAAAATAATTTTTTGTGTCAGTATGAAATCGTAATGTTTGTTGATAATAATTCTCCGTAAAATACGGATAGTTAGTTTTTTCTGGTAATTCTTCTAACTTGTTATGATTTACTAGAAAGTTCTTCCAATATGCCTAGAGAGTTTCTAAACGACGTTTTATGTAAGAGGGAGTTTTGCGCTCCGATGAATCTTTTTAAAATTAGTGAGTAACTTCTCCATTGCACTCATAATCTCGTTTTGAGATTCTACAATGTTTACGTAGTCTTCCATTATGATAGAAATAAACTGAAACGATCTTACTTGTTTTCTGCAGCAGCTGACGTTACTTTACCAGGATGCCGAATATATCACCACCTTTGTTTCCGGATTACAACGAATCGTAACCCGACACTGCGACTTTGTTAATATTTATTCACTAAGTTCAAGCACTGACTGTATTCCAAAGTTCTCTGTTCACCTCAAACGACGAATATTTTAACACGCGCGAGGTTTTTGCTCGAAGAACCACGATGTAGGGTGCCTGAGGCTTAGCGAATTGTTTTGTTTAAATGTTAAATTAAAAAGAACTATAAAAGCTCAAAATGTTTATTAAAAATGTTTTTATGTTAATGTTATGTTAATGAGCGCATCCGATGAAATACACGGTAAAATATGCACTGAAGTAAAATGCACGGCGTTGCCCTAATTTATTTAGCGCGGCGCCGTGCGTGTGCGATGTTGTTTTGCTGAGCAACCTAAACCTCCGGTAGATCGTTTATCATAATAATAAATTGGAGGGGACCTAAATTACTGCCCTGGCTGAATTCTGACCTTGTCCAGTACTGTTCCGAATAGTGTCCACCACAGTTGACATACTGACGCCTGTCCCGTAGATAACTGGCAAAGAAGGCCAGCGTATGAGGCGTGCACCCCACACCCGCCACCTTTGAGAGAAGGATGTCATTATCAACTGTGTCGAACGCCTTCCGGAAATCGAAGTAGGCGACGTCCACCTGCCTCCTGGCATCCACCGCCGGCAACACCCGTGCCATCAAATGCAGCAGGTTCCCGATTGTCCCTCGCCCAGGTCGGATGTGCTTCTTTTGATGAGCTGACGGCTATTTTATAAAGTTCAATATCTCGCCAAGATTGAATTAATAATTATAAAAATTAAAAAAAAAATTAAATACTGAGCTAGTAAAAAAACATGTTTTAAAAAAATGGTCGGTTTATTAAAAGTTGATTTTGATTTTTTTGACCATTGTTATTAAAATAGAAGTAACTAATAATTATTATGTATTATTGTTCCTATAGGTAGTAATTGTATTTTGTTTCAACTTAAAATGGTGATAAATGATGTTGATCTCATTAAATAAATAATCTAAATTACTTATATCTTTTTATTATTTATATTTCACTACATATTATAAAACAAACTCTCTTCCCGCTGTCTGTCTGTCTGTATATATGCTTAGATCTTTAAAATCTCTCTTTTTTTGATGCGGTTTTCTTTAGTAAATAGAGTGATTCCAGAGGAAGGTTTATATGTATAATGCATGCATAATATAGTAGAGGAACACTGATAGTTTTAAAGTTTTCTAATGTGATATCGTAAATAAACACATTTTTTGTTGCGCTTAGATTGCAAATATTTATTTTATACTAGCTGACCCGGCGAACTTCGTACCGCCTAACAGTCGATTCTTTAATTTTTAATTTTTTTAATACTTATCCTTCCCGGATCCCCTCTACTAACGCTTAAACCTTATGGTGTGGTATTAAAGTTCAAATTGACTTTTAAGTATTATTACGAATTTTTTGTATAGGAATATAGAAAAGTGTTGTTTTTAGACTTTTTCAAGCAATTTTTTAAATTTTTCTCTTCGTAAGAACCATTCTCGTACTTTGAGGAATATTATAAAAAAAGAATTAGCGAAATCAGTTCAGCCGATCTCGAGATTTGCGCTTAGCAACATATTCAGCTATTCATTTTTATATATATATAGAGATTTTATATTTAGTATCAGTATTGCACCCTTGCGAAGCCGGAGCGGGTCGCTAGTATGCTAATCTTATAAAGAGGAAATATAATAGCCGTCAGCTCATCAAAAGAAGCAATAGACCTCTGAAAATAATTAAAAACCTTTTGCTCGTTTCTTCGTAAAAGTGGATAGAGTGTTAAATGCCCATCTTGATCTCTATTGATTAGTATTTCTTGAACCCACACTGAACGTGTTTTTATTTTTCGTTTTTCTCGGCGGCGACGAAGTAAAAACAATAACAGTGTTTCTTCTTCGGAATTCATTTTGCAACTGGCTCCTTTACTATGAGAGCGTCGACTGAGCGGCATGTTCTCAACGGCAGAAGACTGCAGCCGACGGCGCGCCGCCAACGGCGCTCGACGGCAGTCGACGGCTGCCGCTGACGGCGCTCGACGGCAGTCGACGGCTGCCGTCGACCTCTGCCGTTGGCAATGTGCCGTTCGTGTGTGGGAGCGCTTACTCTCGCCCTGTACCGAGAGAATGCCTCGTTATCTTTCGGTGATTTACTAATTTTATATGTTTTGTTATGTATTATGTTTTATCTGTATGTTTTTAATTAATTTCAATGTATACCATACCGGGTAAATATACCTAGTAACTTTGCGTTTTTTATTTTTTTTTAACCGGTACACAATCGTCAAGAGCGTACGTGATTTTATCATAAAAAAATTTTTAAACCGAATTGGGATCATTTAATTAATATAATTCGGTCCAGTCTATTTTCATGATTGAACCGTACAACTTGACAAAGTCAGCTTTGTTAAAATTCCAATGCTTATTGTTAGTTATACCTGGTATTAATTGGTTTAAACAGTGGAAGCGATTTGAAACATCAGATATATATTAACCCAACATATTTGACCGCGTTAACACGGCGTTCAAAATAGTACAATTTTGTACCTCTGTTCTTCAAGGATGTGATGTCCGCTGGCCGGGAGCTGTGTTATCAACCTAAATTAACACAAAACAATTTTAGCCATAACAATTCTATGCTAATCTGGCAGAACTTAGCTTAAATCGGCGTTGATGATGATGACGAGCAAGACCGCTGCATTCAGCGACGTACATAAACTTGTAATATTAACTTATAAGTTTCAACTTTATATTTACACAAAATGATTACTGTAACCGTATAATACTTATCACAATTTCAATAACACAATATCTAATATCGACTAGGCGACCACGCGATTTTCAAGGGGCGACCGAACAAAGTATGGAACTAATAACTTCACTAATATTTATCGAGACGAACAATGGTGTTACTAAACACATTCGATGTACGCGAATATTTTTGATATTAATTACATTATCACAAAGTCGCAAGCGCACAATGCGGTCCCGAGAGCGAACGAAACGCCATGACAGTAAGTAGTGTTGTCCACCACGCAGATTATACCGAACTTTTAGTGATGTCAACTAACAACTACAGAGACAGTACCCGGTAACTGTTGCCGCGATTCGCAACCGCGGCGGCAGCCGCTGCCGGTGCGGTGACCGTGATGGCGACGGCAAGCGGCGGGTGGCACGCGTCCACCGGCCGCAGCGCCTCGTCAGCCGCCGCCACCGCCACGCCAGCCCCGCGGCCACTCAGCACCAGATCCAGCTGCCTGCCACTACAGTTAGGAACTGCATTATACTAAACGAGTTCACAAAAGGCTAAGAAATATTCATAGTAATTACGTACATAATCATTCCTTGAAAATAAATTAAAATAACAACAAAAGTTTAGTAACAAACTAACTAAAAGAAAAAAAATCAGAAAAAAATCAATTTTTGATGACCTTACGAGGTCATCAAGTTGATGACCTCGTAAGTTCATTAAATATTATTACTAACCAGCTGATTTTTTTTCTTTTAGTTAGTTCATATTTATATAATTTGATGGTAATATTGTCCTACAAATTGCGTGGTACGTTAACCCGGTCCTACGCTCACTGCTGCTCTATCTCCTGCTAACTATATTATCTACCACAATCGAGAGTTTTCGAAGAGGAACTTTTTGTTCATCTCATCAAATGACGCTACTCCCCGGAAAATTAGCTTGATACTAATCAGATGAAAAATTGTACTAGCGATCCCTACCTATAACATGAACTCATTTTCTTCAGTGCGCGGTGGGATATACAATACACAACAGGCGAACAGAAACCTATTTTGTACATAGATCGTTGCGCAAACTAGTTCAAAGTTGTACCTGTATATATTAATGTCATCGGGTGTTGGTACTTGCCGCCACTCGAAACGTGGCGTGGCCGCCAGCATCTAGAACAAACAATATTTATATAACTGACCTCAATTTATGCGTGTTTCCTTTTTAATAGTAGTTTCCACTAGATTTAATACGTTTGAATGTCACATTTACAAAGAGTTTTGTATTCCATTAACAGTATTTTATTACTCACATATTGTTTTGTTTAACTTTTTTTATTATTTATTGAATACAACGAGATTATATAAGTCATTATACGGTAACTCTACTTTCTACCTCTAGTTTTATTTAAATAGCTTTGAAAACAGATTTAAATAAAACTTAATAATTTCAATTTATATTTTGATTAAAATCTACTACAGTAGCTCAACTCAGCAATGTTGTGTTCCATGGTAAGTAAGGTACCCAGTGTTCCAAGATAGTTAAAGCTGGCAACACCCTTATGATACTCCTAGTACTACAGAGATCGGTAGGCTATAAGTCACTAATAATGACTTA